>CM053979.1:21186631-21786631 GCA_028641955.1 Protonibea diacanthus | reverse complement strand
ATCTAAGATGTTCTGCATCCTCCCCTTCACTTCCCTTCCCTCCCTCCTCGTCATCTTCCATCGGATACCTTAGGGTGCAGCAATAAACACTCCCTATAGAGCAATAATAGTTCCAGAGTGAAACGTGTGTCAAGGAGTCATAACAAACATTTATTGTACATCAACAGGAAGCAATTTCAGTTTCATTTCCCCTCTGGAGTTGGAAGCAGCCTCAAGTAGGATTTGTCTTGTACATGCTGCTGTTGTTCATCAGTGAAAAGAAGTATTGTAAAATTTTTAAAGGCTTCCTGGGAAGGATTACTACAAATGAGCATTATAAATATTCATACCAGGAGCCAAGATACAGATTATGCTGATGACCATGGTGGATGGCACAGTTCCAGTAAATTGTCAGTGTTTTTGTTAGCTGGTCAAGATTGTCATCACCCAGGGAGGATTTTATTACCTTCCAGTAAATATTTTGTTTTAGCAGCTCTGACCGAGCACATTCTGCTGCCCAGTTACCACTCTGTGTATTAACTGGACCTCAGCCATTGTCTCGAAGTAAGCTGCTGCTGATTTTCTGAATACCTTGAGGGCCAGGATGACTATCGTGAAGCCTCTGTTCTCCATTTTTTCTTCTGCTCTTAAACAATTAATGAAAACTCACAAATCTGAGGCATACTAATGATGTCAGGCAGATGAACTGATGTTAGTAAAGGCTTCTCAGAGTCTAATGAGTGCTTAAAAACATACAGTAATGAAGATAACCTTTCATTGATTATTTTTTCATCATTGAGCCAAAAATTTGAAGAAATTAAAACATCTTCAGTATTAAAAATACATGAGCTGGTAATCTGGCCTCATATTGACCGGTTGCACCCAGTGACAATGAACAGAGAACCAACTGTTCCATTAGTCAGGTGAACTTTTGTAGGATTTAATTACATTTCATGCATCAGAACTTTGCGCAAAGCACACTGAAATTCTGCTGCAGGACATTTTCCTTAACACCCTGAATGTTTTTTCTTTTCCGTTTGTATTGAGAAAGTGAGATGTTTTAGAGACAGAGAATGTGGTAGGAACAACTGTGATCTTTGGTGGAATCAACGTTTATTCTCCCTTCTACCATTCTTAATCCCCATGTGTGTGAGAAGCCGTGCTGGCGGTCACGCACATGGACAGTGTTTTCATTCAGGGCTGCTGCAATCACCTGACACACCCACAAGTGACCTGGGAATGTGTCTGGTCTGGTTACACATTACAGTCACACACACACACACACACATATATGCACACAGTGCTCGGATTCCACCCGGCAATGTCAGCTTCTATAAAGCTAATCTGATTTATGTTGTCACTCATTTGTAGAGCCTGTTCATTTATTGTTTAGAAATCTAAAATGAGTTATTGCATGTAAATTAGATGTTGACATATATTAGTTAGGCTCTATTACTTTGCTTTACTGGCACAATGCATGATTTCCTTTTTCATTCTTTGCTTTTAACATTGTGCAAAACTTCAATTAGTGTGTTTTGACCAACACTTCCCAGAGACCACTGCTTTATTTAACAAGTCCAGTACTGTGACAACTTTTTCCTTGGATTTTTTTATTTAGTGATGGGATTTACTGCTCATACTAACCGCACAATTGTTCTTCTATTTATTCCAAGCAAGCACTGCTGCTGCTGCCAGAAACATAAAATGTGTCACTTCCTGTGTGCTGAATAGATTTTCCCAGGAATGGAGTATTTAGAACAGCACATTTTCTGTTGGGTTATATCATTTGGCAACAAACATCTATTTACATGACATGATAGCTTTTTTTATTCAGGATACAAGGTATGTAAGTGCATTCAGCTTATTATGCGACTAATGTAATGCAATCCATATTTGTATATAACTCACACAGAAAATGGTCTTTGACGTTTAGGTAAACGCCCAGTCCGCCCTATTGCAGCAGACTTAGTCAGTGGGAACTGAAATGAAAACATCTCCAGCAACAAAGCCCATTGTGCTCACAAACCACACGTTTGCTCCCACGTTTGTAGTTGTGTCATCACAGCCACTCCTCTAAACCTATATGTGCGTCAAGCAGACGTCACACATTTGATTGCAGTGTAGTCCCATATGTGCCATTTGGCAAATCATACGAACATTTCTATTTTTTAGAATTGCAGTTTTTGGTAATTGCTAATCATCAGCGAACCTTAGCATGAACTCATCCTACCCATAAATAAAAAAGAAGACAGAAAGAAGAGCCGTAAAAAAAGCACAAGAATATGAGTCAGAAGGACATCCATATCTGGTCAAAATCTCTATTCTCAAAATACTCAAAATACAATGTTGACGTATTGGATTTTTTTAAACTTGCTTTCCACCTCCCCTCCCCTTCGTGTCTCAGAGGTATCCGCCCGCAGATGTTCTGCTCATAAACATTAAGAGGCACCTGCCTCTCCTCTGGTCATAACATCCTCACCCCTGACTTCCACTTGGCAACTTGGGCGTCTTCTCCGCCTCTCTTCCCCCCACTGCCTGTCCCACCTTCAACTCCTTCAGATTACATAAATAACATGACATCTGCTGAGAAAGAATGTCTGTCTGCTCCTGTGTTCTCCATTAAGGCCCCCCAGGCCCCGAGAGTGGTTTGGCCAGCAGAAAGATGTGGTTTTGCCTTTGGTATTGTGGCCTTGCTTCTGACTTAAAGTGTCTGATAGTCTGAATAAATGTTTTCTGTCTGTCTCTCTGATAGTCATATGGACTTCCACAGCCTGGTGTTTATCTTAATATCAATTTCCCGTCTATCTCTTATCTGTGTGTGTAGATCATGCAGCAAATGAGTGACCACCGCTATGACAAACTGACTGTGCCTGATGACCTTGCTGCCAACTGCATCTACATGAACTTACCTAATAAGGGACATGTGCTGCTGCACTGTACAGTGGAGGAGTATCCAGAGAGTGCAAAGGTAATGCTCAGCTCATTTTACATCCACACATAGTAACTTTGTCTCATGCACGCAATCACACATTCATCTATAATCCTGAGGGAGGAAGAAACACCATCAGGACAGGCAGACTGGTTTAGTGGCTCAAATTTAAAGAGAACTTCTCTTTGTTGCTCTCCATCCTGTCCAGACCTCTGAGACAAACAACTGACAGGAGAGGGAAACCCTGCAAGAATCTATGTGGTTGTTTTACACAGACCACTGTAGGTCAACCACAACCAACACTGTGTTTTTTGACAAAGGAGCGTGCAGTTTTATGTGAAATGACCTTTTGTGGACATGGCTCCAACCACAGATGAAGAGCCAGGGACGTTAGAAGTCTTAGGAAAGAAAGTCTTGGGTGTTTTGTTTCTTAGAATCATCAAAATAGTTCTTAAAGCTGCTATAATCAATATTTATAGATTAGCAGTAAATTAAATGACTATGTCAAAGTGGTGACTGATGTGTAGAACCCATTGAATTATCACCTGGTTCTTCATTTCCCCTCAGCTCTACAGAGCGTTTTCCAGTCTTTCAGAACATTGTTTTGGTCTCACAGAACCACAACTTTACTATTTTGTTTGAGTCTCACTACTCTCATAGGGTCAGTGAAAAACTCCAACACTCCCCTCATTGAAGATAGTGATATGCATCCTGTCTAGCATTAAATAGAAAAACAAAATTAGCGAAGAGCTGGTGGTGGTGCAAGAGCTGTTGGAGACCAAACCAGAGCTAAAAGGAAAATGAATGTTGGACTTCGTCAGGGAAACACAGTCACAACCCTAACTGAATTCTAATGCTGCTCTGTATCTGCAGGATGTGTAAGCAAGCCACTGTTTGCTAACATGTTTGCCATATCAACTTAGTATGGCCATAGGGTGTTAATGTTGGGGTTTCCCCAGGTAGCTCAAAAAAAAATCAATGAATGCAGATTAAGTTGACCAGTATGTAGGATTTAGTGGCACCTCGTGGTGTAGTTGTGGAATGAAACTACCGTACTCTCGTCATGTCATTCCAGGCATGAAGCAGAAACTACAGTGCTCACAAAACACGCAAAAAAATTCAAATGCCTTCTCTAGAACCAGGCTCCGATAGACACTCTGTGGAATAGGATCTACAATGTCTTTAAATATTAAAGGCTCAATAAGGTAACAAAAGCATGACAAGTCTTACTTTTAGGTCATTATACACTAATGAAAATCTAATTATGAGTATTATTTTCCATTTCTGCCATATTCTGTAAATATACACATGATTTAGTCATTTAATAAGAAAGCAAAATACAAAATTATATTTGTTACATCTTAAATATATTGGCAAAGTGCCAAATACATTTTCTGACCCACCAATGACTGTACTAATCGACATGAATAGTAAAATGGTTTACTGTTAGATAGAAACATTTTAGGTTTTGTACTGGAGGTTACTAAGTTGGCACTGTGTCAGAAACTCATGAGGAAAATCCCAAAAGGAATCTATAAGGATGAGCCACATTTTAAAGGAATATTGAAGCATTGCCCTGAGAACCCTCTCAAGAACTATCCTTACAGCATGTGTTCTGTGTTAAACTGCTTAGTGCTGTATGCTGGCTCGATGTACCTGGCTGAACTCTGTCTCCCAGCATACACTGTCACTGTCTGAACAGGTATAAAACAACCATTTTTAAATGCCTTTCAAACATACAGTGACCTACTTGCAAACATCGTCAAATTGTGCCTTTCACTCACAACACTTGCATCTTGTTTTCCACCGTTTTTCTCTGTGAATGACGTGTTATTATCTCACTTTGTCTGTTGAGGTTTGGAAAGGCTGAGCAGTAACTGTGTTATTTAGATGCTTTGGGGTCACTCCACATCACAATAAGTTAAAAGGATTCTCACAGGGACGAATCCAGCACCCTACAATCTGCAGAGACAGTGCTCAGACCTCAAAATGTACTCTGTGGCTAAAACCCCAACCTCCACCAGCTATTTTTAGAAGGAAGAATTCACAAAATTATGCGTCTTTGGACTTGCATCCACGGCGAGGGCTCAGTTTTTTCCAGGAAGATTAACAGAGGGAATTCAACTCGACCATAATAAAATTCTATTTGTGTAACTCATGCTTCCTGCTTTGGTAGCACCTTTTAACGGACCATTTGCAGCAATATTTGAAAAAATGTATGTCTGTTCCATGATCCAGTTTCCTTTTCATAATGTTCAAACCCACCAGAAATTGGCCTGGAACCAAACCAACAAACCCATGTTTAAGAAATTGTAGCTTAAAGAAAGTGGAAAAATATAAATAGCACAAGACATAACACAGGCAGTAAGAGAGTAGGGATAGTTTTTATCATAGTTAACATAGTTAACATCATGCCTTGTACAGTAAGCCTACAGTTGGTACATGGTTCCCAAGGGAACTTGTTGCTTGTTCCTTCAATGAGATGTAGAGATTTCTCAGCACAATCACAGACATTCTGAAAGACTTGTGCTGCTTTCTAACTCTAAACATTGTCTGTCCTCATCTCCGGTCTATTTTTAGTTTATTCGTGAAGTTACATAAGAGTCCCACATTAACAAAGGCAGGGGGTCATGAGAGAGGATTGGTGGGGTCGGTGGGGGTGGAGACAGGACATCTTTAATGGTTAGCAGTGGCGACGGCTCTAGAGGGCTCGGTTTGGAGATAAAGAAACTGAACAGACAAAAGACCTAGTGAAAAATAGAAGCCCCTACTGTGTGGAACCATGCCACCCTCCGACCCAACATATAAATCTCAACCACAGTAATGAGGACTCGGCTGGAAATGTTAAAAAAAAAAAAAAAAAAAAAGAGACACTTTGGAGGTGGAGATGTTATAAACGGCAGGGGATTTAGTGATGTTGTTTTGGGGTAGTTATACAGAAGCTCAACCTTTCCTGAGTTGACCCTCTGATCACTTTTTTTTTGGATGGCAGCGTAGCTCGGTCACTTGGTTCGGACTGAACTATCTCAACATTGTGGGCTGGATTCCAAAACAGATGTTCATGTTCCTAAGGATGATTTTGTTTGACGTTGGCGATCCCCCAACTTTTTCTAGAAGGGTTAGGGTTAGGGTTAGGGTTCTTTCATGAAGTTGACATTTGTCAACCATTGGTCGAATTTCCATGAAACTTGGTACACACAGTCATGTTCCTCTCAGTATGAACTGTAAAAACTTTGCTGATCTCTTAACTCATCTAAGTGCCATTAGACATTTTAAGACAAGTCTTAAAAGTACCCAACGCTTTAGTTTGTCGCCAAAGACGCAAAAAAGTGATTGTAGAGGCGGCGCTTAGCTCAGTCGGTAGAGCAGCCGCCCCATATGCGAAGGCTTGCTGCGGCCGGCCCGGGTTTGAGTCCCGACCTGTGGCCCTTTGCCACGTGTCATTCCCCATCTCTCTCCCCACATTTCCTGTCACTCTTCAGCTGTCTCTATTAATAAAGCTTGGAAAAAGCCAAAAAATAATCTTTACAAAAAAAAGTCATTGTAAAAATTGTTTATGTATTAACAGCATATTTATGTTATATTTAAGTGTTACAGAAGAGTATGATTGTGTCTGCATTGCACAAAATGTCCTGGGTAGAAAAGATCAAAAGTTATAAGGCACATGTGAAGTGAGGTGGCTTTGAACATGGCAATTGGTTCACCAGAGGCTTCGTCAGCCATATTGCATCACGAGATAAGAATTTGTTTAGTTGGTCCCACTGGCTGTGCCGCAAGGCCTCACTCAGTATCACAGCAGGGTTGAAGTGAGAGTTTAAAGAGAAAAATATCCTGGTTTGGAAGTCTGGTAGGAAAACACTAGTTTTCTTCTGGAAAATGTCCACAGGGTGACACACTACTTTACGAGGGTCTTTGGAGAATGTTGTAATAGTTCTCACTCCCATCTCTTTTTTATATTTTGCCGGGAGACCAGGAAACCTTCTTGAAAGCTTGTTCTCCTACTTCACATTTTGTCTCTCTGCAGGGCTTTTATATCACAGAACATTGCAAGTTGACAAGCAGAGTAAACAAACTTAAGTGTTGCATAAGTTCCCCTTCGCAGTTTAACTATACTGTTGAGCTGTACTTAAGCTTTTCTAATGATCTTGTTGAAGCACTGGCTGGTCAGTACTGGCTCACAGAACAGAGTCAAGAGGTAGCTGTTACCATGACATCTATTTTGTATTTGATTATTTATAAGGGCAGATTCTTATTTCCCAAATATATCATAGCATTTAAACATGTTTTTCCAATGATATTTGGCTGACATGATTCAATAATAACCACTGATGATTTCTAGATGGAATAATCTAAAAGGGCAGGATGTCAGTTTTTCCAGTGACAGCTTTGTCTGTATACCCGGCAGGTGTTCGAGAAGTTGAAGGACCACATGCTGATCCCTGTGTCCAACATGGAGAAGGTCAAAGTGGATGGAGCCCTCACATGCTGCTCTGTACTCATCAACAAGAAGGCCAACATCTGAACACACTCACCAGGGGGGTCTCTCAGTGCATGGTAACCAAGCAGAGCCTGTATCCGATCACCAAGGATCCCGAGGTTTAGCAAAACTATCGTTGCAAGACGGATAGGCAAGTTTGTTGTTGCTGAGGGACAAAGAAAATATAAATTGGAGGGACTCATCTGCTCTCCGTTTTCCCCCAAAACACTCAAATAACATACAAAAGTCTTAAAAGAGTGTAGTTCAGATGACATAAAACACAGTTTGTTTCAGGTTATTGTTGTGTCTGTAAGAATTAGGATATTACATGTAATTTAGTTATTGTTATTTTACTCTTGATTTAGATATATTCTAACATTTTCTATAAAAAGCTGGATACAAGGCAATGAAAAATAGTCCTTCCAACACTGTACTGCAGGTTTATGAATTACTTAACTAAGACATCTACAGTGTAAAAAAACAGTTGGTTTATACTGTTTACATACACTATTTTAACTGTGATATATTTGTGTGTGTGTGTGTTTCGTTAATTCAGTTGGGACTCAGTTTGTAATGTGACTCTTGAGGAACTTTATTTTTGAGCAAGATAGAGAAAAGAATTCCAAGGCTGTAATATAAAATTCTCAATATCACAATTGCTTCCTGATATTTCTTTACAATTGCTGCCAAGTACATTTCATAATCATACATAATTTGAAGACCACTGACACACTTGTGTATTTTCTAAAAATGCATGTTCATCTACCTGATTTTAGGTTGTTCTCACTCTCACAGAGTTCTCACTCTAAAAATACAGTTCACCTGATAAACTTTCAGTGTGATTGCACTGTCATGATTATTTGTTTTTTGTGATTGATATTGAAGGTACTGCCATTGAGACCTGAGGTGCTCTTACTTTTCATGACTATTCTACTAATCAGTGCTATTGATCGTTCATTACTGGAGATGATTTTTGACTGTTCTCAATAATTGCCACCAGCTAGAGAAGCTAACAGTAGCCTGTTCATTTACTCTACATGGACCATGGCATTTTCTTAAGCAATTTTGCATCCCTGCCGTTGAGCCTTTGTTTACTTGTAACCCTACAAAAGACAGATAACAGCTGCCTGTGTATGAACTGTATGTTTTGATTATTATAAACTAAACTGTGCTTTTATTTATTCCATCATAACATCACTTCTCCTTTTTCAGTGACATCACTTGAACGATTCTGAAGGCACTGTAGTTCTCACACCATTGGGTCTGCCTGTCTGTTGTGTTGTTGATTACACTGGTTCTTTTTTTCCCCTGTCTGGCAGTTTTTGCTCTGAAACTGACGTTTGTTCCACTAACTCCAATAGCTCCAAATGTGACTGCAGTGAGAGACTTTGCACTCAGCATGCAGAACAAGCTAACTGCCCCTGTTTGGTGAGTTTCCATGTGTTCACAATAGTAGCTGCCAGCAGGAGTTCAGAGGATGTTGATGAGCTCCGTTTTGGTGGCCTCATCTGTTGTTGCTGAATTTGTGCTTGAGGCCTGTAGACATAGCATATTTAAACATGCACACTGTACATACATTATATACTCTACAAGTTAAAGCCAATCACATCTGAGACCATGTTGTTTCTCAATGTGATTGTAAGTGAAAGTTGAGGAAATGACATCAGGAGGTGATTCAAACTCCCTCCATAGACGTTTGCGTATGGACAAGCGGGCAGTGATGATGAAACATGGAAAGAATTCCTGTTGGGAGGAGAGGCTTGTACACCAGTAAACACTGACTCTCTTAAACTTTCTCTGTCTTTCTCTTGACTGTCTTACTCTCAGCGCTCACTTTCTCCCACCCTGTGCTATTGCCTCATAGACTATCTGGGCTAATTTATGGCCATGATATCATACAGTCTGGCGAACACTGTAGATGTGATGGCCCGCTGTTAAAGTGTGACTCTAGTAGTATATTTTAAAGAAGGCAGCTGGCTGAGTGCAGGGTGATAGCATAGTTGCAGAACATCCAGTTCTGATTCTCACACAGTTACTCACGAAGGCTGAGCCAGGCAGAACCAGTCATACACTGTCTGATTAGTACAATGATAACCACTGTCTTATAGGCAAGTAAAGTAACTACATCTAAAATTGTCACCCAATTGCACATTCTTCCAAGTCATAACTTGGTTGGACAGCTTTTGAGCAACCTTTCCCTACTGCTGATTTCAAATCATTCAAAAAAACATTGAACACATTTTTGACTCCTGGCTGGCAAAGCTGTATGTGAGTAACTGAAAACAAAGTGTGCCGACGTTGTTGAGGGCTTATTTATTACTCTTAGTAATTCCCTCACTCATCCCAGTAGTCATTGATGTTGTTTGCCCTTGTTCCAACTCAGGTCTCTTGGTTTTCATACAAGTTGTGGAAATAATTGTTTGAGTCATCTTTAATTCAACCTTCATCCACTTGTATGTAATAAATTTACATCTAGCATTCAACTGTGTTGTGCTTCTTTTAAATTTTGGTTAAAATAACCCCATTTGTGGAGTTTAATACATTTCATGATGAATAAATCACATTTTAATTAATATTTTTTGTTTAACAGCTCTACAAACCTGAGCCTGGGCCAACTGTTCTCTCATTTTCAGTACTGTAGAATATCTAGCATCATCTCACAAAACAGAGACGATCTCTGCTTGTTGATCTCTGCTACCACCTAGTGACACCAAACATGTAAAACAGACAAAAACAAGGTTTGTATGTTAGAGCACCACAGTGCAGCCCCAGTGTGTTTGAAGGCAGGAAACCGTGCTGTCTAACAAGCTGCTTAAGACAGTTAAAAATGCTTTGAGTGTTTGTTGTGTTGTGGTTGATTTCACAAGAAATGCAACAGAAGGAAAAACAGCTTTTCGGTGTTTATTACCAAAAATACAAACATTCAAGTTATAGTGTACTGCATAATGATTTAAATGTCTTGTCTTGGCTGTTACATGGAAGAACAAAGAGAAACAAACTTTTTAGACTGAATAGAAATCCCCAAGAAATATGTACAATATAAATGAGTTAGTAAGTATATCTCAACAAACAATGGCAACAACAATGAAGGAAGATCCAGAAAACCAAAATGATGTTTTTTCAGATCATTTGTAAGTAAGTAAATATACACAAGAAATAAGGAAGTTACATTCAAAAATCTAAATTAAAATAATCTACAAACTCAAGCTGACACCTCCTTCCTGACACTGTTTTTACTTTTGTTTCCACTTATTTATCTAAGGTACCCAAAGTGTAAAACAGTACTAAACCACTAATAGTAAAACACCAATTATTGTTAAAGTTATATGAAATTTACAGATACTAGATGTCGCAATAAAGCACAGCATCTCAGACCTAAACAATTTGGTGCTACAAGCCACCAGACTCCATTGACAAAAGCAACACAGGTAGAGGTGTGACATCATGACTCCACCATGTCTTTACGCAGTGAATAGTTGTTGCTATGATATTCATGTTTGAAATCTTATATGAAAGATACTATACAAAATACTGACTTCTTGACCACCAAAGAAAATGAGTGGTGTGTAGATGGGGTCTAGTGGACATAAAAAGACGCAGGAGTAGATGAGTAGAAATTCGATTTTCAAATGTTAATTTGTCTTTGAATCTGCTGTGCATTCATGGAATTTTAGCTACAATAGAATGCATAAAGGGTGACAGAATGATGAGATTATCAAAACTAATCCCATTTCATTATGAAAGATAACATAAATTTGCTTAAACCATTTCCCAAATAAATCATTGAGAGATTTTATTCCTGTTGAAGCCTTTCCCACAGCCAGAACTACTGGTGCAGTTCAATGTGTAGACGATGTATACTTGTTATATTGTACATTTAGCTACAGGGGAAATTAGTATAGAGGTTGCCTGGCCCTCTAGCAACAGTGACTTTGCAGTTGAGTCTGTCAACCAAAGGCAAGTAGGAATGGTTAAGAAAGTCAGTGCCTAAGCAGGCTGGGGTACAGGCTGAGCCCTCTGTGCAGTAAGTGTGGCATGTTTCTAAGAGGTCATCCTTCACCACCAGGCCTTCTTTCTCTCCAGCCTTCTCCTCAACATACTTGTTTCCTTTTGAGCAAAGAATGACACTGTCTTTGTTCAAAGTCACATAGTCTGGAAAGACTTTAGTTCCGGGACTGCCATCTGCCTGGTCTATGCCGGAGAAGCCTCTCTCTGGTGACAGGAGCACAGTGGATTCCTCTGATGGCTTCCCCAATGCTGAAACCTCACCTTCAGACATTATCTCCACCACAGATGAACATGTGGTCTCCTCAGAGAGTTGCTTTGCTGTTAATGGAGGATTCTGTAGTGAGAACACAAAGTACTTTATTTTTAACACCTGAGGACACCAATTCACATTTAAAGTGATGTACTGTAAACTAGACTCTAATAACACTTGTGTGTATCACTTGCAATTCATTTGTTATTATTGTGATGGTTTGATTTCTGGCTCCTCCAGTCTGCATGTTGAAGTGTCCTTGGGCAAGATACTGAACCCTAAATTGCTCCTGAAGGCTGTGCCATCAGTGTGTGAATGAATTAGCTCCTGTCTGATGAACATGATAGCCAATACCATCGGTGTATGAATGGGATGTGTAGTGTAAAAGCACTGAGTGCTTGGAAGAATAGAAAGGCGCTATGTAAGTACAGTCCATTTACCATTTGTAAAAACAAAAAGATAATTTACCCATTTCTGCCCGTTCATCTCTGTCAGAAAGCCTTGTAGGACTTTGTCAAGGTTGGGTACCGGTGGCCAAAAATAGAGCTTGAGCTTACTATAAAAAATACAGAAAATAGCAGACATAAAATCTGTTGTGAACCGGTGTTGTAAAGAAAGTAATTAAAACAATTGGTTAAGTAGTAAGAGTAATTAGTAAAAATGTGTGAGTGATTATACCTCACAAGGTATTTCAGTGTGTCACATTTATTTTTGTTTGATTTTTTTTTCTTTCTCACTGTCATCGTAAGAAGTGACTGATTACAATCTGAAGTTGGATAAAAAAAAGTCTTACCTGAGATACATGGGAAACAAGTAAATGACGATGATAGCAGGGATCAGCATCAAGGCAGGGATACACAGCATGAGCCATTTGCCTGCAAAGGTTATTTATATGGCATTACGGTTTGAATGGTGTTCAGTTGTCAGACCTGACATGCACCACTACAATTGTGATCTCAAAACTGAATTTAAATGAACTACATACTAACCACTGCATTGCATTTGATTCAACTGTACAACTGTTTGGTTGTGATTTATATTCAAACCAATCAGGTTTACTAATCAACGGTTGCTCTGACTTTTGTCAGTGTGAGCTTACCTCTATCAGTAGGGGTGTGACCATGAAGCACACCAGACCAGTCACTCCAATGGCCTGAGTAAATGTGGCCAGTAGGTTTAGCTCTGATCCTAACACTGTACTGGCTACTCATTGGAACATCTAGACAAATGTCAGTCTCAGGACCCTTTGGGAATACACTCTAGGGACAGAAAGGGTGAGTTGACATTTAATATTAACAGCATTAAATGACAATCTTTGTGATTATGTACTTTACTGGAATCTCATAGCTTTTGCAGTTCCCATGTTCTCTTACAAAACAGTGGCTTAATGCATTTAGTTCACATTGCCTGAATGTTTTTTTTGTTTTTTGTTTTTTTTTTGCATAACCTCATGTTTCTACACATTACTTTTTTTTTTTTTGCAACATCCAAAATTAAAACAATATAGTGTATAATCTTTGTTGAATTTTTTTACTTTGAACATCTCACTGAATTGAAAATTCTTTTCTTTGAGGCCATCTAGTGGTAATATGGATATACTGGAAGTGAAAGCAAAAGGTTTTTTAGTCATCAGAAATCACTATCAGAAAAAGTAGATCTAAAACAAACAAACAAAAAAATCACCACCCTTGGGTATTCATGAGAAGAGTCATATGTCACCCCCCCCCCGACTTCAAAACAACCATGCTCCCTTGTGGGTAACACAAGTGCTGTGAAAGTGCCTTCATCACACTTGCCACACATCAACACTTCACCACAGGCTAATTAATGATGTCACTGAGTAAATGTATGCCGATTGTAGATCCAGTTGAATTAGAAAAGGTCTCAGTGAACTAAATTTTTATGGTGAAAAAACATGGCCCTGCCATAAAACACCTGAGGAATGGTACTGGATGGACCTGGTCTGTCCACTTGAAACATGAACTGAGTTGGCCCACTTTTTATTCAGGTCATGTAGGAAGTGGGGTTAAAACCAACCTGTTTTCTCTTGGCTTGTATTGTCATGATAAGTACAAACCACTATCAAAATAGAGACAGTTTTCCACTTCCTCTCAGTGAGGTCATTTGTTTACAGTACTGGCATACTGGGCAGACTACCAAAACAGGAAAATGGTGCCACAACAAGTGAAGAAGTGACAGAAGTGATAAAACTAACAGAAATATATCACATGAAGAACTGATGAAGTAATAATATTTTTCAGTTTCATCCACTTCAATGAAAGTGGACTAAAAGGATACTCATTAACCCCTATTTCTTTCATTTTTTCAATATAATAATGCCAATGATTATTATATCAATAATGATTATTATTGTTCGGCAATGACACTATAATTGTTTGTGTAACTGGCCAAAGGATTTTGGCTCCTAATAGCTAAAAAGCAATACGTTATTCTTATTTTGTACTATTTAATTGGCTAAGACCTGAATTTGCATTCATCTGCTTTCACTCAAAAGGAGGCAGGGGCGTGACACAAGGGCAAAGTACCCAGATGGGCTGTTCTTATCCATCTTAACCATGAAATGATATCTCACCAGCCATTCCCCCTCTCGGATCTGGTAGCTGACTTCATACTGCAGGTGAGCTGCCAGAGATGGGAGTGGAGCTTCCGCGTTTAAGCACAACTTATCTTTCTCAAATGTTCCTTCCAGGTGACTTGGTGGGGATGTTTTGACTAAAAACAAAAAGCGCACACAATGTTTCAATACACACAGCCATAGAACCACACTTCATATCTTTTGCTCTTTCTACTACAGCAACTAAAAAATGCAATGTGCTGCAAAAAAGGTGAGCTCACTAAAAGGTCAATTAAATATTAGTCTTAAATATGTTTGGGCAAATTGGTTTTTGAATTCTGGATTTTTCAAATTAGTTAATTTATGTTACAGCTGCTCATACAGAGTTCTCTGAACATAAGCCTTTGAGGAATATTTGACTAAAGCTGTAATTTTAAGGGGGGTTAGAGTCTCATTTTAGTCTCTATCTATCTAGTTCTTGCTTGAATCTCTTTGATACTCTTTAATATAACCAGCTTAGAAGTTGAAAAAATACAGATAGCACATCCAAAACAAAAAAAGGGTTAAGCAACAGGTGTAGCAAAAAAAAATCACTCACTGCTGTTGTTGAGTGTGAACTCTTGCGTATAGAAGGTTCTGCTGAGCGGAGCTGAAGTGCTGTTGAGCTTGACCCGCATTTTTCTGAATTCATCTCCATGGAAACAGCATAGGTAAGTCAAATTCCTGTCAGTGAGACATTCTGTCCAGTCCAAAGTACTGTAAAAATTAAATTAATATTATCACGTCACATCAGATCACATCCAAAGTGATTTTGTTTTTTGTGTTTAAGGAGTATAACCTTGCAATGCAGCTGCACTGGCAAGTTCATGCAAAAATCCGTCTTGCCAGGCTTCAATATATGTCTGGCATCCTATGAGGAACTACTAGCAGCTACAACAAGAGGTATGGGCACTGCTTAATGCTAGGTGTGTGTAACGACGTGTGTGACATTTGAAAACAATGTCAGCTGCTAAAGAACTTAGATGCTGCTAGCATCAGTTAGTTTTTAGCATCAAAAGAAGCCCTTTTCCAAACAGTTTTCCAAGTAAAATAGTTGGCAACATTGTGCCATTCTGGCTAAAATCAATCCTATACAATATTATTGTGGATGATTTAATAAAAAACAACCTCTAACATTACCATAAATAGTCATCTTAATCAATCACTTGTGAAATGTGTATAAATGTGTATAAATAGTGCAGTAAGAATGTAATGTACCTGAGACCTATCTTGTAGAAAAGTTTGTACCCATCCTCTACACCATATTGGAGCTTATCCCACTGACATGTGATATTTTGCAGGTCAGAGGTGTAGCACATGAGTGAAATATCATCTGGAAAAAAAAGAAAAGAAAAAAAATCATTCAAGTATTACATCTGTAACTGAAGAGGTCACAGAGTGAGATGCTACTTAGTCATCCACTCAGACTTTCACACACTTTTCTCGCTTATACACACCTGCACTTTGGGGAACCATGGCTCGCACAGGCGGTGACCAGCTGCTCCAGTGCCCAGCATTCGGACTTTGTTGATATTTAGCATTGACCTGGACCTCAACTTCCTCCCCTGGTACCAAAAAGTCTAGTTTGTCAGCTTTTGATACCTGTAGAAATTACAAACATTAGATTTTACAATATTATTCATATAGGCCTACTTTTTGTTTGTCTGCAAAAGCTTGGCAATGTCCACCATATCTGTCTCCCATGAACTGTTGTTCATACTGCAACAAGCTGTTTCCAATGTCGTTAACAAGAATTTGTCAATAGCCGGCCACATAACAGCAGAACATGTATAACCACACAAGTCCAAGACCGTCACATCTAGCTTCTTGACCTGCAAGATTGTCTGGAACCAGACTGCTGATGCAACAGTTGGTTTGCACAACCAAAGATTTCTGCAGAAATTGTCAGAAACAAGTTCATTGATGTAACCGACTTGAATGGGCAAATGCTCATCTTTGATGGTGTCTGGCATTTTGCAGAAGTGTTTTCTTCATAACTTAATGTCAAATGGCAGGCAGCATATATATGTTGTAAACATTTTGTTTTTTCACTCCATTACAATAACTCTACAAACAAGCCCAACATATTAACTGGGCATACCAATATGTGATTTCAAAGTCATTTTGGAAGAGTTCTATGTATGTCTACCTCTTTTGTCTTCTCTCCCAACCCCTTGGAGTGGTATCGAATCCTGTAAATCACATCATCTTGCAAATATTTCGAGACTTTTAACTCCCAGGTAACCTGCAGCTGTCCAACCTGGCCATTTTGGTGTAAAGACATGTTGAATGGAGGATCCAGGAGAACTAGAGAGAAAAAAGTGATAAATAAGGAAGAACGGATTACAGAATCCATAAGTGAACATAATTTGTTGGTGTTTAATGTTTATGCATATAGCTTCATGTGAATTTTCTTTTTTTCAAACAAGTGATCAAATTATTTTGAATCCTGTTTTTAGTCAGTAAGTAAATGCTGTGTAAAAAATGCCTTACCATGGTCCTCCACACAGACTTGACGTTTGTAGAGGCTGGTGTTGGTGTTGCGTTTCACTACTTCCAGGTATGTTTCCACATACAGGCAAGTATCATTGCTTGAAAATGAGCAGATGTGGAGGAAAGTGTCCTCTTCGGTTCTCTGAACAGACAATTCACACCTTTGCTTCGCCCTTAAGACATTATGGTATATATTAATCCATCAATCAAACTTTATTTATATAGCATCTTTCACACAGGTAAGTGCAGTACAAAGTGCTGAGAAGGAGAAGCCAGTGACTTGAAGATATTTAAAGGTCACACTAATACTAATGAAGAAGATATTTGCATTGAATAAAGAATGTATTCTTAACAATATAATTCTAACAAATATAAGTCTAACTTAAATATTTTGAGACACTCTAGGGTCTCTTGATACACAAAACACACCAAGTTTACTGCGTATAACATACCTGTCACAAACACTGTAGAACAAATCATAAGTGCTGTTGTCTGAAGTCTCAAAGAAGCAAGTGAAATTGTCTTGTGTGCGGGAGAAACATTTAGGATTTTGCTCATCCTTTAAGAGCAAAACATCTGTTTCACAAATGACAAACACAGTATATGAGCGCACCTGGAATAAAACATTTATTCATTTTTTTAAACTAATGAAAGCAAGATGTTAACTATGAAATATTATATTCTGACAACAAGATAGTGTCTTCTAATAAATCTAATTTTTCTGGTGTTCAGGAAATTTTGCCACCTTGTGGCAACACGTTACGTGGGAACGAGACCCCATTGCATTGCAGGTACAGGTGACAAACTTTTGTGGTGTAATATATCACGTTCCCACAAGATAATAGCCTTGCAGAACATAGCATTTTGTTCCAACAACTTGTTTGCACAAAATTATCTCTCCCATTATATAGTTGGCACTTCACTTCAACTTATCTTGTTTTCACAGGAATTCAAGTAGTACTTCAGCTGTACAAATATGAACCATCCTTAAGCCCTACCTTCCTTTGACAGATGATTGGCAGTCCCATCCTGCCCAGGCACAAAGCCCAAATGTATCCACAGAATAATGAGTACCTCCCACCTGCAGGGCAAATTCATGGTAGATTGAGGTATCCTAAACCACCATGGCACTTTCACTAACACAACTCATGCTTATGTGCGTGCATTGAGTGTTGTCTCTTACTCATGGTTAGAAGTGGGCATGGGTGGGTAGGGTTGAGTGGTGGTGAGAGGGTTGGCCTAATGTGAGTTGCGCTTAGAGCAGGAAGTGTGCTTTGTGAACTGTGGAAGTGCGCACAAAAAAGGCAGTTTGGGAGGAGTGATTGAGAGCAAAGATAAATTAAATATGTGCATACTTTTATTTAACCCTAGGTATTAAGCTAACTAGGGTTAGGGTTAACCCTAACCCAGTATCTCCCATGGAAGAAACCTAGTATACACCTTGTTTCATCACCTGGCTGGGTTTACAGCATTGAGTACATACTATGTATCAAGTCTTTACAGCAGCCAGCCTTGTTCAGTTCCAGCCTAAGCCCTTTGCTGCATCTCACCCCCTCCCCCATAAAATTAGAAAAGCTTTGTGCTTTTCTAATTTTATAGTTTGCTCATGGTTTGTAAAATATGCTGCTCTGCTGCAAGTGTGTGATTGGTCATATGCTGCAGACACCACCTCTTCTATGTAAATTTGCTTGTAGCTGGATTGGGAAAAAGATTCTTCCCAAGCACTCTCTTATCTGAGCACGGCCCAGAGCAGTTATCCAGCTCTCTCCCCCTAACAACTTTTACACATCACTATTTTTGTACATCATCAGTCTCCTCATCATCCTTTTAGTTGAGCTGAAGCAATTTCAGTTAATTAGTTAATCAACACATAATTCACTGGGAACTATTTTGATAATTGATTAAATGTTTGATAACATTTGACAATGTTAAATGTCAAAAGATCAAATATGTGCCACTGCTATATAAAATGTAATGTTTTATTCTCATGTTCAAAAACTTGAAAAATATATATAAAATATATATATATATATATATATATATTCACACACAGTAAAAATTAAACCTGTGAGCATGGCACTTTGCTAAAAGGAAAACACACAGACAAGTGCTGACCACAAACTGATATAATCTCTACCACTGCAGTGAAGCTTAGATGTCACCCTGCAATTTATTCTGTTCTGAAAATTGTGCACAAGTTATCCAGAAGTTTCTATGATTTCCTGATTTTAAGAACTCTGCCTATAACAGTATAACTCTGTCTAGAACTAGGTCGAAAACAATAAGCCTACATAGTCTAACAGCCATAAATGACACTGCAAACGATGACAGGAAAAGGTTCACAGAAGATTTCAAAAAGAGATAGTGATCTAACACAAGTAAAACAACAGTTAAACTTACATTCACCACACTAGATAGACTTCATCTGAGAAATTTGTATTGACTTTCTGAGTTTAGCTTTTTTCTTATTTCTTATTTCTTCTTCTCATTTTTTTTTATTAGCTTTTTAGTTTTAACTAGTAAGGTTTTGCTCCAGGAAATATTTTTTATACAATATTTTTTTTGACATTTTTTATATTTACCTTATAGCAAGGTAAATAAGTTTGATTTTTCTAAAATGTTTGCCTTTTTCCTAACATGACATTCATAACATGGGGTTACAGTGGTGCCCAAAAGTCAACTACTCAAAGGTACTCAAAAGATAGATTCCAGATGGGGATAAAAATAAATATCATTATTCCAAATTTGTTGTATAGCTGAGACACCAGCTATACAACAAATTTGGATCTGAAGAGATCTGAAGATCTGAAGGTGATACAGATTTTTGGTGTATTATATCTCGTTCCCACAAGATAATAGCCTTGCACAACATAGTATTTTGTTCCAACAACTTGTTTATAACAACTTGTTTATTGCTATTTATGTTTTTTCTTGTAGCTGCTCAACACCAATGTAATGTCACTGTAGTATTACAATTACAAAAAAAATATTTAGTTGAAATCTAATTACTGTTAACATGTGTTTGAGAAAGTGTTCTCAATATGTTTCATTTGGTCTATTTATATAAACATCAAATATGTGCCTATGTGTCTATGTATGGGAGTCTACAGGAAGCTGGCCCAATGAGACCATGTTTGTGACAGTTCTGTGCCTGTGGTTGGTTTGAGGAAAGCCAGTGACAGATCAGCTCTGTGCAGCAGGGCAGATCAGGGTTCCTAAACTCTACAAGGACACTTTGACCCCCAGTAGCCTGGCTTGTGGTTTCCCAACATGCTCACTGTTAAGAAGGCCAGAAACAACAACTAAAACACAACACAAAAATCTTTGCTAACGTCATCTGTGTCACTGAAACTACTGAGACAACTACTTGTGGTGATTTTAGTCATCACAAGTCTCACAAGGTTTCATTTTAGGTCATATTCTCGTTAGCATTTATAAGTTACCTCTTCATCCCTTCATGACCTCAGCCCTAAATTGGTACAATTTAGGGCACATTGTTATATTGCTTTAATGATATAAATGACTGGATGGAAAACAATTTTCTATAAAATAATATTTAAGCCTAAGATAGATAGACTACCTGTCTGAGCATCTTTAGTTCCCGGACAAGGTCACAAACCTGGGAGTTATTTAAGATTCTGAATTCAGTTTTGAACTCAGATATCAGAAATGTCTCCAAAACATTGTTTTCATCTGATAAATATTGCTGGTCAGATCATTCCTGTCTCAGGCTGACATAGAAAAATAAATTCATACTTTTATTACTTTGAGGCATTTTAACATTTTTATTGTTGTAGTTTTTATGTTTTGCTGAATTGGTCCTTGATTTCATGAGTTTCTTGTCTCTCGTAGGGCTGAGCTTTCCAGCGCTGCTTGAGCTCATAGATGGGCAGGGAGAGAAACATGGATGAATATGGTAAAATGCAGAAAAGAAAGTCAGAATATTATAGTCATTAGTTACAAAAAGTTGAATACTTGCACCTTATGATCACAGTTTTGGGGTCTCTCCATTCTGTATCCTTGTGGCAGTTTTTCATGAAGCTCAGCGCATGTCATGCATGTTGTCATGCAGTATTAATTGTTTGGCTTTGACTGGGAACAGTAGGTACCAGTCTATTTCAACACTGTGGGGGCCAGGGTTGAAGAAATCTGGTGCTACAGTACCTGCTTAGACATAATAGATAGCTTGCCGTTGGCGTTCCAATCTGCGTAAACAGACATCTGTGTCTCCAGACTAGAATATGTTTCTCTTTGTCTCATTTGGGGCATATAGTATTTGTGGTGTTATCTTTGTGGTTTAAAGTATATCCACCAGCATGAGTTCGGCAGAATGTGAGACCGACTCAGGCACTTATTGATGCATTATGAGAGTGTCTCTAATTCTCCTTGGCCAAGTGTCAATACATATTATAGCATAAGACATCAGAGGCTCCTGAACACTTTCTTTCTTCCTGATCTCACCATTGACCTTTGTCTTCAGAAATTTCTCCACAACAATGCCACCCAAAATACAAGGAAGAAAACATGTTTATACTTATTATAGTGACGGTAAACATGAGACAACCAGTGATAAGGATCACTACCATCATTTCAACCACAGGAACAGCCGATCTAGATATGATCACAAAAAACTGTCCTGAAAACCAACCTTCATACATACTAGGGTTCCTCAGTTTCTGCACTTTGAAAGTGTAAGTCTATGTCTCTAGTATTTGTAATTTACAAAAATTGGTGTAATTGAGTAAGTAGTACAGCTTTTGTGCAGAAAGACACTGAGTTCATGTCAGACTGCTTATCTCGTTCTCCTAGAGGAGTACACCGAAAGACCACCATCTTATACCAGCTAATCTACAATTACAGTGAATAGTGAAATATTTGAATACAGTATTTAATCTAATCACCTTAAAATGAATGTAAATACTCATGTTGCGTGTAAAACCTCCTTTAAATAATTAAATAAATATGTACAGAAACTGCTAAGGAACCACTGAAGTGTCTCAACAGGATGACACTGCCATCTTTGGTACAATGTAAAGCTAATAAATTCACAAGAAAAACCACTAGTTTCACAAGTCACAATGCTTTGTGGTAGATCAATGCGCAGACAATGCATGTGCAGTCGGCTTGTCCCTTTATCTTCAATTATCTTTTTTCTTTTGTGCGCTACATTTCACTCTGTCTCAGATCTTGCTCACATCTCTCTCTCATACTCTCCTACTACTATTATGAATGTTTACGGCAGTCTCTGAACCCACAGGCAGCTTTCACACTTCTTCCGTTAGCTGTCCTACGCTCTTGTTATCCACTGTGTATAATTAGGCACAGTTGACAGACCAACGTCTCACTATGTCTGCCAAGTTGCACCCAAGGCTTCCTGGTTGTGCTTATCAGTTACACAGCACACTATTATCACTCCACTAGTGACAGAGGGAAGATTTGTTGTTTTCTGTGGTCAGGCGTTTCGTGGTGTACATAAATAATCTAACAGAAATAAGTTTAATGAGGTTCCTGTGATGCTAAAGAAGAAATGAGAAGGAAGAATTGTGATTGTGAAAGGTTCTTGATGGTACTTCAGGATGTGTGCATTAACCACTTAGCCACTTAAGTTTGCAACATCAGAAGCATGGCATGTAAGTCAATATGCCCCTAAAATTCTCTATTATATTTTTGCATTTTTGCACAGTGGTTTCAGCATAATGCTCCTGATGTTGAAGCTCCTGAGTGAGAAACATTTTGAGCTTGGCCTGCCCTAAAAGACCCCACCTGTTGTAATGAATGCAAGAGCTCATGACCGTGTCACTCAGACATCACTCTTGGTCTTAAAGATGTTAAAGATGCTGTAGTTCAGGAACTCAATGGCCATCCAGATATAATAGGTTGTTATTGTTGTGCCACAGATTTATCTTGGAGATCATGTACATCGCTGTACCACCATTACACATTATGTTGTAGCTGATGATAATTACACATGACTGCCCTCTACAGACCATCTCAATTATTATCTTAATCTCTCAGCTGCTGTCTGAGGTAAAGACAACCCCTACTAGATTTAGTAGCAGTAAGTAATTCATCTTGAAAATTAATTGTAATAAGTTATTATCTACCAGATTACAGATATACACTGGTGTCTGGATATACTGGTAAATGTCTGTTGCAACTTGTCTCCACTGATTAATCTTTCACAGAATAACAGTTATTGTCCTCAACATGTGACAAATGTGTGCATTACAACAACCAATTTGATAGCAGCTGATATCAACAGCATTAATCCATTCTGAGTGAAAGTGAAACAAAATCATTAAAAAAAAAAAAAAAAAAGCATTTTCTGAAAAAACTCCAAACCACCATCCAACCACAAGGTTGTCTCCTCTCCTCTCCTTCTGGCTGCCAAGTTCATGTGGATGAACTAGTAACAAATAGTAGTACCATGTAGTAAGTAATAATAATAATAATAATAATAATAATAATAATAATAATAATAATAATACCTTTTATTAATAAGCGCTTTTCTGGATACTCAGACACTTTACACCCAAAAATTTGAAGCAGCAAATAACATCAAACAAATAACAACAATACACTAAAAATACATGACTAGACTAGGCAGAAGGAAGAAGGAAGAAGTTGGAAGGGGCAGCTAGGAATAAGGCTCTGTCACCCCAGGTTTGGTGCTTGGTCCTGGTTGGTGGAGTCAGGAGGTTTGCATCAGATGAACAGAGGCTGTGGGATGGATTGTGGTGATGGAGCAAGTCAGTGAGATAGGAGGGGGTCTGGTTATGGAGAGCTTTGTATGTGAGGAGGAGGATTTTGAACTGGATGTGCTGTGGGACTGGGAGCCCGCGGAGGTTCTGGAGGACAGGGATAATGTGGTCATGTGTGTGGGCGTGGGTGAGCAAGCAGGCAGCGGAGTTTGTATGTACTGGAGTTTATTTAAATGGATGCTGTTGCAGTAGTCAATTCTGGAGGTTATGAAGGTGTGTTACGTCAAGCCTAGGGAAACTTAACACAACAAGAAAGGATGCTCCCCTCTTTCCCTGCTCCCAAGGATGACCATGGCCACAGAGCTGCAGTCCAACAAAAGATCATTTATTCAATCTTGAGGAAAAATGGTTAAAGTCTGATGCAGTTGGGAATAAGGTCAAGAGAAGATAGCCAATGTCTCAAGCTGCGGCCATTTATAGCAGCTCCACCAGTAACCATTCACCAATCGGTGAGTGCACCCTGAGAAACACCAATGGTGGTAGCACCACCCTCAGGGAGGGAGGAACAGTACCTGGAGAGAGAGACTCTAAGGGTGGTAGCACCACCACCCTCCTCAGGTAGGGAGGAACAACAGCACAGAAAAATCACACATCAAGACCAAAAAATACTAAATTATAACCCTGGGTCATAACAGGCATGAATGAGGGTTTCTGCAGAGAAGGAGAGTGGTGGGCGGAGTCGGGCAATGAGCTTGAGGTGAAAAAAGACAGTTCTGGTGATTTGGTTTATGTGATGTTCAAAAGAGATATTATTGTCAAAGATGACCCCAAGTTTGCAACTGTGAGGGGATGGTGACAAGGTGGACTTGATTGTGAGGCAGAAACTGTGAGCAATTTTAGTGAGGGTTTGGGGCCAATGATAATCATGTCTGATTTGTCACAGTTGACTTTGAGGGGAAAATATTGGGGTTAAGGCTAAAAAACCTTTCATATACTATCAGTATAATTTCTTTTAACATCTTTTAATATCACACCGGATTACTGTAAGTCAGCAGCGAGATCAGCAAAAAGTGTGCGATATAAAATCTGATATAGAGGATGCCCCTTGACATTTTTTAATCTGTCAAACATGGTCTTTGTTCATTTCCTCCTCCTGTCCAGCTGCTCAACAGTTCAATGCTGGATTTCTCCAGAACACGCCTAATTTTTGATATGTGAATAATAAATTTAGTCCAGATCTGAATCTGTAATCCAAATCTGTATCTCTGTAAGATGAGAAAGTGTATGCACAAAACCATATATCTGTCTTTTTTCTGTTGAATGGATCAAGCAGACTGCCGGATTGACGGAGGGGCTGCAAGGAAATGTAGATGCTTCAGTACAGGGGGTGGACAACTGAAAGGTTTGATAATGAAGCTATTCTTGAATCTCTTTTTGAGTCACCTCATATTGCATATCTGCATACCTTGACCACTACATGTAAGTGTATAAATATCTTTTTCCCCCCCTGTTCTCTGGGTGAAGCCACCTTTTAAAAATAGATTTGTGTAACCAAAAATAATCAAAAATCATGTTTACAAATAGCTTGGACATCCAAAGTCATACAGCTTCTGGTGGTTCTGTGTGTTATCTGTGGTAGCAGCCTTCGTTATGCTCAAACTGTATTTGTGTTGCATCATATTACAAGTTTAAAATGTTAGTTTCTCTGGGGTTTGATTCTTTTTAAACCAGAACAAAATAAAGTTCTTCAAATGTTACTCATTTCAAATTAAGGACATTTTTAATCATTTATAGAAAACATTCTGTAAAGATGAGGCATTGGTCTGGGAGGAACCACCATCATAACAGAAGTTCAGTATCAATAAACCTCAAGTGCTGCTCATTATCAGGGACACTTGTGATAAGCTTTCCTTTGTTGCTGAACCATGCAGAGATGCAGCCACATCACCTTCTTTTCATATCTGCTGTCCAGTGGCAGACATCCTCAAAGGCTTCAGTCCCCACACTGTCTGCTCATGTCTGTCTCCTTGTCCTCATGCTCTTTACTCTGTTGTGGATTACAGGGTTTGGGAAAACATCACCCCTTCTTTTTATTCTTTATTTCTTTTTTCTTTACTTCCTCACTTCCCTCCTTCTGCTGCAATATGCTCTGCTTCTCTCTACTGGACAATAATAGAAACCATTCATTCTGGTATCAAACACAGACAGCTTAATAACTGAGATTTAACATTCAGGATGGCACATTAAATGTATCCATAAAGGGGCAGCGTTTAGCTCAGTTGGTAGAGCAGCCACCCCATGTGTGAAGGCTCAGTCCTTGCTGTGGAAGCCCAGTGTTCGAATCTGACCTGTGGCTCTTTCCTGCATGTTGTTCCCCATCTCTCTTGAAATTTTCCATTTATTTTTAAGGGCTGACTGATTATTGGTTCAGTTTATTGTATTGATGAAGGCACAGATGAGTTATGTGTGAATGACAGAGGTACAAACTATCATCCCAGATGTGTGTCACCCACCTTTACAAGCAGTTAGTTTCCACGCGAGGATCAAAAGGGTGAAACGTTTCTGTGCTTTCTCTCTCTCTCTTCCTGTTAACGGCAGTGGCAGTGGTTCAGATGTTGAGAGATTAATTAAGAAAACCTTGCAAATTAATGCAGAAATCACATAATGAAAATGCTACTTCCAGTGAGTCTAATACAACACTGACAACTGTTTTATAAAATAAACAATAAAAACAGATGCCCATGACAGCAGCAGTTGCCGTGGCAGGTCAGTGGCAGCTGCCCCACACACCGCCAAGGGAGTGGCAACAGCCTCAGACACCGGCAGCTGCCGTAGAAAGTTAGTTAGGATAGGATTCTGCTCATCCTTTAAGAGCAAAACATCTGTATCACAAATGACAAACATAATATATGAGCACACCGGAAATAAAAACAATTTTAAACTAAGCAAATTTTAACTATAAAATATTATATTGTGACAATAAGATAGTGTCTTATAATAAACTTAAACTTTCTGTGGTTCAAGAAATGTTGCTACCTTTTGGGAAGCACGTTATGTGGGAACAAGATCTGAAGGTGATACAGATTTTTGGTGTATTATATCTCATTCCCACAAGATAATAGCCTTGCACAACATAGTATTTTGTTACAACAACTTGTTTATAACAACTTGCTTATCGCTATTTATGGTTTCTCTTGTAGCTGCTCAACACAAATATAATAATTTCACTGTAGAATTACAATTACAAAAAATGATTTAGTTGAAATTTAATTACTGTCAGCATGTGTTTGAGAAAGTGTTCTTGATATGTTTCATTAGGTCTCTTTATATAAACATCAAATATGTGCCTATGTGTCTATGTATGGGAGTCGACAGGAAGCTGGCCCACTGAGACCATGTTTGTGACAGTTCTGTGCCTGTGGTTGGTTTGAGGAAACAGAGTGACAGATCAGCTCTGTGCAGCAGGGCAGATCAGGGTTCCTGAACTCTATAAGGACACTTTGACCCCCAGTAGCCTGGCTTGTGGTTTCCCAACATGCTCACTGTTAAGAAGGCCAGAAACAACAACAAAAACACAACACAACACAAAAATCTCTGCTAACATTATCTCAATGAAATTCCTATTTTAATTGGAAACTGGACATAAGCAAATAGGACAACTACTTGTGGTGATTCCAGTCACCATGAAAAACCTTTATTCAAGGAACCAGTTAATGAAAACATACTGTACATTTTCATATGATGGATATATTACTATACATTGCGTTAGGCTGCATAGTTATAAAAGGAAACTATAGTGGTGATAGCTGGTGGACTTGCTGTGCATCTGCCCTGTATTAGTTGCATTTTCCAAACAACTACTTTTTTGGTTGAGCAACACGTCAAGCATGAACCATGGTTACATTTACATCAGTCCGTAACTACATTCAAATAGGAGGTTTTGATACATCTATGTGTCCTTTAAAAAGAGACAAAATACATACAGTAGTAGCTACATTAACATGGCAGTGATAAGCAAACAGTAAAAGACACAGATGGCATGAATGAGGCTGGTTTTAAGTGCTTCAATGTACGTGCCTTTCATCCTTTTCTAATAGTCTGAGAACTTGAGTGTTTGTAATCCACACTGTGTCCTTTCATCCTTATAAAAAGACTTTCCTTTCCATGTAGAGGAATGGAGAGAAAGTAAAAAAGTCCAGCGCTGACACCCCACAGACCCTGTGGTGTTTCAGCAAGTCACATAGCTCCTTATTTGCCGCTTCCCCTCATCACTCAGACAAAAGGGTCCAACATTGTAACTTCTGTCATAGCAAGAGGTACAATGTTGCATCTTTTCTCTGAGACTGCTTTGTGGTGACAGGGGGGGTCAGTATTTCCCAAAAGACCCAGTGATATTCCTCATCTCTTATTGCCTCTGATACCTCCACACAGTGTCCTTTCACAGTCCTCCATCTATAGCTGGGTGGCTTTGGTGGAGCACCTGGTCCTCCTGTCTCGACGTTGAGCGGCAGGGAGGTGGCAGTAACGCGGCGACCATCCCCGGGACTTCCTCTTCGGGCTACGTGGCATGCTAGGGTCTGGGGGGGCTGGTAGTCAGGCCTCCTCGGCTGTGGCGTCTATCCCAGCGTAGGTGAAGTTCTCAAAGAGAGCCATGTTCACATAAGCCTGGAAGATAGATAGATAGAAACTTGTGATTTTAAGATTTTTCAAGGTAAGCTAGACGTATGACAGCTCTATCTTTTCTCTCATGCTAACGCCTTTTAACATCCTCATGACATATTGCAGAGACTGGAAATATGAGGCACAGAGGGAAAAAACAATCATGTCATACACATAGCTGTATACAATGTAAGGGGGGAAATCGGGATTTCTGATAGCTAGTGTAAATAAACTGGTGCCAAATACACCCAACCTACAATTTGCAGTAGTTCAGTATAAATGATTTCTGAGAGTAATACCCAACATGTAACGAGATAATTATGTTACATTTCTAGCTATCTGACATGACCATGACTATGGTTTTGGCACTGTGGCAACCATCTTGAAGTAAGCAAGAGCAAGAGGTAACAAGAGAACATTTTCCTATTCTTCTCTTTCTGCCAACATTGCGTGAATGCAGCATTACCTTCCTGGCCTCTTGCATCCTGTTGAGCTGGACAGAGATTTGGGAGAAGGGGGGTCTCTCGTATGGCCGATCCCTCCAGCACTGCTTCATCAGCTCGTATCTGGACAGGGAGATATACATGAATGAATATGGTAAAATGCAAAAAAGAATAAGCTAGTTATTAGATACAAAGTGCTGAATACTTACACTTCATCATCACAGTTTTTGGGTTTCTCCATCCTGAAGCCTTGTGGAAGTTTTTCATAAAGCTCAGCACACGTCATGCCACAATATGGTGTGCCACCTGACAAACACAGGAAGTGGTGATGGTTAAAGTGAGACAATGATAAGGATCATTACCATCAGTTCAAACACAGGAACAGCTGATGTAGATATGATCACAAAAAAACTGTCCTGAAGTGACCTTCTACATACTAGAGCTGTATGAACTAGAACATCTGCAGTCGGAAAGTTTAAGTCTATGTCTCTAGTATTTGTAATTAACGTAAATTGATGAGAGTAAATAGTACAGCTTCTGTGCAGAAAGACACTGCACAGAAGAGTCCATGACAGACTGCTTACATACCTAAGCTTACAATTTCCCAGAGGAGAACACCGAAAGACCACCTGTGAGAGAAAATGCAAAGACAGAAATGTTAGAAAAACAGAATGGAAATGGGAGAAAAATATGAGGATTATATTAGGAACACCTGAAAGTAAACATTAACTTAATGCCTTCATCCTTTTTTGATCATATGCAAGTTGAGGCTTAAAGTTTGCAAAGAAAATAGCATCATCTTATACCAGCTAATCTACAATTACAGTACATAGTGAAATATCTGAATCCAGTATTTGGTCTAGTCAACTTGAAATGAATCTAGATGCTGCTGTTGAATGTAAAACCTTTTTGTGTTTCTACAATGCACACTGTCGAAAAAAAGCATGGCTCCATTTGCAAATTTAAATAATTAAATAAATATGTACAGGAACTGATAAGGAACCAGTGAAGTGTCTCAACAGCATGAAGCATTAATGTGATCAGCGAATGAATTCATGAGAAAAAACACCAGTTTCGCATGTCACAGTGTTTTGTGGTATATCTATGAGCAGACAAATGTCTGTGCTATCGCCATGTCCCTTTGTCTTTGCATTTGTCTTTACTTCAGTGCACTACATTTCACTCTGTTTCAGATCTTGCTCTCATTTCTGTGTCTCAAAGGCTTCTGGTTGTGCTTTTTGTTACACAGCCCACTATTATCACTCCACCAGTGACAAAGGGAAGATTTGTTGTTTTTTATGGGCAGGCGTTTTGTGGTGTACATACATCATTTAATAGAAGATCATTTTAATGAGGTTCTTGTGATAAAGAAGAAATGAGAAGAAAGAAGTGTGATTGTAAATTGTTCTTGATTATAGATGCTACTTCAGGATGTGTGCATGAAGCCACAGGTCTCAAGTCTGCAACATTGGGATGCCATATTACTCAATACACCTAAAATTCTCAACAGTTTGCCAGTGTAACTCACACATCACTCTTGGTCGTATAGACGCTGTAGTTCAGGGACTCAATGGCCATCCAGCGTACAGGCAGCCTCCCCTGAAAGCCAACCAAAAAATCAAATTCAAAAAATCAAATAAATATATAAATTGTAATCATATATATATATATATATACCATCATTACACTTTATCCTGTAGTTGTTTAAATTTACACATGACTGCCCTCTACAGGCCATTTCACTTATTGTCTTAATCTCTCAGCTGAGGCTGAGGTAAAGACAACCCATGCTAGATTCAGCAGCAGTAATTCATTGTGAAAATAAGTTGTAATAAGTTGTTAACTGGCAGATTACAGATGTTACATTAGTATCTGGAGATTTACTGCTACATGTACATGTCCGTTGCATTTTGTCTGTGTCACTGATAGGGAAGGGGGAGCATCGAGCTAACAAAACTGACTCTTGGCAGGATATTCATTTTAATTATGGAGTTTTTGTCTTCAACATGAAACAAATGTGTGCATTAAAAAAAGCTGATGTGATAGCAGCTGATATTAACAGCATTAATAAAATCAACATTTTCTGAAAAACTTCAGCGCTAGCACTTACCATTGTCTTCTTAACATAAACTTCTTCACCACGGGACAGGCCGAAATCTGCTATCTTCGCCACAAGGTTGTCTCCTACAAGGACATTTCTGGCTGCCAAGTCCCTGTGGATGAACTAGTACCAAAAGAGTGGGGGAGAGGTGTTGTAGTAAGTGACAAAGACTATGAGAATATGGATGATGTAACAGCTTAAATAAGTATTGTAAAATGTAATTCTGAATAAAGGCTATAAACATGCTTCTAATATAATAATATGCATAGGTAATGTAACACAATCACACCAATGCTGAGTTACTACACTTTAAACACCGGCTCCTCCTTACCTGTTTGTCACTTAGGTAGTGCATCCCTGTTGCCACATCTACAGCGAACTGCAGCAGCTGCTGGGAGGTGAGAGTGGAAGCAGTGCCATGCTCCTTGGCAAAGGCAGGATCGGTCTCCAACACTCGACTTTTCCTCAAGAAGTCCAGAAGGTTACCATAGGGAGCATATTCAATGGCTATGTACAGGTAACCTGGAGACAACAGAGAGGAAATAACATCAGTAAGAGGACAGAGTCTGCACTTTACCCTGTTATAGTACTGTATGGAAGCAAATTGGCCATAAATGTCCCTTGATGTTTGATGTCTTACTGTAAAATTTAAACTCACTTTGACATCACAGTAAAATCTTGTTGGGATTATTGGGGTTAAGGCCAATAAACTTTTCATATCCTATCTATGCAAGTTGTTAGCAGCTCAGCCGGACTCACTACGGCCTTGACTTGCTTGCCTGCAATAGGCCGGGGATAAACGCAGATGGTAAGGGGCTTTGCCTTCAACAGTTCTATCTTGACATTGACATTGAGGAAAGCCAGGCCTTTTATGAAATCCTCACAGAACTCAACCAGATGGTGGCTTTGTCAATAGATGATGGCCTTCAGCCAAAGCAAGAGTTCCTACAGGTCATGAGGCATTTGTGCTTGTTGGAAGGGTTTCATGTTGATTTTACCAGGACCAGAGAGAATGCCAACACAATTTGTTAATACCATATGTCCAAGAAAAAGAAATAACAGGGCGATGGACAGACTAGTCGGAAGAATTGGAACCTAATACAATTCTCAGATACAAGAAGTTATGTTAATCAGGACATGCTGTGTTTTCTGTGGCAACATCTTTACAAAATGTTTGTGCTTTCTCCTGTTCAAGATAAGAGGATAATCAAACAGTGTGATTTGATTTTGTTCTGGCACAAACATACTCACACACACTACAGCGTACACTATAAAACCCGATGCTGACTATTTTATCTTCCCCTTGACATTTTTTTAAACTATCAAATATGTTCTTTGTTCACTTCCTCCCTCCTATCCAGCTGTTCAACAGTTCAATGCTAGATTTCGCCAGCACACACCTAATTCTTTCACAATGTTGGTATCTGAATAGTTAATTTATTCCAGATCACTGTAAGATAACAAAGCGTATGAACTGAAAACAAAACCATATATCTGCCCCTTTTTTCCCAAATACCAGATGCTGAATGGATCAAACAAATGATGGCCTCAAACAAAAGAAAAAAAAAAGAGAAAAACATATAAAGCAGCAAAACAGCAACTGAGCAACAGCTTGTGTTATCACAGCAAGCACCGTGAGAGGAAGAACACATGCAAACTGTGTGTCAAAGTAATATTATGTCTTTATTCTTTCTTTATTTTCCCATCTTTATCCTCCAGCTGGTTTTCCTCCTTAACAATCCTTTCTTCCACCCTTTCTTCCCCTCTTCCTTCCTTCCTTCCTCTTTTCCTCCATTTTACAATCAAGTTTGTAAGTTGAGCATCCAGTCTAAATCGAATATGCTTGTGTTAATGTGTCAACCTTTCAAAAAGCCTTACAAATTTACAAATTGCAAAAAAAATAATAATAATAAATGTTGGTTAAAGGATTATCTCACTGCTTCTACAGTTGATATGATTGCAATTTAATGTAAATGAGAAAGGCATTATGGGAGGGCAAGGACTTGTTAAAAATATTATAACTACATAAATTAATTTTTGATTGTTCAAAATAATACTGTTCATATGAACAAGGCTTTGTTGCTCTAGTTGAGGTTGGGGTAAACGTTGGTTAAACAACAGATGTAAACACAGCAGAGTGAAGGTCTGCAGAGTCAAGTGCTAACGAGGAGATACACTGAATCAGTCAGATGTTTATTTTTCATGGCTGACTTGGTTTGGTAATGTCCTCACTGATGTACTTTCCATACTAAACTTCCTCTCTCAAATGTTATCAACCTTCGATCAAACGAAAGCAATTCAAGCCATCGGCTGTAGCTGTGGGAAACTGATACTCCGTGGTAAAAACTGGGGCCAAGGAAATCTTATATAAATACATGAATACATGACACAGCAGTATGCTTGTGAGGCACATGGACAAATCAAACAAATGTGATAGTGCAAAATGCTTTTGGCGGGCAAGGATTATTTAGATTGGACACATTCTGGTGCTTTCCAGGTGCAGATGACTGAGGATCAGACGGGAGCATCTGTTTGAATCTCAAACAGAACAAATTTAACCTGTTCCTTTACAGTACTACATACAGAGATACAGTTAGTTGAATTTGGATGGATAGAAGTAAGATCTGGTCAGGATATTGTCTACAATACAATGTCTGTCGATACTGACATATCTTGAACTAAAATGTATTAGCAAATACATTTAGAGCTCACATATCAACTGATGCTTCTCTGACCCAACTGTTAATATATAATGCAGTTTATTTATATGACTTGAGAATTCCTATCCCTGCCAAAAACAGTATTGCACATCATTACCACCAGTATGACGCACGTCATTATCCATATTAGCCACTAGGTGTCGCTCACTCACCTCTGTTCTCACAGGCTCCTATCAGGTTGATGATGTTAGGATGCTGGCCTAGTTTGCACAGCACCTCCAGCTCCCCTGCAAAGTCTCTGTGGTCATTCTCTGAAGCAAACTCTGGAGGAAGATCAGCACACACAGCATCATTTAACAAAGTGCAAGCAAAGCAGCTTCTGTTGGCATATTTGAAATGAAATTTTCACATCACTTAAAGAATGCACTGCACTGGGATTATATTTGTTTGTATGGGAATCATGTGCAGTATCCGTATATATTGTGAGTGTTTGCAGGAATGTGTGCCAAAGTTACCTTTCAGCATTTTGATGGCTGCACTCATTTTATTGCCATCCTTCTTAATCATGGCTTTGATGACCTGGTTTTGAAACAGTTGTTAGCTACATTTTTAACTGAGTGAATAAAGAAAAGTAACCAAAGAAGAACACATTTTAAAACATTTAGAAAAAATATTATTAGTCTAATCACCTGGCCAAAGTTTCCTTCTCCAATGACATCTTCAAACTTTATATCCTCCCATTCCAGGATTGGATAAGTGAGGGGCTCTGGTGTTGGTTTAGGCCTCCGTGTCAGGGTCAGAGTTCCTGAGTTAAACTGCAGAATAGTCTCTTCACCCTGAGGGTAGATATATAACAGTCTTAATCTTGGCAATAAATACACATATATTAAAGTTCTCTAGAGTAGGATTTTCCCCAAATACATTTGAGCTTTGTCAGATCAGATGTGATATCAACCAGGACTCAGTAAATCCCTCAGCTTATCAAAATTCTAATTAAAAAAATCTGAAACAAATTCTGGTGTGTCCTTACTGATCCAGACTGGTAGGTGAATGTGCGTCGACGGTTGAGCAGCGTCTTGCGGATGAAGAAAAGAGCCAACAGTGCCAACAGGATAGTCACACAGGTGACAGTTACTGAGCCCACCACTGCCACCAGCAGCTGGTAACCGTCCGAAGCAGGCTTCGCAGTCACCCCCTGTGTGGTCGCGAGTAAAATCTGGCCTTTTTTGGCAGAGGGGAAGAAATGGAAAGTGAGGACAGAGGGTCAGGAAGGAAGACTGAGAGAAAAAAACAAGTAAGGAGATGGAAATGATTTTCAGATAGTAGAGATAAATATGCTCTGTATGTATTATTATCCTGAGTAAATCCCTGTCCCTGTGTGGGTGGTCTTGTTCAACGTCACCTGGGAAAAGCACAATAATAGCCATAAGTATGGTAGGGTGGAAATGTTTCACAGGGTGCTACTTTTAGCTCGAATGGAAAATATATCCAAGAAATGATAAATAGTCCTTTTATCATTACAGTGGACTATTTAATCTTTCTTTTTGAGAAGATTACCAATTCCAGTAATCAAACTGCCCTACTTACTGTGCCAACCCAGAGAGAAAATGCTATCAACTATTTCTAGCTCCCAAATCTATCATGTGAATTGATAAAAACATACAAACATATAAACATATCAAGCATATGAGATGCTGCTGTAGCAATGCTGCATGAAGGTGAATGAGCAGACAATAACTTTCATACTTACCATCATCTTGTGTCTTTGCCTGAACAAATTTGCTCCACTCTCCTGGCACTTTGGAGAAAGCCCTAACTCTGAACTGGTAAAGCGTGCTGCCGTTGAGTGCTGTCACATCTTTGGTGGTCTTGTTTCCATCGTCTGTGTCCACCCAAGGGTGTGGGCTCCCCTGGCCAACTGGCTGGTACTCTATGGTGTATTTAATGATACCTCCATTGGGATCTTCAGGGGGCTGCCACTTCACTTGGATGGTTGACACGGACAGAGGCTGGGCTTTGATGTTACGTGGAGATGATGGACCTGAGATGCAGAGAAATTATCACAGTTAGGGCAATCAACCATGATTCTGGAACTATATTTAAAAACAAAAAATTACAGGATTTTGTGCTTGCATGCTCTGGAAAAGCCTTCAGATCAAAAACAAGGGTTTAACAGCATTCATTACTGCTTTTTTTTGCATGGATCTTTTTCTAATTTGTTTATCTCCACTAATTGAAGACTAAACTGGATTATTCTTTGACACCAAACTATCAGCTGCTAAACATTTTCTTTTAAAGTTTTTGGGCAGGGAGAGAGTCACCAAGCAACCAGCAAGCACCAATGCTACTCTTTTCCTTAGTGTTTAAAGTGAAACTAAGAAGCTCTTAGAAACTGCTGTACATGTTGTAAAGTATGCTAAAAATTTAGCAACATTCAGAGGGAGCCTTCTTTGCAGCTTACTGACAGCAGAGTTTCTAGTTACCCTGGCTGTGGATGCGGAACTGGTAGGGTTTGGAGGGTGGCCCCTGGCTGCCACAGTTGATGAGGCGCACCACCACGGTGTAGTCTTGCTGGTACTCCAAGTTGTAGAACTTTGTGGAAAGCACATTGAGCAGGGTGGTCTCCTCCAGTAGTTTCTCAGTGTTGGGTGGTGGCCCGAAGAGCTGCACTAAAAAGCCACTGGCTGTAGCAGCATTAACGCCATTGTTGGCTGGCAGACGCCAGCGAACAGTGGCGTTGCGACCTTCCCCCGAGCTGATGTCAATCACAGGTTGAACTGTGGGCTCTGCAGCAACAGAGAACACGGGATGAACTGAGGGGACCGACAGCTCCTTGTGAATTTGTCTCATTAGGTCAGTAACAGTTCCCTCAAATTACCCACAGGGACAGACATACAGTATTTCTGAAGTGAATTGGACGGTTACATCAATTTATATTTGATGTGGCTGCTGTACAGTCATTAGAACTGTTAGATCACAACAAGAAAGTACTGGCTCTAAATCTTGGCCATGGTCCTTTCTGAATTAAATCATAAGGGTGCTCTGGTTTCCTCCCACAGTCCAAAGACATACAGTTTGTTTCATTGGAGAGCTGAATGTGTTTGAATGTCTGTGGTCCAAACCACATACTAATTCAAAGCAGAGTAGTATGTACGTTTACACGGGAAAAGTGACAAAATAAAGCATACTCAAAACAATCAGTATGTATACTATAAACCCTTGATTTTTGAGTGCGCATAGTGATGTACACTATTTTCCCACATGGCATTGTACAAAGGAAATAAAGGAGCTCACAGCAAAAAATATGAAGCATTCACATTAGAATAGAATCGATGCTCTGTGATAAACCCACAACTTAAATTACTAAGTGTCATGAGAAGATGGATGAATGACAAGCATAAATGCAGTATTCTTTGAGACAGAATATAATTTGCATTTGCAACTGTTCGGTCGCGGCCCTTCTCAAAGACATAAGAGTCACCAAATACACTATTATAAATAGTTTGTGATTGTGCAAGAGACCAATGTTTCCTCAAGAGATGGTGGTTCCATTTTACACATGGAACTATCCACATATTACGATTTCAGTTTTTTTCCATGATCTTTTCTGGACTCACACATTCAGATATGCTCTGAATCTGCCAGTCTCTGCCACTTGAATACCCTCTTGCTATTCTAGTTGTGTGATTCCTAGCTAGCTGAGTGATGACCATTGTTTTTTTTTTTTTTTTGGTATTTTAGCTTGGATCCCATAGGGTCTTCATTTTATTTAGCAAAGTGCCCACGGATCATTTCAGTCCACTGGGCGTCTTTCTATATTTGCCCCATATCTGAGTCATCAGGATAGACACTGGGGAAAAGACCACTGACTCCGTGAGGCCTGGGAAAAACACTATTCAGCACAAATAATGAGAATACTATTAGTTTAGATAATTATGCTTCCTTAACCGCTGTGGTCCAAACTACAGACATTTGTTCCCAGGCAAGATTTCAAAAATATAATCATATACAGGATAGTAAGGGTAGTATCCCTATGAAATGAACATAGCCCAGTTATCTGTGTGTCTCACCAGGGCAATCTGTCTCCATGATGGCCTCTGGCCCATGTTCCCCCTCTCCACCTTCCCCAGGACGACTCAGCTGGACACAGACACGGTAGCTTGTTGAAGGCTCCAGATTCATCAGTGTGATTGGCTCTTTGTCACTATAAACTAAAAGGAAGTGGATGTTGGAAATGCTGATTTCGGAATACGTTTTTGCTTAAAACAATCAAACACATTTTTGTTACATGTTATATGTTGAGTTGTTTTGGGAGAAAAAGCAATGATTTGTTATGATATCTCTGTCTATCTCTGTCTTCTTACCTATGATGGAGGACCAGGAGTTTCCATTCTTCACAGGCTTATAGAGGACCTTTGTGGAGATAATGGGGCCGTCTCCTCTATAGGAGTCCCCCGGCATCACCAGCAGCTGCTTACTCCTTTTTTCCAGCAGTTTGGGTGCAGAAGTCGGCACAGGGGGCTCTGTGTAGACACAGAAAAATATTTTAAATCTTTGCTGCTGTGATGTTCCTGGAAAAACTGGATATGGTTGCAAAAGATTTTTTTTTTCTCTCTGTTTATTTTTTCAAACCTTTAATGGTGAGGTTAAACTTGCAAGAGTCATGGCCTCCATTGGTGGACACCCTGCACTCCCACAACCCTCCTTGTTGCGCACTCAAACGAGGGATCTCAAACAGGGCTGTACTCTTATTTGAGTCCATGACAGTGCGAGAGGCCTGAGAATAAAATATGTAACACATCATAGCAATGCAATGCACGATGAAAACCATATTTCCATTTCCTGTGCCTATTTTTGCTGCTGCTTGTATTTGTGCTATGAACGTCCTCCTCATGCTGAGAATTTTCTTAGTTCCTGTGGGAAGTGCTAGTACAGTTCTTTATCAGATTACTTCTATTATCAAGGAAACAGCACAGAAAGAAAAACACAGAATCTGAACATGTCACTTATAGGCAGCACGTGGTAACTGCTGCACTGTAGAGTGATACAGCCTTATCTGGTCAGGCCATTGTGCTGTTGACTTCCTCAGAGCTTGACTCAACCTTCAACCCAATCTTAAAGGCACAGTGCAATTTGACTTCAGGTCAACATGCTGCTTTATTTATTTTATGAAACAATTAATTCAGTACTTTTTACACATTTAAAAGGAGTAGCACAACATTTTGGAAAGTACACTAATTTGCTTTCTAGCAGAAGGTTAGATGCGAAGATCAATACCTACAAACAGGAGCTTATTGGCTTAGCTTAGTATAGAGAGAGGGAAGCAGCTAATCTGGATCTCTCCAGAGTAAAAACTTGACGCTCTGATGCTCGCTGTCTTCTATCTCAGTGACAATAAGACTCCAGAATATAGTTCAATTTTTACTTTTTATATGTCTGTTTGTGCATCGATTAAACAAACAATGAAGTCAAGTCTTTCCATTAATTGCTCCGTCTGCCTATAACCTATAATGATATGATAAATCACGCGGCACCCTTGGCCTGTTCTCAAGGAACCCATTTTGGGAGCCACTGTACTAGATCACCCTCTCCTTACTGTATGTGCATTGTATTTGACTGAAGTTTTTATTCAACCTGTGTATTTTTATTCAGGCTATCTGTAAGTTATCTTGGCAGGAGTGTTGCAAGCTAGACATTCTACCTTGAGCACAGTGCTGTCCAATTTTCGCAGCTCAATGCTGTCGTGGCTGGGCAAGGGGTTGCCTGTGGCTGAACAAAAAATCTTGGGGCTGGAGTTCAGATTCCACTCTAAATTACTATCCAAATCCAAGATCTGGGGAGCTCGGTCTGAAAAAAGAGAGAGGCAAAGAACAGAGATTAAGAAGAGAATAGTGACCAAATGTGGCAGTAGAGAAAATGGTGATAGAGAAAACTCCTTGGATAGAAATAAGTAGATTATTGAATGTGATAAGTAATAAGGAGAAAGAAAAACTCCATTCGACAGAGGAGGCAGAACTAAAGGAAGAAAAAGAGCAAACAAAGAATAAATATGATGTGTCAGCACCTACCAGACTTCTCACAGTTCTGTCCTCTCCACCCTGTGGGACAATGGCATCCACTGAAGCGATTGCAAACTCCTCCATTCTGGCATTTACAGCTCAGCTTGCAGTTTGGTCCATACATGTCATTACGGCAGGCTTACAACAGAAAAGACACACACAAAAGGGTTACATTTTAAATCTATACGTATGTTAATTTGATTAAGAAAAAACAAACAAACACAAAAAAACAGGGCAAATGAATGTTATGCAGTCAATGAAAGTTATACTCACCCTTCTCACAGTGGTTCCCAAACCAGCCGCTGGCACAGGAGCAACCATAAGGGTCTGGTAGGCAGAAACGAAGCCCCCTGCAGGTCAGCTTGGAGCCACATGACTGCTGGCAGTTTCGTCCGAACATTCCTTCTCTGCAGGCTGTAAGACCATCAGAGAAAGACAAATTCAAAATGTGTTTATCTAAATTCCTTGACTTTTGCTGTGTCATGCTTCAGGAGGACAGCATAACTAGGCTACTCACACCAATGTACTCATGTGTAACCAGTAGACTAGATTTTATAGCTTCATCTTTATACAGTAGTTGTTGGTTGTTTTGATTGCAAATGCCTGAAAATGTTTTGGACCAATGTCCTCACAAATGAGGATACTGTACTGAGCTCAATACAAACCTGTCCCACAGCGTGTTCCCATGAATCCTGGAGGACAGATACAGTCTCCATGCACATCATGACACACTCCACCATTGAGACACTCTGGACAGTCCTTGTCACAGCTAGGACCCCACTTCATACTGGGACAGTCTGCAGGAAAAAAAAAGTTGCAAAATCCACACGTTATGTTCTCCTTCAATATGTCTGCAGAACTTGCCAGAAAAATTGAAAGGTTTCAGTCTATTGAACCCCAAATCAATTTATGACAGTATCTCCTGTTGACCTGAATGCAGACATGCAGTGTTTGGACAGTTTTCAAGCACAGGCAGCCTGTTTATATTAGAGAATACATTACATAAAGTTCAAGGGAAATAAAAAAAACCTTGGAATCATGTAGGAAAACGCAGAGAAAAAAAACTGGTGGAAAGGGTGAGAGAGAGAAAACAGGGGAATCTCAAAGCAGAGCAGGCGGAGGGTGGAGTAGGTGTTGGTACTGCTGATGTCTCTTTACAATATTGAGGTAGAGGAAATATAACAAACATGTGCTGTCTCACTAAGACATGTCACGTTTCAAAACCAACACTGCTGTTTTTTTTTTTTACTGTTGTTTTAATTTAACAGTTTAATTTACTTATTTGCTCCTTTTGAGAGTTAGATGAGAAGATCAATACCAATTCCATGGATGTCCTTTAAAAATAAGGCTAATGCCAACAGTTAGTTAGCTTAGCTTAGCATAAAGACTGGGAACACGGGTAAAAAAACTAGTCTGGTTCTGTCAAATCCCATACCAGCACCTTTAAAGCTCTGAATAATGTGTATTGCCACAGAAAAGTGTAACAATGACAATTTGAGGTTTAACGGGGTGTTATGTGCTTGAATATTTCTTGGCCAGGATGAGGGACTTCTCTTAGACTTGTCAGGAATTGTTTTTACAATACATTTTTTAAACCAAAAGATTTTTGTGGTGTCTTCCCTCTTTTTGCAGAATCTAAGGGCAATTTTAGCTTCTTTTCCCACCTCATCCTTCCTATTTGGGTAGTAAAGAATTGTATAAATCTTAGTAAATCTAGTAGATTGTGCAGTGAGTCACCTTCATCTTTATTATCCTGCATTTTGTTAGATCGCTTCAGGATTGAACAAACCTCTGACGATGAGCCTCATCCAGGATCCCTCAAAGGGGCTGCCCCCCACATAGCTGGCACTGTAGATGCCTTGATTGGCATAAGCTGCATTCTCCACTGTCAGTACAACTGTGCGATTGATCATATCATTCCAGTGAGTCATATAATAATAGTTTCCTAAGACAAACATAAGAAAACAAGATCTGGGTTAAAAATATGTAAGTATATAGTTATTATTAGTAAATGGATAAATTCTTCTCTCTTCTTCATTAAATTCCCTGCTTCCATCTTGCTGATTTACCATTGTACTTCCAGGTCACATCTCTATTTTGGGGATTGTATAGCTGTTGCATGCTGATGTGAACTGTCTCTCCTTTGTTAGCAGTCAGTGTAAGATGAGTTGGGACAAAATTTGCTGAAAGAAACACAGATACACACGATGATTATCCAAAAATGATTTACTATCCAAATTAAATTCAAAAGAACATAAATAATTGGGTCATGGTGTAGGTCTGGTCATGGTATGAAGTCTGTACCCACCTCTGCCGAGGTTGTTGATCATTGTGATCTTCTCCACTGGGGGAGATTCACAGTAGAAGATACCAATGTGTTCCAGATGAGCAAAGTTTCTCGCTATCACCTCCTTGTTCTTGGATTTATTCACTATAAAATTCTTTTTGAGTAATCCGAAGATACTCTCGTCTCTCTTGATGTCCAGCTCAACCTGGGCAGGGCTGCGCTCTCCATTGATACAAGAGATGGTGAAGTTGTTGTGGTTGGTGACCTCCGCTGTGGAGATCATGGTCAAGTCCATCACAGCATCTGTACAAGGAAGTTATCAGAGCCAGGCAAGAAGGCAAGAAAATTGACATATATACCATTTTGGGACAAGACAATCACTGCAAACTTCTTTGGTTACTTTGGGCTGTTGCTCACATATATGATACTTAAATCTGCTGTACATTATCGCATTCAGACAGAAACACACTGTATATGAGAACATGTATGTATTCTGAATGGATGAAACCAATAATATAGTTCAGTTTCTCAGCATCTCTATGAAGTGTTATTGTACTGCTCACTCTTTCTACAGCAATATTCAACTCCAGTGTTTTTCACATGTCTGCTGCAGGATTCAGGAGAAATGGCTGTAGTTAGTTCCCAATGGAAAACCACAGTTTGGCACAATTTCCAGACTAAATATGTCAAAAAGTGTCACTACTGGATTAAAATGATACAGAATGTTTTCAATTCCTTTTCATACACCTGACACAGAATATAGTTGATTTGAACACATGAAGGACACAATCAAAGCAAAAACATAGTGTGTAACCCACACATTTTCTTCCACAGAATCTGATAGTGTTTTCATAAAAGTGAGTCTTACAACATCTTATACACCGTGGCCTGAGATAGTGATTGAGAAACTGGCAACATCACCCCCTTTTGTACAATATTTCAGTTAAAAAAAATAAATTAAACCTCCAAGAATCTAGTTATTTTAATGAAAGTGCCAAGCCCAATAATGTCAGTTTGTTCAGCATTCCTGCTCTCTGGTATTTAAGCCCCAGATCCACAGAACAATGGCAGGAAACATGGATGAGCTCCTATTTTCCCCGAAGGGTTCAGACATCTACACCCTACACTCTGAGGGTATTTACGACTTTAATAAATCCAAAAGTATTAAAAATAGTATGTAACAATGAAAAATGTGTAAATTTAGTTGGGGACTTAATCTTTCTTTATCACACCCCTCTTAATATATCACATTCCTCTTAAATAAATGCCGACTTTAATATTTTGCTCCTTTCCTCCAGCAAAGCTACACAAACAGCCTTAAAATAAATGTCCTCTTACCTGACGAAGCAAAGAGGCACAATACAAACACCCACAAAATCCTCATGGTTTTTATAATCCTCAAAGGGGAAACGTCGACGTTCTTAAATTGGATTTAACGGAGAGATTTGTACATCCAAAAACGATGACGCTGCGTCACGACGAATGGTGCGCTTTTTTACGCATAACTTGGCGAATCATCCAGAGCTCCAATTCAGGTGTGAAATCTCTTCGCTAACGGTCCTGACTAGGTTTCAGAGATGGTATCAGAGATCGTCCGTCACACACTAAGCAAAGAGTTAGACTTGCAGTAAAACTCAGCTTTGTCTGGGTGGGAAAGGAAGGAAGAGCGTCACCAGACAGCGGAGGACTGCTGGCGCTCCAGACCTTCCCGATTCCGATTAATGTATTTATGAGTTTAAACTTTGTCACTTTTTGTTCCAATACAATGCCAACCACTCTGAATTGCATTTCTATACAACTGATTCTATTTTAGCAGTGATCCAATGATGGAGTGTTTTTCACTTTGACTCTCCTGTGACATCATAACTTTACTATTATCTATAGCTATTATCTAATTCCTGATTTGGTTGCAAACGTGAAGCATCAGGATTTTTTTTTGGTTATCAGATACATTTTTGGAGAAAGAAAGTGTTTTTAAAAAAAATAAATTAAAACTAAATTAAAAATTAGTTTTATACTGTGTTTCAAATGTCTTAAATCATGATGTGAACTTGAGTTACTCCTCACATGTTCTGCCGTCACTTCTCTATTGTGACATGTCAGAGTGGTGACATTTAAATTGGAGAAATGCTAACTATTAAAGGAAATTAAGAAGACTTATGATGCTCTCTGTATCTATGGGGAGGTCTCCAAGACAGCCCATTAGAGAGTGTATAAGAACCAACTGTTAGAGCTCCACAGGGAGCCTTTTTCTCTGTAACCCCTTTTGTGTGTTGCACTGTTAAACGCTCCTTCTTCTTCAAGAATAAATTCACCTTAACTTTGATACTTTAAATCCAGTCTTCCTTATTGAAGGGTCATTTGAAAATTCTTACAACATTAAGATTTAACAGTTCATCAAAATATAACTTCTACATACTGATAAGTACTTGATCTCAATCCTTTATATCTACCCATACTGCATTTGTGTGGCCAAGACCTACACTGTGCATGCACCATGTGTCCTCTGTTGCTGACATTGCATTTTATAGCTGACATGATTTTCTTTGTAGAACACCAAATGCAGCAGCAGCTGGTGTCTTGTTTTGCCAAATGCAACAGCTTTGTTCTTTCACTTCAACATGCTGCAGCTTTTATGGTCAGCTTCCCCCCTCCCCACACTGTTATAATCAATCAGCCTCAGGAAATGATGAACAATATGCTTGTTGTGTCTATTCTGCCATTTCTGCTCCAATCTTTTAAAAGTACTCTTAATTTGAAACTCTGCACACGCCTTTTCTCATTTTCTCTGCAAAAACTGTCAGGCTGATTTGATGTTTTCTTTACATTTCCTTGCTGCTTCAGACAATCGACCTAAAGTTGACTCAACTTCTTATTGTTTGAGATTTCCTGTTTTCGATTTCAGGAGCTCACGTGGTTTTCTTCAGCCTGCAAGGAATATTCTATTGTATTCTGAATTGTCAAAAAACACATGATAAAATAGAATTCTTTGCAAAGCTTGTACAGATTGATGGCAAATCTGAAAAAGTAAACAATGTCAAGTCTTACCTGGCATAATGTCAAATAGTCCATGAAAGACAAAGTTAAAATCATAACAAAAGGAACAAGATTTCCTGCTGGTTCAATTAACTAAGGTAAAAAAGAAAAATGAATCAAATAAAATCTGAAAATAGTATACCCAGTTTGGAACTGTTTTGTCTACAAACCAGTGTTTCCATTTTGACTTTTGGCACACAAAGCATCTTGGCGCCTACGTTTAGCTCAGATCTGCATTGTCTCTTTGACCCGTTAGTGTGACCTGCGTCGCTCAGAAGCCAGAACAACTTCTTTTAAAAGACCATCTTGTTTCCTCTGCACTGACTTCAAAAACATCCACAGACAGGAATGGACTGTACAGAGAACAATGATACTGAACAGTCTAGAATGTTAACGCATTGCAAACTGCATTGCTAACTGCATTGCTAACTTACAGCACATATCCAACCAAAGGTATAAAATGAAACAATATGCAACAATTGTACTGGTTAACTAGTTTTGCGAATAATTGGGGCACTTTTCTGTATTTTGTGCTGGTTTTGTAGACTCTGCAATTAGAGTTAAGGGAAACAAATGAAAAGGAGAGCAAAGAAATAAGTATAAAGAGAGAAAAGGATTGAAAAGCGTTGCTTGCTGCAGACACGGCTTGGTGGAGCCTCTATAGGAAGCCAAAAAAGGAAAAGACCAAAGGCTGGGTCAACACAGATGCTTCAGCCTGTGGTTGCATTAATGCTTTCAGAAGCCAGAAATCAGGGGCGGGTGCTCTTGTGACTGTGGATGTGTGTGAACATGGGTGTGCATATGTGATGGTGCACTGGAATGAGTGGGAAGCTACAGACTGCATGTGTAGTGTAAATGTATATGTGTGCATAAAATATCATGTGTCTGTCCATGCATGCATGTGTATGTCCAATGCATGCATGTGTGTGTTTGTGTGAAGGAAATTATTCTGGTGGGTGGGACTTGCAGAGTGGAGAACACTCAGTGCTCTTCAGACTTTAGCCATTGTGTCCAAACTTCTTTGTTGCTCTATAGTAATTATGAACTGTGTTTGTTGTTACTGTCTGGTGCTTACTTCATGACACTACCGGACAAAGATAGGGCTCAATGTGTCTCCTGGCCAAGTTCAGAAAGCACAATAGCGCTTCCCCAGGCATGACAACAGAGAGCAACAAAGAAAATCTTGAGCAATCTTCTTCAACCATGTCCTGCAGACTACAGTGCAGGGATAAAGAGCATTTTTCAAGGGAAACTTTGGTGTTTTTCAACCTTATCTTCCCATATTTTTAAGTGTCTAATGGGGACATCAAACTTTGAATTTTGTCCAGTATTCACTTTATATATATATTTTCCTTTAATTGTTCACTCATCTATATGTTTGCAGTCCCAAAATGTGATACAATTTAATCCTTATGGACAATCGTCCAAAGTACAAGTTCTTTTTTGCCACTGATTGTTATTTATTATTTATTATTTATTACCTTTCGCGTGATCTGTCTAACCAAGTCTCACTCAAAGAAACGTAAAAAATCTCAGGATCGGTGAGGTGACTCGTTGCAGGAATACAACAATGTAAATGTGAGCGCAGTAATGCCAGCTGGGAAAAGTTTGTTGTGTTGGAGCACAGAAAGTGTAGCTTAGTGTAAAAGGTTAGATATAAAAGGTTTTCAACACCCAGCTGAATATTAAGCTGACTTAAACATTGTGGGAGAGGCCATTGAATTTGATTTGTATCTGAGTATACGGATAAAGAGCTTCTACGAACTGAAAAGTGGATAAAAGAGAGGGGACAATAGGCAAAGAAAGGTGGATCAGCTACTGCAAGGCTGTGAAGCCTAGGAGGATGCTTTACATGCTATGCCCACAGAGTTCTCACAATGTCATCAAACAACAACAATCAATAACAATATGAGCTGGTAAGTAGCAAAAAATAAGCACTTGGACCTCATTCGATCGTGCACAGTTGCCTGCAAGGATTACATTGTAGCCTGCTTCACAGCTTTCTACTATAGCTTTGAAAAACAACAAAGTTACAGTATTAGTTATAAAACCCCTATTAATCCTAGCTGCAGTTTTGGTGTTCTTGGTTACACTGGATTGAGTCATTGAATCAGCTATCTACGTAAGTTTTCGTCATCACTGATGTTAACGATGTAGTCCATTTATCTTCATAATCTCATTAGAACCTTTGACTCATGTCTGTCCTTATCTGTCATGTGTTATTCTGAATCTGTTGTAACCGTTTACCAGAACAGAACATTTCACAAACTCCACTGAAAAGAGTCATTGTGGTAAGCTGAAAGATTGTTAAGAAATGCCACCTAGCTTGTGTCAAACAGAAAATTTACAGCAGTATGTTCCAGGGTATGTTTTAGTTGTTTCTGACATTTTGTTGTGGTTGTAGGGGAGGAGGTGGTGATGGCGAAGCTGGGGGTGTCTGGAAGTGAGACAGTCAACAGAGGCGGGAGGTCTCTCAGACTTTGTGAGAAAGTTTGTATTAAATTCCCATTTCCTCTCATTGTGTGGTAAGCTGGCCCAGCTCCACACGCACTGATCCCGGTGGACCCTGGCAGCCTAAGTAAGGGTGTCACTCACACCTTTTAGGCCCCCTAAATTACCCCCCTCAATTCCACCCCAACTGCAGTTAGGAACCCCTGACCTCCATCCCAACGTACCCCATGTTGTCAGATAAAGAAACCTTCCCAAGGATCATGGAGACCTAGATAGACAGGAATCATGTGTGCTTGAAAGCATGATTACATTAGTGTTTGTGTGTGACAGAAAAGTCTTTATGCAGTCCACTGAATGAGCTGATGATAGATGCAAAGAAAGATTTTGAGATAGAGCATGTGTGTGATCGCTTTTAGTAGAATGTAACGGCCCTTGTCTTTCAAAGTCAGATTTCCCCAAAGATGAAGTGCTCTAATGCCTTGATAACGCCAATATCTGTGTGTGTTTTTTTTTTTTTTTAAAAGCAAGGCGATTTCTAACACTACATGGTGACAAACTGACAGGAGGTCGACACACTATTACCACAGAAACATTCCCACTTGTTTTGGTGAACTAAGTTTCAGCCAGTAATGTTCCTCTGGAATTGGGCCACTGGGTGAAACGTAACCTGCATATCTGACTGTGGCCCAGTGCTGTCCTACATGTTTGACTGTTACCCCAGTATCCAGTTGTTCTTGGTAGATTGTGGATATTGATTAAAAAAATTCATGCCAATATTTTACAAACTCACACATTTTTAACCATGCTAGAAGCATAGCTTTTAATGGTCTCTCTATCACTTTGGCCCCGACCAAAATATCTCAACGACTTTTAGACAGATTGCCATGAAAAGCTATTCATGGTGGCCTGTAGATAAAAGACTTTGGCGAGTTTTCTTCTTGGGCCATCATAAGGTTAACATTTGTAGTTTTAAGTGTCAAAACTTAGTGGATGGATTGTTATTAAAATTGGTACAGATATTCATGTTTCCCTAAGGATAAATTGTAAAGACTCTATTCATGACTCAAGAATAGAGCATGTCTCAAAGCAGATGTTAGCATTAGCAGCCTCTTTAATCTTGTTTAGAAATGAAGCTTTGCTTATCTTTTTAATCAGCTTGATGAAGGCCATATCTTATGATTCAGATCATTTTCATATTCATCAAACCATTCAGTGACCCCTCATGCCCTAAGAAGTCATCAAATGTGCTCCATCTGCCATAATTTCTGACCCCTATTTACTGACGTCTCCCATAGATCTGAATATAGATGTCACTTTAGTCACAATTCCTATTGAAGCACAGCTAAGCAGACTTTGTAACTGAAACTTCTGACATCTATGCCACAACACTGAGCCCCCTTTCAAAGTCACTTTTCCTTTTGCCATCTTGATACAAAATCTGCATTTTTATACATGCCACAGAGCAAGATTGGATTAATTGCTTAATTATACACCTGTGTGAAATAATTTGTTATTTTTCCCCACTCCATTTATTAACATTTTTCCTTTAATTTTGTCACTTGTCTGTGTTTAAGACATGCAGCAGCACTGAAAGAGTGATTTAGGACAATAAACCACCTCCTTAGCCAAAGGACATGAAGACAGAACTTTTCCGAACCTTTGTCGCATGTCGCTTCCTTTTCTCTCCCATCCTTCCTGTCACTTTCCACTGTATACTTTCTCACAAAGAAGAGCTGCCATTTAAGTAACCTTAAGAGGAACATGCCTCCAAGAGTTGGATCGACACATGGAATGATAGGAAATGATTTGACAGGGGACAAGAAAATGCAAAGTCAGCACAAACACAGAGTTAGCACGGTGTGTAAAACTGATTAAATACATAGTTATAGTTATGGACTACATGCTATATCATCTCATCTTTGTTAGATTATATATGTGATTATATAATGTGAATACATGTTGCAGAGATGTATTCATAATCACTCAAGCCTTACCATTTACATGCACACATGCACATACACACTCCCAAACTACAAAGTGAGTCGTTTTAGGTCCCTATGATTCAGACTATAAGTTCCCCTTGAAGGGACCACTTGTCTTATAAAGAGATGTTCAGTTTCATGGTTCAAGTCTTAATGTCAAATATAGACAGAAAGTGAAATAGTGAAATAAAATGTAAACTCAAAACTGTCAGAATATGCAGTGTTTCTATGTTCTTTAAGAAATAATTAGTTCTTAATTTATTTTAGAATTATTGTATGGGAGTACTCTTTGTACTTTTTTTTTATTAAATAATGCAATATTAAAGGTGCCATAAGACTCTGGAAAATAATGTGTCACTTTTTATAGTCAATTTGTGAACGGGTTGTAACATAACTTCAAAATGAGATCCTCCACGACTTGTTATAGGCAACTTGTCAGTTGCCTATAACAGCCTGTGGACTACTCGACTTCCCTATTGTTAATAATGTGCAGCACTAGCTAACATTAGCTTAGAAATTTAGTCTGCTAACTTAAACTAACTGACAATACAAAACCAAGTCCAAAGTCAAAGCTTGCATTACTGCGGAGCATGCATAGTAGCTCTGAAGTTGGCAGTGGCGCTGGGTTCCGGCCAAAGATATTCTATTACAGAAGATAACATGTTACAATCTCCACGAATGATATGAAATAATATACACTTCCTTTCTCTAAGTGGGTGTGGTCTCCTCATCCCTGATCTCCAAACCTTGTTAGGAAGTGTGGTAAATGTGCAGATGGATGAAAAGATATTACACAGTGTCAGAGACAATTCATAGATTTCAATTTTTGTTTAGTTATAGATCATCTTTGGTGAAACAGACGGACAATTCAGTTTAGTGTTCATTTCAGCATTCATGTATATCATTTTTGGCTGATGCCTAGGATAATGCAGGTGCAACTGCGAATGTGAGCAACAGGATACTGGCTGCAGTTCACTGTACAGCCAAAGGTGTCATTAATAACAATGGTTTTCTGAACTTTTAAAATGGCCTTAGGGATGATAATGGACCTTAATGTCAGCAATTGACAGCACATTCCTGGCCTACAACACAATTGCTATATTCATGTGTCTATTTCATCCAATTAAAAAAATCTGTTTGCACAGTCTGCACTGTCCAAGCTGCTTTAACACACAGGAGAAGGTAGTGTGTAAGGTAAGCTTTAGTGTTTAGTGGCTCTCATGACGATTTTCCATCTCCACATGTCTTGACTGGTCAACTTTTAATACTTTTCTTTCAAAATCTCTGGAAAGGCTACAACATGCACATTTTTGTTAGTTTAGGAAAACAAGCTTGACGTTTCATGTAGTTTCCTGTATGACAGACAAAGCCAGTGCGTGCTGAGCAGCTGGGATCGTATCCACCGAAGACATGAGTAATGAGGCTGAGAAAAATGGCAAAGTTTACCTACATGTCCTGACAAAAATACAGCTGGTGCTCAAAAGGCTAGTTTATCATTTTGTGACATTTATGTGTTTACCTCACAGTATGCTAATAGACAAGTTTTATACATAACGTGTTAAACTCTGACCTAATGAAACTAAAGTGTATCTGTATTCCTATTTTAAGGCTACAGCAACTATAATGTCTTGACTTGCAGTTTCTGGATAAAGAGCCCATTTTTAGTAATACATAAAATTGTCTCTGCATTTGGATTTCATATGGGTCATATGCCGGTTAATAGGAACAAGTAGTTATGAGGTAGTTTTATGATGACTACCCATAACTGCATATAAACCATAGAGTTCCACTATATAAACAGCAGTTAATGTAATATATTAGCTGTAACAGTGAAAAATGACTTTATCACTACTATCTACTGTATATGTGTAAACTCTGGCATTCCCTTCATATCGATCTGCGTCTGCTTCCTGTTTTTTTTTAAAGCTTCCTACACTACACACACAGACACACACATTTATGGACACATGTATGCTCTCACAAAAATTCACCTGGAATGAAGCAACATGTTCCTAAACTTTCTCTTCCTGTCCATTCATCAATCCCACACTGGAAAAAAAAACAACATGCTCCTGACTTGAGGCACCAACTCCAGTCTCACAATCTGCCTCCTGGGGTGAGGCTGGGTCTATGACCAGATGCAGAGTAGGTTGACCCTGTAGTGTGACACCAAACAAACCCTCCATGTAGTCAAGGATGTTGATGGATGTTGATATAATCCCCGCTACTGACCTCGCACAGGTAGATGTACTGTAGACAAAGAGACACACACCTCATTACTGGTGTTATGGAACCACACTAAGGAAGTTCTAATCATAACATCATGCAGTCAACCTCTAGTGTAGTTTTAGGATCATGTAGGATAACATCATTTCAGCCAGTCAGCGGACGCAGCAAGATAAGTAATAGGAGAGAGGGGTAATATTTTCCAGATCAGGGGAAATGGTTTCGCAATTATTGTCTTGTTTATAAAGCTGAATGTCACATATAAAACCTGAGAACCTGAACCGTTCTGCTTGTTCTGCACATCAAATACGGCTCCCAAAAGAATGAGAGGTTTTGTAAGAGGCATCAATTCCACCCATCTGTCTCTGATTTGGTCACAGTTTTGTCTGCAGTTCTGGTTATTGCACTGATTTGCCCTTACATTATCAGAATAACAACACCAGTCCCACATTCTTTGACAAAGAACTGTCAAATGAATACAAGAAAATATTGCCACAATATTTTTATCTTGTTAGCTATGGTCAGAAACCAAACAAGGAACAGCTGTTTTTTTCATCACTATTATTATGCAAGTTAGCGGTGCAAAGCCTAATTACAGAAATAGAATATCTGTCCCATCGGAACATGGGTATCAAGGAAATTGTGGAAAGGGAGTGGTACTGAATCTAGCCAACGTGTCTCTGGGACATTATAGGCGTTTTTAAGGAAGTTGAATAACACCCAGGGAGTGTTGTGCTGACAGACAGAGAAAATGAGGAAGAGCAGAGATTTTGTGCAAATGTGCCTTGAGACTTCAGTCACAGAGATGAAGTGCGATTCAACAATGTGTTACCTGGGGAAATGATGTGAGATGGTAAGTTAAAATGATGAGAGTGAGCCGGGGAATAGTTAAAGTGAGTGTTTAAGAAAGCAGAGAACACTTGAAAGAGACAGACAGGGAAAGAGATGGATGAGCTGTTGTTGCTTGTCCACAGTGTCCAGAGAACTTGAGCCAGATTCAGGAAGAGGTACTGCTGCTGGAGGCTGATATGTGTGTGAAGGAAGTGGAGGGAGCGCAGGGGCAGGAATCACCCTACAGGCAGGAAAAGGCCTGTGGAGGTGATGGCGGGGGTGGAGGTGGAGGGCCTCGGCTCCTGTCTGATAGCCGCTTGGTCAAAACACACAAACACGCAGACATGTTCGCACAGCTTTGCAGTGCATACGTTTTTGTGCCCATTAGCCAGTTAGTAGGAGGGGACAAAGAAAAAGAGAGCTGGTGCCAAAGCATGCATGCACCCACACTTACTGAGGAAGTTGGTTTAAACATTTTAAACAAGTGTAAGTCACGTATGGAAATCTGCTTTTTACTGCACATCTGCTTTAGTAAGAGAAACAGAATTTGAATCTCCAAGAAGCTGAAATGAAATTCAACATTCTTTGTGTTTCCATGGGGTTTTGGTGTGCAAAAAGCATTTATTTTAGGAAATAAAATGGTTTGGTTTGGCTGCTTGATATAAAAACAAATGATCAGGTTTAAATGTACCTTTCGGGCAAAATTTCAAACAATATTGATTATTGGTTCTTGTAGTTTTATATAGTTTTAATCAAATGGATGGATGATCTGTTTGAGATGGAAACGGTGGCTTCCTAAAACGTTTTAAATGACTTCTTTATGAAGAGTTATCTCGCAAAATCACCCTTTTTTTTAAATCACAATATTAATATTTTATAACAGTGTGAACAAAAACATGTGTTAGGCAGCAGCTGGACACAGTTGGTTCTGCATTATAGACCAGGGTTCTGCATTGACCACCACAGCATTCGGCTTGTTTTTTTTTTTTATAACCTTTTTATGGCTTCCATCTAACAGCCCATGAGAATGGATCCATCAAGTGATTTAACAAGTAGCCAACAGCAAAATGTGTGTATTGGTTTAAAGCCGAATTGTGTGGACCCCTAAATAATTTCACAGACTGGACACCTGCCGAGGGAGTGCAGATACAGATCTCTTTTGCAGGCCAACCTTAAAAAAAGTAGTAGTAAGTCTTTCATACTGTGTCATTATTACCAGCATGTGAGACATTTCAAACACAAATACCTCGCTGAACCATTACTAAATCCTGCAGCACTCTCACTTTTCGCATAAATATTCACACAGCATTCACAGAGGGATTAAAAAAATGCACAGTTGGATCTCTTTAACAATGTGTTGACTTTTACATGAATCTCGAGAAGTTCGCAGGACAACAGTAACCAGGCGGAGGTATAACACTGCGAGCCACAGCGGAGGTGTTTCTGTTGCTTGCGGGAGCATTTTTCTGCAGCAAGTTTATCAGTCAGCGTATTGTTAAGAGTATGTTCACACAACTATGACATCCAAAACAAACAGTAAGGTAACAGAAACTACTGATTAACACGCCATTTGGATGAATGATTTTCCTCACTGGGGAAACATTCAGGTCATTAAATCTGGACCTGAATGCTTTCGAGAGTAGGTAGATCTCAAGCTTTATGTTTTATGTATACAGCGTTCATTCACCTTGAAGTGAGGACTAAAATAAAATAAACACCACCCGCCATCAAAGAGAGAAACTGGAAGGTCGATACTAATAGTATCATTTTCCTCTTCAGCTATATATACAGTTAGTAAGAGGTGGCAGGAGCTCAAGCCAAACAAATACAGACTCTTCCAGCTGCATGTTAGAGTTAGTGGAGTATGTAATGTTACACCAGTGAGCACATATAGTCAGGAAACTCTTATATTAGATTAAATGAGATGAAACTTAATCGACCTTTGTGTTAAAGCTGGGTCATCCCAACAGCAGACTGAAGCATAGGAAGAAGAAAAAATGGACTATTCTGTGCATGCAGAAGCACATTTGGCACAGCATCCTGCTTAATAAAATTAGACTCCATATAGACAGTATCGCATGTAAGTCATTACAATAAAAGACCACTTACAGAACAATGCTGGATTTAAATAAAATTGCAGCTGTTTTGTTAACAGATTTACAGATTTAAAGCAGATGTGCAGAGAGCCTCACACACTTTATCACATTTCCAGATGGACGCCACATATGGATTCACAAACCTACAAAAATGTGAACAATGTGCTGTTATCACCTTGTAAAAGTGACACTCTTACAAGAGGTGGCTGCACATCACAATAGTTACAGCAGGGAGTATTTGTGAGAAGCAAGAGAAAACTGTGACAATCATTCCAGCCCGCCGAGCACTGTGGATTGTCTCATCTTGATACTTAATGGCCATGTTGCAGGCTTGTTTATCACATAGCTCTTCCTCAAGTTGCACTCTCCATTGTTATATACACTTCGCCACGTGTTGTTATTTCCCTCCTTTTAAAAGACTTAGCAGGGCCGTGACCTCAGACCCCCACCATTTCACTGAGAGGATAAACAGTAAACATCCTATGGTAGAAAAAGTAAGGGAAAGTCCCTCCTTGGTCTCCTCCAAAAATCTGATTAGTGCTCCATCAGTGCCATTAATGACCTTGACCTTGTTATGTTTACCTGCTGTAAATGTACTCAGACATTACAATTACCATCTGACATTAAGTCTGTATCTACAGAATAGGAGGTACCGCCATTATTTTTGAAAATCTGAATGTATAGTCTAACAAAAAAAAAAAGAAGATAATTTTCTGTACATTTTCTGTCCATCTCTACGGCTTACATCATCTTGTTCCTCAGACGTTTATTATGATGGACACAAACTGAGAAGTGATCAGGACTTTTTTTTTTAGTGTGAATAACAAATTGTGTTCTCCTTTAGCAGTTAGCCATCTGGGAACCTGTTGGCTATCGTATAATGATGATTTAGCCTCTGAAGGCAATGGCTAAGGTTTCTGGGCTACTGGTGTAGCCAGCAGAACACATATCTAGGCCAAGACTTCCTCTGCAGACTGATAAGCAACTTATATGTGAGAATGACGAGAAAGTTTAGCATTTTTGCTAATCTATATAAAGCAATAGCAGCACTATGCAAGCTAATAAAAAGCTAAATCTTTGTTAGATGATAGCCCATAGCTTCTGAGATTGCAGCCATTGCATTCCACCTCTTTTGCGCTCCACATGGACCGTTGCAACCAAAGCCTGCTCAAAATCTTGGTCTCTTACCTACAGATTCTGTATTTATATGCAGATACCTGTTTATAGAGGAGAGTGAATATAGTAACTTTCATCAGGTGAACACAACCTAAAATGAACATTCCTCTGTTTGCTCTGTGTATAATTAAGCAAAAATATGATAATATGTCAGCAGTGTTAGCATATTCTTTCTGCTGCCAACAGGTGGTCAAATAAATGTTTATTAATGTTTGATATGAAGACAATAACCTATATTCATTTTGTTCTTGTCTAGATTCAGTTCTACCAATGTCTACCAACGACAACCCAATATCTTTACAATGACTGTTAAAGTGTTTATAGTTAATGATCAGGGCTTTCTTATAGTATCAGATACTGATACTAATCCATCAGTCAGCCTACAACAGTCCCTAGCTTCTATGGTGGGAAACCCCCACTTCTTTTGGCTGATGCTGACTTATCATTTTACTGTCCCAACTCATCATCGCCCTGCCATCTGCCCCAAGACATGCAGCTGAAGCATCCTGGAACATATGGAGGGAGGGAAGGAAGAAGAGTAAGGGAGGGAGATGTAAAGACGCAGAGTACACTGCCGAGTGGCCAGGAAGTGGCCCTATTGTTTTCAGGGTCACCTTGCTTTTCCTTTCAGAGCCACCAGAGCTCTGTTCTCTCTCCACAGGCCGTACGTCTTAAATAAACAACACTCCTTGTCGCCACAGACTGTATCTTGTCTGATTTCCTCCCACATCTGAAAAGGGCTGAGAAAAGGGTTTACATTTATATGAACAAAGTGAGGCGTGGTGCCTGGCAGGCATACTAACTAAACTACACTTACACACCCACTACAAGAAGAGGCGCACAAAGCAGATCTCAAACAAGATTATGATCTACTACACCTACTGGAACTGCATCTACACCAACAGAACATCTATTTACAAAAAGCTGGTTTGACTGGTTTCTGGTGACTGATAGTTCCAAATTAAAATATGACATACTGCTTATGTTTTACCTCTTCCTGGTTTGGCACTGTTGAGTGACAACATTGCCTCTGACCAGGTCTGCTGTGCCATTGGACAGAAAAGAGGCAATAGTAGGCGGGAGGGAGCACACCTTAGTTACAAAGTTACCCATTAACTTGTCCTTCTGGGAAGCAGCTCCAACCTGCGCTTGTTCAACCTTTGCACAACATTTCTCCATTTTACAAAGCAAAGAAAAAAATGTAGAGGGGACAGACAGCAGGTGAACGCACTAAAAATAGAGGAAACTACACAGACAGGTGAACAGGTAAGACAAAACTATGCAAAGATCGTAAGACTGTCTTCACTCGTCTGTTGGGTTATAGCTTATTTTACTGATAAAGCAGTAATTACCAAATCATGTACAATGTGCTTCAAAATGTGCTTTGAAAACGAGTTAAATTGCTTGTACAAATTCTCAGATAAGATAAGATACTTGTAGGTTTAGTCTGGGTTTTGACCAAAAAGGAGGACACAGACCAAGTCATTCCCATTAAACTGTACTTAACTGACACTGATATATTTTTGAGAGCAGCAACAAAAGAAAAAAACGGTTCTACATTTCAGTTATTTACTGCTGTAGCAGTTGGAGAAGGCAATCCTTTCACAGCACGGTGTTTTCATTTCAATGAGCTGCTAGACAAACCATTTCCTGCACCTGTTGCATGTTGGACACTGGCTGTTTACACCCTAAACAGTAATACACCATTAGCAACTCACTTGTTTATTGGCTTTTCACTTTCTAAGAAGCACACATTCAGATACATATTATTTATTTAATAAAGGAACTACGTGCAAAAGCTATTCTTGAAATATCATGTATCATAGTTTGTGGTCATGATGCAGGTTATGTGGCGTGTTGTTTTATTATGCCAGTGTTACCAAGGTTAGATTTTACTCATTGTGCCCCTGTGGTTTCTCTGTTGACACTGCCATTATTCCAGAGCTCAACGGCAAAAACCAAACAAGACATCTTAGTGCAATTTGCTTAAGCTATTCTGACCTTGCTTCAATTAAAGTACAATAGGTTCGCCATTTTACAAAGGTGTAGTTTTCCTACTAAAATATTCTAAACAGATTCTGTGAGCTTGATTTACAGTGTGCAAGTTAAATAATCCTGCTCGTGAACAATGTCTCTGTCAGCTGTTTTTTAACTGTCAGAGGTTTTTTATCAGACCTCGTAGCATTTTCCTTGACAAACAATGGCACAGCCTGACTCCTCCACGCATTTCCAAAGCAGGACAAAAATACAGATCTTGGCAGCTGGCTAAGAGGGAGACCTGCTGCATGTTGGTCTGTAGATTGTTGGGGTGAGGGTCAGCTGAAGGACGGCTTTTTGGTTGTCTGTGAATATTTAGAGAGAGAGACAGAGAGAGGGAGGGAGAGACGTTGGCTTTGTCAAATATGATTTGGGTTGTATGAATTACTATTTTTATTATTTTTATTCAAATAAAGCTCTAGCAAGTTCTAAGTTCAGTGGAGGAGAGGAACTTCCTTTACTTAGGTAAAAGTACAGTTTAACATATTTAGCAAAAGTAGTGATATTTTTTACTGAGTATTATTGTTATGATTTATTGCATTATTAAATTGTTAATACTCAAGCATCAATGTGTACATTGGCCCTTAAACCATCTGAGAAGTTACATAGGGGAATCAGTTGTTGGTGAAAAACTAATTTTCATTTGCCACTTGACAGGGCCTCAGGTAGACTCTGCATTTTTGTAAGGGATCACAAACCAAAACAGGTTTAAAAGTAACTAGTAACAGAAGTTAGATGAAGTTTAATACTCAAGTACAAGTACCAACAAATTGTACGTAAGCACATTATGAGAGTAAATGCACTTATGTTCCAACACTGTATTAATTAACATCTCAAGCAGTATAATTAAATCCAACCATAAAATTTCCTTACAGTTAATTTGTCTGTTCAAAGGAACGTGACCATGCTCCATGAGCAGCACATAATTTTGATCTTTAATTCAGTTTGATGACAGAGAGAACATTTGACTCCCTCTGGCCGTCATTAGTGTCTATAAACTGATACTCGACTCACAATTGGGACACTGAAACAAAGAATGACTAAGATAAACTGACTCTACTCTTTGTGAATAATATTCAAACAGATTATTGCAGACAAAGATGTAAATATACGCTCTCAGATGTGCATGTTCATATACACAACACAAGCAACAGAGCTCAAAAACGCTACTACATCTGACACACATAGATTTCTCGCTCCCAGGCTTCTCTCCTTATAGCTCCCGGTCCTGTGCTGCCTGGTGTGTATATTTTGTTGTGCTTTGCCTCTGTGAGGAAAGAACAGGAAGAGATAAAGGCAGCCCTGTCAGTGTGTTTACAGCCAACACGGCTGAAGAGAATAGCTGTAGAAGACGAAAAGGAAGAGGCCTAATGGCTGGCACTAAGCAGCCGGACCGCTCTCGCTGTGAAAAATCACCTCAAAGCCAAGAAAGAAAGAGAGAGAGAGAGATAAACAAATCTTAATCCCGTGCAACAGAATGCAACAACCGTATTTTAGAGAAAGAAGGAAAATGTGGATAAGATTCTTAATCCTTTACATGTTTTCAAGACGGTAGAGCCATCATTTCAAAAATGTGAGTAAGTATGACTGCCGCCAAATGTAAGCTTTGTTTAGATTTAGACAAGTCAGTGAACAAAATGGCTTCTTGGCAAAACATGTGGGCATATTTTGACAGAAAGGTCAGGCGCCCTTCTTATTCAGATCCAGATAAAGTAGGTCAAGGGCTAATGATCTCTGATCAGTATGAATAAGAAGTCCACATTTTAGATTTACAAGGCTAAATTAGAATAATATCGGGTGATTATATTTAATATAATAAAACAACCAAAAGCTATTTAACATAACTTTAACATGGATTGATGGACCCAACACATTCTTTTAGTATGTTCTGAATTTACATAGGAACTTCTGCTTCTGTTTATTGCAAACCAGCCTAGTAAATGTCCAAACCAAAGCGAGACACACCTATTTGATTGTTAAATTATTACAGGTAACACAATTTTATCAGGTCCTTTAAAACCATAGCCTTTAACATCTTAAGATAAATCCTATATGAATTAAAAATACACGTGCAGGTGATAGAAAAGTATATTAAACATGAACTACAGTTAAGTTACGCAGTGAACTTGTCTGACCGCATCATCACAACTCTACTGTAAACACAGGGAGCCAAACTGTAGACTCATGCATGCAAATATCTGGCAAATTTGCAAGCAGCTGTACAAAAAAGGACCTCTCTCTTGCAAGCACAGGTTTACATGGATGACAGGCTCTTATTTGTATTTGCAACATCATCCGCGTTTTTCATGTCAACTCACAGCAAACAAGTATAGAGTACTTAAATCCAAGAAAATGTATTTATTATCTATTATTGTTATATTTAAAGGCAAAATGTCATAATATGGGAAATACACATATTTGCTCTCTTTCGGAGACTTACGTGGGAACATCAACACTCTCATATCTGAGAGCAGTGTGTCAGTAAATATAAAGATAGTGCCATTAGTCAGTTAGCTTAGCTTAGCATGAAGACTGGAAACAGGGGAAACAGCTAGCCTGGCTCTGTCTAAACCAACTTGTTGCTTGCTCTTGTTTAGATGGATCTTCTCATCACACTTGTGAATTGTGTATTACCAAAAATGTTGACATTTTTTCTTCAGAACCCAATGTTGATCAGGTTTGCTGGCATTTCCTATCTTTATTGTGCCGTTAAGGAAGGGAAAAAGGGAAATTTCATCGATTTCTTTCATTGAAATTTGTTGTTCTAAACAAACAATGTCCGGTAAGCCGTATTTTGTTGTCCTGTGAGAATCATTAAGTATGTATTGTGGGAAGCTGTGACACATACATGGCCAGATGCTTTCACACAAACATTGGTGTTTTAACCAGTTTTGTGTCAGCTAGACCTACGGAGGAAGGGTTAGTATGTGGGACTTCCTGTTTGCAACACCCTTTTTTTCCCTGTTGTGGATGATGTCCTCCTGAGCTCGTAACAGCTTGTATTCAACTATGACTCCTAGATATGAAAGGATCCAGGCAGTGTCTTCTTTTTATGATGACACCCTCACTCTTCATAAATACTAAGTGAAATATTTAGGTCATTTGATTGTTGGTGTTCTGTTTCTGTGCCTCAGTTATGAAATATGCATTTACTGGAGTCCAAAAGAATTCAAAGCCATAATGCACGTGGGATATATGGGTATTGTAGCTTACTGATATTCTACAAAACACAAAAAAGCTGATGAAGCATGCTATGTTTTCATCTACAAGATGCTTTTGTTGGACATGTGTGTAAAATGAAAAGATTCATACTGATTTATTCACTATGTCTCTTTCACACTTTCTCTAAAGCCTCAATGACTGCATCAAGAGGACGCTGGCTCACATTTCAGGATGCTACCACCACTTTTCACTTATTGAACTGAGTCCCTTGTCACTCAATCTTGCCACCTAGTGGAGCTCTGCAGGTTTAATGCTCTCCTGGTCATAAGAAATCTTCCTGACATCTACCTCCCTCATCTGGGGAAATGCCTGCTCTGCAACACTTCCCTCAGATCCCATTTATTTTTGACCTGCTGAAGACAATACACTAACGCTGGTTAGCACCAACCATCAAGATCCCCTTTCCAGCTTCAGTTTCACGCCTCGGCTGGATCTTGCAGGAAGTGAGGCTTCCAATTAGCAGGTCAAAACTGTTCCTTTGTCATATATGTGACATACACCCATGATCCATGCCTTCACGCTAGAGTTAATGGTGGCTCAAAGCAAGAGGCAGGTCTCATCCAACAAGAGGCAAATTGAGCCACACAGGAGAAGTCTCACACTATAAGAGACTGCGCAAACAACAAGAGCATAGCCAGATGGACCCGACATCAAAAGGCATACCATTTACAGCTACACCAACAGCAGCACAAAATGGTAAGAATGCAGTTATATCTGCAGTGTCAAACAGAAATAATTCAATCATCCTCAGAAAAATGATCTCAAAGTTACCTGGGGTTACCAGTCTTAATATAAATCAGATTATAGATCATTTTAGTAGAGACAGCCATTTTAAAATGAGTATGTTTGTGGTAGGACTGAGCTATGTTGGGGTATTTAGGTGTTTTCCACAATGACAAAGAAACCACCAGTTAACCACCATCATTTAAGAAGGATGTGATTCATTTTCCTCTCTTGCAGACACTTTGGCAGGTCAGAAAGGCAAATACACCTCTCACAACTGGGAGTTCCTGGTGGCCGTACTGGTCACAGCCATCTCCGTTGCCATTATCACCGCCCTTCTGGCCAAATGCCAGGTGGTTCGACGCTACCTGGCCAGCTACAGGCACACACGGCTGAGGGAGACAGACACTGTTAGCCAGTGTGACCCATCAGGTTTGTTTTTTATGCATAAAATATTCCTTAATATAACAAAACTTCATTTTCAGTGTGCAGTAGATAAAAATACTGCTATATTTAATATTCAGCGAGCACAACTTGTTTGTATTCAGCAATGAAAATTGTCTTGCTTTACTGACAATGACCATTTTATGTTATTTATGTTGCATTTTATATTTTTTCTTGTGTTTTTTATGATGCAGTCTGCATTTAAGAAAAACACCACAATCCTCATGGTCAAAAACTACTGAGAACTTTTCAAAAACATTAAAAATGTAACATCATCAGTGTTGACTTTCTTTAATACTGTTTGTGAGCTAATAAAATAGTAATCATTAAGAACTCACAGTTAAAGCAACTATATGCAAAAACATTAATCCCTCCGTCAGTTAGAATAAGATATATGACTTACCTTTGGTCCTGATGCAGTACAACGTTTGTGTTTTGATTACTGCTTCCAGTCCTAGAGGTGGAATTTGCCATGCACGGGGGTCATGAAATTAATTGTCATCCTCCTGAGGAAGATGATGATGGGTTCATTGAGGACAACTACATCCCAGCCTGTGAGAGAGCGAGGGCTGAAAGAGCAGCAGAGAACATGGAGGACATGGTGGACACAGAGGAAGAGATGGATGAAATTGAATTCGCCATCGCTTAATAGGACTGTCTGTCTCTACATCTCCTCGGCTGAACCTGAACCACCAAATCCACTCCCCGCTTTTCTTTTTTGTGTGTTTGTTTTCAGGATGATTCATATTGTTGATCACGAAATGGGTACTTGGGAAACATTGATTGAGTTTAGGAGAATGTAAAAATGTGAATAGCATAAAGACTTAAAGACTGTGCGATCTGAGGATCCATTCCAAGAGAATTTCAAGATATACTAAGGAAAATAAATAGTCATTTTTGTCATGCCTTATGTGTCAGTATATGGACAGTAACAGTGACAATATGTTTCTCTGTTATAAGTGATAAAAGAAATCAAATGTTGTCTTGGAACAGCAAACATTGTTCTTCCTTTTCAGATTGAAAAAGAGATCAAATGATCTTCTGTAGACATGAACATCATGCCAATCATGTTTGTATGTGCTGACAGTTTTTGGCTGAGCTGATTAGTTCACTGATCAGTGGATTTGACAGCACAGAGGTTATGCAAACTTGCATGATTGAAACAGATAACTGCAGTTATCAGCTCAGTGCAAACAGGAACATTTCACTTTTGCACTGTCATGTTTTGTCAGTGACACGAAAGCAAATGTGCAGATGATGTGCATGAGTGCGTAATGTGACTGAAGACCATTTTGGCCTTTATAGAGAGCTCTGAGTAGCAGATAAGCAACACAAGGACTAAAGTGGTGACCATCTTTGCTTTATGAGATAGCTTTCAGACAGATCAATAGCTTAAATGTGCCTCAAAGTAAATTTTAATTTATATCTTTTCATGATGTTACAGCATCACGATATACTGTGATGTTTGCTTTTTCAAAAGCGAAGTACAAGACACATTTTACAGATTTTTAAATGTTCTTATAAAAGGTATGACTGCTGCTACAAAAAAAAGTAGGCCGGCTCAATTATAGTAAAAGCATTAGCCTACTTGTAATAAGTTACTTTCAACTTCACTGCTATTTTTAGAAGGTTAACAATAGACTGGAGCTGTGCATGAACTCACTGCTCCCATACTGTAAATTCTGTAAAAATTGTAAACAGTGTGACCTCAATAAAACTCCACCTGAAACCTGGTCTGTCTTCAGGGGTCAAATCTATCTTTGAACCTAAACAATGGATGTAACTTCTGAGGACTATTTTCACCATCGTTTAGTCGTGATTTGCCTTATTGGGCACAAACTGGAATCATCATCACACTCACCTTTCTCTTTAAACTTTACACACTGGCATCAACAACAGTAATTAAGCTTGACACTGTGTCTCGAAAAGATGCCTGGAGCTTCTGAGCCCACACAGCTGATGAGAGCGGTCTGACAGGTCTGTAAGCGGCTGTCAGGCGAGGCTTCCACCCGGAAACACACCGCGTCAAGTTCACATAGATGAACCGGAGAGAAACCGGAACAGCTATTATGACTTCAAAATAAAAGAGCTGAATTTGAAATTACGAGCATTTATGGGTCAGTATAATACACTTAAAAAATATTATTTTTATTTATTTATTTTTAAATTATAATTATTATTTTATCAATTTAGCCCACCACAAAAGTGTAATAATATAAAGGGATTTAAGTGTACTGCTGGATACTGTTATACTTAACAGTATAACAGTACATGCATTTTATCAATGACTGTAGTAGTATTTAGTACCAATACAACAATATAAAAGTACTTAAATTCTAAGTACAAGTTTTGCATTTGAGTACTGATCTGTTATCAGCAACATGTACATACAATGGAGGTGGGCCTACATATGCAGATTGACCCCTTTAAAAAGTTCAATCACTAAATAATAATATTTAATTATTAGACTATTACTGAGAAATGTATATGTATTTTCAATGGTCAAGGTCTGACTGATTTTAAACACAGTGTTGGGTAATTTAATATAAAACAATGTGTAATATGTTACTAAATTGTTATGTGATAATGTAATGTGAAATGTAAATGGTAAGTTGTTCTCAAATAAAACGAATGAAGCAGAAACTACAATATATTTTATTTGTTTGTTTGGTTTACCCAGTCAAACTCCAGCATTGAAAATGTTACCTGAAAGTATACAGTAGAAGTATTTGCAGTAATGTGCTTGAAATGTTCAAAGTAACATATATTTGGGATGTTGTAGTTGATTGAGGTGGAGCTGATTTTAATTAATTTATATATTTTTAATCTGTGAAAAGGCAACATCTTTTTTTATTGAGTCAACATATATTTTGTGTGTAAAATCTAATCTGCAAAGCAGCTCCAGCCGTGAAGTGAGTGTAATGGAGTAAAAACAACAACATCTCACCCCAAAAAGAAGTGCTAGTGAGAAGTAAACAGTAGCGGTATTCAAGTAAAATTCACGTCCCTCTATAATAACTCCAATACAGTCAGTTATTTTACACCTTTGGTGATCTTGAGTGAATGAAAATAAAAACGGTGCTCTTAGCCACCGGAAGTTGTATCCGTTGTGTAGCAGCAAACTTGATTCTCTGGTCCGGAAAAGCAGCGAGTTGCACTTAAACGCAACGACTGAAGAGAGTGGAGGAGAGGAGGAAGGAGGATGATGGGAGTGGATATTACTCCCTTTAACTGACCCATATCTTTCAGTAGACCCACATATTATCTAACCTACTTCTTGTTCTCGAGGAATTTTCTCCACCAAGATGTCGGCGTCGGCGATATTTATCCTCGACCTGAAGGGAAAGGTAAGTTTGTGGCGACTTGTTGTTGAGGGGGGAAGTTGACACCAGGGTTATCAACGAAGCACCTGCTACAAGAAAAGAGTGTGTCAGCCGGTTTGAAGACCACAAATGTGACAAAAAAAAAAAAAAAAACGGAGTTTAATTCGTGTACTGTTAGCAACTGTACATAATACTTCAGTTTCCTGGCGAAGACAGGTTAATGTACTGCCCTCATGTGAAGGAGCAGTCAGGAAGGAGAGAGGCTCAACTTGCCAAACTCGTTTCACTAATGTTCAGCACATACAGAGAGTTTGTTCTTGTGCAGCCATGCAGCCTGCATTGTATGTGATGGGTCCTGTTTCAAAGTTTCAAACTTTAGCAGCCCTAAAATGTTCATGTGGTTAGGAAGGATTGGGAAATACTGCTATGTGTGAGTGTGGGCCCAAATACATAAAAAGTACATCTTTGAGAGACAAAATCATATTTAAAAGACTTGCAGGCTGCAGTGTCCAGAGCTGGAACAATCAGTCCACTGAACAAAAATGAAACATTTTGATAAACGTTTACTGTTATTCTTTATTTTCAAGGTAAAGTGTCAGACATTTTCTGATACCAGCCTCTCAAATCCAAGTATTGTTTCACTTTGTTCAGCACATTTTAAGACTGTAACTAACAACTAAACTATTCAATGTTCAGATTATTTGCTTGATTCATCCTTGAGTGAGGATATCATGAAAAATGTCTTCAGATCACTTGTTTTCAGTCCAAATCACCAAAGATATTCAGTTATCTGTGAGATGCCTGAGGAAACCAGCAAATGTTTACTTTGACATTTGAGAGGATGGAACAAGTTTTTTAATCATTATTATTAGCTAACTATTAAAATAGTTGTCATTAAATTGTCGGCTATTAGTTTCAGCTTTAATAGCACAGTAAATCTCTTTGGGTTTTGGACTGTCAGTCAAAACAGACAGTTTAATCAAGAATCAGAATTATCCTCATCCTGATAATTAAGATCATAAAAAAGAAAAAAACAAGATTTTCTAAAATACATTTAAGTTTTTAGCCATGTGTTCTGTAGTATGGGATGAATAAAAGAGGACTAAAGGAGAAATTTTCCCTGTTTCTTACTTCATTGTGGATTTACATGGAAACCTCACAGGGTTAATTTATCTGAGAGTAAGAAAAGGAATTGTTGAAGAAGCTTGATACCCATCGGGAAAAGGATCAGTCCCTCGTAGCCTGAGTGCCTGATTGTACAGATTAAGGCTTTTCTCTTTTCTATCTTTACCTATCTGTCTATCTGCCCTGGGGCAAGTCAGTAGCTCTTCACCTCCTCCGTCTGTCCTGAGCAGGCGTGGCCCTCTGTCTTCTGTTACAGCGGTGAAAACAGTAGAATCAGCTGTTGTGTTATGAATGCACTAAAGGAGAATTCAGAACAGAGTATAAATATTCAACATGAAAATAATCATATAGGAAACCTAAATCTGTCTAGAAGTCTGGTCACTCCGGTACACACGCTTCTAGACACCATTAAAAACACAGAAATAATACAGAAGCCAGTTTCCACCTCTGCCCTTTATCCCTCCCCCCTCTAAGTTGTAGCTCCTGGGCACTAGACCGCACACTGCTGCTGGCTGCAGGGACCGGCTATGTAGACTGAAATGTCAGACTATTGAAATCAGCATGGCATCATTCGTTCCCAGTGCCTCCCAGTAGAATTTTTAATAAGAGAACACAAGTTTTAGGTTGTCACGAGTAGCAGTGGTGGTTCTGAAGGACCTAAAGCTCTTACTTTTGTATTTCTCTGAACAAATACCTGCTAAACATTAGCATTGTAGCATTATTACTGTGAGCATATTAACATTCTGATGTTAGCATTTAGCTCAATACACTGCTGTGCTTTAGTGCAGCCTCACAGAGCTACTGTTCAGAAAAAGCAACGCTGTGAGCACAATGTTAAATGGTTGCAATTGAGAGACCAACTCAGTGGCGTCTTTTTGCGTTCTTGCGTTCTCTTCAATGTGCCATTATTGCATCTACAAGTAAGCTACTGTTGACTCCCAACAGCCCTGTAACTCTAAAATCTCAGAGTGACAAGATCTCCGAGTTATAGATTTGTGTTTTGATTGTTTTCTAAAAAGTTGATGAGTCTGCCTTCTAGTGATACACTCCAGTAAGGGGTTTTCTAGTTGCTATTGCCTTTAGAGGTAAGCAGTGAGTGATTCCTAAAGATTTCACACATTGTAAACAGTCGCTGGTTGGCTATCGTTCCCAAATCCCTGGAATCAGTATCTCTATCTGATTTTTAAGGTCACCAGTGGTTTTAAAGGTCCAGTCTGTAAGATTCAGGGGAATTTAGGGCACTTTCACACCAGAGCTGTTTGGGCCGCTTTAAGCAGACCGGAGTTCATTTCCTCGGATAGTCCGCTTCGTTTGGGTAGGTGTGAATCATCCAAACTCTGGTCAGCTTGTAAACATGGGTCTTGATTCATTTGCAAGTGAACCCTGGTGCGATTGGCTTACAGTGGTAAATGCTAGTGGACTATCCAGGGAACCAGAGAGGAAGTGAACCAAAGTGTGAAGTGATGCTCGGTGTCTGTGTATGATGACGATGAGCTGTGTTTCCTTCTTCCTCATGCTTTTTTTCTTCCTGGTCAGTGCTTGTTACCGCCCCCAAATGAGCAGCTCTTGTAACTGCATGACGTTATCCAGGCAGTTTGGCTCGCTTTCAAAAATACAGTGTGAAAGTGAACCAAACCAAATGTAGGCATGAAATTTTTCAGCATTCCCCGTCCAATGGAACCGAGTTCCCTGGACTATCCGGGCGTGAAAGCACCCTTATTGGCTAAATATGGAATGTACTGTAATGTAAAGTATGTTTTCATTTGTGTATAATCATCTATAAGTTTTTGTTACATCTACAGAGGGAGTGGGTCCATGTTTCTACAGTAGCCCAGAACAGACAAACCAAACACAAGCTTTAGATAAGACCCTTCGTGTTTTTATTACCTTTTCATACCAATTTTAGATTCTGCCTCTGGTTTGGAAGAAATGGCGAGGTGAAGGGTGTTCAGTTGGTTGCAGTCTTCAAGTTCACCACTAGATGCTTCTATATCCTACACACTGGACCTTTAAGACAATTCGTAGTTTTTATGAAATTTAACTAGAACAACCAGCTTTTACACTATTCTTTATTGTTCTTTTATAATCAAGCTTCATTTTCAATCTTGGTTACATTTTGTCTTCTTTCTTGCTGCTAAAATATTTTCTTTTTCTTTCTTTCTTTTTTTTTTTGAAGCTTTAATCTTTTAGTCCAACTCTTTTATAGGTAAAGCCCTTTGAGTTACATCTATGATGAGATTTGAAGGAATGTAATGGAGGGATGTGGATGTAATAATATTTGTTGTGGTTATTCGTGAATGCCAACACAACAGTTTCTATCAGACAGTACAGTGTCTTAAGTTGGAAGTAACACACATTCACAGTAGAATTTAATGAGACCTGGATTATTAAGTAGCTGCGCTGTGCTTGGGGGCATAAAATATGCTAACTGTTTGTGTGAGGTCTTCTGTTTGATGTGTTGTGCCTCTGCTGAATATACAGCGCTATCTGATGTTCTCCTTTTCAGTTTAACTGACACACATTCAAAGCAGCATGACAGGCTGATGATATGTTGACTCTCAAATGTCCTAAAGGTGAAACATATTTTAAATCATCATTGTGATTGTGGCTTGGAAGTTATAATCAGAGCTTGCAGCATCACACAGCATGTATTGTCAAAGGATGAATGCCCTAACATCTCCTCACATCTAGTCATCAGCTGTAGAGTTGGACGGTTTTAATTTAATCTCAGGGAATTACTGGGACACAGTGATTATAATGCTACTTGATGATTCATTCATGTATTGTCAGAAAGGAATGACTATACAACTAATTCCTGCCAACACAAAAGTGTGTGTAACGTCAGGGCCTGAACTGATATACCGAAGTACCAATAAGCAGTGTTAGTGTTTTGCTTTTTAACCATAGACAGTATGAAGAATGCACGTCATATCCGTGATGTCACCCACAGCTTTCTGAAGAGCTGTTTTGAAGCTCAGAATGAGGTGGCTAAGGCCATTGCTATCTTGGCAGTCCTGCCCCTGTTGCCTCCCGGGAAATCTAAATATCGGCAAAGGATTGTTGCTGAACCTCAGGCGGGCTGAATAACACCTGGGAGATCACACAAGTTACCCATCTGTCAATCAAAGTGGCCACGCTGTTAACTGCATAACTGCATAACTTGAATGAAACAGTTATATAAAAAAATCAGACTCAGTACAGTTGTCATAAATTAGAAAATTAGCTTTAGAACACAAAACTGTTTTTTGTAGCAGGCTGTAAACACGTTTATTTCTGCGGTGAAGTTGGACATTTAACATAGGAGCTTATGGAGATTGACTCATTCTGTAGCCAACCTCAAGTGGTTGTTTAGGGAACTGCAATTATTGGCACTTTATTATTGTTTTGGACCATTTTAAACTTATCAGTGGTCCATTTTAACTTTTTAACATTTTAACTTTAACTTTTGCAACTAAAAAAGTATCACTGTTTCTGAAACCGCAAGATAATGTTGTGAAAGTGCTTATTTTGTTCGACAGTCCAAAACTCATAGCTAATTAATTAGCTGCTTTTCTATGTTTTATATTTTGTTTGTGAAGCTTGAAATTATTCAGCTCAGAATATTTTTTTTGTTTGTTTTTCGACCAAATTTTGAAGATTTCAAGAAATACAAAGCGAATTTTCTGGGTACTCTTTCTCAGGCCTTCGGTACTGCAACAAAGATTTGTCTATACCTCATTCTCTCTCTCTGGTGACCTCTGAACTCTTCGCTCTGTGGTTTCAGCCTCCTCTCACAGAAGCTGAGCAGTGGCCTGTTCATATCCTTTTTTCTCTCCCAGATTACTTTACTTTCCTGGCATTTCCTTTTTTTTATTTCTTATTTCCCCCTGCCTTTGTTGTATCTGCCCTGTGTGACCCTGGCACAACAGACTCCTCTATTAGGAGGAGGGGGAAGCTTTGTATGTGTGAGTGTGAGTGTTTGTGTGTCATCTTGATCTCTGTAGCGTTGAAGCTTTGATCTCTTCCTTTACTTCGCTCTGTGTGTCCGGACTCTAGCAAGACTACTGACTCATCTTGTCTGTGCCTATGTGTGTGTATGTGTGGGTGTGTGTTCCTATTTAGATTAGAGGGTGTGGTTGTTACTCAGGGTTTACAGGAACTAAATCTTGTTAATATTGTAAATTGATTAAAAATGTTGTAACAGATACTGATCAAATATATGTTGAAAATAATTTAAAGATTTTGTTGTGCAGATCTGCGATATAAACCTTGTTATCCCCTTAAATCCATGACTTTAAACAGCCAAAGTCCTGTTTGCTGTGCAACTTGAGTTTCTGGGTCATATTTTTGTTGCTGTTCTTTTTTCCTGTGTGTATTACTTTCAATAAATCCACCATGGCATTTGTTTGAAGAAAGTGATTCAACTATGCGTTTATTAAATATCAGAATGTCAAACTCTGAGAGTGGAAGAAAGAAGACATCTTTTATGGACTCAGCAATTTGCACTGACATCCAGCAACAGTCACATGGGGAGAAATCCACGAGAGAAAAGACAGAAATATCAAGTTCTCTAGTGAGCAGTCTCAAAAGAACAGCATGTATGCAGTCAAAAGAGATTTTATTTTTAGTATTGGAAAATGCTACAATCATAGATATACTCACTGGCTAATTGACTTGCTAGTTAGCTGTATTTATAAGCCCCCACTAACTTTTTTTATGACAGCACAAACAGTTTCTGGAAAATGTTGAGGAGTGAAAAAGCACATAAGGGTAAGTGGTTGTACATAAACAAGACTAAGAGTCTACAGTCTGTATGCAGCCATGCAAGTGGCATTTTAGTATAGCTTGTTAGCATGCTAACATTTGCACTGTTTAGCACTATGACAAAGTATAGCTGAACCTTTTGTTTTGACCTGATGTTGGTGCTGGATGGTAGTAGTTGTTGATATACTGTATTTCATTCAAAACCAAAAAGATGATCCTCATGGTGGTGCTACAGAAGTCAGGGGATCCCCAAAGTCAGTAGGATTCATCCTCTGGTGACCATGCATGTCTGGACAAAATGCCACAGCAATTGATCCAATCACCTGTTGAGATATTTCAGGCTGAGCCAAAGTGATTGACCAACAGACTGACATTAAATTACTGGTATAAAATATTATGTAGTTGACAGCAAAGGGGGAAAATATTCAACAAGCATTCCTGAACAGCATTGAACCAGGGATGTTAAAATTACATTTGTATGTGCCTTAGACCACAAGGGCCCAGGGAACTGCATGCCCTCTAATGTTTAACCAGTATTTGCGTTTGTACACTTTTTTGTTTGCCAATTTCAAATTTGGCCTTGTTAAAGTCTGCCAGATTCCTGTTGAGAAGCTGGTTATTCAACATTCACCATCAGATATTCAAGTTGGAAACACAGTCTGCAAATTTCCTTGTGAGATGACCCTGGAAATTTGTGTCATTCCCATCCATGAGTTTTGGGTTTATAGTCAGCCAGTGGGTCTTGAAGAATAAAAGAAAGAAGCTTTAAGCTTGACTGCTCTGCCTTGATATCTCAGCCAAAAGCTCTAAATATTTAATGACGGGGTAGTGCCTCTTTAATAATGTCTTCTGCCTCCATATTTTGTTCTTTACTTTCTGGATCCAGGTGCTCATCTGCCGTAACTACATGGGGAACATGGACATGAATGAAATTGACCACTTTATGCCCATCCTGATGAAGAGAGAAGAAGAAGCTGAGATGACACCCATGGTCAGCCATGGCTCCTCACACTTCCTGTGGATCAAGCACAGCAACCTGTACTGTATCCATTTGAGTTCATGTCTGAAAAATGTGCGTTGTTGTATCTGTTGAAAATGAACCTTCACTGTAGTAAATTGCATTTGAGACTGAAGGTTTTTTTTTTTTTTTACAGCACATGATAGATTAAGAGCATCTGATGCATAAACCTGAATGGCTCCTTCCATTAGCAGTCTCCAGCTCCATAGGAAGTCCCTTAAGGTCTCTGCAGCAGGCAGTTTCTCAGCTCCTGTTTCATCACACCATGTTTCACAGCCAGTTGAAAAATTGAACACAGATTCACTGTGATGTGTTATGCACTGCACAGCCTCATTTCCTAATGCGAGATTGGGCAGTCAAACTTCCTTACACATTATTAATTCAGCATGATATTGCAGTTGTAAGTGATATTCCCAGTGCACTGCATTAGACAACTGAGCTGTTTTTACCTCCCTGTGGCCATGTTCTCAATTGCTTGTGAGTGTGATGCATTCTGCTAACTTAATGTGGCATTGCATTCATCTCATAACCACCCACGGTATCTAAAAGATTTCCACTACATGTCTCTATCTTTCCATTTCTGGTTCATAGCAGTTGTTTTTCAAATTCAGATACTGTGCCTGTCACTTGTACATGTACAGTTATTTCTTAACAGTCTTTTCTTCAGTGGTGGCGATGACTAAGAAGAATGCCAATGCTGCTCTGGTGTACTCCTTTCTTTATAAAATTGTCCAGGTAAGTCTGTTTTCGACAAATTCAGTCCAAATCTGTAACTTCTACTTTCTGCTTGATATGTGTTACCCACCCAGCCTGTTTGAATTGTTGTTAATTGTTTGATGCTGCACCGTTTGAAACAAAACAGGCATTTGCTTCCTAAATACAGCCAGTAGAATGCATGAATTTACACACACAGTACAGCCAAGCAATGTACGTATTATATATACGATAATATGACATATACTGTATGTGTGCCTGTTTGTGTCTGTAGGTGTTTAAGGAGTACTTTAAGGAACTTGAAGAGGAGAGTATTCGTGACAACTTTGTGACAGTGTACGAGCTGATGGATGAAGTGATGGACTTCGGTTTCCCTCAGACAACTGACAGCAAGATCCTACAAGAGTAAGAAAACTATTACACAATCTGCATGGAGGACTGGTACCTCCATAAGATGAAGATTGCTGTGTCTGACGTGATAACACAGTATGAGTCTTTACAAAAGTAAAAGTCCAGTGTGTAAGATTTAAGGGGCTTTATTGACGTAGTCTATCATCGCCTGAATTTAAAAACTTAAAGTTTTTGTTACCTTAGAATGAGCCTTTTATACAGATGTGAATCCTCTTCCAGGATCTGGAAGCATGTTTCTACAGTAGACTAGAGCAAGCACTGGTTCCAGAAAGGGCCTTTTCCGGTTTTTCACAGGTTTTACAGACACCATAGTTTCTCCTCCACACATGGTTGAGTCAAGGGATTTCAGTTTGTTGCAATCTGAACTGTCACTGTTACATGCAACTAAACTCGTCCTTTAAAAGTGTAGCAGTTACAGTAGAACTTTTTTCCCCCCTGAAGGGGCCATCATGAAAAAAAATTTAAAAATTACATTCGACAAAACTTGGATCAGTTATGTGTGTTCACTGTGTTTTATGACATTTTACGTAGCTGACAAAGTTCAAGTTTCAAACTCTCAAAGGCATAATTGCTGCACTCCAGCCTGAATTTAATGTAGCCACATTAACTCGAGTGGTACCTGTATCCTCCACCGGGGAACAAAACACTGAAAAATTTTCTCAGTGAGATAACAGCTTTGTATTTCATACTGTAAGTGACCAGCAGAGATTGGAGTGAGTGAACAAGATGATGATGTTTGAAGGGCCATTGGCTTATTTGTTGTTTTTCATTAGCTAAACTAAAACTGTAATGACTGTCTGAGCTTTGTTCAGCGAGCAGAATGAATTGAAGCAACTTCTTGTTGTGCACCACAAGTGTTTTGTGTTCCCGGTGTACACAGGGTTGTTTTGCTTATTCCCTCCTCTTGACTCCTCAGAGAGGCATTTGTTTCCAGCTCAACGTTCGCCTTACAGTACCACAGTAACATGGTTACTGTGTGCACGTGATCAGCTTAGCTTCTAATTAATGGTGAACTTTATATTTGAATTGTTCAAATTTGCATAGCACATTGTTTATGGTAATGTGTGATTGATGTTTAATTTCGTTTGCTGTTTGTGCTTGGCTGAGATTGTAAGTGTGTGTGTGTGTTTGTGTGTGTGTGTACAGTATGTGTGTTCGGTGTCTGAATAGGGCTGATAATTACCAGGCTCCTATTGGCACTCAGACACAATGACACCATCAGCTGGACACACTCGAGACTCTTAGACAGAAAAGCCCTGCTTCTCTCCTCTCCAAGGAGACACACAAAAGTGTCATTTCTTTCTTGCGTGCGCACACACACACACACACACACACACACACATCCACACACAGACATTGTGTTAGCTATGTCTCTGTCTGCAGGTTATTCAAGTTCTTTGACCTTTTCATGCCCTGACCACCAGAAAAACACCTTTCACTCTCACACTAAAACACTGACTATCTTGTGAAGTACAAATGTGTGTGTGCGTGTGTGTGCACGTGGGTGGGTGCAAGAGACTGAGCAAGTGAGACTGCAGCGATGCATGTGAAAGTGTTCATGTGTGTATTCGTATGAACCCTCATGTGTGTCTTCGTGTGTGTTTATGATTGCCATTGTTATGCTAATCTGTCAGTCTGCTGCCAGCCCTCGCTTCCAGATCCTTTCATTAGCATTTCTGAGGAGAATCAGGGCAAAGCAGAACAAACGGCAAAGCAACAAAACAATCCAGCGTCGACCCCAAGCCCACTTGGCGCCGCCTTTCATCTCTCAGCACTTTCAGATTTTGCTGTGTGTCAACATGCATGCAAGACCCTCTTAGGTGGGAGGAACTGGGACAGAAAACTAGGGATGCCTCAATCCGTCAATCAATCTAAAACTTGTTTGTACAGCAGTTTTAGTTGTTGATGTCAGGTAGGGATTGTACAGTTGAAGTGCAAACAAGATCCTTCAGTTAGTGTTTGCATTTCATATTTGTTCAGTAGGCTTTGATTGGCTTCATGTGTCATGACACTTGGCCCATACTTGAAAAGTTAATTTACAGTGCCTGTAATTGATATTTTTGTGTCCAGTGATAACATAAAAAATATGATAATGTGTAAAGGGAAGAACCTTAAAAAATAACCAACCTCTGCTTCCCTCAGTTTTACAGAACCTTTATAGAGAGGTTCATCTCATTGTTCATCGACCTTTCTCATAATGTGGTTTTTGGCCACAGCAGGCCCATGTTTTCAGAGACAAAGTTCTCAGAATCACTACCTGCTCAGCACCAAACAGAAGCAGACATTCGCTTGTTGGCCAGAAACATGACTCCAAATGAATGATATTGTTGTTCCGTAATTTCTGGATATGTAAATGGGGAACTGTCAACTTATTAACATATTAACCATTTAAAAAGTGATATTATTATGCACTGTGTTCCTCTTTCTGCTGCCCCCAAATGGCCAAAAGCATGTGTTATTCCACATGTAAAGAAAATAAATGAAGAGACAAAAACCAAAGCAAAAACAATCACAAAATACAAGTTAAGTCAATATTTTGACTTCATATACTTTTGAAATGTTGAATGGCAGATATATATCAGATGAGATTTAAGAAATGGCTCTGTGCAAAGGGCAAACTCAAGTCAAGTTCTTTTCATTCAGACAGTAAAGCCCAAAATTACAAACCACAAATTAGTCTCTGTGAGCTCTACAATCTGTACACTCTCTCTGTCCCTAGACCCTTGATATTTCCCCCTCGTGACAGTTCCTGTTGGTATAACAAGCTGATTTTTGCAGTTTGGGTTGCCACAGCACAGTTCAATCTGGAAGTGAGTCTGGAGCAAGATAGACACATTATTAATAGCCACGCTGTTCGACTCATGCATAACTGCATGCGGCCCATCTCTCAAATTAGAAACCTCATATTAAACACAAATACCATTGTCGCTGCTGTATTTATGTACCTTACAGGAAAAAGCTCATACAGTACACATACATTTATCAGGCGGGTGTTGGTGGTATGATTTAATTCCAAAATAAGCACCAAAATTGAACTGCATTTACAAAATTTCAGCGGTGGTGGTACTGCTTCTCCTGTTTTGTTGCAGATGTTTTGGGAGGCAGCAGAATTTCCAAACAGATACAGCCCAAAGAAAATTATTAATTTTAAGGCATGAAAATGACATCGCTAGTACATTTGCTCCTCTGCTGGCTTTGCAGTTTTCCTACTCTTTTGTAAAAGAGGAGGTTGAGGACAGCAGCCTCATGTGGTACATTGGGTCAGTAAGTCACTCACTCTGGGGGAAATGCTCAGGCCTGTGGGGGAGAGGAAAGGGTGAGGGCCGATTGAAGATAGGAGAGGAGAAAGAGGACAGAAGAAAGTAAGAATGTACACAGCAGGAGGAGAGAAGAGATTTCTGCAGCGATAGCTCAGTTTGAACCACTGTTAATCCATGTGTTTATTTATGTTAGTAGCAGTATAAAATGTTAGCACGCATTTCAGTTTGCACAATAGATGGAGTTAAATCTAAGTGGATATAAAACAAATGGTTGCAAAACATCTGTATCGTGTCCTTTTGTGAGTATTAGCCACTTCTCCATAGTAGGTCCAAGTGCAGGTCAATGACACCAACGTCAACCAACCAAGTGTCTAACGCACCATTTGTTTTCTTTAAATGCCCGCCTGCACAAGTCACTTCACAGTCTTTTGCAGAGTAATGATTTTTTTTTAATGAGTTTTTCTGAGAACCAAATGCAGAAATCATGCAAAAGATTTATTGTTTGTATTTTTGCAGTTTTGGTTATTCGGGTTGGTATCCAACCTATCAAATTAAACTGAAATTGAAATATGTTTTTAATTTATTTTGTTTTATAGAGTATATAAACAAAGTTGTACATTATAAAAATGTGAAAATAATTCATGCTTCAAAACAAGAGTACCTGTTTTAGGCATCATATTCCAGGGGACATCAAGCTATACAGTGTACCTGTACATTGAAAACAAGGCCAATGAGATGTAAGCTCTGACATGGTGGCAGGTATAAACAGACCTGGTCACATGTTGTTTGTCTGAGCACAGCTCCCTCCTATTCTCATGACAACTCATTATGTCTCCCTGGACACAGTTAGATGATTGTTAAAACAAACTGGCTCTCCAGCTTCCACATTTAGAGACACACTACTGTACTGTGTGATAAATAGACAAAAAAAAAGAGTGAAGAAGAGGGTACTTCCATTCATTATTGCTTTGTATATTGATATATTTTTAAAGCTGCACCAGGAAATACTTTACAGTAGCAATGGATTAAATGAATACACCAGGTTCTGCAACTCTTTAAGGCTATATGGAGTGCTTTAGCGTTTTTCAGTTCATTGTTTTGGTTTTAGAGCTTTTACTGTTTGGCTCACTTTCACTGCTCGCATTGGCATAGTTTTCAGAAGACAGCTGTTTTTAGTGTTTAGTGTTTTTAGTGAAAAAGCTGTAAAAAGCTGACCGATTTCAACAAATTTCCAACTGAGCTAAAAAGGAGCTAAAATATTGGATTGGACACATGCCCAGAAACACAATTTAAGTTTCATGTACATACAGTACTGTGCATGTACGTGCTAACATGTTCATGATTACAGGAAAAACAATGAATCCATCAAAGTGTTTTTTATTTTAAGTGTTCAAGTGTTTGTTTTGTTTATTTATTAAATATTATTATTTTTAAAATATAGCTACGACTGACTTTCACTTGACTTTGAGTCTGTATGTAGCACAAAGAATCTGTTGGGTATGTGCATACCTGAGTGGAGTTTTATTACCAGCTGTCATTTGTGCATTGTCAGAGTTGTGCAGTATCTGAGATATTATATCTCCTAAAGCTACTGGCAGCATGCTACTACTACTCCATGACTTAGACTGTCACTAAACAGCTTGATGAGCATTAAAACACTCAAAATCCTCTCACAATCTTAAGCCACCTCACACTAACAGAGGATTTTCAGCAATCACTAAAAATAAATTGATGGACTTTTGCAAAGAAAGAACTCCCATTATAGGTTCAAGTCTTTGAAAAATCCAAACCTATTAAGGCTGTTCTCGCATCTCCTGGTGGCTCAAAAGCCTTTAAACACCTGATGCTGGGGGTTTATTCTTCCAAGCAGCAGTGCTTAATAGTTTAGTATTGTGTAAACAGATGCATATAAGTCACATTATCATCTATGGCTGCAGTCACAATGGGTTTATGTAAATCTCCATTTTCCAATTACATCCATGAATAATCTTCATACAAGCTTCTTTAATTTATTCACGCTGGAATAGCTCATTTATTTTAAGTCATAAGGGGTGATTAATATAAAATCTATTTAAAAAAAAACATTCCTCAAGAGAGATTGAGTTCATGTTGCAAGAAAAAAACATGTTTGTTGCCTTTTCCTGTTTATATTTCGTCAAATTAAGAATCTTATTTATCGAAAATTGGAAATTCCATCTTGTTCTAAAGCATCTTAATGAGGCCTTTAAAACTATGCTGATGAACATCATGGGTTTTCAGGTCCTCCCCTCAGCAGTATTAGGAGGAATTTGGAAACATTTCGACGCATGTGACAACTTCTTTCTGCTTTTGTCTCTTTCAGATACATCACCCAGCAGGGTCATAAATTAGAGGTCGGGGCTCCTCGACCTCCTGCCACTGTCACCAACGCTGTGTCGTGGCGGTCAGAGGGCATCAAGTACAGGAAGAATGAAGTTTTCATGGACGTCATTGAGTCAGTGAATCTATTGGTGAGGACAGTATCACATCACATCACATCACATCACATCACATCACATCATCTTTCAAAAAATCTTCTCAGAAAGTAAAAACTGGCTCAACAAAGAGGCAGAAAGCATTCCAGACATGCCAGTCTTACAGTTTTTGTTTATTTTCTATTACATGCATCATCTCCTGTCGTCCTCTTCTATCTATCAGAGTGAGGTTTTTCTGGGAATTGTGGTTTTCTTGCAACAAATGCAGCATGTCTGTGAATATTTGTCTCATCTTTCAAATGAAACGCTTCATTTACAATCAGACTTATATTTGTAGTTTTGTGAAGTAGGCTTGCACACAGCAGCATGTTGCAGACTTCATACAAACGTGCACCATACTGTAGATAAATGCTGCAGCATGGTTTATTTGAAAGACTGGGCAGGATGTGTTAGTCTTAGAGCCTGACTGAGACCAATCACCCCGGACAGCACAGTTTCATAGCTACAACAGATTATTATTATCATTATTGCTGTTTATTGTTTTCTTCCCACAATAATATCACAAAAAAAGGATACATACTGTGGATACACACAGAAAACACTTCAGGAACTCTTAAATTCTGACTGACTCATCCAGTCTCATCCACTAAGATGAGTATCTGTTCTACATTCTCTATTCCTGCATTGTTTAATCACTGTTCTGTTTAAAATAGGTGATTCCGTGAGGCCAAGCGGGTGTGTCTGTGCTGAAATTATCTTTCAAAAGTCTGGCATGTTTTGGCTCTTCCAAACAGTTTTCTTTCCTTGAATTGAATTTTGAAGGAAACCGCTTCTAAGATCAACAATCCTCTGTTCTTTTTCAATAGAAACATTTTTTATGTTGCATCATTGTGTGCAGCAAGGAGTGACATTCTGTATCAAGTTGTAGATTTCAAAGGTGAGTCAGTAAGTATAATTTTAGGAATACAGACAGGGGCTCAGGCTTTCTGCAGCTAAAGAACCAGAAAATATTTGTATACATGGACATGATGCATATTTTAAACTAAAAGATTAGAAATGACTTTCCCCTGAACTTTAATGTCCTCGAAGGACCGCTCAGGGACAAAAGTTTGTGTGTGTTTATGAGTCAAAGTGAAACTAAAAACTGGTGAGCTGCTGTTGCCACTTCCTTTTCTGTGACTGGGGACTTTCTTATGTTTTGAGAGGTTTTTCATCCTCTAAGACATCAGTGCTTCACTTACATACTGCATGCTGAGAACTTTTCAGTCTGATTGTATCTGCTGAAAGGCTGATCTTGTTATCAGTTGGCTTGTTTATTTCACCTAGCAGGAGTCTTACTAATAATGTATAGATTATTGTTATTTAAAAGGAGCCACTTCACGTACCTATTTGTATCTGCTGACAGTAAACTCGTGTGCTTTCAGGTGAATGTAAGGCAGATTTAACTGTAAACCTGATATCATAGCTGTTCTCTAAGCACAATTAATGCCTCTCATGTTTAATGTAATGCTTCACTCTCCTGTTTATAGGTGAGCGCCAATGGAAGCGTCCTGCGGAGTGAAATAGTGGGCACCATCAAGCTCAAAGTGGTCCTGTCGGGGATGCCTGAACTCAGACTGGGCCTCAATGACAAAGTGCTGTTTGAAATCACAGGCAGTAAGTAACAGTCAGCCAGTCTCTGTGTCTGCAATTATATATGTCTTATGGGGGAAAAGCAAAACAGTCACATAGACAGTGAAGCTGAATCACACTCAGCAAATATGAAAGAAGAGTAACTGGAAAAGATATTCCATCTGTGGTTCCCAAACTTTTTTGTTGGACCCCCGTAGCTCTGTCAGATGAGCTCCAGCAGCTGTTCATCAGTGTTCGTCAATCAAAAAATACTCATTGCTTTACTGAGTTTGCCTGAGATTTAATGAGCTCAAATAAACTCGACTTGAGTCACTCGCTCCCCAAATGGCTCCTTCAGAGTCAGCACAAGACTGCCCAGGCTTAAGAGCCTCTCTGTGGGTGCACCAGACAGCGTAGTCAGGGAACAGTTCAGGACCTCCATCTCTCTCCGACTTCAAATATTCAATGACTTCACTGTCGGAGTTGATGGAAGCTTTACTCTCATCGACAGCGAGGAAGTCACTCATGAATGGGCATGTTTGATTTTTTTTTCTTTGCTATCCTACATCATGCAGGAACAGTAATATGTCACATTACTGCATTACAGAAAAATGTAATGTGATTACAGTGATGCGTTACTCCCAACACTGCTGCACAGGGTACATGTGCTCCTGTTTTGGAATCACTGACTTCAATAATGGGAAGCACTGAAGTGTTTAGTTTGAGAATATAAATCTTCTACTTGTAAATGTCAGTATTTTCTAGTTAAGTATAGCAGTACATGCTATCTGATGCTGTAGCATCAGATAGAGGTTATAGGTTCATCTCATTATCTTTCACATGCTGCGCTGACAGCGACAGACCGTTACATAAGTGACAGTGAGTGTAATATTTGAGTTTCATTTTTAACTTAAGCTGCCTCGAGATTTGACATTTTTAATAGCAAACTGTCAACAAGAGATGTTTTACTGTATTTTGAATCAAAACTAATTCACAGTAAATATACATTTGCTTTCAAAATGTGCTAAAATAATGCTCAAATAGCAAAAAATGGTTTGGAACTATGCTACTACTTAATGTTATGCGCAATATTCACTCTCTCCACTGCTTGAACTCCCCCTCACACTACCACCTTCTTCCACAAATCCCGCACTCAGCTTTCATTCTTCTTCATCTTCCTTTTCCTCTCCTCCTACTTTCCCAGTTTTCCCATTAATGTCTCCCACTGCTACGCTCCCTCTTCTCTCCTTCTTTTCTTTTCCTTCCTCTCTTTTGCCTTTCATTTCCCCCCTTACTGAAGGGGAAAGGCTCCATCACTGTCTAGCCTCTGTGCCTTTGAGTTAATCCTCACCCCAGGCTACAGCCCTGCAGATAAAAGGTGAAGGGTCTGTAGATATCCTGTATATGCAGCCCACAATCCCCCTGCTGCGTGTTGCAGTCTGGGAAATAACATATCCTCAGAATGAAATGAACAGAAATTATGATCAAACACTGACACATACAGCAACACACACACACACACTGAATGTTTACACGAATATTAAAATGGAGTTTGCACTCTTATCCTCAGCTGTTGTTACACTTTCTTCTGTATTTTTATTTCACATTAATTTCATGTTTATCATATTTGCATGATCTGCACATTTTATCACAGCTGCATGCAGCCAAAATGTAAGAAAAAGTATAAGTCATTTAACACTGCCCTCTGCTGGCTGAAGTCCAGAATTGCCGCTACAGGGAACTCAGAAATTACATTCGTAATATTTTCTCATTTAAAAGCTGGTGCATGAAATTACAGTCCACAAACAGACGGTTATTTTAGACATTATTCAGTCAAGATAAATTACCTTTTTTATCTCAAGCATCTGGTCCATTGTAACACCTGAGTGCCTGCATCTGCTCACACGTCCCTAAGATTCATCATAATTACTTATCAGTTGTTGTCTGTTTGGTCTGGGGACTATTTGTTTTTTCCTTAAGCTGAATTTCAGAAAGTTCCCAGCTGGACATCTGGGGACTATTTAACAATTATTTTTATTATCAGTTAATCTGCTGATTATTTTCCAATTAATTGTCTCGGTACAAAACGCCCAAGGTGACTTCTCTAAATTACTTTTTTTGTCTAACCGACAATCCAGAATGCATATATTTTCAGTTCATATTTTCAGTTTTGCTTTAAAGATTACTTCAAGGATTAATCAGCCATGAATAGAGCTGCAAGTTAATTTTCTTTTGAGGAAATCTGCTTCATGCAGGTGGTATCCTGTCCCTTCAACCTTTAAATGCTAAGAATTATTTGTCTCTTTAGTCGTACGTCTCAGTGATATCACTGCAGTGTGACATTCTTCGGACTGAAACATTTACCAAATGTTATTATAAAATGGTTCCCTGTGTTCCCTCTGTCCCTTTTTTTTTTAAATGTGCGACAGCAGACAGAAAACAGATTAGGTTCCTCCTGTCTGCTGCTGTCTATTCGAAGCACAGAAACAGGTGAGAGCAGCTTTAAAGGTGAATCACAGGGGACACTACTGCATCTTCAATCCTCACATGACATGTACACACACACACGCACACACAACTTCTTCTTCTTCCTGCCCCTGAGGTCCTAGTACTGACAGAGTGTCCCACATGACCTTTATTTCTTGTCTTGTTGATAACGTTGCATGCAAGTGTGTTCTAAAGGGCTTTGCTGCTTTGCTTATCCAAGAGTGTTGTGCTCTCCTTAGACCTCACCTCAGCCAATCCCCACTCACACTTGAGGAAATGTCACACACACTTGCAAGCACACACGAAAGCAAAATCAATAGCGAACGAGCAAGCAAACATGCATAAATCTATGCACGTACACACACTCAAGAGAGAACAATGAACAAGGAAGCTGCATACACAAACACACACGCATGCACACCCGCACATTCTCTCCGACAGGCCTTAGTCCTGGTCCAGGGTTGCATTCAGAGCAGGTGAGGCAGGCTTTAGCTGACTGTTGAATGGGGGATTTAGTTGAAGGCCCACAGTCCCACAGTCATTACAGCAGTTTTCCACCACTCAGCACCCTCCATTAACCACAGAGGAGGAGAACATCGGCCGTTTTCCAGCAGACTGCAGATGCCACCATTAAGGAGGTCACGCTTTTTACTAGCCACTGCAACAACGTTGCACTCTTGCTCCACCTTTGAGAGGGATTGTCTGGAAAAGTCGACACTGACACAATCTAGCCGACACAATCTGCTGATTTTTGTTTATAGCCGCCTCTGAAGTACTCCAGTGACATTTTAGAAACATAGGTGAAAGGGTAGACACCCAACTAAACTCTGGTTACCATATTGGTAATCATATTCTGACATATCGATTAGTCAATTAACAGAGGATTAGTCCATAACAAATTTAATTTGCCACTTGTTTTAACTTCTTTAATGTGAGGATTTTCTTTCTTTTCACTGTATTTTTCATCAAAAAAAGTGAAGAAATTTACACAGATGATACCTTAAAACAAGGAATTTACAGACATACCTTGTGCACTGGGAAATTATGATGATAATATTTCCTGTGGGCAATTTATGTTAACCAGGTTTGAAACTCCTCAGCTGTCATAACTGGTGGTGTACTTTCATATTGCTAATGATATCGAGGGAAAAACAGCACGACGTCTCACATTGGCATAAATACTTCTTTGTAGGTGTATATCATAAAATAAGACCAGAACAAAAGATATATTACTTTAGTAGGAAGAAGAATTTCTCTGAAAAAATCAATCAGAAAGTTTTACAACTGACCAAATGGTGTTAGTTTTTTGTAACACTTGTTAATTTCAGTAACAGATGTGTGTGTTTTTTTTCTGACAATATTTATCTTCTTTGTTGTGTTAGTGCAGGTGTAGATGTATTTGTGAGGCACCTGAATGGGCATCAGTGGGAGAGAAGATGATGGCAGCAGGTTTAGAAGGGTGTGTGTGTGTGTGTGTGTGTGTCTGCTAAATAACTTCTTTGGGGGACAAGAAGAGGGCAGATGGATTTGGTCGCACACAGCGCGTACAGTGTTTGTGTGTATGTGTGTGAGAGAGAGACTGAATATTTGTCAGTCATCATTACCTTGACCTTGATTTCCCCAAGGCTGTGTGGAAAGCTCTCAATCTTTTTTTGTGTGTATTTCTGTGTGTGTTTGTTTGTGTGTGTGTGTTTCAGGAGAGAAGAGTAAGACAGTGGAGCTGGAGGATGTGAAGTTTCATCAGTGTGTCCGTCTGTCACGCTTCGAGAACGACCGCACCATCTCTTTCATCCCCCCCGACGGCGAGAGCGAGCTCATGTCTTACCGCCTCAACACTACAGTGAGGAGGACACACCGACAAATGTTTCTCTTTAACACACACACATACACACTCACTCAAACCACCTACATACCAGCAACACGACGAACACACTTCCTATTTGTCTCACAGTGAGGCGTGTACACAGATCACAGCCAAAAATGTTTCCTCTTTTTCCCATCTTCCTCATGCAAAATATATTCATAAGACTTTTATGTGCTTGTACACAGTGGAAACAATCAAGACCAGAAAGTGTAACGCTCATGAGAGCCTCACTTGGTAGATATCGGCTGATATTGGCTTATCACAAATATATTGTATTGACATACAAGTTGGCAATAAAACTAACTAAGTAATAATATTTAATATAATAATATTTTACTCAAAATCAGATCAAAATTTGCAAAATGAATGTCATGCTGTTTGAAAAAAACGCTTGAAACTAGTGATCGAGCCCATAAACTCTGAACAGGAAACGGTTTACTGAGTTAATAAATCTATGGAGTATGTTTGTTTCCCCATAAGACTCAATTCAATTGGACTATGTTGCAGCCAAATGAGCTGCCCCCTGCTGGACATTTATAAGAATTCAGGTTTAAAACACTTCCATGTCGGCTTCGCTTCACAGATAGGGAAGCTCTGTCCACTGACCACTATATATGTAATTTGTACTGTGTTGATGTAAATGCACTGTAGTAATAGTAGTGACCATGTAAGTAGTTGTAAAAATATTCACAGTACTAACAGTATAACAAAATGGATAGTTTTAGCAGTGATAACAGTAGGACGTATAAGAGATTATTAGTTAGTTAGTAATTGCAGCCGTATTGATGATAGTGGGGATTTTTACTAGAAGGCTGTACAGGTTGATACTTTACACTAGGGTATGGTTTGTATAGAGAACAGAACAAAACAGAAATATTGCATTAATGAACTATAACACATAATACACAATCAGTTGATTAATAATAATGACTTCAGAGTGACACTCAAAAAGGGTTCATACGTTACACTTAAAGTCCTTTAAAACTGTGTCCACAGGGTGTCAATACAACACCAGATATTCATCTCACAAGAGATTAAGTGTACAGCCAACCATGAACTTAGAAATCTTGTATATTGTTGTAGTAAAATTACTCATTTATATCAAACTCTACCTCCAAGAAATAAACATTATGACTGTAAACATGTTAACAGATAGTTAAAATGATAACTAATATATTTCAGGAGAAATAGCGGTTCAGTTATTCTCTGACACTCGTCCTGACATGCTTGTATACATGTTGTCCGATGATCTTAAGGATACTGAGTGGAGCTACTGTGCCTGAAATCTGTGAACTGTGAGCAGTTATTGTCTCTCTTGTACGAACACAATCTCTCTCTGTCCTTTCCACTGTGTCACTCCGTTGATGTGTCTCGTAGCGATGCAGTCCAGCAATGCGCTCGCCCCTCTGACCTTGTCCACTCCGTCTCTCTATCTGACAGGTAAAGCCTCTCATATGGATCGAGAGCGTGATTGAGAAGTTCTCTCACAGCCGCGTGGAGATCAAGGTGAAGGTAATGATGAGTGACACACAAACATAAACACACACACACACACACACACATAGAGTACCTTGTCCTTATCCACTCATCTAGTCCCATCACTGAAACTTATTTAGTATTTATGACACATACTTCTCAGGTGGATTACCGCTTACCATCTGTTTGAGGCAGTGACGCACAGACTTAAAATAACAAGCTGTAGTGCACATAATCATAAAGATCCCCCTGATAACCCTGTCTCATATTTTTTTATTGTAAAGTTCTCTTGATACCATTTGAACTCTCTCCTCTGTCACCTTCCGCAGGCTCGGAGTCAGTTTAAGAGCCGGTCCACTGCCAACAATGTGTCCATTCTGGTGCCGGTGCCCAGTGATGCTGACTCACCAAAGTTCAAGACCAGCACAGGCAGCACCAAGTGGGTGCCCGAGAAGAACGTGGTGCAGTGGAACATCAAGTCTTTCCCTGTTAGTGTCAACAAAGTATCACAGTGCATAATCTAATATACACTTAGTATGTTGATGCTGCACAATACTATCTTGTTTCATCAGGTTTTTAAAGGCACAGAAGCATCAGTATGATGCACGTTGGTAGGAAGTAACTAAGTACATTTACTCTAGTATTGTACAATTTAGAGATGTTGTACTTTACTTGAGTATTTCCATTGTCTGCCACTTTATATTCCTGCTCCTCTGCAGTTCAGAGTAAATATGATTAGTTACTACACTACTCACAAAAAGTTAGGGATATTCAACTTTTGGGTAAAATTTATGGAACATGGAAAAAGTTCATGCTACAGTGATGTTATATCATGAAAGTAGGGCATTTAACTAGAAGCATGCAATGGTAATTTTATCATCTCAAACAATTTATTGAAACAAAAGTGGTGGGTATACACCGAAAGCCGGATACCCCTAACTTTTTGTGAGTAGTGTAGTTACTTTGCAGATACAGATCAATAATACTAAATACAATCATGGTCGTGATGTATTATTAGAAGTTGACATAGGATAAATGCATGCATAGATAGGGCCTTTCACGTTTTTTCATGAGTTTCTCCGCCTAGTTTCTGCTGCAGAGAGGCTAAGGTGTACTTCATTCACCACTGATGAATACCTGATATCTATAAGCTCGAACCAGCCCCAGTGTCAAAAAATGAAGTTTTATTTAGACTGTGATAAGTATTAGGCAGCAGCAATTTATCACCTTATGAAAAACACACATGATCACATCTTATCTCTCCATTTTCTGCTGTTCCTTTCACACTTTTGTCGTCAGTCTCTGCTGTCAGCAAACTATAAACTCTTCAAAAGGAAATTTAAAAATCTTGCAGAGCATTAATTCAGTTGAGGTTCTTTTTATCTGTCAAGTTCTGATATCCTCTCAGTAATTCATTACACCTTTAGCCTGTCAGTGAGGGATGTGAATTGCTGTCAGTGGTGACGTATTGTTATCCAGCTCGTGTGTGACTCTGCAGTACATTTTTCTCTGTCACTGTCAACCTTTGGACTCTATAAAGCTGCAGATTCTCACTGGAAACTGCACTTAACCTGTAATGGTTGACGGAAATAAAGATGAAGAGAGTGATAAACACACTTACACAGCTCCAGCCTTCAGCTCCATCCAGTTATTTACAACCCTGATCCACAAACATTCCCCTCCTGTAACTGGGAAAGCATGTAGAGCTATTAGAACTAAGTCTGTTTGCCCTCAGCTATTTTATTTTAAGCATGGCTGTGTACATCTTTTAAAGATTTCAGAAATGTTTTCTTGTCAGCTGTAGGCGAGGATAAGGATAATAAGGTTTTCCACAGCAACTGTATAATTTTTATTTTTATTTTTTTTAGATTTTTTTTTCAATTTCTTCTTCTTTCTTCTTCTTTTTTTCAGCTTCTTTTCCAATTAAGCAGATGGGTTCCTCCATGAACACACAATTATCTGCCAGTGTTACAAAAGTTTTGGTTATTTCCAAGGAGAAAGTTTCTGTATTTGTGCTTTTTTTTTCTGAGCTTGTGTCACTAGCTTGAAAAAGGTGACCTTTGATAAAAACAAATATGACAGCTGGTTTGTTGTCTGATAAAGCCACACTTACACAGTCTTAATCAGAGTCAGATTATCTGAGTTTTGAGTGACAAAAGAATTCCTAAAAATGTTTTTTTCAAGACTATAACAGATTTTTTTTTCATTTAGTCAAAAATTTAGTCAAAAAGTACAGAGAAATGCTTGTTTGAAACCAAAGCTTTCGGACGTGTTACACAGTTGCTGTTATGAAGAATGATTATGTGAATGATTAACCAGTTGTTACGACTGATTGCTAAATCCTATAAATTGGTTATCTGATCCACCTTGACATGACATGGGCGTTGTTTCCCGTTGTCATGAATATAAAGTTTGTTTTGTTTTGGGACAAAACAGCCTTAGCATTAATTGGACCCAGACACCTGGGAGCAGAACTCAACAAACAACAACAGATGAAATTGTTGTATCTGAACAGTTTTGTGATCAGCATCACTCTGAATGTAATGTTTAAAAGTAACAGCTCTGTGGCCTTTTCTCTCCTCTCTGTTTGCATGTGCAGGGTGGTAAGGAGTACATGATGCGGGCACACTTCGGCCTTCCCAGTGTGGAGAGTGAAGAGCTTGAAGCGAAGAGACCAATCACAGTCAACTTTGAGATCCCCTATTTCACTGTGTCTGGAATTCAGGTTGGACTCTTTAACATCCATTGCACAGTGTTTCTTTAATCTTGTTTTTTAACTGCAGTTTCGTGATTCACACATAGTTGCACTGCAGTAATTGCAAATGGCCGTTACTAATACTAGACTAATTAAATAACTTACTGTATGTCCTCACAATCCAGGAGGTGCCTGAAGTTTCAAATGACCTCATGCACCTCACACCTCATCACTTAAAACAGAAGAAAACTGCTATACAAAATTAGACGAACCGACCCGCTTTCAGCTAATCTAATGGGGTTTTAAATGGTTAATTAAGTTTTAGAAGAAGAATTAGAATTAGTCTACCAGTTTGTCTGAAATATTAGCTCCATGCATGGTTTTCAAGAGACAGAGAGGGTTTACATCTGCTATGAGCGGGCTACAGACTATATAGAGCAGTGTGGTGTGTGAATGAGTGTATATTTAACCTGTCTGCGTTCTCTAGGTGCGTTACCTGAAGATCATAGAGAAGAGCGGTTACCAGGCATTACCATGGGTGCGCTACATAACACAAAGTGGAGGTGAGAGCAAACTCACACACTCATACACACACACACACACACACACACACACACACACACATACATTTTTTTTTTTAAATCTGTATATCTGACCATGTTAAAGTCATTGAGATATTTGTATGTGATTATAAAGAAACATGAGGTCAGGGACTGTGGAGGCTTTTGTTACTATGCTACATTCACAATTTTAAATCCTTTGCAAACCTACTTTCAAAGTATTTCTCCAAAGCAAACAATCAAGCTAAGAGTAACACTCTAAAACTCAACTAAACCTGCCTCATCTAGACGGTGTGAGTGTGGTTGGATCAGATTTGCTTATTCTTTGCATCAGAAAAGAGCAAATTTAAAAACTGCACATAATAAAAGTTAGGCTTTATCAAGATAAATGTAAATAATGACTATCCAGTGCCCACATTATCCAGTTCAGCTCTTGTTTTTTCTGTCCAAAGTCCAAAGGCATTAACAAATCTGAGGTTACCACGAGGTTAAATGTGATGTTTTCCTTGCGAGAGCAGTGTCAGGAAGAGTTTCTCTGCAACACTATTCAGTGTGTGCCCTAGAAGTGAACCCAGCTGTAAAACATCCATCATATCCATTACCTGGCTCTATCACCATGAGTCATGGCCTCGGGGGGCTTAGACTGACACCACACAGAATGCCAAGGATAGAAACTTTACAAGCCTGCTAGCTTGTGGCGTAAAGTCCTGCATGTCTCAGCTGTCCAAATTTAAACAGGCCTACTGTAAAGTTGAAAGAATGCAGTCAAACGTGTTTTATAAAACTGGCACCTGGGATCTGTGGATTGGATCATTGCCCGAGGAACGAACCCTTCTTATCACATCTGTCATTCTCAAGGGAAACAAACCTCGAGAGTGTTTGTGAACTTTATATCAATCCACTAACCAGAGGTTTTACCTAAAATAATGCTGAAATATGTACAAGAAGGTACATCTCTACCTGTTTTTGGAAAGGTTACACATCATTGTATATTGCCACATTAAAGTGACAATATATTGATGAGACTGCAGCAAAATCCTCTTTAATAGCTCACTAGCTTCAATGGGGGGCAAACTGTAATGATATGGATATAGAAGCCCAGCACCTCCACTGGACCATGGCCAGAAATTCTTAAGTTTCATACCTGCCATACGCCCCAGAAATGAACCGAAGTCTATAACATCAATCATATCCATTACCTGGATGTGTCAGGTATGAGTCAGGGGCTGCAGAGGTTGAATGATGCCACAGAGCGCCAGGAGGCTCCCAGGGTGGCACTCAGCGAGTGCCAAGGTTACTATCGCCTTGCTGTAACATCAGCAAGGAAGCAAAGGAGAGAGAGAGGGGTATAGAAAATGGGAGGAGGAGGAGGAGGACCGGAGATGAGTAAGAGTGAGAAGAGTGATGAAGTTAGGGGGGCTGGAGAGAAGGCCTATCACCTTTCTCTTATTGTTACCATCAGCAGCATGGGGAGAGAGGAGGAGTGTTGATCACATTTCACTCAGCACTACTTGCAGACACAGTTACAGTGATTAAACAATACCCTGATACTGTAGACTGACTGTGCTGACTTATTAATGAGTGATGAACAGGCATTTAGTAGCCGTACTCCATAGCGCTAACGACTGATGACTGCATGAATATCAGCCTGTCATCAGTCAGAATATGATCAGGCAGCATCACACTGCAGCTGGCTCTCTGAGGTGATGTGCTGAAATGAAAATGCAGAGGATCAGTGTGTACTTATTCTAAATCCATGGACATTGATATGCTGCCATAGTGGCCTCGTCTCTTCTGGGAAGAATTTTGGAACCTGGCCGCAGGGATTTGATCCCATTAAACCACAAGAGCAGTGAGGTCGGCCGGTGAGGCCGGGCGATAAGGGGTGGCTCTAGAGGTGTTCAAGTGCATATGCAAATGAATCCATATCAATGCATTTTCAAAGTGAACTGACCACATTGAATCACCTTTGTCGTTGACTGAATCAGTAGCTATTAGTGGTATAGCTCCCCCCTCACTTCTGACTGAGAGCTCTGTTGTCAGCTCAGCCACGATTCACAGTATGTTACGTCTTGATTAAACACCTGATAAAAGACTGATCTGATAACTCAATCGTTAACGAGAAGCTGCCGAGCTATACACCTCACGTGCATACTGAACTCATCCACTGAAGTGCATTTCAACACTGATGTGCTCACTTACTGACACACATACTCAAATGCATTTCAGTGATGCAGCTGTTTAGGTTAGAGAAAAAGATGAACAAACTACAGTCCAGTTCATCTCTACAGTGTTGAATGTGCTCTATGCAGACTAGTCAAGTTCCATCAGTGCACGCTGGAACAACAATGTCTTCATAGAGAGAAGTCCTGATGTCACCTGGTCTAGCTGTTCCACTAGCTTTTTTCTTTCATTGGTGTTTCTGAAAAACTCAATGAGTTCCTGATATTTACCATTCATATTTTAAGAGAAATTGGTATCTGGTGCAGCACTTTATCATAACATTAGAAAATTAAAACCTTTATGTTAAACAACCATTTGTGAGCATACCAGAACATAAAAACACAAATATTGAATAAAAAAACATTGGATCACTTCTTAAAAATAGAACTTGAACACACTGTTGAGTAAGGCTGGGTTTTTACCTGTTTATGTTAGAAATAGCAATGTGACTTTCTTATCTCTGGACCAGAACCCAGAACAGAAAGTTCCAACCCAAAACCACAAAGTTGGAAGCACCCTTATTATCTGAAATAACTTAACTGAAGATATCCCTTAATTAGACCTTAGGGTGTCAAGCAATAAAAAACAGCTGCACACAAGTATACAAAAGCCATGCAGTCCTGGGTACTCAGATGCAACATAATAACTCTGAGTTCAGACTCTTAAAAGTCTGAAACTGCAGAGAATTAAATATCTATCTAAAAACGGAATGTGTTAATATTGGTAATATGATTTAGTAGAATGCTACTACAGCTAGTATTCATGCAAATCTTGTTTAGGGATTTGATAGGGCTTATATTGGCAGTGATGTGATTTGCAGAGGTGATGAGGGGAAGAAAGCTGTGTTAATGCTCTGCTGTTACATTTCTTGGCAGATTACCAGCTCCGGACAAACTAAAGGGCACAGATGCTACTAGACGAATGGATACTTTCTCTCTCTGTCTTTCCTCTCCTCTCCTCTCCTCTCCTCTCCTCTCCTCTCCTCTCCTCATTTCTCCTGCTCCCTGTCTGCAATGGACAGCAGAGGACAAGTGCAGGAGGACACATGAAATTTCTGCCCACTCTGAACGGAAAGAAGACATCATCTCTAGGACCTTGTCACCTCAGACGGGAAAGGCTGTTGCATCACCTCTGACCTGTGATTTCTGTTTTTTTAAAGGGTTCCTCAGGACTCCAGTAAAACATTTTAATATATGAATAATGGACCGATGACTTCTGTCGTGGTGACACGTCTGGTTCTGGAAAGCTCTTATTTCCCTCACTTTTAATGTGACATCCCAGGAGGTTAATTTAGAGCAGAATTTGGGGAACTGGACATTTTTTAACCATTTTTTCTTCAAAAAGAGAAAACTTAGATCAAGAATTTGAAGCATTATCTTTTTTTGGGGGGGGGGTGCTTGACATGTTCACTAGCTTTCTGCTGTATAACATGCAAACCAACAGATTATAGAGCCAATTTTCAGTAACTGTGATGGATCATTGTCAAGTTTTATTTCTCCAGGGCCATAACATAACAGATGCCATGTACACCATTAGATGTTTTTCTGTAGACAAAGTACACGTTGCTCCATTAAACCACCACTAACCACTGTCAGCATCTCTAACTGTACAGGTTTTTTTATTCCTCATGTGTTTTGTCCCTAATATCCACGTCACTATCTACATACAGTACACTCTAACTTGGCTGTTAATCTTCATCCCTCTCAAAGGCATGTTTTGCTGGAACCTCTATATTATATGTTCATTGCCTTTAAAAAAAAAAAAAAAATCACCTATGTATTATTACCTTTAGCACTGTGAATATAATCCCCAGTGCACTGAAACTAACACCAGCTACCAAATCAATGATTAATAAGGCACAATATTGTCAGCGGCATTGGCTGTGTAACATAATACCACTGACGCATTCCCATGGGGCCTGTAACCTTGTCCTTGTGCTCGAAATCAGCTTGCAGCTTTGAGGCAGACACTGAAGGAATAAGCATGGCGCAGACTTTTTTGTCATATTTTTATCTGTTTATACTGTACTTGTTAGTCCCCTGTGGAAAATGTCTGAAGGACAAAAACAGGGGGTTGGGCTTTAGGCGAGGGGGGCACAACAAACGTAAAATAACTTGATGGGATTTCTTCGCAGACTCAGAATATTGACAATATGTTGAGGTAATTGTTTTTCCATGACTCTTTATTTTTTTATACGTCGACCTCTGCCGGCCCCTATATGTCTTCAAAGCAGGTTGTGGTGTAATTCACTCCCTCTGTTGTGCATGCACTGCAGCACATCAGTTCACTGCACTGCCAGCAGCAAAGAAGAGAGTACTGTGTCGATTTATTGCATCTCTGCTGTTAAGTACAAAACCTTCAATTACAATCATTCATTATCTTGTGTGGAGACATTTTTCAGACACCAATGAGGATTGTTAATAAGTGTGTGTTATGTGTTGTCTCTAATTTATCATTGTCAATAGGAAGCAAAGGGATATATTTGGAAATAAACAATGTTTTGTACCTTGCTTTTGTTTTGTTTGCGAGGATTTTTTTGTACATTTTCCTCGACTGTCATGGATGAATAATATAATGAATTGCAGCTTTGAAATGCTCATCAAATAGCACATCAACAACTTGATTTACTAGTGGACAGATCCACTCCAGGCTCTATAAATATTTAACCACAGGTACTGCATACTGTTCATGAACACACTTGGTTTGATTAAAGACAAAAATACACAGAACTAAAATGCAGTTAAGCTTAGCATAGACTCAAAACAGGAAACGAGCGTGCATGATTCATTCCAAAAGATAACAAAATCCATCTACCAGCATCTTTAAGGCTCACTAATGAACACGGGGCAGTGACAAAATGTTAAATTACTCTTTTAAATCAAGCTTGTTTGACTTTAACTTCCCTTGAAAGGCAGACTGGACATTAAATGTGAGCAGAATTAATTAGGACAAAATCTTTTCAAATCCACGTTTACGAGAGATATAGCTATGCTGCAGGTAAGTCAATCAGGGTCAAAGCCGTACAGATCAGATTACACTGAAAACATACATTCAAGTATTACTAATAATTTACAACAACAGCAGATTAATGACAGCCAAACTAAAACTGAACTGTGGCATTTCTAATATACTTTCATGTCAAAGTCTGTAACAAGTATACTGTACTCTATGTACTGTGATACAGTACAGACATACAGTATACTTGTTCACATTTTGAACATATTTCAGACACTAAAATATGCTGTTATCTGAGGGTAATATATCAGTTTTTCATTTACAGTAAATTATAACAGAACACATTTGGTCTGGATTAAATATATGTTCAAATATTTTCAGTCTTGGTCTGACAGAAAAACTCTGAATCCTCTCCTCCTACACACTCCTCTCTCCTCAGTATCAAACCTGCCTCCCACTTCACTCTGCTCACCTCTTCTGCTGTCATCCATGAGTACACAACCTGCCATTGCTTCAAAAGAAAGATTCATGTACTGTAAGTAAGAATTACAGGCTTTCTGTGTGTGTTGTAAAAATGCAGTGTGAGCCTTGCTTTTTTTCTGTGTGTGTGTGTTTCTGAGAGCAAGTGGTGCTAGTCTATACCAGCCCCTGCAGGCCACTGCCTTGTCCATTGTGCCTTCAGTTTGCTGTCCGTCATCACTCCAACAATGTTTGACTGTGTGACCCCTTTTGTCTCAAGGCAATAGGCTGTGCGTATGTGCAGACAGATAAAGAGGCATGACTGACTCACACACACCCACAAATGAGACACAATGCAGGACCTTTTCTGAGGTTTTACTGTAAGGCGATGTGAGGAATGACTCTCAAAGGCTTTGGGAACATTTTACAAGCGCGAACGACCTTCATTTGCCACTGTGCAGTTTTTCTTAATGGCGTGTTTCCCCACAGAAAAGGGACCTTTTTTGCTTTGAAAGTGAATGTTTTAACACTCAAATGAGACTCGATAATAACAATGCAGCAATATCTGCATACTGTCCTGTAGATTCTCCTAATTTAAGATGATGAAGCATATAGATAACCCAGTGTAAACTTTTGCAAGTGCATTGAAATTCTATGACTGGCCATGTTGATGTAATGGATTTAATTTCACTGAGTTTTTTTTCCCCCAGACAGTTATTTCTCATTTTCTGCTTTGTGAGAAATGATAATGACCTGTTATCTGAGCCAATAATGCATCTAATAAATCAGAAGTGCTAGGACTACAATTGTCATCCCCCAATTACAGCCTCATGCTCAAATTAAAGACACATTGTTTATAAACCATGAGTAATGTTCAGAGAAGTGCACTGAGATTAATTTGATCCTTAAATAAATCAGATTCATGAAAATGAGATAATGTGCACCCTTCTGTCACTGATGCTTTTCAAGAATTGAAATAAATTGATGTTACTAACCTGAACTCAAAACCTGAAATTGTGCTGATTCATCTCCTACTCTTGCTGTAAATTTGCTTTCAGATCTCTCAAAACTATCTCTTAAAGGGATCCCATTTTAAAAAAAATACATTTCACTTTACCAGAACTGGTAAATATTCTTTTTCTTCTTTTTTATGCGATTATACACTTATGGAGACATTAATATGAATATTGTTACACACTCCAAACCTATCCCAGAATGTACCGTGTAATGAAAAGACCCTCTAAACACTATAACATAGTTGTAACCTGCTTTCTGGAAGTTGTGTAGGCTTGCTAGCCGCATTTTATGGACATCATGAATCACACCAAACATACATAAAAAAACAGAGAGCCCCACATTGAGTGCTTGAAAAGGTACTATTAGTTGGCTTGTACTTACCTCTGGAGAAGTTCTTGCTTGGACCAAATACTCTCTGCCTTTTGAAAATGTCACAGAAATAGTAAATGCTTTGGGAAATACATTTATTTGCTTTCTTTAATTAATGACTGTCCACTGTTTGTGTGTGTCCACTGTATCTGCGACTCTTAGGAAACACCTTTTTGAAATAACAAAGGCTGACAATGGCCTGTCCATCCACTGCTCCTTGGAACAAACTACAGTAAACAGCTTAAAACTGCCTTTATGAAACTCTGCCTTTGATTAGATAGTAGACGCATTTTCATATAGTTCTGTTTCTGATTAATATGAAGTCCATGTGAGTATTTATCGTCTCTTTAGCTCTGATTTAGTACCCACCAACTCCTCAGGAAAACATCATTAGCTTCATCAGCCACTCTGTAACTTTACCGTTGGTGGTGTGTAGGTGGTGTACAGTGCAGTTTATCAGAGCTTTACGGCTGGAAATGTTTGCCAACAAGAAACGATGCAAACAACGAGAAATGAAAACAAAGAGGCTCAAAAACTCAACAGAGCTGTGGTGATTGGTGATTCATAACTTCAGCACAATGAATGACCAGTTTACATTACACAGTCGTTTGATTCAGTGTTAATATCAAAAATATAAATTAAAGCAGGTTTAAGGAAAACAAAGTGCGAGATAAACAGTTAAAACAGTATATGCTGATGCACAAAAACACACATTTTTCATACATTCTAAAGTGCTGTGATATAATTCTCCAACAATCATGTTGTCTTGTATCATTTGTCGACAAATGTTACAGCGAGGTTTGACAAGGTCTGTCACCATCACCACAGTCCTTACTGCATGTGTAATGTCAAATCATTTAACCGAGGAAAGAAATGAGATCACAGGGAGAAGTCAGAGTTTCTCACCCACTGACCATGCTCAGTTTGACAGCTGAATATTTTCACATCTTTTTGTGATCATGGTCTTAAATTGCAAAGAAGTCTTTTTTTAGGTTTATATAAATAAAAAGACACATTTCATTGTAGGCTTTGCACCATCACACCACAGACCCCTGTGTTCAATTAAAGACTTCTGTGTCTATCCAGTGAAACGATTTCACTTCTGTTTGTGAACTAACACGTCTCCCTTTAGTTTCAGCTACTATGTGTGCTTTTGATTCAACTCAATCTTCCTAAACACCACTTCAGTTCTGGTGTTGTCCTATGTACTAACACTGTATCCCTTAAACTGCCACAGGTACCAACATTTTGGTATTTGTCCTTTGTGAATGGAGTAGGATTTACAGAACTTTAATAAAATGCTGATTTAAGCTTTTAAATACCACTCACGTATGACTTATATGGCACAGCATTTGAAATTGTACCTGCTCACATGTTGAGAAAAAAATCATTTTCTGCATTGTGAGCATAGCTGGGTAGTAATTCTTCTTCAATGTGTTACTCATCAGTCTTTTTCCCCTTCATCCGTGACTGAGATTTTATTACTAACATCTCCACCAAGCAGATATTCATAAATTCAACTCATTTTGCCTCATACACAGTCCAATCAGCTAATGACAAAGCTGAAGCTTTTAAATGATGAATTTTATTTTAATCAGATTTCTTCTAATATTTGGGTATAAAGCCTTCTCTAATTTAGTTGAGGCAAACTGTTCTGACACGAAGAGCAAGGGGCCAATTTACACAGGGTGGTTCTCAAATGAGATTAGCCAGACTGGAGGTCGTCTCTCTGCGACCCTGACGGTCCATGTGTCCAGAAACAGTGAAGATATTCAAAACCTGGTCCACCAATCTTCGTCCATGCCTTGTCCTTTCAAGCAGGACAACCACAACAGAGTATATCCCAACGCCCACAACTGCTGCCCCTCCTCCAGCAAGCAAAACCACTCCAGAGATGTACATGTCATTAAGGGCTTGGCCAGGCTTTGGCATCTGGTTAGCCAGGGCTAGACGTAGTAGAACCCCTCCACAAATCAACAATGACAGCCCGGTAATCAAAACCACAAGGAGATCCGATAAACCACCACTTTTCAGCATGTCAATCCGCTGTCGGCTCCTAATGCAATTCATGTCCTGCACAGCCGAGCTCAGCAGTTGTTTGAGCAGGACCCCCAAGGCTAGCAGGCAGAGGGCCGTGCCTGCCCCAAGCCGCCATTCACTTGAGACGCTGGTGGTGGTAGATAGAAGACCGACACCACCCAACCCACAGCCCAGGATTAAAAGTACAGCCACACAGTAGCAGAGCAAGGACTTCCCAGGATCTCTGAACCACCATAGTTCCACTTGCTCCTCCAGGATGCTGTGTTGAATCCGCTGTGGGTCCGCTGGACCATTTAGGCCAAGCTCAGGGCCTCTGGGACCCCTCAGGGGGACAAAGTTGTCCAATTCAGGCATCCTGATGACACTCCCACTCTTCTGAATAAGGGCGCCACCACCACAGAGAAGACAGAATCCACGTGATAATCCTTATTTCATTCACCAGGAGTTACCACAAGTGAGTCAGGACCAGCGTAAAGTTCAAAAAGTTTGAAGGGATTGCTCTGTATTTTATCCTGAAAATCTAAAAAGGTGGCTTCAGTTGCTGGCAAATATACAGAGGAAATGAATGTAAAGCACCAAATGTACTAAAACACTTGACTGCACTCAGTGTATTGTAGTTTTATCCTCCGTGGCCTAGATAGCAAAGTTCCACAACATCAGTTTAGTTCTCTTGGTGCTGTGTGAATGATTATAGCTCACACTGAGTGAATCTTCCTTACAGCTTCAACATCCAATGCAAAGAATCATCCACAGAATGTCTGGTTTTGCAGGATGGCAGCAGTCACCTGGAATAGAAGACAGATAGAACGGGGTTTGTACAGTGTGTGATTCTGCTTGCTGTATACAGTATATAGTGTAGGAATATTTGCTCAGGGGTACCCTCTCTGCCACTAGAGGCTGTCCAACTTTGTTAACTCATGAGAGATATACCCAAGGTTTGTTTAGCTCAGTCATCTGCACACATTTGGCAAATATATAATAATATGTCCCATGTATGAACATGCTGCTAACATGTGCTAAACTGGTTACATGAAATAAATAGTGCACTTGGCAAACAAGCTAGCTAGCTGTTCTGTTCTGTGCTAAAATAACTTCATCTCTTTTTGTCTGTTGGGTCTTAACCAGACCGGAAATTGCAACACAGAAATGGACACAGGCTTCCTGTCCATCATTGTGAAACCTATCACAATGCAGTCTAAGGGGTTGCTAAACTTGCCAAATTCAGTCGTGCCTAGCTGTGCTTGACATCAAGTTACACAAACCGGTTTTACATGAGCATGAAAATTTGGACTTTAAACCGTCTTTGTTCTGACCACTCAAGGCTCTCTGAACAAAGAGTGCAGTTTAAACATGTTTGTTTTTCACAGCCTGGAAAATCTGAACTGTGCAAGCAAAGTTAAAGAGTAACTTTGCAGCCACAAAAAATCCTGACCTTAACTTGCTATACCGACGTAGACGTGCACCTGCAGGGTTTGTTCAGCACATGCAGGGTGTGGTGAGAAATCCAATAAAGGTCTGTGAAACAGTATTACTTAGTTTTGTGTCAAGTTACTCTTGTGTATCTTTGCAGTACGTGGTGCCCACAAACCCACACAGACACACACACAATTTTTCTGAACACCCAAACTTGCTGTTTTGACTGTGTAAAAAAAACTTGGTTTGCTGACACTTGCAACCTTTTCTATCTCTCATTATCGCTATGCTAATGAGTTGCCACTACTGGGTGGCTGGATAAAACAAGCATCAGCTGCTGATAGAATAAACAATGCCTATCCAAACACATCCACACAAACAGCTAATACACAAATGTAAATTATCCTCCTCTCATCCTCTCAAACACACACCCACACTAGCTTACTTGATGAATCCTCGGATTTGAACTCTCCAGTACTTTAAGTCCATTGAATCTTCTGTTCTTCCGAATTTGTCTATGCTCTCCTGTTGTACTGGTAAATGTTATATCACATAATATAAATTCTCATTTTACCTGCCAATTCCATTCTTTTCTTATATATTCTGCTCTATTCCTGCACATCTCCTCTTCCAGGCTTTACCTTACCTCAGCATATTTAATCTCTCTTGTTTGTAACCTCATCACACCCCCATAACACAATCATGTAAACATATACAGCACACACACACACACACACACACACACACAAACAAACACCTTCAAGGTTATGGCTGTCGACAGCTTGTCTTTTAAAACCTGTCAGCGGCTTTATTTCTATCAAAGTCAGCAGTGCGCGGCACAAGCCCACGCACCAACACGAGCTGACAGGAGTTACAGCTTGTCCTCACCGGCCGTGGATTTTGCTAACACAAACACCGCTTTGCAAAATAAATAAAATAAAAAAAAAAAATCTGTCAATCTGAACAAGCAGAACATGATCTCACATTCAGGCTCGAAATCTTGTTTTTTTTTGTTGTTGTTTTTGTTTTTTAAACCCATGGCACCCACAGAAACAAGTTTATACATATATATATATATATATATATGAAGTGACAGAAACAAATTCCTATCAGATTTTTTCACCTGTTTAGAAAAGACTATAAGCTAAATGCAAGATCACATTTCCTATTTTCTTATTAGTGTGGACAGGTATTGCCATGCGCTGAGGCAGAGCAGTGACACGGCGAGATATGAGGTGCATACTCAAGGTGTGAAATGAAGAGTGAGGTAATTACAGCAGAGAAGGAGGGGTGTTTATTGGCAACATGCTGTTTTGGAAGCTTTTCACATCCTGTATCTGATGGATGATGTTGTGTATGTGTGTGTGTGTGTGTGTGTGTGTGTGTATTTTGCAGGAGTGAAAAGTTGTAAATGAGTAGTAAAAGGTGAGGATATGTGGGTGAGGATGTGTGTTGGTATGTGTGTTTGTTCACTTGTGATGCAATTGTGATATTTCAGAAAGACTGAGATAAAGGTGCACTATTGTGTGTGTGCATATGTGTGTTTGTTGAGTCACTAATTAATCCCAGCTGGTTTGAGCTCAGTGTCACTGACAGGTAGCACCACAGAAATAGCACAGTAATTGAGGTGTGTGTCCGTATGCTTTTTGTGTGTCTGTAGTTGAGGTGCCAAAAGGTGTTAGGTTGACAAAAACAATATCTGTGCTACTCCACCGTTGTCCACCTCTGTCTTATTAAGATTTTGAAATGATCACTTTCCCTCATCCAGAACAACACACATGAGAGATTATTTGCCGTTTCATTAGCTCACAGTAAAGTGAAGCAGGGACACAAATGGGTGATTCAGTGAAAGGCAATGACACGCAACAAAGATCATGAGTCGAACCCTTAACAACACGAGTATATCTTACTCCATGTTGTTGTTCTTCACACTCTCATCTCGATGTACACACACAGAACCGCTGGACTGTGTCTGCCTTTCCTCTTTTATCACTTATATGACCTCTAGACTCTGTCATATCAGCTGTGTCATATTGGCCTCATAAATATCTTTACAAAAGCACTGACTCACTGCTTCACTCTCCACTGGTCTTCTTTTAAGTAATAGAAAACAGGTACGGGGACATAAACAATTTACACAAGGACCACAGCTCTCTGGTCATCTGGAATTAAAGTCACTAAGGGAGCCTTTACGCTGTGTGATTTTAGGTTGACAATCATAAACGCTTCACTCGGTAGAGACTGGGGATGTTCTCCTAGCTTTCCTTGCTGAAACTGTTTGGAAACAATTAGAGATTTAAAAAAAAAAAAAAAAAAACCTGCATTGCAGAACCAATGCAAAGTCTTTAGGGAGGTGACATGTGGAAGTCAAATGCTTGTACACAATGTCATAATGTTGTTCAGGACATCCATTTTAATGCTTTAAATAGCCTCAGTGATTCGCTAGGCCTATATGTCTGTTTCACTATAAAGGAGAATGAGGAGAAAGCATTGTTTCAGGTAAGGCGTGTCCTTGAAGTAGGGGGCAAACGCTGTGTTACGTTGCAACTACTTTGCATTTAGAAATCCCCAGACGACTTGTTGGCAATGAGATCTCTGATCTGCCTACAAACCAGCCAATCAGAATGATTGACGGGAAACGATGCAGCACAACATTTCATGTGCATCATTTTTCAATAATTTTCAGGGGAAAAAAATAGACAAAAAACACATATTTGGTACTCTGGCAAATATGAAAGCCTTGTGGAGTTGTGCCGATGCTGATTGATGACTTGATGATGTGATGATGTGCCTCTGCTTTCATTTACTTCGTTCTATTTACATTGTAAAAAAGGTCTGTTTTTATCAGACCTGTGTTGCACAGTGTGACATGAAATGAATTTACATAATTGTTGTTGCTCAATCTTAAGGTGCCTGAATGAAGCATTTCAGCCCTCCACACCTGTGCATTAAAGCTTCTTGTACATTATGTGTAATGATGCATCTTCACACCTTAGCTGTGAATTTTCACACAACTCCCACATAGTTCTTTGCATATTCATAAAATATGGATCCACCAGTATGCTACTGTATCTCACTGTAAACGCGAAACACAGAAAAATATTGTTATTGATGATCCACTTTATACCTTTATTTGGCCTATTTAGAGATATTTGGATTGCCAATTGAATGTGACAGTAACTTACCCAACAAGAACTGATCTTATATCAGCATATTTCACTGGCTTAAGGATTTTACAGAAGCTATAGGCACGAGTGATCATTATCACAATGATATGAATATGAACTAGATATCTGAAGAAGTGTGCTGGATGCTTAACCCTGCAGTTGAAACTAAAACGACTGAAGACAGACTGACGCTGACAGCCCAAACATCCTGTGTTATGCAAATGCAGGGAATGCAATGATGAAAATCTCAACAATGATCATAAACCTTGGACACTGAGTACCATTCTCTGTCTTTCTCTCTCTGTATCTGCCCCGTGTAAGTTTTCAGCCTGCAAGGTCACCAGAGGAGCTGTGCTTTGGAGTATAAAACACTATACTGCACTCCAATTACCTGGGAAGCTTTGGGACTCCGGTATTCCCCCCTCTGTTATGTCATCCCGCTGAATTCATTTCACTGGCCATTAGTGTCCCATTTTATTGTTGATTCGTGATTCTTTTAAAATTGGTTGTCTGGCATTATATGCTAATCAGAATGCCAGTTATAGGAGTCAGTTCGAACAACATCCAGTGAGAGTGGAGAATCTTGCTTCTTGTAAAAACTGCAGGGACTCAGGTGGGCTTTTTAGTCAGGTAAATGAAACTGCAAATGCCTTCCCATGAAGTAGATGTTGGACCAGTTAGCAGAGGTTTAATGCAGGACACTAGAGCTTAGATGAAGGTATACATGCACACCCAAGGAAGCTCTGACTAGAGTCCCACATGTATTTATTTTTGGTGTCAAGCAAAATCGTCTTCTGCTTTCTTCAGGTTTGAAAAACATGGCAATAAAATGGCAATACTTTTGCCAGCCGATTGCAGCTTTTCTTTCTGTAATTAATTTTGATCACAGAGGCCAAGAGGGAAAAGAAAGTGTGAGGCTTACAATGAAACTTTCGTGGTGTTGAGAACACCTTTGCCAACACTTTCCTTCAGCATATTTAGATGTGTCATCTTGTGGTTTCCTGTTGCTTTCAAATGAAGTTTCCTACTTTTGGAATTTTGTCAAGTTCACATTTTCTCTCCCCACAAACATGGAACAAGATATCTCTGCCAAATATTCAAAGAAAAAATATGTCAGGCACAATTTAGGGGAGAAAAAACGAGGCCCTTCAGGTCCTGCTGCTGAATTCCCCGCTGTGCCCGTTTTAATCCGAGAGCCTTGGGTTGGGCTGAAGGGGAGTCCACGGGAGACAAGGCGATGTGTTGCTGTGGTGACAAAGCAATACTCTCCTCCGCTCTCCTTCCTGTCTCCCCCCTGCTCATACACACACACACACACACCCCTTCCTCTAGTCAGGCGTTGATTCTCTCGGCGTCCCCACGGGCGAGGAGAGGGGTCAGGGTTGGCTCCATCTGTCTATGTGATGGGCACCGGTGCCAAGCGCCACGGGGGCTGGAGGGAGAGGAAAGAAAGCTCGTGTGGAGTGGGAGGGTAACGGATGTTTCTGAGCTGTCATCTGGGAATGGGGCAGAGGGCTGAAGCTGGAGACGGGGAGAGGGAATGGGATAGGGATAAGGCGGTTAGAGAAGAGGGGAGCTGAGGATGGAGGAATAGACCCTGGGCTAGGGATGGTGCTGAGGCTTCATTGCTGTTCTTGAGTTTGCAAGTGTGGCTGGCAAAGAGAAATGATGCTGAATAGGTCTTTATGCAGACAAGATGGATATTTCTTTCTTCTCTTACAGTCACAATGGACAGCAGAGGCACCCAGGGAGCCTCACTCTGTCTGGAAACACAGAGGAAACAATGGCCGAGTCAGTGTCACTGTCCTCACTCTGTCAGGGATCACAAGGGAAAACCTAAGACAGAAAGAGAGAAAGAAAGACCTTTACATCAGCTGCACATAGTGTACTATAAACTCACCCCTATGGCTCACTTTAGCAGGGATTACATGTTGACTCCTGCCCTGTTCTGTCAATGAATTACAGCTTACATCCCTCCAACAGCAACAGCATCATTTCATTCAAATCTCAGAGATGCTTCATCTCTAGAAATTGATGACTGATTACAGTCTTTTATCGCATCGTCTTAAAAAAGGCAATGGAAGCATAGATGTTCCCCTTTACTTGCAGCCACAGCCATTTTCATCACAAACTAATAACTAATAACTGGTGACTCCCTGACTTTTCTTTTAGTACCACCATGAGGCTTACATTTGTAGTTATCAATGATAATTTCCAAGAAATTTGGTAAAGATTTTATTCCCCTTGGGAAGAATTATAAACACTTTATGAATCCTCCAGTCATTGAACCAATGGGCTATCATCTGTCAGCCATTTAAACTCTGGGGGCAACAGTCAGTGTTTCTGGGCTTCTGGTGTAGCCAGCGGATATCTGGAAAAAAGATAACCGATATCCAGGCCAAGGTTTTCCTCTGAAGTCCAATTAGCAACTTGATACACAAGAGTTGCAAGAAAGACACATTTCTGCTAAACAGATATCTGCATATGAGTGCAGACAACATTGAAAAATGCTACTAAAAAGCCAAAATTGCCATCAAATGATTTTCGATGGCCTCCAAGATTGCATTTCAGTAAATGCATTCAACCTGTTTTGTTCTCCACGTGGACTGCCGCAACCAAAGCCTGCTCAAAAGTGACAGCAGTCAATACTACTCGGACTATGAACAGAAACCATAACCATTCTGGTGCTAAAATTTTTGGTCTCTCACCTACAGATTCAGCATTCATATGCAGTTATCTGTTATATAGAGCTAATGAACAATCTGACTCTACAATGAGGGACACCATCAGGTTACAGTTACTGTAGTTTGGTTTATGACCAAATCTAAATTAATGACATTCCCATCAGCGTTGCCTGATGCCGTTACTTTGTGCTAGTAGATGTTAGCAGGCTAAAACAGTTAACAAGGTTAACATCATACCTGCCTCAGTATTGTCATTGTGAACATGTTAGTATGCTGCATACTGGCTTGGGTGTAGACTCTTAACGGTCAATGATATTTCTGGAGACTTTAAACACACCCCTCCCATTTCAATTCTCCCCCTTACTCTCTGGCTCCTGGTTTAATTCCACTCTTTCTGAGCGAGCTCATTTCTCAGCTTATGGCACAACATCACCCCGACCGGCACGACCAGCCAAGACCTGCCCCCCTGACACCTCCTTATCCACATACAAACACACACACTCATCCCCATCTGTTTTCCCTCCTTATCTCCCGAGCCTTCCACACCTTCCTTACTTTGTTCTACCTCGCTCCTCTTCTCATCTCTCTCACCCCCAATAGTCCTTTATCTGGCTAACTTCTTATTTCTCCAATCTGCTGTCTGCTCTGGTGTTTTGGTGTCGGAGAGAGAGATGTATGTATGGGGTTGAGGGGAGGGGGGATTACTTGTCTTTGCCTCAGATTCCCCTCCGGCTCCAGGTAATGCTGCCTGATTCAAAGCCCCTGTGGCATAATGCATGCAAGCACATATACACAGCAAGCTGCACCTGCCTCATGCTGTGGTGTTTACACTGTTTTCTCAGCGAGATTGTGGTGTCATTACCCCCTCATTCCCTCATGTATCTACTCCCCAGCATTAGAAATCCATCTGTTCATCAACGTCGGTAAAATTCCCCCGGCATTGTTAACCCCAAACACAAACACACAGTAACAATATAGGCACACATAGTCAAAATATGATTCATGAAAATGTACATTTTCTGTCTGTTATCTGATATGGCATATGGCATTTCCCTCTTTTTAAATAGAGCTTCCTCCCCTCACACTGCTGTTGACACAAAATGTACCGCTAACTACAGCAGGAGCCAGATGGGGCTAGGCCCAACTCGAAATGTCTTGAATGTTTCTGCTTCCGTCAAACATTCTTCACTACCAAACAAGAGTAAAGATTTATTTTTTTCTTTGGGAAGTTGGAGGAAATGAACTGAATGACACGTATAATGAATAAGCTGTGTCTGTCCCTGCATTGGAGGAGTGACTGTTGATTTAAAAAGAAAAACCTCTGGACAGCCAGCTGCTTTCCTCTGTCGTGCACAGCTGCAATATTAAAACACTAATCAAATCACCAATTAACATGCTGGTCCCCTTCTGCTTCACTCCTGCTGACGATGGGAAAGAGGCTACCTTTTCTTTTTTTTTTTTCCTTCAGTCTGTTTTTTTAACCCTCCTCCTTTCCTCTTGTGGGTTCAGAGGTGATATTCAGCATATTCTAATTTAATATCGGCTGTCTAGTGATAATGACTGTAATGAATGAGATGGCTGGCTCGATGTCTGGCTGTCTATCTTATTTGTTGACTACCTGAAGTGACATCTCTAGACTACTCTTTATGATTCATGTTGAGAAACATGTTGAGAAATGTGTATTACAGTGAAATTTTGCAGAGACATTTCGGTTCCCCAGAAAATGAAGCCTACTGACTCTGTCGATTCCACCACGAGGTTGACATTTGTGGTTTAAGTGACAAATGTAATAACCACTGAATGGATTGCCATGAAATTTTTATTTGGTACAGGTATTCACATTTGTTACCTTTTGTATAGTGATTGATATCACTCTTGTGTTTGTACACTAAAGCTAGAGGCTAAAATCAGCCGCTAATAATCTTAGCTTAGCACAAAGAGTAAGAAAAGTGCTTGGCACTGTTCAAAGGTAACAAAATCTCCCTGAAGCTCAGTAATTAATATGTTACGTCTCATTTGTTTAACTTGTACAAAAACCAAGGTGTAAAAAAAACAATTCGTTACTTTATAAGAGCTTATGTGCCAGGCTATTACTTGGCTTATAGACCCGTAACTTCCTGGTTGCCTAGCAACTGGTCCTGGCCAAGAAACAGATCAGCCAAATACCTGCAAAACTAATGACTTTCCAATCAGCCTCAGCTGCACTTTGTGTTTAGTGCTAATTAGCAAATGTTAGCTTTCACACAAGCACAACTGAGATAGTGAGCATGCCAGGCAAACATTATATCAGCATAGTATTGTTGATAGCTGACTAACGTTAGCACTAAGCAGCCCGGCCTCCCAAAGCTGCTAGCGTGGCTGTGAACTGAAACATTTTGCACAGAGCAGCTTAAAGTTATGTTTAGCATTTTCAGACAGGTAGGCTCGAAGAGAGTATGACTTTCCTCAACAAAAAAATGTCTATGTAATCTTTCACCAACTCTCATTACACTGAATTGGTTGAAATGAATTGATTATGCTTAGAGGTGGATACATTATATGCCCAGGGACAGAGGTGGACGCAGTCAGTACAGCTGCTATTGATGTCACAGTACATGCCTGACACTGTGTATCTGCTGACTGTGAAACAAAACGCCTCTCGGGGGTTTTTAAGATTCTGGCCTACTCTCTGCTCCACTCTTTGTCTGGCATCCATGTCACACACACACACACACACACACACACACACACACACACACACACACACACACACACACACACACACACACTTCACACACATATACACACTTACAAACACACACCCAGCTCACCTATACAGAGTTCTCATATAACTCTTCCACTCTGCACGGTCATCTACAGACACAAGCACTGACTCACTTTGTTCTCTTCCTCCTGTTCTTTCATCCAGCTCTCCACGTTGACTTCAGGCTCTTTTCTAATGAGGTCTATCACATGTTGTTTTCAGCCTGACTTGTTTATAAGAGTTAGACCTGGAGTAGTGAGAGTGACAGCATGTAACCCACTTCAAATGCCCTGTCATGACTCATCTTCAGTCTTCAGTTACAACAGATCCATATGACCAAAGTGGCACATGGGGTCATGCCTGAGCAGCCTATTGATCAGTTCCAGTCGCAATAATTTGAATACAGCAATCGACAAAACTTCCGCTTTCTGTGGTTTATGAATTTTCCACAATGCAGCAAGGCTGATCTCAGAGTATATGACAGTAGCTCTATGTATTGATGAGTTACAGTGCATTAAGTTCACTGCCATACCGCCAGTGTGTGATAAACTGTCAGCACATTTTACTTCCTTGTTTTTAACGGGAGCAAAACGGGCAAGTCCAGAACACACATATTACATATGACACTACACTTCTGCTTTGGCAGATTAAATCAAAACTCCTAGAAGATAACAAGAAGTTACAACTGAATTAACATTAACGTGTTTGGAGGTTAATGCTTCTGAATATACAGTCTTGTCTGCTAGAAATATGATGGGGTTAAACAAAACTTAAAAATATAACCAAATTATCTGTCTATTATATATAATATACTGGTTAAATAATACATGTATATATATGTATATATTGTTTTTTTTAAAACATGATGTCACTAGTATTTTACAGAAAAATGTAATGTTTATGTAATGTCTATATATGTGTCAGCAGGTGATAAGTTCAATATAAACTCATTTGACTATTGATTACCAAATACAGGCTGCTGCAATTCCTAGAGGAATGATAGGCTTGATTGATCTGGTAGCCTATTAATTGTTGTTATTTTATTATTTAAAGGGAGGGAACATGCATAATTAAGCACACAAAAACTGCTCACAAATAAGTTTGGAATGAAAATGAAGAAAAAAGATCAATAAAACGAAAAGCTATCTGATTTTTAAAAAGTTGTAACGGAGCAGCTCCTCTCTTATCTTACCTGTGCGCTCAGCTGCTCAGACGGGGCTCTTCAGTTCCGTATCGTGTCGGTCTGTTCAGCCTCTTCTCCTAATTCCCAGGCTGTGTCCACGGTTACAAAGTCTTTATACCAGCAATCATTGCCTTCATGCCTTCATTCTTTCACCCCTTTCGGATCAAAGTGTCCAGAGTAACGCGATGGGAGCTGCTGAAGGTGCTCCGCTTCCTGCCTCCGCTCTCTCTGTAGCCCTTCAGTGTCTCTGCCTCTCCACCGGACGGACTTTCCCCGTTTAATGCAGGTGTGGCCGCGCACGGCGGCAGGGGACGCCGATGGGAGGGGACAGAGAGTCGGTGGAACGACCTCCGCACCGCCGTGGATCCCCGCGGGGAACCGCAGCACATGACATGGGGTACGACAGCTCTAATAAATAAAAGCCACACTGTCATAATGATATCCGCCGATGGGCTGAATGCTCATCTGTTTTACACAGCAGAAGTGGTTTAACCCATCCGGTCTCTAAGGAGAATAAAAATGCAATTTATCCCGGTGCAAAGCTCATCAATAACGCCTATAGGCTTCATTGATTGAGTGATACAATATGAATATAGTAATTACTGATTACCAATGAGGTCATAACACTAAAGCCTACACATTGTTTTTTCTACTATTATCCTTTCACAGACACATAACCTTAAAAGTTCAGAAGCTGACCTTGGAAACAGTAGATGACAAAACAATCTCTGCACAAGGTCCATTTATTAGGTAGTTCTGGAGCATCACATGATCCTCTTCAGCCTCAGATAGTTTGCCCACTTATTATGGAAGTGCACTCTGAGAGATTGCTTTGTGATATTCATGTCTTTCTGTTCAACATGTATTCAACCTTAGTGCCACATTTTATAAATGTTAAACAACTTATATATATAATCTTGTTTTAAACCAACTTTATTTTTACTGTAATAGTTTAACCCTTTTGTTTCATAAGCACAATTCTTATAGTATTTTCTTCAGGGTAAATTTACATGTTTGTATGCATGCATGGTAATCGTGGTGGGGTATTCGTGGTTTCTGCAATTTTTTTCCGATTGCAATTCATGCTATTAGTGCTGCAACTAGTGATTATTTCTTTATTGATTAATCAATACATTGATTGTTTTTTCAGTTAATTGGTTGATTGTTTGGTGTACAAAGAGTAAAAAAAAATGTCCACCATGAGCCACCATTAAGCCAAAGATGATGCCATCAGATGTTTTATTTTTTGTCTGACCAACCTGGACATATTTTGTTTACTAGGAGATGAAGAGAAGCAGCTGAGCTTCTCAACTGAGCAGTTGGGATTAATAAAACTTTGAATTTCTGATCATTGTTTTGTAGAACCAATTTTGCCCCTTCATTTGTTGATTCTTGTAAACTGGATCATATTCAGAACTGCCTTTTTTCTCCACCACTTCTTCAGGTTCGATATTTTCAGCCTCACCAGGGCCACGATCCAAAATTAGATCAAGTGCTTCATTCACAGTTAGTCACTTGCACATTGTGGTGTTACCACAGAAAGGCATGTGCAGGCAGAGAAATCTTATTTATAGACCAAAGAACAAAAACTGATCAGTGTAGTTGTGTTGTGGGAGTGTGAATGTAGGACTGCAGCTGGATGCAGGAATATGTGCTTTTATGTGTACATGTATAAACACCACAACACTTAGCATGTAAAGCGTTTCAGCTTTTTAGAGAAAAAAAATACCTTCACAGTTAATTATTCCTGCTAATAAATAACCTGCCTGTGGCATAACACATCGATCATGGCATCTCTGTAACAATGGCTGTTATTGATTTTGTTTGGCTGTGCCAAAAGTACCTCACATCCATTTACCTCCCCTGTAGCCTTAGATGCACCATATGGGCTCATGTAAAAACAACATTTTATGCTTTTAATGTATAAACCTGTAAAGAAGATTCAAACATGTTTTATTCCTTAAATGAAAAAGGGAGCAAAGATCTAACATTAACAGGATGAAAGGTATCAGTCCCTCTGATATGCTCAGAATATGGTGTAGTGCATTGTAATGTATGCAGAATTCTAATTTAGACCAATACCATGCACAGCTTCTACCCTACTTTTATTTCTATTGTATTTTAATTGTATTACATACAGTTCACACTGTTTGTTAAATAACATGTAGTTGTAAAATGAGTGAAAGTGAGCAGGATTTTAACATCACTATCACCACACAAACAAATGCATGTCTTGCAGGAAAGACTGCTTGAAGATGTACGCCTTTATCCTCATTTAAAATGATCACTGCACCTCACCCCTCTCTATGATGGCAAACTCCTCACCCTACTTTGAATGTGGTCCTTTGCAACAGCTATAAACACTTTTGCCTTCTGAAGTGGTCAGACAGCACGTTGTAGTTGTACGAACCAATTCTTTTCAAGTATACCTCAGTCTTTACCTCTCAGATTCACTGCTTCTTGTACTGCATGTAGTGATTGAATATCTGATTTTGAGGATTTGGAGGCTCTGAAGAGCTGCTCCCTGCTCTGATTCAGCAACAAAACATGTCTTAATATTAATTGTTAATGTTATTGCATCTACAATTACCGGTGCTGGATGATGCACTCATCTCTGTCAGGCACATTACATTGTTTCTGTTGATCCAACCAGGAAACTCACTCAGGGAGGTAAAGGGGGACTGTGGTTGAGTGGTAGGGGGTGGGGACTGATGAAAACAGTCTATCATTTGGTTGCATTAGCTGATGACTTGTTTGTTTATTTGATTTATTTGATGTAAAAAAAAAAATAAATAAATAAATAAAAAAAATAATAAATTGTTCCAGTTGCATTATGTGGCCCCCTACTGAACTAAACCAAGTATCAACTATGAATAAATTTAAAGTGGCTGCCATCAAATGGCCCCAAAGAGGGAAGCTGATATATTCTCACAGCAGTATATTTTATTCAAAGTAAGATTAAATTGGAAAAAGGTTATGTTTTTGTAAAAATTCTTCTCACATACTAGCTGATCACTCGTTATACTACAGACTACACACACACACACACACACACACACACACACACACACACACACACTTCATCATCATCGTCATCAGTTTGGGACACTATATTAATTACTGCACATTTCCTTCAATGCTCTAAAACTTTTTAGCATTTGGTAACTTGTTGTTATTCAGAACTCAAGTTCTGAAAGTCACATCAAGTAAAGTTCATTTACTATAAAACATAACAATGTAATGCACATTATTTTACAGACCTTGTTTGTGTTTCCCTGTTGATTTACATACACAAAACCACCTCAGCCTTAAAGACCTTCATTCAAATGTGCTTTCTAGAATACATCCTTAATATATCACTGAAACACCAGACAAGGCAGGTTCCATCATACATACTGTATATCTAGAACAGCTTTGCACTCTCGCCTACACTGTGCCTATATGTGCCAATAGGTTGACATCCTGTGAGTCTCAACTTGTTTTTCATCACGTTCCTCTTCAGAGCCACCATGTTTCTCTCCAGGTGCTCCCCGTGGCAGGAAAACTCCATCTGTGTTTATTATATCGCTACCTGGGAGAAAAGGGGAGTGTTCTCGTGAACAGATGTACTGCAATCTGTTAATAGTAGTGACACTGCTGTAAGAAAACATCAATATTCTCCCTGAAATGCAAAGGAAAAATAGCCAAGCAGCAGTTGTAGATGGTAATATTGAACTTTAAGACAGTTGAAGGAATGTCCTGCACTGGAGGGTAATTTGTTATATGCTAACTTTTTTTTAGATGATGTGATGAGAGAGGAGAGGAGATGTCCTGGGACATTGCCACTGATGTATTGATGTGGGTAGTGATGCATGTGGAACTAAATACAGTCACTTCAATAACTTGTCATTTCACACACACGAAAGATGCCCAAATTCACACCCAGGCACACCCTTTGCAAAACCTCTGGATTAAGTGGTGAACAAAACACTGACAAATAAATAAACTTCCCTTTACCTTTAGTTCTTGTTAGTCAATGAACCTCACATTTGGTATCAAACATGAATTAGATAATGCATCTTCTTGATGTAAATTTAATTTATTTTTTTTTTATCTCTTATTTGGTTTCACTCTAAAAAAAAAATGTGCAAAATTGACTTTTTATAGTATATATAGTATAATATATGCACCAAACTGCATCACTATCTTCCTAACTCCAACCATATCCCTGACCTTAATTGGAGAAGCTATCCAATTAACTGGACTTTATTCAAAAATGTGTCCCCAAAGGTAGCATAAGTAAGGCCCCTCACACACACACACACATACAGAACGAGAGGAGAGGCTGATAAAGCACTGATCAGGCACCTGAGCCTCAATCCATACGGACCAGTGTCTCATTTCCATTTAAATTAAAGGCACCCCAAGCTGGCAGGACACTACAAACTATCACCACTGATGAGAGGAGCAAAAACTTTTCTTGCCCCAATAAGAGCTGCAAAATGACCTCTTTTGATCAATAATAGTTTGTTTTTGTTCTACCTAATGATTGGACAGATGTTTGCTATGAATCTATAATCCCTCTTTTTAGCAGTAGGAAAGTAAAATTCTTCCATGATGAACCAAAAATATTACCAGATTTAGACTTGGAGAGAAGACGGTGACTTGGTGATTCCGTGTAGCTTATAGTATTTCTAGATGATGACATAGTTGAAAACAAACATGAATTCCTGAAATTTTATCAGTGCATGTAGTTATATTACAGCTTCTGACATTAATTTACATTTTGTTTTTAATTTTAAGTTAATACTTTAATGTCCTGAAATGACATAAAATAATCAATCCATCCATTTTTCTTATCTGGGTCGTCATGGCAACTTTACCTTTAATCTAGCTACATTCTCTTGTTCTTCCTTGGTACATGTTAGGATAGTTGATTGGTGCCGCAACACCCTGTCGAATAACATTTTGTTTTGGTCTGGAAAAAAGCCAGGTTCAGCTCTTTTTTTCCTCTTTCCTGTTGGCACCCCTATTGTGTTCACAGATTGGTCCCATTCAAAAAAAATAAGGAGAGTGTGTTTTTTTCACACAGAGCTTCGATTGGTCTGAACCCAGCCCAAAGTTGAACCCAGCCTTACAAAACTTATCAGCTGATTGTATTCATAGTCTCATTCTTTGGGTTATTAAACAGGGTTCATAGGTGTCAGTAGGCCATTAAGCTACAATGCAGATAGTCTTGTTTCACTTGGGTTTGAGAAAAAACATTTAATGTCTACAAAAATTGACTTTCACTTAAACTGGTGATTAATAGACCTGAAAGGCTTTTTTAAAAAAAATCTGAGTGTGTTTTATCTTTTTGATGTAATTCCCTCAGGGTTTAACATGTTTTGTTCTTCTTCTTTCTGTGTTTTCTTCTTCTTGTACTCTGTAGCTCAGCCTTGAAAAACTCCAGCTCCCTTTTCTTTTATAATGAGTCATAATCACACCTCTCCTGTAACCAGGACTCAACCATAAGCATTCTTGTCATCTCAGTGATGTGCAGTCAGAATAAGCCGATTTTTACAGTCAAAACATTGTAAATGTACATTCATGTAGCCATCTGTTTGTGCTCTTCATACTTTGTGTTATCTTAATCTTTTTAGAAGTTAGGAGGAGAAAACATGCACTAAATCAAGAGCACGAACAGCAGTTAAGCTTCATTTAAAACTGCCTTATCGTATACTATTTTGTGTATCTATCCTTTGAAAGTTCAGTTGTGTTTTTTTATGTTGGTTCTCCTTCTACAACGATAATGCTTTGATATGCCACATGAAAGAGAATGAATATCACTTCCATTTTACCAACACAGCTCTCAGCAGGTCCAAATCCAGTGATATGATCAAATGAAATCCAATTGAAATGTAAGCAGTGGCGTTCAAATGGATTATAATTAGAGAGAGCCACAAACCAGTCTGACAACAGAGCATGTGAACAGCAGCTGCTGCACTCCAAGCAAATCTTTATTCATGAATGGGTGGTGAATGTACAAACTCTCTCTCTCTCTCTCTCTCTCTCTCTCTCAAACAGACCATCTTCCTCTTCGTATTCAAAACAGAAAGTGCCATTTATTTTTTCATCCAATTAGTTTTCTGATACAGAGCCTTGCTGTTGCTCTAATCTTTTCATAGGCAGCATCTGTGACATTTTACATCTAAAACAACTTATCAATGACCCCACCCCACCCCTCTCCTCATGCACACACACACACACACCCTCCTGTTGTCTTCCACCCTGCGGCCCTTACTGGCTCACAAAGGAAACCACAGACACACAGACACCGCAGATGGGATGTAAATTTCTGTCCGTCTGCTGGACAGTAGCGTGGTGGTGGTGATGAAATATGGACTTGCTCTTTCCAGGAAGGGGGAATGCCAGACTGTCACACACACACGGCAAAGACAGACAGCAGTGAGCTTTGTTACAGACAATCTGACTGATACAAAGCTTTTGATGAATGGGTAAAGTTTAGGACAATATTAATGAGCTCTATCGAGCAAGGAGTCTGCACAACACGGTTGCACTGCTTAAAGAGTTTGATTAAATGGACTTCTTGATGCCAGAATCAATTTTAACCTTTTCAGTGTTTTTTTTTTTTCCTCTCTCTTTTTTTTCCTCTGTTTTTTTCCTCCTCTCACGTCAGATATGCTTTCCTTGCACACAAGATAAAGTTTTGAAATGTATTTGGTAACTGACATAAAGGTATTTACAGTACTTCTCTTCAGATGTGGCTTGCGATACTTAAAAAGAGAAAGTTAGGAATACAAATTAGTTTACAATAAATCCATAACAAGCGTGGGAGGGTGAACTAAAAATAGGGCATGTTGTGCATGCATTTGTTTCCACTTCTGCTTGTGTGTCTTTGTGTTAGCGCACTGATTCAGTGTGATCATTCATGACCCAGACTGTGGCTCAGTCACCTTGCCTGCTGTGATGTATGAGACTGTGGCTCATTGAGCACAAACAAGGAGAAGACTCTATGGAATATTTAGAAAGGCTCATGCAAATATGATTGATGACGAGATGATTCGATAAGATGAGATAGTTCTTTCCAGTGCAGTTTTTTTTTTTTTTTTTTTCTTTTTAAGAAAACATGCAACTTGTATTCCACGTAACTTAATCTGATAGAAAAGAGTTCGGAAATTTCCACCATATCTTTTAATTACCATTCTTTTTTGGGAAAAGGAGAAATAAAGCAAATCATCATCAAACGCTTCTGAACCTCCAACAATGTGCATTAAACATCATAGTATTACAATGACAGTGTCACAGCACTTTAGAGGCATACCTGTGTTTCAGGGGCGATATCTGCAGGTGTTCAGGTAATTATAAAGAATTCAGAAACCTTATGTGCACTTTGAAGTAAAAGGTCTCATCTGACTCTGGGACCTTTTTCCGTCAGAGTCTGGATGCTTCTCTCCAGAGACTGTCTGATATTTTGCTGCTCAGACTTCAACTTGTCAGTCCTTCTTCAGGCTGCTGAACTGTACAGTAGAAAGGAAGTCAGCGTGATTTAAAATACAAAAAAACCTTAGAAAAACTTTCTTATTTCAGGACAAAATAAGGCAGGGTCTCTAAAAGTGCCTAAAGCAAAGCTATTTTGGGAGTGTGTTGCTGTATGCAGCACTCATTGTGTCCATGGTAAGAGATCTTCATTAACACCACAGCTGGCACTGCAGCCTGCCATCTACCTGGAACTGATAATTACAGATATGGATTTTCTACAAGTAGATTAATGTTCATTTACACTTGCAGCTACACATCTGAGCTTTCGAGCCCAGGGGCTCCAATTGCATGCTGTATCAGGAAAGTGAGGTCCACCTCTAAAACACATGCTTGAAGTTCGTTTTTGTTGGTTATACATTTCTGGCTGGCATATTTTGTTGCTGCATGTTGTTTAGTGTGTTTCCTGTAGGCACAAAAATGTACAGAGATTTTATATTTATCCAGCAACTTTGCCAACAGAATTCGACAGAGATTGTGTTATTTTACATCATTCTGTCTGCTTCTTTGGCAGAAAAGTATCTCATCATAATACTTTTATTACAAATGTTGAGGAGTAAACTCATTACAATGGCTGGTATGTTTGTTTGTTTGTGACAAAACCTTTAGGGGCTTCCTGCTAAATGGGGTAACTTCCAAAGCGACCCACATAACTCTAACATAAAGTTTGTGTGTCTATCAGCAGACATTTTTGGTCAAGTTAAGCAACATTGGGTCACTAGAGAGCTCATTTCCAGCTATTTTTTTTTCCAGAAGTTGGTATGCTGATGGACAGTTCTAAATGCCACTGAATAAATCTAGACCTTAATTATCACAGTGTTGCTATAATTGGCTAAAACTTATAAAAGTGACTGAAAAGCAGAAGTATTGTGCAAGATTTTCTGTCCACACCAGCTAAACCACCACTATGTGAGTAAATTTAGTGTACCTGGTAATCTTAGAGGGCCTGCACACCTACATAAGTGTTTTCACTTATGCCGCCCAATTAAACCTCAGCTCAGGCTGACGTTAGGATGAATTATGCTGAGGTCTGTGTATTATAAATGTATACTCTTATTGTCTTATGTATGTCTTATGTTATACTGTTATTTTAGCAAAGAACACAGGGTGAAAGATTATCTGGTGTGCTTCTGTGAAAATGTTAAACTGCCTCAGTCTCCCAGCAGACAGAGGCTGAGAGGGAAACTCCCCTAAGGAAGGAAGTTAGATAAAGCTATGAATGAACAACTCTGCAGCTAAGCACCTGTGTATCAAATAAAGGTCGACTGTTAATCTCTGGGGATGATGAAAATGCTCAGTGACGTATCAGACTTCTACTGTGTGTAGAACTTCTTTCTAGCCAACGAGTCGAGAAACAGTTTGGCTAATGGCAAATGTTTGGCTGAACATTGGAATAAAACTCTCTCCAAATATTCATGAACCAAAAAAAAAAACAATGAAGGTTTCACATAATCGAGGTGTTACTGTTGTGTAATGTTGTAATGTTAATGTCTAACAGGACAATAAAGAAGCTGTCAATCAAACACAGTGTGGACATGCCCACACAGTTCTGAGAAGAAGTCAACACAAGTACCGACACCTGAATGAGTGTATCAAGGTGTGAAGAAAGTTTACAATTACTTTGATAATAACAATTTGTTAACTGCAAGCAAACTAATGTTAATAGGTATGTGATAGAATCAGTAATATGAATAGCAACTGATATCTAATAGTGACTCAAATGTATACAAAAGCACAGAAGATTAGCCTAGATTATGAATAGAAAACACCCAATCATGTTTCAGCTTTTGTCAAAGACACACTTTGTGCAGAAATGAATTGTAAAATCAAAGATAAGATAGATAACCCGGTAAGGAAGAAGGGTGAGGCATCAGCAGTCGATGCACATCTTATTATTATGAGGATAAAGAGGTATTTTTACTGTTATATGAACGTGCACTGCATTTGTGATACAATTTGAGAAAATTTGCAGTTAATGTCCCCATTTATATTAAAAAAGCTAAATAAACTAGAGTTAAGTGTTAAATTCCTTATATGTCTGCACAACACAATGATGTCAGAGGATATACTGTAAACATATAAGGTAACATTTAAATATGGAAAACACTAAAAAATCTCCCTGGCAAAATGGCTGGAGGTCACACTGTACAACAACAGCAGCACAGAGAGGGAGCAAGAAGGTGTAGGGAGGCACGGGGAGATGCAGAAACCTGATTTGCAGAGCGGTAATCAGAAACATAGGCAGACGGGAGATAAATGAGTGGACAATGACTCAGTGAGGAAGGCAATTATTTGGAGGGAGGAACACACTGAAGGGAGGTAGGAGATGGGATGGAGAAGAGTGTGCAAGGAGAGGACGACAGACAGAGACAGAGAGAGGCACGGAGAGAATGAAAACAAAGAAAGAGCGAGGGAAGGATAAATGGAGGGGCAGATACAGAGAAAGAAAGGAGAGGACGAGAGATAAGAGGTGTTACAGTGAGAGGAAAAATGTCTTTGGATGCTCCCATAAGTCACACTGTCAGTTAGTGGTCCACATAGTGTATCAGGTATATAATTAATTCAGATCTACAACAACAACACAAACACAAATAGAAATGCCAAAATAGGGATGAAATGGGAGCAAAACAGACAAAAAAAAAAAAATCTACACACCCACAATTATTGTTTAAGTGTAGTGTCAAGTCCTCATGCGTCTTAACTTTGATGCCAGAACATGCATTCAAGTTATTCCCCACGAATAAAAGCAATCTATTAGGTGCTGTGAGAGAGTTAGCCGAGCACAGAAGGCCTAAGTATGGCCAGATGGACTAACTGGCTGACTGGCTGGCAGGAAGTAACAGGCTGTACGCTTCTTTTTGATTGGCTCTAATTATGATCTACTGCTGTGCCTCCCAGAGAATTGCTGACTGGGTGATGTGTGTTGTACATGTGTGTGTGTGTGTGTGTGTGTGTGTGTGTACACACTCATCTCTGGTGGATCCAGAGTTTTTTAAAGGGGAAATAGGACAAGCTAAAATGTTAAGCAGGTGAACAAGAGTTCATGTTGATGTGAAGAGTAGCCATATGGTAACACAACTATCTGAAGTATCTTAGCAAAGTTCCTGTTCCATACTACAGTAATGCCTCACTGTAAATAACTTTTCACGGGCGCACAATTGTCTAGAGCTGAACAATCGCAGGGATGCAAATTAAGACAGAATGAGATGGTATTCTTCCTGGCTCTGTGTTGCCCTGTTCATGTTCCATTTACCCAAGTTTCAAAGGTCATTCTTGACTGAAAGTGTCCATTTAGAAGCTCATCATACAGTATCACATGGTGTTCATCAGAAGGCAGTTTGCCGAATTGTCATGAGGTAGTAGATGTTCAGTATTTTCCAAGCAATTTATGGGTGCAATGGGGGACTACATAGTACAAACCAAACATTGTTCCAACTCACAGACCTTTATTTCTAAATTACAGTGAAGACTGCAATGTTTCAAAAGATACCAGATATGTAAATACCACTACATATGTGAATAGGCTGAATTGCATGTATATGTGTGTAAAAAGATAAAGACATCATGAATATTTTCACTTGATGGAATTGTGTAAAAAAAAAGGATATATGTGAATTTGTATGATAATAAACTCTAATATATACTGGAATAAGATAATTGTTTAAATTTAAAAACATAATGAAAAGGGGGTTAAAGTGTCTGTCTGTTTTCTCTCCATTGCTCATTTCCAATCAAGACTGCAGCCATGGGCTATCAGAGAGAGAAATTGGGTGAATACAGTCATGGATGAAAGGTGGAAGCACACTGAGGAAAGGGGCTGAATTTAAGTAATGAAACACCTATTTCACTGGTTTTGAGCATGATGAAAAAAGAAGTGAAAAACTGAGTAGAGAAAAAGGTGATGGGTGTGAAAGTTGGACTGTACAGAAAATCAAGGATGTAATTCTGAAGAGACATTTTGAAGCCTAATTTGGAAATCCAAACTTGGATCTTGGCTCAGGTTGAGCGAGCAAATTGCAACCAAGTAAAACAGAATGAATCAATGAAACAGAATCTGTCTATGGTGTTAAATGCAAAGGCTTGAAATAAAACAAGGGAAATTAGACAAATTGTCTTGTAGAAAACAGTTTAATGAACAGCGCCTCTTAGTTTGACTGTCATGCAGTATGTTTTTGAGCCAGTGTCCAGCAGTCATTGGAAGAATTGCATCTTAATGCACTTTCAAACTTTGAACGTGGCAACATCCATCCATCCATCCATCCATCCATCCATCCATCTATCCAAAAGGAGGAGCCCAGGATGAATCCTGAGCAGATGCTTAAACTACCTCGACCGGGTCCTGACACAAAGAATTCCCTCCAGATCTCTAAAGCTGAGCCCAGTCACTCTACTCTGTAAAGAAACTCATTTCAGCCGCTTGTATCCGCAATATCATTCTTTTTGTCACTATCCAAAGCTCATGATCAGGAAGGCTGGAACATTGGTTCAACTGGCAAATCGGAAGCTTTGCCTTCAGGCTCAGTTCCCTCCCCATGTGTTCAAGTGAATTCTTGATCTTGGAAACTGTAATTGGCAAAACAAACTCATCCCAAACTCTCAGGAGCTTTTGAGCAAACTTTGGACTTTAACTTTGAAACTCAACTTTTGATCCAACATGGCAAGGAGTCCTGGCAACTACAATTCCATTAGAACTAGGCAAACTCCACCTGCTGATGAAGATTGTGTGATTCAATCAAAAACTCCAGAGAAGCCACTAAATAAAAACTTAAAGTGAGACTGCTTTGTTGACACTGGTTAAAGGGAGCAAAAGTGCAATCCAAGATACCCCTATGGACATATCTGTAAAAAATGATAAGTGCTATATGGTATCCCAATATACAATAAAAGGTGATACAGTAGCCTTTAGGGTGCTCTTCCAGTAGACAACATGATACAGTGCACCAAATGGTGCTTTCTGTGCACTGGTGCCACTGTTTTGTTTGCAACTATGTGTTCAGTACTGTCTCGTTGAACAACTTAGCTTTGGTTGTAGGAAGGCAAATGAAAATATGGAGGCATTACTGACCAATGGATAAAATTCAAAAAACAGGTGGATATTAATATCCTCGCTTCTATTTTCTCACCTATTTTTAAATTTTCATTATTTCCCAACTTCTCTTTAAAGCTCCATTTTCCTCATCTCGTTTGTCGTCCTTCCTTACTTATGCACAGCTTCTTCTTTCTCTCCCTCATCCTCCCTGTTTTCCTCATCCATTGTCCTTCTCTTCCTCTGTCCTCCTCTCCCCCTGCTTCTCTTTCCTCCTCTTTCAGCTGCACTACATGGCAGACCTCTCCCCTTGCCGTCTCTTCTCATCCAACCTCTAATCAGATCAATTCACTATTCCATTCACAGGGATATGATAAGGTGATTATGCATGGACCCTGTGCTGCCCCTGCCCATACCATACACACGCACGCACACACACACACACACTGCCCCTTTAGCACTGATGGAAGTTGACGTCGCATTTCCCTTAAAAATTCTGTGGATGTCCTCCGTCAGAGAAAGCTGGCAACCTGGCGCTCCCTCGATTAATTTGTCTCTTCGCTTCTAATCAGTGTCAGGATAGAGGAAGGACGCAGAGATGGTGGAACGAGGGAGAGAAGGAGGAAGCCAGCAGACAGGTAAGCAGGGAAGGAAGGTGCCTCTAAACGTTTGATTAGAGTCCACCAGGAGAGCTCTTCAGATCAAATCCCAAAAGCTGCACACACTGATGAATTCAAACAGGGGCAAACTGTTGTTACAGTTCAGCAGCCACCCAAGTCTATGATTCTTACCTACATCTTAAAAGATGTAGATTGCCTATGGTGCACACATACCATATAGTTAATTTCTTCATAAAATTTAACACTAGAACCGCCAACATAAAACGTCAATTCAGAAGCAGTTAAATTAAATCTAAAAGTCACAAAATAATAATTATTAAGTTAATTAATTTTGCAGTTGCATTAATCCATCACGGATCAAACAAGTAAAATACATTTTAAAATTCAACATTACAAACTGGGTCAGGGTCACGGTAGGGGTCAGGGTTAGTGTAACGAATGTGATTGACTCAATTAAAATTTAATAGAAATTGAAGGTGTTGGTTTGGTCAGGAGCCCAATGTGTATGAACGTCACCACAGACACGAGTACAGTTAACCAAAGTTTGTATTTTAGCTTTAAATAAGCAAATAGTTACATCAAAAATAGGCACACAAATACACATTAATTTGTTATGTTTTTCAGTCCTAGTTGAGTTCTTAAGTCCCAAGTGTGTGGGTCCACTCCTCCTGGTCAACTTCGACTGCAAACATTTCAATCCAATAATAAAAATGAATAACTCCACTTTCATTCAAATTCCAGCCACTCTTACAAAATCCAAATCTTGCAAGATGAAATATTTAACCAAAGGAGTATTCATGTCTCTCTTTTTTCTTATATTGTACCAATGTTACACCATACAAGTAGAGATTGAATTCTTTGTCTCACCAACATATTGTATTCCACATTTGGAACAATTAAATCAACCCAATTTGCAGACCGTGGTGTAAACATATGTACCTTAATCTACTATTACAAAAAAAAAAACAGAAAGAAAACTAAACAAAGGAAACAGTGAGGTGTGTATCAGTACATCACTGGCGAATTTGTGTGCATGCATGAGTGCAACGTGTAGTGTGTGCAAGATGTTGCATGAAATGAAAAGAACCAAAAACCATGCAGCAGACATGAGAGGACGACAGAGTCCGCCAGAGAGAGAGAGAGAGAGAGAGAGAGAGAGAGATAAGTCAGTGGGGCGGAGTTTTAGAGTCACAGTCACAGCCCAGGTGTTCAACTATAATCAGCATCTCTTCAGGTACCTACTGTATGTGCTGCAAAGCCCAAACTGTGAGGGCTTTCATACTGCAATGATTGTATTTTTGCTCTAATCAAAATGTCCCTTAAATTCCTGTTTCTCCGATATGCTGAAATAACTTTACAGTTTACATTATATACTGACTGACTACCAGATTTTCAAAATTAGCGCTCAATTTCCCATACTTACCTTACTAATTTAAGTTATTGATGGAATGAGTTCCCTATCATCCTCCTCTCTCTGAATTCAGGAAGTTTTATAACATTGTCGTAAAAAGGACCTCTCTCCCATAATGCTTTGAAGAGGATTTTCACAGCTAACGGCAATGCACGATCCATCACAATCAACCTGATAATCCCACACAGAGTGTACCATCACCACATACAAGAGAAGAGTGGTTCAGTGGTTCGGTTTAGGCAAGCTGCCAGCAAAGGCGTTAGAACGAGGAATATTCAAGGTCCAAAGGCAGACGTGTGGAAGCTGTGTTAGCGTACGGATTAAGCCAGAAAAAATAAATAATAAGCCATAAAAACTAGAAAATTAAAAATAAAAAATAGGCAGTTTTATATATATATATACAATTTCATGATCTTGAAATAGCTGATGTTGCTATACTTAGACTGAGGGTCCCTAGTAGTTCAGAACAATGTTTTATTTGACAGAAAATTATTAATTCAAGGGCTACTTTTTTCCTTTTCAAAGTTTTCAAAACTCTTGAAAAAATTGTGTGATTTTTTTTTTTTTTTTTTAGTGAAACTACTTTTCTAAGAGCCAAAAATAAACATGCTTTCATACTCAATATTTTGTTGAAATTATTGGGAGGTTAAACAAGATATTAAAAAAAATATTCCACATATCACACAAGACAAGAACTAGAACTTTTTCATCGTTTTCATCCTCCACGGATATTCTTCAAGTCCTGCATCTCTCTGTTTTGCAATATAATGTCATTTTTTTTGTCCTGAGTGTGGCTTTTCCAACATCAAAACTGACTGACTGTCTTCAGGACTGATATAGAAGGATGCAGAGCTGAGATAACAAAACAAACTCTAGCTTAACAAGGTTTCTGCCAAGATGTCCCCACAGAATTGAGTTATATACTAGGGACAAAGATGATTTTACTATTTATGTTCAGATAACTGACAAATAAGGCACTCTGTAAAAAAAAAAAAAAAAAAAGAAAGAAAAAGAACTTGCGTTCTCAATCAGTTAGGTGAGCTTTATCGAAGTACAAAACAATGTTTGCTTGTGGGAAAGAAGAAGTCAGAGCACAAGTAACTGCAAAAAGGCAAGAGACGTACAGGAGGCTCGCACAGGGGGGAGTGTTGTTTTGTCCTGTATTCAGTGTCTGTCCTAGTGCAGTCATCCACCAGGACACTGCAAGTATGCAATTTTCACTTCATTTAAACAAGGAGAAAGCAGACAATAGGGAAGCGTGTGAAGAAAGTCACAAAGAAATGCTGATACATTAAAAGCCTCCGTTGGGCAATAGCACACCTGGCCATGCGGGGGAATAATGCACTGATTGGCTGGAGAGTCAAACACTCCCATGAAAGTAAATCATGAAGCTTTACGAAGCCTATTATTTGTCACTGCATGTTACAGCACATAAGAGGTGAAGACAGTATGATTGTCACTGCTGCAGATTTTGAGCTGTTTTGAATAATGCAAAATATACTTACAGGAGAAACATATTTAGTCCGGACAGACCGGACAGACTAGTTTATAAATATTACCACCACACATGTTAGAAGTACCAGCTCCAGGTAAATCCCTATGACTCAGGGTTATAGTTTGTATTGTAGGATGTAATAAACATTTCAGCATACAGGGGTGCTATACTAGTGCTACCCTTTTATAAAACCTGATGCTATTGGTATTTCTTATCGAGGAAACATGGATCTTTTTGTATGTATGTTTGCATCTCACTAGCAGTGGTCAGCTTGCACCATTATCGCCTTTTTGTTAGATTTCCATTATTGATTGAAAGGATCTCTTATCACATCCAGCTTCAGAGGAGAGTGGGAGAACACTGTGTGAATACAAGGAGAAGACCGCCATTCTGTTTATTTTCTAACTAACTAACTACCCTTTAAATTCACTTTATAAATGAAGTGTTAGTGAGTAGGTCACATTTTCTCTTACACCACATTTTTGCTTCTTCAGTTTTCCTGACACTATTTTCAAATGTAAATTAGATGTTTCATAAAAGACAACATCCAAGTCTTGTACGCTGTTTCCACAAATGACACTGAAAAATGCTTTGGATATAATATTCCATCTCCAGAGGAGAGGAGAGGAGAGGAGAGGGGAGGAAAGGAGAGGGATAGTGGAGGAGCACAGCAAAAAAGAACTTCCTGTTTACAAATCTTGGCTGCTTGCTAATAAGAAGGATTTTCCCATTTGAATGTAGTTTAATAATACTGTAGATTTTCTATGAAGCGCAAACTTTGCCAGGGAATCTGTACAAAATGCCAAAAAGGAGACCATCTGGAGAACCTCTGATAAATAAAAATGCTGCCTCTTGTGATTTGGCTCAAGTCAATGCATAAATTACTTTTTTCCAATGATAAGAATTATACAAAGTCCATACTACTAACATTTCCCCCTTTCCACCCTCCCTACAGTATTTTTTAGGGTGTGACTAATAGTGAGCCCGAGTCTTCGCATTCTAAGTATTTTAGGTTAGAACAGCAGGGTCTTCTACAGAAAATTGCTTGTGATTTGATCAAAACAACCTCACTTATCTTCTTTGTCTCTTTTCCACCCCGAGCATTCATTTTCATTCATCCTCTTGGCCGCACAGCTGTTTTTTTGGGTAGCAAGCTGAGATGGGGCCAAAGGAAGTTGAGACATAGTAACTGACTGGGATGTGTTTAAATCCCAGTCATGAGGGAGAATGATATTGGGCTGCATGCCCACATTTACTCTCCTTTTGACACTCATTGGTTTTAGGTTTCCACAAAGCATTTCATGATTAGTCAATCCTGCACCTGATGGTCTATAGGCTGAACCATAAAGCACTTTGTCACCTGGCCAGGGTATATAATGTAGTCACTAGGACTATTTGGAAATGAGATTTGGTGCTCCAGTGAGCTTGGCACCAATGTACTTCGTATGTCCTCACTCCATACCAAATGTGTCCACTTGCTTAATGGGAGGTTAACTCAACATTGTAGTTAGGGATCTGTCTGGAGTATCAAAAACTGACTTCATAGCAATTTCTTTCAAGGATGCTACTGAGTGCAGAGAGTAAAATATGACAGAGTAATCAACCAAAACTGCTGCAGCAGCATTATGTTCAAACTGTACTTGGATGCCTCACCAATTACGTTTGGTCTCAAGCAGAACAAGCCAAATGTGGGAGCAGGAGCAGTCCCTGATGATGGAGCCATGATTGCTTCATGTCAAAGTGATGAAGATGACACTGTGGCATGGACAACAACTTTCCCCTCTTGTCTCTTCTGCTCACTTACTGAAACTCTGAGAAAAGACCACCAAAACCCATCAGCATTCATGAATGTTGATTTGACTAAATACACCCATGTGACCTCTTCTTCACTCTGTGGTAATACCACCAGAGATAAATAATACAGAATCTTCAAGAGCTAAAGTCAGTGTTTTACATACCTTGCAAACCCACCTAAAGTCTCAGTGTGTAATGAGGGTTTAAGACAGTTTTTACCCCTAACCTTAACAAGGAGACTGTGCCTTTTATATTCTGTTGGTTTGATAAACGAAAAATAACAGCCTCTGAGAGTGCCCCATTACACAAAAACCTGGCTGGGTACCAGAATACACCTATTCTGAAATACAGCCTTGCACTGATAATATTCAAATCACTCCCACAAACAACTGGTGACAGATTCGGTCTGAACTTTTCACTCAACCCAGTGCTTGGAGGTGATGGACATTGGATGCTTAATGGCTCTGTTTGTGGCACGTCCAAGACAGCAGCATATGGCTAATGAGGGACAGAGTGATATGCACAGGTACGAGCCAACTCTTCAGCAGTCATATCAGGGATGTTTTGATGGACACAGGGAATGAACATCCACTCAAGACAGGACAGGTCATGACAATATGACCTAAAATAGTTTTCCTATTAATTAACCAGACTATTGTTTACTTGCACATCGCCAAATCTGCTCAGGTTGATTGAGCGCAATAGGAGCTCAACCGCTCATCCAACTTGGGCTGAGACATTCATGACTGTGTTCTTTTTTTGGTCCCAAGCCCCAGCAGCCAGGAATAACACTAAGAGAGAAGCTTGACAGTGTGAATCCAACTTATTTTCAATCTGCTGTCAGGAAGCAGTCTGTCGCTCGGAGATGAAGAGTGACAGTGAGATGTGAATTCAATGGACTGCATTACTGTCTGGCTCAAACGATTATAATGACTGAAATGGAAATTGTGGTATCTTTCCTCCTTTTGAGGATGTCTCAGAGTGAGGATCTGACCATGCAGAGGATGGTGGAATTAAGGGTGGTGTACAAATCGTAAATATTGATTTCCATCAGAATAGAGAGAAAGTCACTCTCAGGGGATCAGTCAGTTTCTGCTTTGAGGACGAGGAGGATAAGCCACTGAAAGAGACTGAAGGCATCTAAAATGAACACTGGTACTCATCACAGAAGTCCCCAGTCTTCTGTCTCTCCTGTGTCTATAATCTAGTATTAGTAGGAGTAACTTCTCCAGCCTATGAATGGAATTTGCATGTTGTAATACCAAACTAAATGTCTCTGATATTATGTTGAAAAGAGGTGAAAAGCCAATTTTCTATTTGGGAGTTTATCAAACATATTCTTTCACACTTTATGTCTAGAAAAAATATGCCGAAAAGTAACTATTTTTTAATGTTATCTGCAAGTCGTGTGAGTTTTAAGTGTCATGCTGCTGTGAACCAAATCAAAAATACTGTCTAACCTGGAAAAGTGGAAGAATGCCATGTGCAACACATACTTTTGATCTCTGTAATGGCACAGAGATAGCAAAAATGATGCCTGCCATTACTGAGATGACTGTACACCATCTTTTCGGTCAAGGTGCTCCAGTCCTGAAATCCACCATCACAGAGAGGGTGACTCAAACTGTCAATAATGCAGATTTGATGTAAAAACAGCCAAATGTGGTGAGAGGAAGAAATAAAAAAAATAAAAAAATACAACATAGCACAGTTTTTGCATCTTATTCTCTCTTTGATACAAGGTGTTGTGTCTTGTTCTGTACACTCGGACACACAGTACAACCCAGGATAATACAGAACAGGACAACACATGCACACACAGGTAAAGCCTTATAAACCATTGCAACACAGAATCAAGTTTTTTGTTACCCAAGCCAGTACATTACAGACCAGAATCCAAGCATCTCTTGTATTTTTGTCAAAATATCATGCATTTAGACAGGGTGTGTAATTTGTCACTGTGGACTGCTGAAAATGGTTCCTGATGCTGTTCCCTTTACCCCTCTAAATATTGAATAACGTACATGACCTCTTAGACAGAGAGTCAAACTTTAACACTGCTGTGCATTTCTTTTTGTTGTCTTGTATTACATGACTACAATAAATGTCAGAACAGAATGTAATGTAATACGTCCAGTGAACAGACACACTATCATGGCTGACTATTCCTAATACAGCCCTTGGTAGGATTGAGATCCTTGCTCGACCGCTTGTGATTAATCTCTTTCAAGTGACATTTTGAATAAGATCAAGTTACTTTCATGGTCACTGGCCAAAGCACACCATTAGCATTCAGCATGTGCACGCTCTGGCTCTAACTGCAAGCACTTTGCACACGACTACTACGTGACTACAAAAGATGAATACAAACTGTCTTTATGTAACATAAAAGTAAATGATTGCGAGTCCTAAGCTTTCTTGCTACAATGTACGGTGATGGTACTGCAGATTCTGCACAGCAACTCTGACCTTCTCACTGTACTTTAAGTTTGAACATTTGGTGCAGATGGTCTTTGCATATAAACCGTGACTTCTCTCAGGAAAACATAGAAATGTGTATGTGTGTGCACGTGTGTGTGGATCTGTGTGTAGGGAGATTTGTGCAAGATTGCAGTATGTTGGTGTCCTCTAAAATGTAACATTTAACAACATAGTAGTCACCATTACCTTGTAAAATCTTCTCAGTCCTTCAGTGATCAGTGATGATTTGCAGGATTGGTAAGAAAAAAGAGAGGCTTAAATGAACAAAGGATAGTTAGTCGTATCTGTAAATAAAAGTAGGAGTATTCAGAAATGACTATGTCAAAGCAGCTCAGGTCATTTGTGTCATCTTTTGATCTTTCCTACAGGCCACATCTAAAATGACACTGAGCCAACACTGCAGACATTTCTCTCAATCACGCCATGTCAAAGTGACAGAAATCGACTCAGGGAGAGAGCTGTGGAAAAGTGATATTGATAGTTTCTTTCTTGATGAGGTAGCAAGTGAAACTCATGAGACTTCATTTATGCAATCAAACTCATAATGATTTAAAGCAGATTCTGTCTCGACTTTGATCTGCACAGCCCTGTAGACAAATCTGCTGCTCCTTAGCAATATCTATCTATCTATCTATCTATCTATCTATCTATCTATCTATCTATCTATCTATCTATCTATCTATCTGTCTGTCTGTCTGTCTGTCTGAGTGTCTCAAATAATCTATCTATCATCTGCGCAACAGCACCTCCTAGAGGAATCTCTTGACATTACATACTTTAAGTTACGTGATTTTCACTTATACTTATATTTCACATACGTTTCAGAGATGTAACATCTGTTTTTCTGCATGAGACACTCCAAGTGTAAAGTCCTTCAAGAACTGCAATAATGAAATATATTTATATTGGTGAGTAAAATAATTAAACAGAAAAAAGTACTATGAATAAGTAATACTTCCCTCAAAAACGCAAAACATTATTTCCGCTCAATTTTCAATATATTAGAGAGTATATGTAAGCATGAACGCCTCCATATATCTCTGTATCATATATTTCTTTCATGTAGGAACCTTTGAAGCTTACACATTCGTTCCGCCGGCGCACTGTGTTGGTGGAACACTCAACCCCGTCACTTCCTCCCCACGTGAATCGCTGCATACATGTGAGGAGTGTGTTCAACCATCCACAGCAGGTTTATCCACGTTTAGAAGCCATCGGTTCACATATTGTCCTCTTATGATTGTCGATAATAAGAGTATGGAGTCCGCAGAGGAGGAGGCGCTGCTCGGAGAGGAGTCGGAGGAGTCAGAGGAGGAGAACAGTGAACTATCAGACAGTGAGGTCAGTCAACTGTGCTAACATTGGCTAACGTTAGCCAGCCAAAGCTAACAACTGTAAAACTGCGCCAAACTTCGAAAAGCCTTTTTTGTTGACTGTCATGTAGAAATGACCGTAAAAATGACGCCATTTCACTGTCGCACGTTGTTTTTTTGGCATGTTTATGTGTCTGTACACACATGCGTCTTGGCATGCGTCTTGAGTGTAGACCTGACTGATCTTTGCTTCCTTTAGCTTCAAGAAGCCTTTGCAAAGGGTTTGTTGAAACCGGGGATGAACGTCCTGGTGGATAAACCCAAAAAGCTTGTCAACAACGTGGTGAGTCAACTCACAATGACTAACTTTAAATGTCAGGATTCTTGTCCAGATCTGGACGCATTGAATTGAGAGTCAGATTTTTTTGTGGTTCCTTCATAAAGGTTTGGATATTAACAGTAGTATAAATGCTGTTACTTAACATACCTGGGCATTTGATGACACCCTATCAATTGTGTGTGTTGTGTTTGCAGGAGGGTTTGAAGCAGTGCCTTGCAGACTTCCGTAAAGAACTTCCCTGGCCCGAGAGGTTGGATGTGACCAACCTGCCGGCTGAAGATGTCATTTCCAAAGCCGAAGGGAAAGTTCCAAATGTGACCAAGGGAGACATAAATGCGGAAGATGACTTCCAGAGGGAGATGTTCTTGTGAGTGACCATAACCATTTCACATTTCAAAAATGTGATCAAACTCATTTTGACCAAACCGTCTCACCAGAAGGTCCACAGAGTGACTGTTCTGAAGCTCTGAAGCTACTTGCAGCTTGATGTAAATGAAATGAATTAAAACATCTCGTCTCCGCTACTCTCAGTGTATCGAAAGGTTTTCACATTTTGTGTTTGTTAACTTCCAGCTACCGTCAAGCTCAAGCTGCAGTGCTCGAGGCACTGCCCCTCTTAAACAAGCATGGAATAGCAACAAAGAGGCCTGACGATTACTTTGCAGAGATGGCCAAGTCAGATCAGCACATGCAGAAGGTGAGTTGTTTCCTCTTTACAAGAGTCTTGTTTCTTACAAGGTAAAAACAACAAACAAGTTAAAATCTGGACCCCCAAAAGATTCATCTTCTCTATTTCTTGTTAGGTTGACCTAATCTAATTCTATCTTCCTTTCTATATCGTTAACTGAGATTTGTGCACTGGAGTCTGCCATATATGTTGTACTTCTATTAGATATGTTTGAACATTATTGTAAATATTGTTTAGGATGACGGACACACAGACACTAAGTAGTGTCTGATCTATGTGGGCAGTTGACGCTTGATCACGCACACTGGTTCGACACAGTTCCCCCTTTTTTCTCATTAGACTTAAATCCAAAACTTGGATTCACAAAAATGTTTTCTCTTTTATCCAGATCAGGAAAAAGCTGATCTCAAAGCAGATGATGCTGGAGAAGTCAGAAAAGGCCAAGAAACTCCGTGAGCAAAGGAAGTTTGGCAAAAAGGTTGGTGCCTGTTTTGTACAGTTATTATTACTCTTATTCCTTTTTACTGCACATATGTTTCATTACTTTACATCAGCCCGCTACAAGTGTTGTTATTGGGTCCTTTCCTAAAAAATCCCCATTTAACATGGAGGATATAGTTCCCTATTTATGTGAACTGGACCTACCTTCACACTGCATTATTGATGAATGGAAAGTGCAAACTTGAGAGCAGCTGAGAGCGTATTTTTAAATATTTATACAGTTCAAACCTCATCAGCCTGACTTTTGACTAAAACTGCTTACATTATTTATTTTATTGTTAAATTTTATTCTAGTGTATTTATGATCTGTTATTATTTCGTTATCTATATTATTGATTTCATGTTTTATTTTATCTAGTTTTTCAATCTGTTTAACCTAGTTTAGCTTCTGTTTATCTATTACTACAATCTAGTTTGAATTTCACCATATTTTGCTCTACACTTATTTTATCTCATATTGGCTTGTCAGTCATCCAAGAAGCACTTTGACCTGCACTAAACTGTATGAAAGGTGTTACGAATCAAGAAATTTCCCCTCAAGGGATCAGTGAAGTTCTATTCTATTCTTGTTTCCTAAGTTTGACCAAAGAATTAACATGAAGTTTTGAATGTGTTCCAGGTCCAAGTAGAAGTGATCCAGAAGAGGCAGAAAGAGAAGAAAGCAATGATGTCCGCTGTAAAGAAATACCAGAAAGGTGAGTTTTTGTCTGTGTGATTTTATTCATTCTTTGATTTTATTTTGAAAAATACCGTCTCACACAAAGGTGAAAAAATATGAACTACTTAAAATGCTTTACCTACTGTTCCCCAAAATCTCAGTGTGTGAGTGTTTTTTTTTTTTTTTATGCTTCATTTTTCAATGCATCATCCCCACTCCAGGAATGACCGACAAACTAGATTTCTTGGAAGGAGACAAGAAGACGGGGGGTAAAGATGCTTCTCAGGGCCCCAAGAAAGCATTGAACAAAAAGGGGTAAGGTGTTACCTCGCACACTGCTGCCATAAATTACAAGCTTAGTATGTTCTGCTCTTGATGTATGTGGCATTTTCACAGAAAGCTCAAATTTGACTGTTACTTTGACAGCAGCAACGCCAAGAGGAAATACAAGGACCAGAAGTTTGGCTTTGGAGGCAAGAAGAGTGGGAAGAAGTGGAACACCAAGGAGAGCTACAATGATGTTTCCAGTTTCCGTGCCAAAACGGCTCATGGAAAGGGCGGAAAGGGAGGGAACAAAGGCAAAGGAGGAAAACAAAATGTGAGTCACACACACATGAAACACTGCCGACTGATATGATCAATGTGGACAGTTTGTCAAAGGAGATTATAAAGGTACTAGCAAACATGTGCTCTGTACTGTAGAGAAGCTCAATATTTTCCATTTTTGTTTCTCAGAAACGCCCGGGCAAGTCTGTTCGCAAGAAGATGAAGTCTCGCTCATAAACACCGACAGAGGCTGGTCAGTAGGCTGAAGTCGGATCTTGCTCCTAGGCAGGCTTTCCCACTCCTGCTCCCCAGTCTCTCCTCCATATACATCAAGAGACATTTAGGAGAACTGTTCTTCTACACTTTTTGTACATTAAGCCTTCTGTAAAATGTGTCTGGATTGATGTGGAGGACCGTTCATGCCGCAGAGGGACAGAGAAACGTCCTACCGCAATGCTGAGGAAGCTCTTGAAGGACTTGTCTGGTGATGAAATGGTAAACCCAAGTGTGGACTACAGAGCTACCCGGAAAACAGAATTTGTATGTTATAAAAGTGTCTTTTCCTCTTGATTAGTTGTTACAGACCTGTTTTCATGGTCTATGGACATCATTTTCTCTCTGTCTGCCTATTTGTGGTGCTTTTAAAGCCACTTTCTGTAATCACACCTCTACACCAAACTCCTGGCCGTCTAATGTACAATGCCAGTTCTGTTTGGTGTATTCGGTTTTATTTTTTTCTAATTCTGCTTCTTGAGACATTGATTCTCTCCCGTGTGACATGACATTTTATAATATTGAACAGCTGTTAGTTTTGCCCTTTCCTATTCATTAATATGATTAGTATGTGACGGGCAAGTGTGCTTTGTTATAGACCTGTGCAAAGGTTTCCCCTGCAAGTGTTTGTCTCAGTTTGTTTGCTCAGATGAAAATGCAAAAGGGCAGCTTCTGGCAATGACACCTGCATGTTTGTATAATAAATAAAGATCTGAACTCAGGCGCACGCATTTCTGAGGATTTGCATTCTTTCTGTCGTGTTGGCTAATTTGATGAACGCAGAGCAGATTCTTTGTGCTTGGTGATGTCCGTGCTGAACCGGTTGAAATGGAGTCTCCTGTCGCTGCAATCAGATGGGATCTGTGAGGAAAATATGACAATTAACATTTGAGTTAATTAGGTGCTGCTGTTCGTGCTTCTGTGCTTTGTGTTTGAATATTACAATAATTGTTTTGCAGTCTAACAGGACAAAATTAGAATCAAAAACACCAACCTTGAAATTTAGACAGATCAGGTTTAGTATTGCATCGCTGTTAGTCTTTTTGCAGGCTACTGGAATTGTGGGAATCATTTTACTTCATAGCCTCCATAGAAGCGCATTTTATGACCACTTTATTACAGTTAAATGTAGTTAAATCAGGGCGTTAATGATCCCACACTGAGAAAATTCACTTGTCACAGCAGCTCTTATACACAAAGTGGATAAGAAATTACTCATAAATAAGAAATATTTCGAAGGTGTTAGATGGTGTTGTGATGGCCCTCGGCCATTCTGTGTTTTGCTGGTCTCTCTGTGCTCCTCCCTGCCGGTCTCCCTCCCACCTCATCGGGGAGATTCATCCCATCTGTGGCCTCATCTATAAAGGCATGGCCTTTCCAGGATGCCTCTCTCTCCCTCCTGGATGGCTGGTGCCTCCATGCACCCCAGCGTAGTTTGGTTTGGTTTGGTTGTGTTCTGTTGGCTCTTTGGTTTTCTCATAATTACCCACACACACCTTGCACATCCAACACCTTTCACCACACCACTGATTACTGACCTACACTTAAATTCTGTTCTTTAAATAAATTTATGGTTAATTTAACTGTTCGCTGTGTGGTTCTCCCTCCTTGGTTGTGCTCTTGAACGAGTTGGGCGTAACAGTGTTAAAGAGTCTGACAGCTGTTGGAACAAAGTACCTGGGCAGCACTCCTTCTAGCAGTCTGTTGCTGAAGGAGCCACAGTCTCATGCAGGGGGTGGGAGGATTAATGATGGATGTCAACTTTGCTAACATCCTCTCTACCAGTTGTAGAGTAACCAGATATGCTGCTGAAACTTTTTTCTGGGATGGTTGTACTAAAATGTGTTAATACAGTATGTTTAAGTCTAAAGGTTCACACACACACACACACACACACCACACCCTTTCACGTCAAACAGGTGACGTGAGGTGAAAACCGAAACTTTTTTGCACTGTTTTTAATTCTGTCTTCTGTTTCGATGTGCTCACCCTCAATAGAGAAACCTTTATTAGACTTCACGAGTAGGTGTGGTCAGGTTCATAGTTCAGGGACAGAAGGCTATATGTTCGAATCCTGTTCCCCTGTTTACACGTTTTGCTCTCAGTGCCACCGTGATGTGAAGCAGTTTAGTTTAAATAAACAGTCAAATCCACGTTCTTCTCACCAGTGGAGTTGATATCCATCCTATCTCCTGACTCTCCGTCTGTGGCATTGTATATTTCTTGGTGGGCTCCTCACGGGCCTTGTGGAAGGCCTTGATGAAGTCAGCTGGAAAAGAGCAACATTCATTTGTGGAGTGGAGTAATGGAATAATGTGAATACTGTTTTTGGCTGATATTTATCCAGAATTAAAGAGAAGCTGTGAACTTACAGTTTTCTTCAATCACTTCTGTTGCTTTCCTCGACATGGGTTTGTCTGGCAGGATGTGTACTAAGAGGCAGTGGACACACACATACACACATACAGTAAAGAAAAAATACACATTATTGTAAAACAGATGTAATAACTGGTCATTTCTGGCTTTCCATGCAAGGATCTTCCAATTGTCTTAATACTGACACCTTTTTGTTCACATTTGTATCAAAGGTAGTGCCTTTAATCAAGATTCAAGATTCAAGATCTCTTTATTGTCATTTCACAGCACTGTAAAACGAAAATACGAGCAAAAACTCACAGATTAAAAACACCACAGAATAAATTAAATAAGAAGATAAATAAATAAGTCTGATAAATCTAATTTGAGAATTAGTGGTAATAATGTTCTGTGAAGACTTTCTATCAGAGAAAAAGTGCATTGGAAACAGAGAGTGAGGATGATGGATTATCTAAGCAGACTTCTTTTTTTTTCTGAGAGGATTTCTTTCCATTAGGATTTTAAATCTCTGAGCAGCACAAACAAAATGAAACACAGATTTAATTGTCTACTGTCTTACAGAGACAGAGTAGTTTTTGGTGAGAGATAAAATGCCTTCAATCAATACCTTTGACATTAATGTTTGGCCTGTGAGCACCTTCAGTCTCCTTCAGAGCTAATATATCTGCACAGAGAGGAGGACAGACTGTAACTCATACTTACATTTCCTGTGTGGGTTGATGCTGAACTCCGTGTGGAGGATCTGGTGTCTTTGCTCTTTCCGGATGGTCTCAGTGTGAATGGCGTTTTGATGAACCAAATCCATTTTTCTGTTTCCTGCCATGTTCCTTTAAAACACCAAAACAGATGTTAGCGGGCGAAATAAAGAGCCTGAAGGTGACGTGAAGGAGTTTATACCTGATTTCGTTGTCTAGCAACAGTAAACACTGGGTTTGCGCTGCAGTGACGTGACTTGAACACGCGATGGCGCAGCGCGCTCACGTTTGGTCACGGTGGCTGAGACGAAGCGGTCCATACAGATATCTCACAGCAGAGCAACACAGACGAACTTTCAAAGTTCAAATGTTTAGTAAAGACTAATAAACTTATGTTAATACTAAGTCACTGTAAAATGAATACATGAACAGCATCAAAGAGGAGTAATAATAATGTTTTAAAAACAACACACAGATAGTGACATGGTTTATTTTCTCCTTTCCATTTTCTTTTCTGCAGACGTTTTGCACAATATTCTCTTTGATTATGTGAAGTTCAAAACACTTTGCTGCATTGTTGCCAGTGGTGTGACGATCATCTCCACATGAGCAAATAGAGACTTAACACTGAGGAAGGAAAATAAGAGATCATTTATTTAACTGAATAGTTTTTTTTTAATAGTTTATATATAGTAAATAGCACAATTTTAAAAGTGAGTTCTACTTTGAACCCAGTGGGTGCCCCTGATTATTATTGCTAAAAGCTCTTTTCAAAAAGATCATCAGAAGTTAGCAAATATGAAGGTAAACTTACTTATCTTACCTAAACTGTTTTTTTTGTTGTTGTTTTTTTCATATAGTTGCTGCCACTCAAGAATTGAAATAAATTATCCATGAAGATCTTACAGGACGGAAAAAAATCTTGATATCAAGGTTGTTGTTTTTTTGTTTTTTTCTTCATTTGATATTTTTAATGGCTTGTCTAGACAAGGATTTAGAATGATTTAGTCATTTGTCGGCACAGAGTTGAAAAAATATTCCCACAGGGATTATTAATCACATTGCATTAACTTTAACAGATCTAGTAACGCTACAGGATTTAAACTCATTTTCCAACTTTGGGAACTGTGCCACGATAATGTTTTTAAACTAACAAATCTTGTGCATATGCAGTCTCTCAAAACTTTGCTGTCTTCCCATCTTCCAATCACTGACAGAGCACTGAATGAATGAATGTCCAGATTGCGAGAAAATGTAGCCAGCTTGAGTACAGTGTGATTTTTTGTTGTTTTTTTTTGCCTACATATGTTCCCTTAGAGCAACAGATGACAGTTTGACTGACACACTGACTGCATGTTCACAAGCTTGCAAGAGTGTGTTGGTTTAATAGCTGTGCACATTTCACACTAACAAGAAAGAAAGTTTTAAGAAAATAACAGATGGACCCAGATGTCCAGTGACCTTGTAACTGCGCAGTGTGTGTAAAAAATATGTGTGAGTGGCATTTCCCTACATTGTCTTGCAGTACAGTTGACTTCCTCTGCTCTCACACACACAAATAACAGAGCTTTCACATCTTGTTAATAGTACTCATGGTTGGGTGGATGCTGTGGATGCGCTGGTATACTTTCAAGGCTGCAATGACAATCCTTCTCACCATTTGTCTCCTCGCATTTAATTTCCCTTTCATTTGGTTTCCCCTCCTCCTCTTCCTCTAGCTTTTCCTTCCCTCACACTGTCCCATCTGCTCTTCTCGGAAGTAATCATTTTGTTTTTTTTATGCTCTCCCATTCCTGTCTTTGTGGGATTTGTGAACTTTGTGTGTACGTGTGTGCATAGTCACAGACAGCTTAATAAAGCTTGAGATGTTCGGTTGTTTGGCTCCCATCTCATAACCTGATTCAAGTTTTATTGGCCCTGTGTGAAAGATATAATGGAAACAGGTAATAACTCAAATACTAGAGCGGCAGCATGGGGAGGTTTCAGTCCGGGTGGGTGAAAAGTCCCCTGTGGTGTTTGTATATGTGTGGAAGAGTGAGCAATATGTATTACCAGAGGATGGAAGGGCTTGTGTGTGGGCTTTGTTCCCTGGCTCTTGTCACAGCGTTGGGCCGAGTTAGCATCAAGGCAGCTTTAGAGGTCCTCAGGCTGGGAATAGTAAAAGGCCAGTTTGTGGGTTACAAACTCCAGTATCACACACATGCCAGGGAAGTTTCTGCAGATGTTGTGCAAGTCTCAGCTAACTATTTCCCATTCTCCACCTCTAACATGTGTAGTTGATGGGGAGCCATTTGTACGTCAAGCAATGTGGGTTAACGGCAGGGATCTAATCTCCATCATCCCCTGAGTGTTAGAAGGAAGGAAGCATTTTGTTTGGTTTTAATGTGGCTGAGGGAGAATTATTAATGACTGACTGAGTGTGTGGTGAAGTGTGTTAAAGACATCATCCTGTAAAGATTTGAGGACGTGATTAAATGGCATGCCATTTTCCTTGTTGTGCCACTTCATCAGTAATGCTACAGAATTTTAAAATGCATGGCTTTCCAAACAGTCTGTTTGGCGGCCGATGAATGCTCATATTGATGTTAAATTTTGGATTAGGTCATCGATGGCATGCTTTTTTTTCCTGTGTCTTATTTTTTCTCTCTCTCGTAACCTTTCCTTACTTTTTGTCGCAGTTTGTGCGAGTCTGTCTGTCTTTTCCTGTATTTGTATCTGTTTGTGTGCGAGTGTGAAAGGTGAGCTATGTCATCTGCAAAGTCAAGGTCATCGAGCTGCTCCCACATTGTCCGCTGAATCCCACATCTTTTGCCTTCACTTGTTTTCATCATGATCCAGTCAGTTGCCAGGAGCCGCGGTGAAAGAAGACATTGTTTGAAGCCCGTCTTGACATTAAAGCTTGCATGAGGTTCCATCACCTGAGTTCTTCTTTAAGTTTATGATCTTGGGTATTCCTTAGAGGTCTATTACGTGCCATAATGCTATTATGTCTAAGCTGTCAAATGCTTTCTCTTGATGTACAGGGACATGTTACATTCAAATGACTGATGTGATCAGCGCTTCATTCCTGAATCCTGCTCACTGCACAAGTCTCTTGTCTACAACTTCCTGAGGATAGTTGATAGTTCTCAGATAGGTCACTTTTTTATGGCAGTTTCATTTTTCAGGCAATTTTGTGGGCACCACCGGGCGACAGATGTTGGCATAATAAGTAGGGTCAATAAGGCCAGGGTGGTGTTTAACATGCTCAGTAAAATCTGGAGCTCAAAACACATCTCAGTCAACACTAAAATATGTGTCTTACCCCCACCGTGAAGCAGGTCATGCTTTACAGTTCAGTGACATGGAGAACAAAACACACAACAACCAGGCTGCACACATTCATTAACATCTGTCTCATTGGGATATTAAATCTGTTGGACAGTAAGCAATGTGGACCTGTGGAAAAGAACAAGCCAGGATCTCAGTAATGCTGGATTGGACACATCCTCGGAAATCCTGTTACAAACAACGCCCAACAAGCCCTGAAATTAAACTCCCAAGGAACAAGGAAAGGGTGTCACTCACAAACAACTGGAGAAGAGGTGTCCAAGCAGAAATGTCTAATGGGATCAAATGGAGGGGGATCTCCAAAGAACTTGGAAAAACAGAGTGGAGGTGGAGGACATTTGTCAATACCCTATTTTTCCTAGAGGAGCAAAGGGTTCAAGCAAAGTGAAAGTAATTGTCTATCATTACTATCAGGTGTAGCAGCGCACAGTTTTAAATTTCACATCTATTAAATGTGAGAAATTGCATTGTGGGATTGTTAGTGCATTACTTTCAGTGTATTTGACGTTTGCTTTTTCTTTCCATTTGCTCTATTTTAAAGGGCACTATATAGAACAGAATTCAGACACAATAAAGTGGTGCATAGTGGCGTATGATATATATATATATATATATATATATATAGAGAGAGAGAGAGAGAGAGAGAGAGAGAGAGAGAGAGAGAGAGAGAGAAGAGAAGAAAGAAAAAGGTGACACTTTTTTAAAAGCAACTTACCTGTTGTGGCACTTTGAGTTGTGAGTTTGTGTTGTGAACCTGGTTATTAATAATTGTCTTGATTGTCTTGCATGAGTGGCCTGCTATTAAACACTACTTGTGCTCCAAGGAGGTTGTTTGGCTGAAATATGTCAGAAATCCTATTTTAATTTAACAGAAATCTGCACAGACATTAATTGCTTTTGTGTGGCAACCTTTTCTACTTCTGAGTGTTGATTGCATGATGTGGCATTTAAACAGAAGTCACACCAGGTTTCACACCAAAACACATCAGATTTAGATGATGTATTTATCAGATTAGCACTGGTGTGCTGTCTTCTTTCCATATATCCTTCTGAGGAAAGGCAAATACAATGAATGTCTTCCACTAACTGAATTTCAATGCAGGAGAGGCTCATACGTCCTTCATCTTCTGAGCTATTCTGTGCATGCTGTTTGGATAACAATACAATTTAGGGAAAAAAAGGGAGCAGTAGGTCTGAACAAATTTACACCAAGATAAAAATCCATCAAAAGTGCAAAGGAAACCTCAAAGTGGTACATTTTGAGTAATTATCACCCTGTGAAAGCTTCTTCTGCTGTCTTTCATGAAGAAAGAATATTTTGAAAAAATAATCCATATGTCTCACATTCATAGTCCAAAGAGAGGAGAAAGATGTCCTTAGAAATACCAAGAAAATGAGAGTGCAGTTTGAGTGTGCATGCCTTTAACTCTATGCCCCAGCAGCAGCAGCCTCTGACCTTTCCTAACCAGACTATTTTTTTAATTACCAAGTGTCCCCCATTGGCTGCTAATTAAAACACTATGTCATGTATTATTCAGCCATTTTCTCCATCATTGCTTTAACATAAAACAAACGAGAGGTGCTCACTTTTCCCCATCACACTCCATCTAATCCACTCTAACATATGTTTGATGGCTAATGAAAGCATGTGATATTTTTCTCAGAGGAGGAAATGTTTGCAGATGTTTTTTAAACTCAGTGAAATCCCTCTGTAGTTTCTTTTTTTTTTTCTTTCTGGTAGCTGCTGACCTTTGCTTGGAGGGTCTGTGACTGAGATTCAAAGGAAGCTGTACCATTTTCAATCAAGCACCACTTAATAAAAATGTAAATTGATTTTCTGTTACACAAATGCAGCCTGGAATGGAATTTCAAAGAGCCGCGTTCATTATAAATGCACCAGTATAACCAGTGATAAGCAGATGATGGAGGACTATGGTAACATTCAAAGTTAAGATAAGCATTGTCTGTGGTAATATTTTATTTTTTATACTTGAGCATGCATAACATTCTTAATATATACAAACATGACACGAATAAATATGAATCTGTGGACATGAATATAATGTCCATTCTTGACATTACTTCTACTTATAGCTTTTTCTGGACCTTTTATCTACATCTCTGTTTCTTCCTCAGGAGACAAATGACAACATTTTGAGAAAACTCCAGACACTGAGGAAAACACTTGACTGGCTTTATTTTTAACAGAATTGACAGAACAAAATTAATAACCATTGTAATTAATTCAGGGGTATCCTGGTGTGAAAGGCGCATCATGAAGTGACATCCATGGTTCAATCCGGCTGAACCGGGTACATTCACATTCCCCATCTCTCTCATTCATTTCCTATTATGTCTCTAACGTCGACTCTGTAATAAAACCATGAAATGCCCAAAAATATTTTTAAAAAGTAATAATTTCATAAAAGGAACATCTCTAACTTCTAACTTCTCATTTTAGAATGGCAAGCATCTGTTGATGGATTTTCTTTCCTTATACCTAATGAAAAAACATGTTTCTCATTGCCTTCAGAACAAGCTTTGTCAAGTTTTGTCACCACTACCAAAAAATCATCTGAATTATACCTTGAAACCATATGAAGTTTCTCAACTGACAATACAGATATAAAGACTTTTTTCAAGGTACACTAAGCTATACTGTGGTCTCCAGCGAAGACCGTGAGAAAGTGGTTTTGTGGTTTGGCTCTAGACCCCCGTGTCTGCTCTGTCTGTGGCTGCCAGTCAACCAGAACACTAATCTAACAGCAGATACAATCCCACCCATCCCAGCCATTTGTCTCCTCACGCACTGCGATGATAATTTATCTCAGCATTTTTTTTTTAAATCTGATTTTTCTTTTGGGATCTCAGTAGTGGGACTATGAGTGTTTACTAATCTGATTATAGATTTTTGTTCTCCTCTCTTTTTTAAACAACTCTTGTGTTTGGAGAAGCAAGGCACCCTGACGCAGGCACACACACATACAACACACACCACTCCTATGTGACTGGTCTATCTATTCACCTTACACTGGAGACAACAGGTGATAGCAGACCACAGGTACTGGTACCTGTACAAACACACGCACACATATGTGTGTGTGCTTTCCAGTTTGTTTTGATAGTCTCGTAGGTGTCTGGAGCTCACTGGAGACATCGTGGTCGTGGGAAAGATGTCTTCCCATCAGATGGTAGCTTTGTGTCACCATTGCTCTTGTCTGTAATCTCCTGTTTTGTCTCACTGAAGAGAGCTGACTGCTGGAGACTTTCTCAGGTAGATTACTGCAGTATAGATTAGAAGAGACCTCACTGCAGATGGCTACACCACAATGTCAGATTTGTAATAGAAGTGATGGGACAAGACTGAACAATTTCTTTTTACCTTTTTATGCTGCTGTTGTCTGCTGCCGCTCAGTGGTGGAGCTGAACACTCGATTGTTGAAACGTGTCATGGCTTTGAAGCAGTTTACCACCATTTATCACCTCAGTTTCCTTAATAGAAGCGGTGAAAGTTATTATTTTTTTTTTATTATTATTATTTTTGCACCTTTTCAGCTCAGGTGGCATAACATCATTTTTTCAACACAGATTTACAAACACATAAATTATATTTTGAAGAGAAAAGATTGTGCAAAGAATAATTTAATTGGAGCAAATAAAAATGTATTCTGTGCTAACCTTAATCCCATAAAATGAGAGTGTTTGAAATTATCCACACAGGCACACAATTAGGTAACGCTTCAGATAGCATTTGTAACAATTTAAAAGCTTATTTGCTCAGATTCGACAATCATTTTCTGACCCCCTTAGTTTTACTCATTTGCTCTCTCTCATACTTCTGTTGGACTGTTGGGCACTCGCTCACACTGTCTGTCTTGTTCCCCTCAACATCTCTGATCTGTGCAGTCACATTTGCTGCGAGCTCACTCAACCTGACAGAGTGTTACAGTGTAACACCACTTCAAGTGCCAATCACACCACAGCCACCAATGTTGGAATGCAAGTAAGTACATTTACTCAAGTACTGTACACATTTTATGGAACGTTATACTTCTGCTCCACTTCATCTCAGAGGCAAATATTACATGTTTTTCTTCACTATCTTTATCTGCTACAATTTATCATATCTGTCCAGTGAAAACTATGAAAGTTGACTTTTTAGAGTTACATTGTCCTAAAATTCTGCTTAATGATTCCTTTACTTTTGCTACTTTACATTAAAGTAAGGTTTTGATTGCAATACAAGTAAAAGTACTCATAGACAAGCATTTTCACAGTGTGGTACTGCTACTTAAGTAAAGGATCTGAATACTTCTCCCCCTACTAGCCACATATATTAACGTGATAATTGTTAGCTACACAGCCAATGAATTACGGTCCGTCTAAAAAAAACCCAATGAACTGTAACCATGCCCCTCAAATTACTCAAAATGTTCCATGACGTGCTCAGGATGGAGGCACAAATATAACACCATACCCTGGCAGCAGTGTGACTTGAAAACTCTGCCGTGTCCAACAATAATTGTCTTGTGTTGCATTTAAGGGGCTCATAATCTAATTTTTCTTCATATTTGCCTCCTGACTGCAGTAGCTTGTCTTCATTAGCAGCGATGGCCTGGAGTGAGTATGTCAGGTTGATGGCTTTTCTCTGCCTTTCCCGCTAGCATGAGCAAGTGATTAGCTCATCATTAGCTGGGTAAGTGGTGGCAGGACACACAGGACAGGACACCCCTGGGTTTGCGTGCGCTTAATTGTGTGCGGAAGAGGCGCTGTGCATGAACATGTAAGATGAAACGTGAGCGTTTTTGAATGTGAGAGATTGTTTGCGCAGCCCCAACTCACACCCCATCGATTTTCTGAAGAAATTGTGTTTTCGCGTGTCTCACTTATCACTCGCCTCGGTAATGTGTGTGTGTGTTCATAACATGTGCAGGGTCGCACATACAGACACATATACAGTATGTATTTACACAAACAGTTCCGCTGTTTATTCCAGCTCCTCATGTGGCCTGTCATGTATGTGAGCAGATTTGTGTTACTGGATTATTTGTTGGGAGTGCTCTGAGCAAACAAGCTCTCAGGCACACACTCAGTGTGTTTGAGAACTCACTCAGTTCATACTGACTCTTCAGGTTTACACACTTTCTCCTATGAGGCTCTGCAGTGTCACAGGATTCTTTAAACAAGTTAATTATGTTGATTTTATGGTGATTTTCAGAAGATATGACTTAACTCAGCCACTCTAAGATATGTTTGACTCAGCTGTAGCAAGGAGGTGGACTGACACCCCGCCAGCTGTCAGTTTACCTTTCCAATCTTCGAACAGGGATCAAATCACCAACCTTTGGGTTATTGGACGACCCACTCTACCACTAAGCCACAGTCGCCACACAATACATAAACATTCATTTGAAACTTTCTTTTTCTTATGTTGAATCATGTGCTTGCCTGTAGACAAATTTATAGGCGCACTGTGCAGTTTTCTTGTAAAGCAAATCTGTGTGTATCCTTGAGGTCTAACAAATGTACTGAATGCATTTCCTTCCAAAGATGATTTTTAAGTATTTTAAATCCTGCATGTCTGTTTACAGGCTTCTTCCCTGTCTTTGCTGGGGCATTGTTGCATTTCTTGCCGAGGCTGTTGTCACTTGCAAGTCTTCAAATGTAACACCTTGGCCCTGCGATTCAAACTGCAATGTTATAGGTACTCCGGTAGTGTTGTTTCTGGATACACCTGTCTGATGCAATGTTTTGCTGTACTATTGAAGTCAAGCCACTTAGTATAGAGAGCGAGAAAGACCACATATTGAGGCATGAATCTATATATGGGTGAAACAAACACAGGGTTTTCATCCATGAGACCTTTTTAACTTATGTTAAGCCAAGTTGTTCCTTCAGGCTGTTACAAACTTACTGTATTATTGCTAATTTGACCAAAACGCCTTGCACCTGCAAAACAGACACCAGAGGTGTAGTTTGGAGTGCAGTGCAGGATCATCATGATCAAGTTAGCACTGAAAATGTATTGTCTTGTTATTTTACCTCCACCTGTAGATCAGTACTGTGAAACCATTGGCAGAACTGTGCACCATATTACACACAAGGGCCCCACTCAGCTGACTCGCTATGCAGTGATAACATGTCAATATCAAAACATATCAATGTATTAGCGATTAGCTAAATGCTCCAAAGCTCAATTAGCACTAAATTAAAAGTGTAAATCTTAGCGGTCAGTATTTTCCCTATAATTAGGAACATTTTCTTTCCTGTTCAGGAATCTTCCAAGGAAATTCTAGACTTAAAAAATGAAGTTTTATCCTTCATGAAGAAAGCTATTTCTGTTTTGAGCACGTCCCAAAAAATGTTCCTGTTTCAGTCAATTTCTAAAGGTAATCTAAAACTACAGGGTACAACGAAATGGACAACTTCTTCCACAGTTGTGGTACAAGTTTGGTTTGTGCATCTCTGACTCTGAGTCTCTGAGCTATCAAGAGCCACTCAACTGCCTGCTCAGCCATCCCTAATTCTCTCATCACAGTCTTAGCATAAATAGAGGTCACTCTTGTGTAACATTTTACCAAATGGTTGCCAGCAGCTCGAACATTGCGACTATTTCTATTACCTGTAGCTGATTTTCTATCACCTGTAATCAGTCATCAGTTTTCTGCTTCACTGCCTGTTGTTACTGTCCTTCTGCCTGTCGGATTACCTGCTTTCCTGCCTCAGCGCCCTTTGATTTGTTCTCCTTATCTGTCTGTTGATACTTTTAAAGTACAGAAACTGACTTTCACCATGTTTACAATGTCAATGTCTGTCTGCATTTCAGTCCAGTTACCTGCTCCTGTTTCTCACACTTCGACACAGGGAGAAGATAGGAGATAGGAAAACACATAAAGCTTCATATCAGAAGCAGTGAAAGTCCCATTTCAGTAAGTTCAAAAAGAGATTGCAGGCATACACAGCTGTTTAATTTGTTTGGGGATGTTCTATCTAAATTAATTCATATCAGGAGAAAAGATTCGCATTAGGAAAGTGAAAAACAATTTCAAGGTTTCATATCGTTCTTACTGGTTGTCTGTGCAGCACAGAGGTCTGACAGCTCACTAAAGCCTTATCGCAACATGAAGCAATCTTTTTTTTATGATTTCACATTATTTTTTAATGTGCTGATTTTCATTGCCACTGTGAAATAACAGAACAGACTTTAATGACAGCCCTCCCCTCCCCCTTTCAAAACATCTTGTGAGACAATAATTTGGAAAACATCAGTAAATGTAGCCTGAGAAAGTGAGATGAGCCATGAATCCCTGTTTATGCATTTGCGCATACAGTCATCTCCATAATGACTGGCTTTCAGCCAAATATTTGAGTGTCTTTCCATTCAAAGAGACTAGAGACTGGTATTTGCAGCATTAAGGCCACGATACTGCCTTCTATTTCAGGCAATGTCAATAAAACAGTGTTGCCAGTGGATTGGATATGGGGAAGAAGACCAGCAATAAGGACAAAATCCTCTATCATGACCATAAAAGACTGCTAGTTGGCTTGACAGTTGGCAGTAAAATCACCATTAATGGACCACAAAGTGTTGCCAAATATTAGATCCAAGCTACAAATGGGCTGACAAGGTCTATTCATGCAGAATTTAGATTTTAAGTACCAAGATATAAAGTCAGGAGTTAAAAGCATTTCTCGGCAATACCTTGACTGCCGTTGTTGTGTGAGGGTGAAGTGTTACTTCAATATTTTTACTCTCATTTTCAGGATGTAAAAGGTTGTAGAAAATTAGGTATCATCTAAATTAGAGCTGGAGCCAGTTGCACCATATTTGTCAGTTCAAACTCAGCATAGTTATAATGTAAGTACCACATGGAGATTTATGCATCAGTAAATTAAAATGGTTTTCAACCACTGACAGAATAAAGAATGGACGGCATTTGCGTGAAGCGGCGTTGGCTACCACCATGTTGGCAGTACTACCTCCAGGCTAATCTAAATATCGGAAAAGATGTGGTTAGCCGACAGACCTGACGTGAGCTGAATGATGACTGGGACGGATCTGTAACGGCCCCCACCTGTTAACCTGTCACCTGCCAAGTGGCCATGCTGTTAATTATACATAACGTTAAGCCTTAAAATAATTTGAACCGGTGAGTTAAAAGAAAATTCAGACTCACACTCAGTTGTCATGAACATTATTATTATTCTTACACATTATTTCTGCTGTGAAGTTGGACATTTTATCATTATTATTGACATGTTCTGCAGCCAGCCTCAAGTGGATGTTCAAGGAACTGCAGTTTTTGGCACTTCCATAGGGCACTGGCTTCACTTCACAGCCATGGAGGTTGCTGCCTGGTTGCACCATACAATCTTCTTCTGTTAGCCTACTATATATATACCAAGTAACTGCCAGCTGAAACTGTTGCATAGCTAACTAAATTAACTGACAATGATCCATGTGGACTGAAGAGTAAAGGATGTAATGTGGAATATTTGCTAGAAGAATGACCTGTAATGAAATACTGATTTATAATTATTTAACTGGGAAGAATTTAATTAATTATATTTCACAAAATAATAAAACACCTTAAATTATCTAACATGGCTAAATGACCAAATAATGCTAGCTTGGTTAGCTTAATTGGTTATTTCCCCATTCATTGAAAACAGTATGAATACAGACAAGTCTGCAGCACATGTCCGCAGTAAAGATTAATATATCGTTTGACACCATAAAACTGTAAAAAGTGTTACATCTTTAGTGTTACACGGTTGTCTCATTCTCTAACCATCAGATTATCAGTGCTCTCACCCCTTTTGGGATGTTTACTGCCTCACTGGTTTGCATCATTAACCCTATTTAGCTGTGGGGCTAATAACACAAACCCAAGTGTCCATGGCTCAGATCTCATGAATAGAAAGATTGTTGGGAGAGAGCGATGGGGTTATCACTCATGTCAAATTCCTGGCCAAAGTGGCCACTTTGTTTGGAAAAAAGATCTGGCTTTGTCATGGCATGGCAGTCATTCATTCCCCTCGAGTGAAAGGAGCTCAAGACAGCGGAACAAGTCCTCAAAAAGTAGCGTCGCTGCACTGTGGAAATCTCGTAATTCCAGTTTATCTTTTCATTACTGATGAAATTTTATGATTCTCTGTGTGTTCATGTCACGGCCCATTGGCCCTTTAGATACATTCATATTAATTCATAATCCACCATGATTTCTTCTGTCATCAATCAGAAAACAACCTATTTTGTCCAAGTCCTGGAGAGCTGGCTGTTTAGAGATATGAGACTTTCATCTGGCAGTGATTTGAGACACTGAAAGTGAAGAGGGTCACTTCATCACTCCCAATACTGACTTAGTGAAAGACTCTGAACCAGCCATGACATGCAGGGATGATAAATATGTCAAGCCATCAATTAGGAAACCTAAAACTGGCCGTATATAACTTGGCAAGGAGTCTAAGGTTCAACATGTAGTTGGCCATCACAGTGTACATCAGCGCAGTTATAATAAGGTGTGATGATGGCTAAGGTCACAGAAAAGATTATGTTTCCACACTCTAGTTTTTGCAAGAAAAAGTGACTCATGCTGCAACAGTATTAAGTTAACAGAAGTTTCAAATGCATTAGAAATATGAGATGTAAATGACACGTTGTGATATGTTGCAAAACAAAAGCTCTGATCATTAGTCATAAGTTAATAAGATTCCTCTTTATCCCCTGAAAGAAAATCCCTTCACTGCTACTTCACTGGAAACCTTGGCCTAGCTCTGCTTTATAAGCCACTGGGTGTGTTAGATCTGAAAATATTTCCTGTCTTTGGATGGTTACTACACATCCATGCTTGAAACAGTGAAGGTTGCGAAATCAGAACTAAATTGCTGCTCCAGCTTTCTCCCTCTTTCTCCTGTTGACAGTCCAGCTAAATGTCAAATCTGTCAACAACTACCACTTTACCCCAAGCGACAAAAGAGGGATCGGGTTTCTGCTGTGGTTCAATGTTTCCTAGGAACCAGTAGCAGCTTGACACATGAGAGGCTGGATTCTGAAGTTAAAGATATTTCACTCAAGTACAACATTTGTATTCAATCTTGACCCACATTAACCCAGTATGACTTTGTTTAGCGTGGAGCTTATACTAATGTGCTTTTTTGACATCCAAATTTTCACTTCTTTTCAGTGTTTTCAGTTTTATTTAACTAAACTTACAGTTATTTCACACATCTGGCATTCAAATAATGTCCACGTCTTAAGTAAAAGCTCACAATAAAGGATCGCTGGAAGGCTATTAATGGAAAACATTTGGGATTTACTTATATTACTTATTGTTTATACATTCACCACCTCTTATCCAAATGCATAATGTTTCCTTGATATGTTTCCCTCATAAAACATTTGTAAAACCAATTATTTTAATATTTTTAAAGCCTGTATCATTTCATTGACATTCATATTGACTAGTAGTGATCTTCTTCCATGCTTTCTCTTGTTCATTGTTCATTTTTGGTCTGATACCGATACTTTGTTATTAAAAGTGGCTTATGTACTTTGATGTACAGAACACACAAGAGCAGTGGAGAAGACGAAAAGACGGAAAGTATTGTTTGCACAGACAGTTCTACTCACTGATAAAATACGAATGGGAGCAGCAAGAGAGAAACTGATCCCTTTTTGATACTGATCCTATTGACTCTAGAATAGTCAAAAAGCATCTGTAGTGATTGATATTTCCACACCTAGCGCCTGGGTATGTTTCTTGGCATGTGAAATCTCGCAGGAATGTGTATCGTGTCGCCCATGCGCTCATATGTGCACTTCAGCTTCTGAACTGCAATTAGACTAATTATCAATGGGAGTGTTTGGCTGAAAGGTGAAAGATAGGTATTACATTGACTTTTTGATTTGCCTAGAGAGGTTTGCACAAGATACAAACAAGATGCTCATAAAAACACTGTTCTATAATGTTACTAGTGGTAGCACTACTGAATTTATCAAGACAATAGGTAATATGGAGGAAGCTGAGGATAAAGGCCGGTCTCTAATGTAAGCCTGGCCTGATCACTGAAGTGAATATTTGAGAACTATTTATTTATCACCACGTGAGAATTCATAGTAGTTGCCAACCCCCTGAACACTTTGTTGAAAGCTTGTAGAGAACTCAAACAGAAATGTAAAATGATGGTGGAAAATGCTTTTCACATGCTTGCCTCACTGGCGCTTTAGTGTTTGGAAAATTGTGCTAATACAGGATATGTCAGGGCAAGGAACGTTTTTTTTAATGTCTGCTGTTGAGATACTTGAATGACAGGTGCTGTCAGAGGCTGTTTAAATAATCATTGTCCTGCTTTTTTTCTGAGAAGATGGCCGATCGTACATCCACTGAAAGACACGGTGTCATCACACCCAGTTTTTCAGCCATTACATCAGCCGGTAAGTCTGGTTGTGACTCTGATGTAATGCCTCCTATTTTCTCCATTTTCTACTCCTCTTAAACTCACAGCATCGCTCTCAATCTCTATTATCGCTTCTTTCATATTCCGCCGTTCACACATTACCTGCCTCAAAAACATTTCAATCAAAAAACCTTGAGGCTGACGGAGGAACAAGAAAAGAGAGGCAAACAGTTTCTTCTCTGGACTTCAGTTAGACTATTTATCAATAGGAGTGTCTGGCTGTTAGGTGAAAGATGGGAACCACATTCACTGTTTGATTTGGTGGTGCCTGGAGGAGAGAAGATAGAGATTAATGAGCTTATTAAATCCAAACGGACTCCCAGACAGACAGCTCATTAAAACTGCAGTGTTTGGAGCCCTTCACAATGCTAAGGACAGTCAGAAAGAAGATTTGAATTGTTTTTCAGCTGTGAGCCTGAGTTCTTTAAAGAAGACTTTAATGGACGTATTTGTCATATGTTTTTATATTGTCAAAGTAATGTTATATCAATACTTGTGAGACATGCCCCTATAACCTTTCACTTCTGGTTAGAGAGATGTTGAAGTTCTTTCTGCAGCACTGGATACAAATAAATGAAAAGAGTTGTTTGGCATTTGTGTAATCCTTCAGTGAACCTCTGCTGTGTCTACACAATCGAATCTAATAATTATGATTTTATTTGTTTCCAGTCCTGCTTCTTCCTTTAGTGGAAATTATTTTGCCTTAGTTTTTTTTAGTTTATTTTCTGAAAAGAAGTTCTCAGGTTTTGTATTTGCCTCTCAGACCCTTGAGAGTTCACACATTGATTGACAGAGAGCTCTGCTAGTCCTTAGCTCAACATGTAGGATGGCCATTGCTCCGCTTGTATCGGCTTCACACGCCCTTCCAGATTGATGCTGAAGCCCTTTCACACACACACGACTCCATGCTTTCAAAAAGCTGGCTCAACTGCAAAGAGAGTACAAACTGTCTCATCTACATCCCCAAAGCAGCCCACTCAATCAGACACATTATACGACTTGTGTCGTATAATGTGTCACAACAGCGTGTAGGATGGGATGTGTTTGTGTGTCTGTGTTCAAGTGTGTGAAGTGAAAGGAGAGGTGGAGCGCCGTTCTGTTGGTTAAGCGTTCCTCTTTGCTCTCCCACGGCGGCTAAACTGCTGACTGGCACTTTCCATTACAGAGATGGAGAACATGCACAATATATAGCTTCACACACATGCGTACACACACACACACATACTTTTGTATACACGCACCTGGAAGGCTTACATGGCTTTACATGGAGTGCTGGTCCTCAGCCAGCAGCTGCTGCCAACAACCAATCATCACACTTTTCACCTGGCAGTGTCTCGACAGTCCATCCTTTTACAGCTCTCCTGTTAAAATGTGCCAGCATGTGTGTGTGCCTTTGTGTGTGTGTGTGTGTGTGTGCAGGTGTTAATATGTGTCTGATATGTTAATGTGTCAGAAAATAAAGTGCTGGCGATGTGAGTTGTATGCACCGAGCCACAGAACAACAGTGAAGGCTGTTTATGTGTAGAGGGCTTCGTTCCAGCCACATTAGGCCTTGTAATAGGCTTCATCTTTAACTGATTTTGTTTGTTCTCACAACAGCACGTCGTCCCTGTGGTATATTACTTATTATATATTATTATATATTTTACTTTTTACTTTATTACTTTACTTTATTACTTTACACTTTTATTTTGATACAGACAATAGTGGAGAAGACTAGACTGGAAGAGTAATTGAATGATTTGATGATTAATACACGAATCAAAAGCCAAATTATGTGAAAGCAGAAATGGCCAAAACTGGCATTCAGCATGTCAAATATGAAGATTATCCTGTTATGTTATATTACATTATATATATTTTATTATATTTATATATATTAAATATAAAATGTTTTAATGCCAACAGAGGGTTCGGGGAATGTGCTCAGGGTCCTAGTAATAATTTTAGATGACTGAGACATGAATTCCTTACATACACACCTTTGCCCTCCCCACACCCCAAAAACATCTGACTAACATTAAAAAATGTTTTTTTTTAATATTTGATTGGTAACCAATCATAGACATGACATCACCCATAGGTTACTGAAGCACCTGAGTTTGGTAGATCATTGTGGCTGTCCTGCCAAGATGGTGGCTTATTACAATTTGAATGGGTGAGTTAAACAGACAGGGGTACAGTTGTCACAAATGAGGAAATTATCTGTAGAGACCAACTAGCTTTTTTCGACTGGGCTGTAAACATGTTTATTTCTGCTGTGAAGTTGGACATTTTATCATGTAGGATTATGGAGACTGACTTTTTCTGTAGCCAGCCTCAAGTGGCCATTTAAGGAACTGCAGTTTTTGGCACTTACGCATTAGCTTCACTTCACAGCCACAGAGGCTAGTGACAAAATCAGTAGTGATTAACACTATACAAATCAACTTCAAGAATTCAGTTTAATTTATGTATTGTAGAATATGAACTCTTTATAGGTCAAATTCCTAGAAACACCATCAAGGGCAACACCTTGTGTTCTCAATATTGGGACATTTTGGATAAATGATACGAATATGAATAGAAACATTTTCAAAACAATAAATTATTAAAATGAAAGAATGAATGAAATGAAATTAAAAATGAAAATTAAGCAGCAATGAAAATTGTCGAAGCCCAGGAGTAACACAAACTGACGCACGTTCGCTTGTCTTTTTCCTTCCTGTTTCTTTTCTGGGATCACTGGACAGAGAGACGTCAATTCATCCTTCTGTCTGTCACTCCTCACCAGCTAAACGCAGAGATCTGGTTACAACCTCCACTTCACACACACACACACACACTTAGCTGGAGAGGCCTCTTTTGTCCAGGCATGTGTTCTACCACATCTGGCTTCACACAGCAAAGACACACAGAGGGGGATTTTTTTTTTTTTTTTTTTAGAATTTGTGCTGAGAGAGGGCTCTTGAGGTGCAGGAGACGGTGTGACTTGCAAAAACTATTTTGGGCCTTGCTTCTGTATGGTGTAGGCATAATGAATTACAGCTGGGAATAACAACGGGCATTTAAGTGAGGTAACACCCTCTGTGAAGGCCACATTAGAGGTTGAAAATGTTTTTATCTTCAATAGGTCAACTGTTCATGTCCTCATCACAGATTGCCATTCTTTGACAACCTTTAGGAGATAGGGCTGCATGTGCAAGTGACAGATCTCAGACAAACATTACGTAGGATAATATACTGATATCGCTAATATCTTTGATTATTTAACCAAAACCATGATCTCCCTCTGCAAGGGCAGGTTTAGGCTGCTAAAGCAACTCTATCCAGTGTGAAAGTCCTGTGCTTTACCTCAACTTCTTTCTGATCCTATCAGTGACTTGACTGTGGTTTTGTAATGCCACATTTCCTCGATAGAAAATGAGAAAGAAAGTCAGCAGAGAACATATCTAGACAGCGTTGTACGGTTTATATCCAGGAATAAGTTCTGTCAGCTTCACACTGTGATGATTCATCTCTATGGAAAGTAGAAGTCAAGGTGCACCAAAGCACATTCTGTTCTTCAAACAATGAAAATGTATTCAGCTACACTTCGTCAGAGTGAGTGGGTTGTGTATCTAATTTTAGCATCAAACTCATTACATTTTTGTCTGATTAATCTCATGGAAACTAAATTAACATTTTGATCTTCTTCTATTTTTTTTTTCTTTCAACCAGCAGCAGAAGCAGAATACAGGTTGATACCCACACACTCTTTGAAACGCTGCCTGCACAGTTTGTTACTCAAACCTGGAGGCTTGTTTGCAGTCACACAGCATAAAATCAGCTGATATCATTCACAAGTTGTTAGTCTGAGCAGATTTTAAATCTTGATAGCACAGTCTGGCTTTGATGTTTGAGGGTTTTTTTTTTATTAATATACTTTTTCTCTGTAATGCAAGCATTTTATTTAAAAGTATTATCTGCCAGGTAGCAGCTTCAAGTCAGTTGTGTGACAGCATGCTGGATTTGTGTCCTCAGAGAATATATCTCTGTGTGTAGAGACATTCATCACATCCCCTTTGGATCTAGGTGTGTGTGTGTGTGTGTGTGTGTGTGTGTGTGTGTGTGTGTGTGTGTGTGTGTGTGTGTGTGCTTTCAGAGGTGCTGAATGTGAGCTCTGGAGTCTATCAGCACTTCTTGCCACTAAATATATAGAGTTCATATGCATATAAAGAACCAGAGACACATAAGCATTCATATTCAAACTAACATTTCCATTTTTCTATTTTTAAGCTGTTTTCTGTGGCTGCAAAACCAAAATCACAAACTCAACATAATTTGGCCACGAATAAAATTTGTTTATGATGTGCACCTTGACTACAAATACACAAATAAAGCGGGTTTGTTGGTTTTGAGTGTGCAGTGTTCATTCATAGGTTCAGATACACAGCGGTCTATGGTGTATTAAAAAGCTCCACATTTCGAACCAAAACAACCCAAAACAGAGCAGAATGTCTGTTTTCACTGGAATGAAAAACTGACTTAAAAAAAGGAATCTCATACAAGAACATAAATCAATGTGCAATTATTTATCCACAAAAAGCCAAAACCCATAATTTAAAATTTGTGTCAGGGGTGGTGTGTATTGTATTACATTGTATTATTTACATTGTGTTGTACTATTTTGTGGCTGCATTGATTTCTTGCAGCAGTAATGTGTCCAGAGTAAATTTCTCCCTGAGGAACAACAAAGTAAATGTATTGAACCCCCCAAAAGAACTCCCAGGCACCAGAAATTAGAAAAAGAAAAACCAATTTATTAGCACGGCTCAGTGCCACATTTCAGCAAAAATGCCTTCATCAGGGAGCTGTTGTCTCCATCCTCTGTGGGGATTTTTTCATTTTTAGTGTCCTAATTTGTCCCACATGGATTATCATCCACTCCCTCCTGACTTCTTTGACACTCTCCAAAATGACAGATGTCGAGAGCTCAGTCCCAGATCGACGTCTCTTTGTCTCTCTCATTCTGTCACACACACACACACACACACACACACACACACACACACACACACACACACACACACACACACACACACACACACAACCAATTAGAGTCACACATCTCACAAATACATAAAACTCAAATACACACCAGTACACTCACACTAAGATGTTTATTTACACACATTAACTCAGACGTGCAGACAGGCTTTTGTTCTCATTCTCTCATGCTCACACACAGACACACACACACACACATGCATGCACACACCGACACTACCCTGTGTGCTGATGAGTATGCTTACCCACTGAAGTGTGATTAGTTATACAGGTTGTATTTGGATGAAATGGCAGTAGGTGGTGACACAACATGACGCATTGCCAATGAAGCAGGATCATTAATTACAGTCATTATACCTATCGCAGCAAAAACACACATTTACACACAAACAGGCACGCATCCAGTCAGTGTGCAAGTGCCCTCCTGCTTCACAGTCCACCATAGAACATTTAAATAAATATGCACTTGTTGACACAGCTGGACAGACACAGTGTGTTTGTCTCTGTAGAAGTTTGAGAGGTAAATTTGTCTTCGGCATGAATTTCTCTATTTTTGAATATTGTATGCTCGTGGCGCATTAGCTTTGCAGGACGCAGCGTGTGACAAACAAACCCACATTCATGCATCACTGCTGAGTAGTAGCTTGTGGCTGCAGCGCCTTCCCTCTGACAAATGTCTTTCTTCATTAGACTCCAAAACATTGCCTCGCTCCCACGTCCCTGCAATGATGTTTCATTGAGTCATTTAAAGTTACAATAGTCATCTTTCTCTTTATTTTCACTGTATACTTTGTTCTTCATGAGACTTGCTACAACAATTTATCCTTCCCTCGTCTTCCTCGCCCGCTTTGAACAAATCACCATCTAACTGTGAGCCTGGAGACAGATATAGCACAGATTAGGGCACAGAGGCAGGATAGCATCAGCCCCATATAAACAAAACAACCAGGCACCAGGCAACAAACAACATGCATTTCTTTGAATTGATGAGACTTACATTGTGCAGAGATTTCAGATTATCTAATCTTGTGTATGTCTCGTTTACTTCTTTTGTGCCAGATGAAAATCATTATTATTATAATTTTTTTTTTGCTGTAGCATATCTTTATGGTGTTCTTGCTTCATGCTCAAGTCAGATTTTTAGGAATTTTCGGAAGACAAAAAGCGTTTCAAATTGTTGTTTTTTTAGCTAGCCTCAATTAATATTCCATCTCACAAAGACAGTCTTGGAAGTCAGTACTTCTTACAACAAAATTTGATTTCTCAAGCGGAATATATATTTCAGTGTCAAGCACGAACCAGTGGTGGGGTCTGAGACCGGGGAGTGATGGGCAGATTGTGTGATGACGGAGGGGATGGAGCAGGAGAGGTGGAGGCGTCAGGTCTGACACGCAGTCTGACAATCAGCAGCCTTGCTGTCTCCATTCTCTTTATTTCTATCTGTCTGTCTGCGGTGGCTTTTTCTCTCTCTGTCTACGCAACGTCTGTCTCCTCTGTCTTTATCTTTCTCTCACATTTGCTTTCACTTCCACACTCAGACACGCTTTTGTTTTCATGATATCTGTTCTATATTTAGTCAGTTTTAAATGTCTCACATATTATGGCCTTTTTAAAAGTTCTTTGAGGAGTCAGTCTGATACTAAAAGCCCATTTGAATAAAAAAATATCGCCCTGTTATATAAATGCAATGACTTAAAGAAGATCCAGACATGATGACACCAAAGATCAAATAGGTCATCTGCAAGTTCAGGTAGGTCTTTTCAGCATCACATCCTGTTAGTTAAAAGAAAAAAATATCTGAAAAAAAAAAAATGCTCAAAAGCAGATCCAGCACTACAGCCATTACTCAATATGTCCCTTCAAACCTACATTTCAGTGCAATATAATCTCGATTCACATTACTGGCTTCCTTGCTGGGGCATGAACCCTCCGAAAGTTAAGCAGGGCTTGTTACGTCACTCCTATTTTTGTCGCTCATCCATCCACAAACTATAAGACTCCCTCATTTTCTGAGAGGAAAGTAGCCCCATTTGTCAGCACTATCACCGCTGTGTTTTCTCATTTGTCTGTCAGTGATTCGGCTCAGTGAGTTAACGGCAACCTAATTCCCGCCGTTCATTCATTCGCCGTTCACTCTCACTCGGGTGTCGCAGACTTGCAATAGGGCAGTGATTTAGTGCTCGGAAACTTAACTACTCCAAGTGGAAACTCACAGAGGGAAGGAAAGGCTTTCCCTCCTCGTATGATGATTGATAAATGATAGTCAGGAGGCCTCCGCTGCCACACTGTAATAACCGGTTACGTAGCGGGGAGAGACTCAAGACTAAGTCCTTCCACTGATGTGTCTCTCAGTCTGCTGTCTCTCTGTCTTTTTTGTTTCTTTCCTTTTGCCTGTAACAGTGTGGCCACTGTCCACAAATATGCTCCTAATCTCCGATGACTGGAGCTTTTCTGTTCGACGCTGGGTCTGTTTCTGGCCGACACATTAGTTTGATGGATTGTTAGAAAATAGTGGTGACCACACGCTGTAATTTCAGGCCAATTTAGGCCACCTTAAATTTACATCAGTTTCAATTGGACATAGACTGAATCCATTTTGAATTGCACTCAGGGCAACAGTTCACTTTGGGAGAACATTTGTACATTTTGGGCATGTGTATTTCTAACTGTGTGTTTGACGGGTCTTCTCAGGGTTGTCTCAAGCAAATCTGCCAGTTTCCTTTCCTCTCAGTATTCAGTGTTGAACTGACTCCAGAACAACCTGGGTGTTTGTGCTCATATCAACCTGCAAAAAGCTGTGACCTGCTCAAAAGCATGTGCCGTAGTTTTTGGTTCTGTTTCTTCCGAGTGCCAACCACAGATCTCTGACCCACGATGATCACTCAGGTTTGCTACACAGCTAAAGCTCAGCCTGTGTGCCACTGTGTGCTCTGTGTGTGTTTTACTGAACATTCAACATATAGTTCATAGTGAAAATACAGAGAAACACTAAAAACATTCTGCATTAGTACTTAATTAGTTATTTTTACTAATTATTTCACTATTATTGTATCTGTATGATTGTATGTCACAGTTAAATAAATTTAATTGAAATTAAATTACCTTAACCTTGAATCATTTGCAAATATTCATGTCTGACAGAAGATTTTGCCTCTGCTAAACATTATGCTTTTCATAACTGCATCCACTTCTAAATCTGGTCTCTGGCCTCTTCATTGTAGTTTAAAATATGAATATGTCTCATTCCTCTGCCCTAAACATGTAGCTAGAACTCAGAATAGTCATCCAAAACACATGTATAACCACTGTGTGTCATGTTGTCAGAATGCTTAAACTCGAAGTACATTAAAACAAATTAGATTTGGTTGGATTGAAATGTCAGTATATGCAACCCACTTAGCAGTCACAGCACTGATTGGAAGGTTTTGCAAAACCATAAATTATGTTCAGTGATTATTATGTTTTTAAATGTTCAGTTCCATTTTATATATATATATATATATATTGGAATATATGTATATATATATATATATATATATATATATATATATCATGGCACATTTGCACATGTAATCACAATATAGTTAAGCAACCAAATGTGCTTGTTTAAGGTCAGGTCTCGACCTAAAACACTAATAATATTTTATCTAGTATCTATTTAAATCTCAGCTGCAATAGCTTCTTATAAGTTCTGAACATTTTTAGTACGGCAGAGCAGGTGAATTATCTATAAACTAAAATGTCAAATATCTATAAACTTAAGTCAAATAACTAAGTCAACTTGTTTGCTGTTCTCGTTGTTTATTAAAAACTGTTGATGTGTCCTGGATCAGGTCACTAAATATATTTACTCCACTGACAAGTCTAGTTGTTCTGTTCAGCTCCCAAAAGTGCTATAAACATACCTTGTCAGTGGTTAGAGGTCAGGGATCGGCTCATGTTCACCACGTAGTGACTACATCAGTGTAATATAATCATGTTTAATTCAATATGATGTTCTTAAGCTATTGCTAATTATCTGTTGGAGTTCTTGTCAGCTTCTCCGCTGCCCATTTATAACTTTCTTTGTCCTCGGCTGATTTTGATCTTGAGCCATAACTACTGCAGCACGATAAGCCCTGACAACTCATCCACCCGTTTTTAATTCCCCTTCATGTTTGACAAAGAAAGACAACACCGTACAATGTAGATATGACCCAGGGACTGCTACAAGTGTGTCTGATTACATCTGCATTTGTCCTCTTTGCTGTCAACAAGCATGGTTGGCATCATCTGCTGTGATCCGGCTCATGCAAGGCTATAACGGAAAAGTGCCACAAGCTGTGTTCAAAGGAACATACCTCCATCTTGGATATCAAACATTTGGCAGTGGACTTAGTGCGAGTAACCCAATGAGGAATCAGCAGTACAAGGATAAAAGCTGACCCCACTAGTAACATTGCTAATCTCTAAAAAAAGCTGGTTATCCCCTTCACGGGCCAAATAGTACAAAATAGTTGTATAACTCTTGAGATCTTTCTTAAAATCAAGATTTTTCTTCAAATTTAAATTCTTGTTGCTTTTTGTATAAGAAAATATAAGATATAATTATGTTTTCCATTTTTAAATGAGGATATGTGTGGATGTTTGTCCATTGTCTAAGGTTCAAGCCCCTGAGTGGGCGTTTCCCATGGCAACAGCTGACTGACATCTGAGAACTGCTATTGCTAGGGGATGCGCTGTAAACTTATGTGGTGTGCTACTGACTGGAGCAGATCAGAGGCTGACATCGGATCTGTTAACAAATGTTAGTGATTTAAGACATCTGACCCTTTACAGGAGGAAAGCCAAAGCTTCATAGAAAACAGGGCAGATAGCTATAGCATTAGCTGTCTCTCTTTCAAGGGTTGAGTTGTGGTGATAGCAAATGAACAGACTATTAAATCTCACAGCAAGGAGAAGCCTTATAACCTTTTTTATAACCAGTTTCCTGTACAAAGTTACAAACTATGGAAAGTTTTAAGGTACAGAGTGTTCAACTAGTAACAGCTAACAACAACCTTATTGTCTTTCGACCAAAATATACAAACTGAGGACATTGATTTACTAGCTAAAATGACCTTTAATTGACTTTAATTCAGCCTCAGTGGTTAGGTAATCTTTGTTAGAACGATCAGTTCCTCCTAACTTTTGACTGTTTTTTAATGGTTAACAGTAAATGTAAATTTTATTCTGTGTATATGCATAGGAAGCAAAACCAGGTTCAGAAAGCAAATCTTTTTTATCCTGTGTTTAAGAGATTCAGGTTTCTACAAATTACTGTGGGTGTAACAGGTTTTCATTTTTTGGTTGTAATCTTTTTTTTTAAATTGTTTTCATAATTTTAAAAAATTCCTTTGTTGGAAAGATTGGAAGAGAATTGTTCTTCCTCTTTTAGAGCTACACTCTTGAGTGTTTTTGTGCCCCAGGGATTCCCTGTCTCCTAAATACAGTAAGCAGATATTAAATGCAGTCTGAGGTACAGGTTTTTTACACTTTTCTGATCTCCATTGGCCTCCCTGAGGCTGTTTCCATCGTTTCCCTCTAGCTAATGTTTTGTCATCTGAAGCTGTGATATTATGTGAATTAGCCTGTGGCGGAGATTGCCTTGTGGTAGCAATTCATCACCTGTTTGGCAGAGGTGACTGCATGAGCGACTGAGCGAGCGGTTACTGCTATGACGTGCGGAGCGAGCATCTGGTATAGGGGGTTAATTGAGGGCGATTAAGGTGATTAATAGCTTTGTTTGAAGTGAAAACACAAGACAGACTAGCTTGTGTTACAGAGCAAATATTTGGGGGAAAAAATCCATCAGTGGCATGAGTGCAGAAAGGCTGGAGAAGGTTGCAGTCAGGTGTGTGAAAGTGTGTGTGTGTGTGTGTGTGTGTGTGTGTGTGTGTGTTAGACTCTCAGCTTAATGGCAATATGAGAGAAAAAAAAAAAGATGTAGTGTGCATTTGTGTGTGTGTGTTGGGTTGAGTGCCTGAGAAGGAAATAGAGACATAGACTTGTCTGTGATCATCGAAGTGGAAAGAGTAATATTGACATGGAGCTGGCTGGTTAAAAAGAGCTTCTGTTTCTATGCTGTTCCATTCCTATTATTGTCTTATACAGAAGCTTTCACTGTGTATGTGTGTGTACGTGTCTCAGAGGACCTAAACAAGACAGCCAAATTTATGCTCACATATCCGTGCTCTGTCCAAACACACTCAAACACCTTTCACTTGAACTGTGGTTGTGGAAATCCACGGCGTGTCCTCCACACATGCTGCTCTCCCCCGCTCCCAAACCCACCGCCATGAAAACCTTGTTACTCCGAAACAGTAAGCAATTTTATTCAAGAGGGTCGAGAAATGGCTGCTTTTTATGCAGGCATCACACGGTTGGACAGGCATGGCTCTATAGCAACAAAACAGAGTCACTCATTTCCTGGATTAATTATTACCAAATTGTTCATTGGTTTTTAAAATTTTGATTTTTTTTTTCATTCATTTGTTTGTTTCTATTCAGCCGCTTTAATATTTTGTGCAAAAACGATTTTTATTTTGAAGCACTTTTATTTTGAAACATGCAATAAAAATATATCTTTACTTACTAGCTTAATGTTATTTTATTTATTTGACGTAGAACTTTCCATTAAAATTTGATTTGATTTGATAAATCATGTATTTCACATTTACAGTGTTTTTTAATCGCTAACAAGCGCTTATCCATACTTCAGATTTTTTCTAAACTCTTAACACAGACCCACACCTACAAAACACAATTGGCCTAATGGATATTTTTCTTCTCAAAAACACATTTTATTAAATATATACTAACTCTTCATTTCAAAATAGAACTTCTTTCTCTGCACACACTAACTTAACCAAAACTGGAAATCTGACTCAAAATGAAATCATTCTGTCAAAGAATAACACTTGTTTTCACTTTGTTTTCACAGTCAATCAAAGTACACCAGATTCAAAATACTGGCTATTGTTGTTATTACAAAAAACTGCATAGACTTTTATGTTTCAGTTTTGTAGGTATTTGCACACAAAACACATGCAATCCACCGTTTTTACACTAAATTTCTTGGATGGGAACTGTATGTCCACACGTAATGTTCACATTCAAAAGCATTCCAGTAAAAAGCTCATCATTTTTTTTTCCCTTTACTGTTTATTACAGGAGGTACAGTAGAAATACTATTTACAGTATGATAGAAGAGAAAACGTTTTACAGTATTGCTTACAGTGAACAAAATATCCATGAAACACACAAGAGCATTCTGAACCAAAAAACAACAGCAAAAAGCCCAGATAAAAAGGGGGGGAACTTAAAAAAAAAACCCACAACATTACTGTATCTAATCTCTGCGATCTTCAGGGTTAGGCCACATTTTTTCATCAACATCGCATCTGATATTATCCAAGGCGATGCACCTGGGATAAAACCGCTTGGTATGTCGGATCCACCAGTGGCAATCATCAACTGTGATGTCCCTGCAGCCAGCATCCATGGCTTCAAGGAGGGACATCTGGTCATGTGGCTGATGGTTATTAACCTTCCACCTCCATGCAGAAAACAACTCCTCTATGGGGTTGAGGAAAAAGTATCTGAAGTATGGGTAAGCGCTTGTTAGTGATTGAAAAAAACTGTATTATCAGCTGAGATATATTGTTTTTGAACTGATATCATTGCAGAAGCAGAGGTTTTTATAATGTATCTAAGGGTGGAATATTGTTTTTGCTATTGTGGGATGTTGTGTGTTCACATTTGTAAATAATACAAAAACAACCCATAATTTTGTCAGGAGGTATAGCTTGTCTGTTAAGAAAATGTAAGCATTGTGGAAATGTGTTCACTGACTGCATATTGTGTGAAAACAACATGAAATGTGTGAATGCCACAAAAGGCAGGCATGCTGTGCTAATTGTGTTTAGAGTTTTGAAAATGTGACAACTGGTTGTTATTTTTTTATATTGATTGACAGAAGAAAAATCATTTAATTCCAAAGTAAAAATAATCTATTGAAAGTAACCAATATAAAATGGAAAAAAAAAGTGTTTTAATACGTATTCACCGTAAAATCAGTCACTTAAATCATTCCTGCTGCAGCCAGTTGGTTTTAGAAGTCACATAATTAGTTAAATGACAATCACCTGTGTGAGGTCAACAGATTTCTTCTGATTGCAGTACATACACTCGTGCCTGAAAGTCCAACCATTGAGTCAGTGTTATGACCTACACCATGAAAACAAAAGTATGGAAAAATTGAACACCACTTGAAGCACAGACCTTGAAAGAGAGAGAAAAAAATGAAAATAAAGACAAATAAATCAAATCATAGAAGTGAGTCTAATTTAATTAAAGTTTTATACACCTGCTTTTATGCTCTGGCTTTAGAAAGAGTCACGCTAACCAGAAGACTACCTGGCAGGCACTTATTTACATATGAGATGTGGAAATGTTTAAATGCTCAAATCTTAAACATTTTAAAATTAGAGTTAAATGTACTCTTTGTCTGTACATGTGCTGCTGATCCTGTATAACCTGTAACTGAGAAATGATTTATCATGTATTTATCTTGTCCATTATTTCTTTTTTGGTTTGTTTGCTCCTCTTAATTTTCCATTACATGATAAAAACTTTAAGATTTGTAGGAGTGCCTCATCTATTTGACATTCAGTACGTCACGTGTTTACCTTCTTGAACTGCTTCTTCTTACACTGAACCCTATTTAGAAGAGCAGTCCATGAAGTGTCATTGAACTTAGATTCATGATTCACAGAATCATGCAAGTTGAAAGTGCGCAGTCTACTGGAGCGCAGAGAGATTAAAATTGGATAGCCTTAGACTGTAGTTGAGTGCAGTCATGCAGTCAGGAGTAGAAGGAACAATTTCTCTCTGCTTCTCTGTCAGTCCAGTTGCCATATGTTATATTTACAGTGGGTTCACAGTATGCCCACCTCTAGCACTTACTCAGTTCATATCCCCGGTGCAGTTCAGGAGTAATAATTTAATATAAACTGAATAAGATCAGTCCCCCTAACCCCTAACCCAAATTAGTGCTAAAACACCTGACACAAGTGTCAGGAAATATTCAGCATTGAGGTCATAATCTAACAACTACTTAACTTACAAAAAAACATTTTATATGAATGTTCTTCCCTGGAGAGATGTCTCAGAGAATTTGTAAAATGAGCCATATTTGGCTTAGAGGGAGCAAAGAGACAGGATTGGGATCTGTCAAGGTCATATTTCAGAAGCAGGGCACGTGTCTTGAATTCAGGGGGAAGTGTTTCATTTCCAAACAGAAAACTCTTCATAAGTAGTAAGGGAGTTGAGCAGGAAGACAGTCACAGTGACAGGCTTTGCTTCATCCCCCATCTATTCCACCACCAGTCAAAACACAAACCTGAAATAGACACATTGTCCCACATAAATGGCTTTAGCACGTGCTCAGCTGAAACCCGAGATGTATAATAACATCTTTTTACTGACACTATTTATATTGTAAAAGCTATTAGACTAAATTGTATGTCATCCCTTTCTCCCCTCTGCACTTTTCATCTCTTAGTTTTGGCACTGGCATGGTCGAGGGGGGTTTGTCTGTGAGCATAATCTCTCTTGACTAAAGGGGAAAGTAAAATGCTTTAAAACATGTTGCTGATCTTGGCAGCTTGTATCACAGTTATGGGTTATTGCGAGCTACAGGGTTCCTGCTATCACGCCATCTCAACTTGCCCACACTTTTCCTTGAAAACCCACGATTCCCTCCCGGCAATCCGCCTGTGCCAGCTGTTATTCTTAAAGTTCTGTGAACCTGACATGAAAACACGGTTTTATGTGTCATTAAACTCCGCTATCCTCTCATTTTAGGCCACAGAGATAATCAATCACTTGTAAAAGGGTGCCAATATGTTAGCATAGGGGGGGGTGTACAGATCAGGACATGAATAACATCAGAGTGGATCAGATTACCGCAAGTCAGAATGTGGTCGAGGGGATTGTTTTGAGTTTGGGTTTGGAGTATTGTCTATAGAATAAAATTTGAACCAAGCTGGGTAAATACTGCTTTAATGGTCGTGCTGCATGAGTTGTTTTTGCATTGATGTTATTGCTGCCACCCTTGGTCTATAAAGTTCCTGAGCTTGCCTGGCATGTGCTGGTTTCAGCTTTATAAAGGTGAGAGCTCGGAGGCCAAGAGCTCGGAGGTACAAAGCTGCGATGTTAGCTGCTCACAGCGAGAAGCTTTTTGACGTCTCCAAGGAAAGTGCTGACATTCATAACCTGTATTATAATGTGTTTAAATTCTAAATAATCACATCTGATGAAAGACATCACTGCACTAGTCCCCTCTTCCCATCGCTCCGTTTGCTTCCACATCTGCAAAAGTGCCTCTTTCACTGAAGTGAGGGTGAGGAAAGGATGGGTACTGAGCATTCAGGAAGCGTGTTAATGAGATGTCCAACAAGTGTTTAACAGATGGCAACCTGCAGGAGGTGGAGAGATCAAGTCAAGTCGTATAATCACAAAAGTTTGGACATACTGTGTTATGGTACAATAAGGCTTTTGTTTTGACCAGACACCAGAAAAATGCAGATGTCCCATTTTAGTAATACAACCAAAAGAGATTTAAATAAACAGGATTTCAAGGTTGCTGTGAGCTCTTGTATCAACATCTTTTCGATGCTATAATGTTGTCTGGAGGGAGAGACATCTAGTGAGAGAGAGAGAGAGAGAGAGAGAGAGGTGAGAGAAAGTGCAGTCTTGTGGTCTGCGTTGGTTTCTAATATTGCAGAGGTAGTTCTTCAGCGGCCAAGCGGCACCATGTGACGGTAACTGGATCGCCACACAGCTGCAGCCGTGGGCACCGTCGGTCGTCCCCAAGGCTGCTGGAATAGCGACAGGACAGCTCCACACACATGCAAGCACACACAAATACTGTACATGCACTCACCAGTGTGTGTGGAAAAACCCAAATAGTACAGGATGGGGGTAAGTGGGGAGGTAGTAGGGAGAGAACTCTACCCTGCCTGTTTCAAAGATGTTTTTAAAGCTGTGAAATTTCTAGTCCAACCAAGGCAGGCTCGGTTACACACAGGGCTGTCTTTTAAAGTGGGAGCTGGTGTGTTTGTTCTTCTGTTAAATGAAGGGTGGCAGTGGTCAGACTGGAACCCAACTACAGTCAATTAGGAATGTCTCTGTCAGAGGGCAGACCAGACGCTTGTTCTCTATTAAAGGCATGTTGTTTCTATTAGCGTTGATAGCCATTGCTGTGAATTTATGGAACAACCGGGACAGATATGCTACTAATAGATGAAGCTCTTAAGAACAGGTCAAACTATAGACTGATTTTGTAGAGTAAAATGTTTGGACTATAGCAACAGAGGCCTTAAACACTCCAACCTGTGTCTGAGTGTCATAATTACTGAGAATGTCCGACCCAAGAAGAATGACAGCATCAATTAACCGTCATGCATCTACATGTTGTTCTAGAGGGCACAAATGGACTTGTTGACTTGCCTGTTTTTTTAAAAAAAAGTAAAATTTAAATGATGATGTAGATGACATGACATAATGTCATCATATACACATCACAACGCAGAGCCCTAATGTGTATAACTGATTATCACTTATGAACACTCAACTGCCTTCCACAGTCTAGAGCTGGTAAAAAAAAAAAAGAACCAGAAAAGAAGACCAAACTCAGACAAATAAACAAAAATGTCCAGCAATAAATCAAATCAAATGTACAACAAGCATTATTAAGCTATATAAATGTAATAACTCCCCACTTCTTAGAGAATCACACAGGCTGGTACAAATATAAACTCGTCCTCCTGAGTGTGTGTTGCTGTGCTCACCTGACTGCAGTACGTAAAGCTCACAAAATGTCGTTCCGTGTCCTTCACAGTCATCTCTCGGTTCATCCTCTTCCACTCAACCCCTCTGGTTCCACTTTGCTTCTCAGACAGTTTTCAAACACCTTTCAGCTGTAAGTGTGTTCTGCAGTCACAACTGTGACAAGGATTGTAAAGAACAGTTACATAAGAGAACACAGAGGTCACTGCAGGAGGATCCACCGTGTGTGTTTGAGCATTTAGCCAGACCTAACATTTACCTGTTGGTCGTGCAGCATTCTAGGTGTGTTTGATTTGGATCACTTAGCATGCTCATCGAGTGGTGATTAATTCATTCATAGATATTTTTTAGTATGTAGTAGTAGTAAGTAGTAAGTAAGTATGTATGTAGTAAGTATGCCAAGGTGCAGAAATGATAACCTGAACCACTCTCTAGTCTCCTTTGCTCAAGTTTTTCAAATGATCTTCATTCTTACTCTGCAACAGAAGTGAGCTAAAATCTAGTGAAGTGCAATACTGAAGATAAAAAACAAAAAACAAAAAACATTATTAAAGCTTCTACCATAAAGACATATAACCTACACAATAACATATTAAACACACCGTTTCTCTATTGTACAGTAAATGAAAAAGAAATGCAATAAAAACATTTAGATTTGGGGATATTATTTATTTCTCATTCAGGGTAGATACTTTTTCAATTGGGTTTGCTTTGCTTTTGTTTTGACGGTTTGTTTTTTCATGTGAGATCATGGTCCCTGACTCACAGCAACACTGCATGAAACCCTTCTGTAGCTGTGCAGACAGATCTAACTTGGTTATCCGATGACATGACTTATTGATCATGTCTGTTTGTCTAAGACTGTCCTTCCTGCACTTATATAACTTATTTCAAGTGATGTCTTAAACACAGCTGGTCTGACTCTTGCAGGGACCACGTATATCCCCACACTATTCCAGACTTTAAAAAAGTTTTAAAAAGTTAAGACTGATTTGATCACTGAAGGTCAACATTTATAGCACAAAGATATCTCTGATATTGCTGTCAAATTTTAACAAAATGTGATGAATGATTCTTGGCACTGTTTTCTAATGTCTATATAAATTACATCATTGGCTGCAGGGAATCTGTATTATTAAAGGTTGGCATTTAAAACTCTGACAGGCTGTATGTCCAACACCAGGCTCATTCTTTATTATATTTAAAGAGATGAAGGAAATCTTTTTACGGTTTAGCTTTAGTTGTGCCTTAGCCATACCTGAGGGACAATGTTTACTTTCATATACTTACTTTTTCTTTCATTTTGAGAGGTCGTTGTATGGCGTCAAAATGATTGTGTGCTAACTGTGGCAATGGCGCACAGCTGTAGCGTAACTCTACACCAGTATCTCTGAGTCAGGCTTGGCTACCAAACACCAGAGAGAGCATACGGGGCTGTTGCAGGGCAGGGTGGGACAGGAGAGAATCCAAAGTGCGTGGCGTGTTGGCAGACACATCAAAAGCTCCGCCCTGACCCCTCACACTCAATGCTGCAGATACCTCTTTGAAATATATAGAAGGAATACTGCCTGCAGTGTAATGATAACATCCATCAACACACCACAGATAGTGGCCTCACAAATAAAATATTCTAAATAAAACCATGCAACGCCCAGGTTTATTACATCACAGCTAACACTGACAAATGTATAATGTGTATGTAGGCAAGTACTTTAAAAGGAATTTTTAATTCCTGCAAGTAGGAAAGTATTACCTTAAGTAGAACGTCTGTTACTGTCAATTAGTACTGTCAAAATGGTTTCAGTATTTAGAGAAATTGAATGATAATGTTAATTGAATATTAAGAAAGTTAGATTTTAAGTTGTAATACACCCAAAGGTGATTTTAAAAATTACGTTAAATCAATCCAGCCTACAGAAGTCAAACAAGTAAAGCAACCATCAACCATTTATCACTTTTCTAAACTTCTAACATGAGAAAATAAATCAAGAGCCGTCGTTTGCGTTTACAGGAGCATGAGACATTTGCATTGTGTCTTTTTGACTTTTGCAGGGCCAGTTTGTGAACTGCTGCAGCTAACCATTAACTTGCTAGTCAGCTGCAATAGCTCAGGGAGTATCGATGTAATTTCTCTTTACTGTTGTTTTATTCTCCATTGTACCACTTTGTTCCATCAAAGCTGATAAAAGAGGGAAAATAAAGCTTGATCATCCTCAGTGGTTAGTTAGAAAACGTGTTAGTTTAGCATTGTCGCTAACAGGACAAAAAATTCACAGTTTATTCAGAAGATGTATTTACTGTATTCTTTCATTTCATTCATTTATTCTGTGCAAGCCATTGCTCTTTTGTGCAGCAGATTTTATTGCAACACAGCTAATGAGCTACATAAGTTTCCTCCACTTTGGACTCTGGCTCTCCATCCCCTGAAAGGTCAGCACTGTCATGACAATTTACTATTGGTTATTGGTACAAATTTGTTGGTCTCCTTGAATTCATTTCAGCAGTCTAGTTGTGGCAGATCCATTGAAATTGACTGACTGTATTTTGTTGTTTAAGTCCTGGTGTTTCCAGGTGTTTATATCCTCTGAGTTTGTCATTAAGGTATCGATAACTAACCGGGATTCGCCGAAGCAATCACTGAAACCAAGCATTAATAACAGTTCACCTGCAGCTCATCAGACACATGCCCAAACCACACCACACCATCTACTTGTTAGACTTGTTCTAGATCAAGGCACCTAGAACAGATCAACCATGACAACTCATCTTCCCATAAGTTCAAATGCAGCCATTTTGAGTGCACCAACCAGGTGATCATTAAAAAATCATTTGAGCAGACCTAGTGTTTCAATCATTCAAACTCAATTCAAGTGTGGCAGAAACAGGGTCCTCATCAACCTGTAGAGTTCTTCATACTGTCCAAACATCCCATAACAACACTATTAAATTCAGATAGCAGCTCTCTTAGAAGTGCCAAGGGAAATGACCTTGCCACATTAAGACATATGCTTTTAGTCCACTCTCATTCTGTAATGAGGAGAGCTGGCAGGATGATCAAAGGCTTTCCACTCGACCCTGATACTAAATGTTGCTGATGAAATGTCCGAGGGGAGAACTAAGACTGATATGTAGATCATACCAAACAACTAGAGAGGTCCGGCTGCTTTAATCAGGTCTTGGAACGGAGACTGGAGTGAAAAACTCACTTGCATGAGGATTTAGCTTCCCTGCACGTCTGCCTTTGCACACAGCTAGTGTAAACAGTGCAAGGTGGTAAAGGAAATGAAGGCAATAGGAAAACAAAGATCATTTTGATAGTTCTGTGCTATACAGCTGTAGTGTGATGGCTTCATGCTAGGCCAGGAACAGGCCTGTGGTGGTGTGAAAGACGGTGCAGTGATTGGTTCATCAATGAGAAGGTGGAGAGAAAAGAGTCTCTTAGTTTGAAATGGCAGGGTGGATGTGAACGTTAAGAGTTCTGAAGGAGCTGGAGCACGTGTAAGCTGTAGGTGAGCCGTTTGTCATGCTTCCCCCACCCACCAGCTCTTTCCAGCTTCTCTTTATTTCCTCCCATCTTTCCAGTCACTGCTGATAGAGTCTGGATGATGAAAACATGAAGATCAGAGTTACAGGGAGACGCCAAAGCAAAGCTTTTCTACCCTGAATAGAGTGAAATCAATCCTGCTGAAATGGAAATGAGGCACAACGAGAGAATGAACAGCAGGAGCGCCAGAGGTGGGCGACAAAAGGCAGAGGGCGAAGGAGAAGAAGGGTTGGGGCTGTTACAAATCCAAAAACATGTTTCAACCTGTTGAAACTGCTTCATCAGCACACTGGCTTGAATCCAGTAACCCCTCACACATCCTCTTTCTCTCTCCTGTCCTCCCCCCAGGACCACAAAGGAAAATGTTAATAAACTGACGATTGCAGATCGAATCAAACCTTTCCAAAGAGCACAGAACAATAAAGCTAATCTGCCTGTCCCGGACACAGTCCTAACAAGAACGGTGGAACGTGAATGGCATTTCAGAGCGGGGTTGCTATCTATTAAGCCGCCACACACCTCGTCTAAAGACACTCCAGAATAAAACATGGGAGGACTGGATAAATTAGCTTTTCCCCTAGCTTTACTGGGAGAGAGAGGGGGGGGTGGTTGATTTATATCCTCTGTGTTATTCTTCACAGAAGCCATTATCACCCCTTTGTGACTGATGCTTATCTTTTTATCATCACAGGGAAAATGGCAATTTGCACTCTCTGCAAGGAAGATGTTTTAATAATGTAAAAAAAAAAAAAAAAAGATGCAGATAGTGTACAAAAAAACAAAACAATGGCACATATTCAGGCTCACAACCTCCTCTTCCTTTGTGCCAATCTCTCCTCACTCAGTCGGTCTGTGAAAAGACAGCGAGAAAGGCATTCTGATATGCTGGTAGATAGTAACAAACAAAGACATGGAGCAGCACGCTATCACCTCTGTGTTGACGCCACAAGGTCCAGAGTTGTCAAAAGTATCTGACCTCCATCTCTGTGAGATTACTGCACAGAACAAAAAAAAAAGGAGGAGAGAAAAAGTGGATATAGATCAATGCGTGTTCAAACAAACTCGGTCGGCGTCAGGCTCAGCATACAATAAAGAACAATGTCGCCTAGGCAACACTGGCACCCTCTCTTTCACCCTTTGGTGAATATTTCCCATCTTCCTTCATTCTGTTGGTGTGATAAAATGATACTCTATGAAATATTAAACAGTACACCATATGATCAGTAGGTTTACCATCTGACAAAATGTCTTACATTTGGAGAACAATCGAGCTTCTGAAATACCAATAAATAATGAATACATATGTCTCTCAGAGCAGATGGAGAAATATCCGAGTTATGTCTTTTTTGCTGTCAGCCCTTTCTCTTGTTTGCTCTTTTAGTTGTCACCACCTGCTTCACCTCATGTCCCTCCTTTCCCGTTAGTTTTCATATGATTAAAGAGAGATTTCTGAGCTGCACCTGGTTTGTTTTGATATCACAATGCCCGAGAGCAAGCACAGAGATCAGCCAGTCACGTCTACACTTTGATTTAAAAATCAAAGCGTAGAGTAAGAAATGGGCACAAGTTCAAACACTGCTCGACTTTTTCATCAACTTTGTTTTATGGATGAACTGTATATTTGTTCTGCAGGAACAGAGAGTAAAAAAAAAAGATTGATGTGAGAGGGTTGAAGTGGAGTGCTTCAGTATATTTTCACTGTATTGTTGACAGAGGGGTATAAAAAAGGAAGACATTTTTATGGTTTATATTTGTACAAAATATAGTCAAGGTAGTTCAAATAAATAAAGGTAAAAATGAGAATGTAGTGATCAAGTATACATGTTTGATTGTTTTTTAATAGTTAAAATATAGCTGAATACATTTTCATGAAAAATATACAGAAGAAAAATACAAAGCCTGTAATTCATGTTTTTTTAATATAAATATTTCACCTATTGCCACTTTATATCAACCAGTCCTTGTCAAGAAAAGTGTTTCATTACCTGTAATACACCTAGCCATTTTTATATTTATTCAATCAACATCTGCACATAAACAAAGTGTACTACACTGCTTTCCATTTGCCTGTCAGGCCCTCAGCAGAGCCTCTACAGAGAAAGGTAATGGCCTCACAGTTGGAGTCCTGACTGAGCTGCTGTGAGGGCTTTTGACAGAGTCGGCATGACCACCTGCCTGGTCTGCAGGAATGTCTGAGCACCAGCCCTTCACTGTCAGAGGTCTGGGATCAAAAGTCCTGCTGGGTGCACTGACGTCCAGCCCGCCCAGGATACTATGATCTGATCCAGAAATAGAGCGTCTGACAGTTGAAGAGCCATTTGAGTCCATTATTTCTGTTGATTCTGAGGGGGATTTGACAAGGTCTAGACCTGACAAGGTGCTGCCATGATGTTTGAGTCTTTGCTGTGATGGTAAAGGTATCAGCTCTGGTTGCTCTTTCTTCTCACAGCCTCTCCAGCTGTTCTGCGCCTCTGCATCCTCCCTGGTTTGCTCTGAGATTTGGAAGTCGTTATAGTCACCTTCTGCGGAGGATCTACTCTTTAGGTGGAAGAACTGATAGAACTGGAGGTCACACTCGTACAGAGGTTTATATTTATACACAGGCACATAACTGGACGCCCCTGCAGCAGTGGGGTCCTTGTTGAGAAGACAGCAGTGAAGGCTAGGGGAGACAGGCAGGGGTGGGGGGTGAAGCACGGGGACGAGGGCAGGGGAAGAGAAGGGAAGGTCGTTCTGCAGCTCTCTCTGTCTCAGCTCCCGCTCCATCATCACATTCTCCAGCTCCTTGTCTGCAAAGGCTCGCCTCTTCCTCATCCGGGCGCTCATGGAGGGACACGTAAAGTGTGTTTGGTTGCGTTGTGTCTGCTTTGACCAGCAGGAGGTGTCATCCTCCGGCAGCACCACCGGTTTGAACCCTGCATAGGGGAGCAAAGCCACACGTAGCTGTCATATATTCATATATTCAATGCAGTTACGCATAATGAAGTTGTACCAACCAATTATTTGTTGTGTTTATATTTTGAGGACATTGTTCTTTATTATTTTAATTATGCACTTGGTTAGCTGTGTCATTTTTGCTTTACTGAGAACTCAGTGAGGCTGAGAGGGCTGTAAAGACGACAAAGCCTCCAGCAGGATTTGACTGCGTGCCAGCAGATATTAAAACACACTATGTGTTACAGTAATGGCCTGTTGTTGTAAAATAGTGACGCCACTGTGATCACATTTGTTTAGATAAATTAAGTGTGTGCAATGCGGGGTAATGACATCCGAGACGAAGCACTGGCAGCGTGGGAACAAAAAGGCCTTGGAAATGCCGTTATATGCTATGAGCATATGTAAAGAGCATGCTCTTGTGTAAAGGTGTCTTGTTTCTACTTGTTGGGGCAAGTATCCGTTTATTCAGTGACACTGTGAGGACAAAGGTTAGAATCAGACATAAGCTAAGGTTAGACTTGGCCAGATTATGGTGAAGTGTCCTCACAAATGATTCAATTAAATGTTGATCTGATTTACCTACTTTTCTTGTAAGTGAATTTTACTACGCAATACTACACAACTTTAAATTTAGTTTAACAGGTCAGAGAGAATCACTTCATCATTTCTGATCATTTTCTGATCTTGCATGGGTTTTGATGAACTGCCGTGCATTAAAAGCAATCAAGCAAGATGTCAAAGTTGACTTTAAGGGTTTCATCTACGTCTGCTGGAGAGAAAACTGAACTTTCTATCGCAGTCTAGGAGCGACGAGGTACGTTAATGAGAAGGAGATGTTAATTAAACTATACCCTGCAGGATGCTCTTAGACAGGATGCTCGGCTCGGCTGCTCTGGTATAACGCTGATATGCCGTCCTCCGCAATGGAGCTGCACACCTGACCCCCCTTTTACCCTGGGAGAAACATGGGAACAGGAATTAGACATTTGGACATAATCATATTATACTGAGACCATGCCCCAAGGGTAATTAAAGGGAATTAATACATTATGTAAGAGGCAAGAAGAACTCCTTGTGATTCAGAAAGAGAGATATTAGACTATTTATTGTGTTGACACTAGAGAAATAAGATTACTAGATATATACAGTGGATGTCATTTTGTAGAAGAGCATTTAAATGCCTTGTTCTATTCTAGATTTGGTTAGTATATTATATTAATTGTATATTTTAATAGAAGGTATTCAAATGCATTTAATATTGCAATATTTATTTATATAATACACTCAAAAATATGTATTTACAGTGTAAGAAATATAAATATACAATAAACTCTGTGAACAATGAAACTAATTACTGGAATGAACTGCAAAATAAACTAAAATGAAAGACAATCATCAGAAGGTTGTTTAAAGTAACTTAGAATTTGTTAGAATGTATTTATTGTTCAAGACATGATTTCAAGGAGACTTGATTCAATAAAGCTGAACAAATTATCTGATGACTCACTCCATTCTCAGAGGAGTAACACAGAGGAGGCCCACTACAAACTAATGGGTAAAACTTCAAATCTAACTTGTAAAAAAAAAGATTTTTCTGTTTTACGAAAATGCTGAAAAATCTGGATCTGTCAAAACTTCTGCATCTATATTCATCGACGTATGTTCAGGTAAGAGCTTATTTCTGTGTGTACTGCCACGAGCCATGAGTGTGAAGGCTGACACACATTAGTTGAAAATATACATTTTAGTAATAACTGTGCAGATTTAACCTTCCGGCTTTATTTCTAAGCATTTCTATTAAGTGTTAAATACAGAGACCCATCTTCAGGAAAATGATACTGCACGGACAGCTCAGGAAAATCATGTAGCGTCAAATAAACATTCATAAATCTCAAAATATCTATATTTCCTCCTGTCATGTATGAACCATCGCGATTTCATTATTTTAAAAATACTTCTTCAGCAATTTATTTCCCCCTATCCTCGCATTTTTATATTCCCCTTAGTTTTTTGTGCCTTAATAACAGTTCGCCTCCTGATAATCATGTAATGGAGGTCGTGGTTTAGCCATCTGTTTGTTCTCCATCATTTCTCCATCACTGACCTGCCCTTGCGGTCTTCTCACCTCCGCAGCTTGCTGCCGCCTCAGTGCGACCTGCGCTGCCATGACGCGCTGCCGTTCCACCACCAGCAGGCAGCAGGCACAGCGACAGTCCCTCCAGCGGCAGAATCGTTTGTGGCCTTTCAAACAGGAAACGACGCCGTGGTTCCGACAGCGGGCGCATTTGGGGCTCCGGGTCATCTTGCGTGGTTTCTGCTGATGGCGCTCTGGAGACAGGGGCATTTTATCTTCTTCTCTGTCCCCGCGGCAGCCACGCTGCCCAGCGCATCCGTCAGGACTCGTCAAGTCAACAACTTCCTCCGACTTCAACACATCAAGTTTCGCTGTAGTCTCCAGCTGCAGGCCTCCTTCCAGCTGAGAGGACATCTATGACTAAGAGCACTGGAATCCCACTTTCAGTCCGTGATGCACTTCTACCAACGCTGGGTAGCTTTTACGCAGAACATTTTACCTCAAAATACGTTCATTACTTATTAAAGTAGAATCACACTATGAACGAAATTCTTTGTCTGACAAAATGTTCCTATTAAAAAGTCAGGGGAACTGATAAATTACGGCGGTGGTGGTGTTTTACGCACGCATTTAAAACACACACAGTAAGAATTAAGAAACAGCCCAACACCGCGGCACCTGCCGCAAGCAACAGGTTCTCCTTAGTGAAATAAATCAGCTTCCATCAGACAGAAAACAAAACGACGCATTAACAGAGTGATTCCGGGCTTAGAGAGGCTGCGCGCCACAACTTTACAGCAAACTAATTCCTATTGAACACCAAGCCGTGAGGTGTGGTGTCCCGCTTCAGCCCGCCGCCGCCGCTGCTGCTTCTACATGACGGACGGTGTTTTCAGCGTGGAAACTTTTGCAGCCTACCAGCAGATGCTTGAAATGTTAAGCCTCTCTCAGCTGCTCCCTGACGCTGTTTTCCAAGAACAAGCAGAATAGTAAACCGGGCCACAATGCATGAACTCCTGGCACGGGACCCGTGAGCAAAAGATTTAGGGAAACTCGTTTGCAGGGAAGGCAACTCCCTCTCTCCCTATAAACTCCTGTACCTGCCCTGTCCTGCCCACCTTCAAAGTTATTCTCGTTTTACAACAGAGATTTGGAATCTTGCCAGACGCACACCTCCAAATGATTCCAGAGGGAAGATCATCATTTCTAGAAAGTAAAGAAATTCTTACACTTTACAACCACCACTTTTGCAGTCATCATAATAATCATTATTGTAATAATATTAATAATATATAGGCTACAGAGAGAGCTAAATGCCTACTTTAAAACATACATTTAGTTATGTGCCCGTGAGGGTGTGAGCTGTGTTTAACAGACTGACACGATATGGACTAATTACGCACGTGCCACAGTAGGCTAGGGGGGGATACAGTTAGAGAGAGGGAGAATTACATTCTCATATTACCTAACAGTAATCTTCAGACTCATATTTATTCATACGGCTGTTAAATAATTCAATGATTTAATGGCTCTCTTGATGTTTCTAGTGTCTCCATCTCTGTGCCTAAAACAGAATAATCCATAACACCTTTGAAATACATAAACATTCCCACTCAGTGAAGTTTGTTTAGATGAGTGTTTTTCACATCAGTTTACTGAGAGTGACTTATTCTAATTCCACCTTTTTTTTTAAATGAATGTTGTCAGGTAATTCATTATATTATGATGGCGGTAATCATTCCTAAAACTAATGATGATCATTATTAATGATAGGCTGTATTTGCCCTTGGATTGCCATGTGTGGAGCTGATTTTGCATACAGTGAATTTCACTGCAGGCTGCACTCAACACCTCAGCAGCATACACTTAATGCTAATGCAGTGCAGTGTAGTGTTGTGTAGAAAAAGGGCTGCCAACTTGACCCATCACCATGAATAGCTGCAACATACTATGAAGTGCCATGCACTGCACCGAGATGGTATGAAAAGTGCGCTCCCTGCTGGTTCATTTGTGTAATTACACCCAGGGTAGTTCTTCAAGGATCAGGGTTAGTTCAGTTGTCTGATCGCCATCTTATCTAATTTGATTAATGTCCATCACTGGACTATTTGTTAGTCAGATTTATGCAGTGTGCTCCAACACGCGCAGTCCTCTGCAGCATGCTTCAGGCCTTTTTATAATCAGACTTGTCATCGCTGTAGAGCCTGACAGGACTGGTTCTCCACTACACCTACAAGTTTTAGCTCATGATAACTAATTATCACAATTTCCACTTTATGCTTCAGGCTAACAATGATTAACTCATTATGTAATTACTCCATTAAAACAGCTAAAAATATAAATTACTTGGTGCACAGTGTATTTGTGTATTGGAAAGATTGAATGTAACATGCAAAGTTTGAATTTGAATATGCAAATGTGATGATTCATTTGAACAAAATTATTGCAGTTCCTGTTGCCTTCTTATATTTGCAGCAATGAGATTCTGTCATTATTATTCTGTCATTACGAGGCTTTTTTTCTGTAAATGTTAGGGTCATGAATATCAAGATTCATTCCAGTCTAAATTCACAACAATGTGAAAAAAAAAATACAAATGCATTGAGAGTAATTAAGAAAAATCTGACGTGAATGGCTAAAAAGTGTTTATTTTCTGAAGAAGGGGCTTACATATATATGCAGACCTACAGTATATATGCCATGTTCTCATAACAACTCATGCTCGGAGCCTCAGATGGCAAAGGTCCAGTCACTTTAGGTCTTGATCCTTGAGTAGCTATGTCCAGAAGTGCTCTGCCAGCAAGTTCCAGGATGCTGTCAGCTCATAAAGGGTTAAAAGACCAGATATCAAGGATGGAAGTTGGTGCCAGCTGATCTCTAAATTATAATCACCAAAGTAATACAATTCTGAAACTAACAAACAACCAGTACAGTGTAGCTGTATTTTGATGATGTGACACTTTGTCCTCTTCAATAATTTGGCAGCAGAATCCTATTTAATCTGGAAGTCTGCCAGAGTTTGGTTCTGCCGACAGGAGGAAAAAGTATTGTAGTAGACAAGAGATTCAAAATCATTAATCTTTTAGTGTATTTGGACCTATGGAATATTTGCAGTGGTATAATAACATCTGGACTATCTTCAGATCTTCACCAACCATAAACAGCAGTGTAATGTATTTTGGCATTCTGCAGTAGAGCACTGGTAAGGTAAAAGAAGCAAATGTACCCACCACCAGGTGAAACTGGCAGTGTTACTGCAAACAGTACTGAGAGCTTGTGCGCACAATATACTTTTGATGAAATTCCTCCCTGTCAGGTGAAAAGCAGCAGCCATGGTGACCCCATGTGTATCAAAGAATACACTCAAAGGAGGCAAGGGAGGCCATATCAAAAGGCAACTTCCCCCAGGGACATGAGTACCAAGGGGAATTGGAAATTGGTAATGAACTGGTAACCAAAGACCTTTCAAACCAAGTCCAGAAATTTCTGGATAACACATGGTGTCTTGCACAGACAAGAGTCATTTTTGTGGTGATGGTACATTGTGATTCGTACATTGCTCACACGTGAATAATTAAAAGAAAGTCTCCTTTATATATTTAGTTATGTAACTGCTGTTCATATGCTGTGTCATCTGAGCAACAAATGCAGTATTTGAGCACAAGAGGGAGAAATAAAAGCTATGCAGGTGACTGAATAACACTTCGTGAAAGCTGTGGAGTTCCTCTTCCTCTGTTGATATTGCACAATTCACCAAGCAGGAGATGAAATACATTGCACTCCTAAATATGGGGACTTGAAGTGTGACCATCATTTATACAATATCTGTGCATGGCAAATGCATTATTAAGTACTTCATTGCAAAATTAAGATGTTTAAATCAACACAACTTTGATAGACAGAAGATCAGATGTTGGCACAGTGTGGGTTGAAATCACAAGTCCATGTCAAAGCCACACATTTTATACACCCAATAATTCCCAAAGATCCTCCTACTGGCTTTTATAATTTATTTTTTATTTGGAGTGGTGGAACGTCATGCTAATTCTGCCTTTGTCACAGTGTAAACATGATTATTTGCCTGACTACACGATGTAACTTTGTAAATCATTATTATCTTTATCCACAAAAGCTCTTATTTTTTTCTGAGAACAGTCTACAAGTGGCTGAATGGCTGCTGTTGCTTGGTACATAATGGGTGTGACATGAATGCTGTACAGTATGTCCATGGAAACCAGGTAAGTACCCCCCTTATTAATGCCATCAGCACAGCTGCAGGTGCTCTCTCAAAGCCCCTTGACTCTCGTGGACAAATTGACTGTCATCGGCAGTGACATGGTGCTCTGGTATTCCCGTCACACGTCCACCTCTCCGCTGCGCTCTCTTCCACGTCCTGCGGTTGTACTCAGAGTTGTGCCCATCTACTCCCATTTTTGTAGCACAGATAGAGTGTGACAGACTCCTTGGCTCCAACCATTCGCCCTGCCAGCATGTCTTCCTCTATCTGCTTCTTGCTCTATGACTGATTCCCTCAATTGACTTGTGAAGGAACTCAAACAAAACACAAAAGGCAAACAACCTGTAAGTTACGCTCAAGGACAAGAGTGCTGCTCCAACTTTATGTAATGTGCCGGAGTTGACGGAAAACAGAGGAAGGGCGGGGGGGGGCGGGATGAGTTTTCCAACAAAATCCTGAGCTGAATGTCAATGCACTTCAAAGAGAGAAATAAAAAGACACTGGGCTGTGTTTCACGGTGCCTTTACACAAAGGCTTTAGCACCTCCACCACCTACTTCCAACGAGCAGGAGACACCTTGGCAGTTCTCAGCGTAAGGCAGGGGCCATTAAGCTGACAGGTTTTTTTTTTTTTCAAGGAAGGTTTAACCTGCACCTTTGTGAGCATTTGAGTTTGTCAAGCCTGTTAAGATGGAACAAACACTAGCTTAAAAAAAAAACACACTTCTAAGCCCATCATATTAGACACAATCCGTTTCTTTTGGGGGAATCATTTAATATGCAGAGCATTAAAATATTTACTGTATGCAACAAAACAAACAGTCTGATGAGTCAGAGTGGGGAGCCTCTGCTGATACCTGGAAATCACTAACTTGGTAAGTTTTTTAGAAATGAATGAATTTTGGCAACAGATGAAAAGGGTGCAGTCCGTGCTGCAGGCCTTATTTTTCATGACAGCTGCAAAGTAAAGAAAGATTTGGATACCAGCAGTAGGTCTGCACCACACTTATAACCTGTGATGTCTGGGCATCTAAAGGGAAAGGCAGTACCAAATCAGAGCTGGACAGTGAAAGGATGATGGTCTATGTAAAGCACAGGCTGTACCTAATTTATCTTTTCTATTTTTGTGCAACTGTTGGCAAAAGAGATGTGAACAAGCCAATGCATTCACATAGTGAAACAGAAAATATATCAGGGCAGAGATTACTATTTTTCAAGAATTTGTTATTTAAATGGGATTATGAGCAGCATGGGTTTTCCATTAATGACTGATTGTATCTTTTGTGCTAATGTTAATGCAATCAGTCAGTGTAGTCATGGCGATAGGAAGACTTTGTTTAGGTTTCTAGCAACCCAGGCAAACAGAGAAAGTAAAAGGCAGACAGAGAGGATGGGATTGGTTTTAGAGTGAGTCATGTTTGAGGAAAGAACAGAAGAGGGTTTAGACTGCGTCTGTGTATCTGTGTATGTGTAATCCTGTGGCCATAGTTACATTTGCGTCTTCACGATGTGATGCTTGATGACCTGAAGAAAATCCTCAAAGAGCCAGAAGTTGCCCCCTCATGGTCCATTTGAGCAGACACTTTTTGCTGTTGGCTTCAACGTCTTTCTCTGCCCTTCTGTCCATCCTGATCTTCAGTCTCTCTCCCTTTGTTCTCCCTTTACATCTTCTACCTCTGTTTTTATCTTCAGTAACCACCTCATCTATCATGCTTCCTTTTGTATTGAATACATATCATCAATGCACTGATGCCGAGTTCAAGAGAAAGAAAAATTGAGATATATTGTGTAGATACAGTTTGAGCAGCCCTTCTTTCATCATCCACTAAGACAGAGCCAAATAAAACAAGTCACTTTTAAAAAAAAAAAAAAGAATGTGTAATGTCAGAAGATGATCCAGTGAATGGTCAAGGTTAGAAAGTGCAATGGTTTGGGCTTTCTTGTTTAGTGTTTCCTGTTTTATTTTGTAGTTCTCCCTCTCCTTGTATCTGTAACTTCCTGCCTTTGTTGCGTTTCTCTCTTAATTATCTATTCCACCCATGTCTCATTATCCTCCCCTCTGCGTGTTTCTTTGTTTCAGTATTCAGTTTTTTAGATCTTTGCTATTTTTGTGGACATTGCCTTTTCATTTGGAGTTCTGACTGTCGCCTGCATCACCACTCTGATTTTTACTTTCTGTTCTGTTATGTTTTGTGTCATTAAATCATTTTGGACTGCACACACTCTGCCTCCTCTAGAGTCTCTATTTAGCCCTTCCCCTTGAGTGACCTGGCTTCCACTAACGTAATGTACAGGTGAACATTACAATTATAAAATTAATATCACAGTCAAAACCTAATTCTTGTTCAGTACAGAATGGGCAATGATTTTCCCATCTTCACAGGTCAAAATATGTTGCAGCAGAAGCAGAATGATGAATTAAAAAGTTGAAGTGTTTTAATTGTCTTTTAATGAGTTTGACGAAGCAAAGCCAACAGCAATTAAACAAAATGAGGGGCTATAGGATGGAGGGGCTCGGAGGTTATACAGATCATGAACCCCTCTGAGGGAAATTTTGGATACATAAATAACTTGCCTTGACTTAAACATAGACAAAGAATGACCTTCAGTTCATCCTCATGTAAGCTGCATATACTCAATGGACTGCCTGGCTGAAAATGTGAGTTTGTCATGATCTCATGTACATAAATCAAGACCAAAGAAGCAGTATGAAATAAACTCACCTGGGGGGAAATATTTGTCTTAAAACTGCACCCACAATGTAGAATTCGTCTTTAAGGTGACTTTGTGTCCTAACACAAAGCTCCCTCTGGCCCATCAATGAACATGGGACATGCCACGTTACACAAACTTACAGACCCTGATCAATGTTCTATTTAACACGTTTGGTTTCAGGCCAAATCGATGAAAGACAGGTGATCCCTGACCTACGCACAGCAGTTTGTTATCTCTTCTGAATGAATTTAACCCCCCCCCCCCTTTCTTGCCATTATATCTCACCATGATCCTGAAGTCTGTGCATGGGGCAGTTATAGCGTCCTGAAATGCTTTGTGTCTCTGCGTTATTGATTTAGTCTGTTTCAGGCTCAGGTTAATGAGAGCTTTTAAATAATGCAGACACAGCAGCGCCATGGACTCAGAGCATCTGATGCCCGCCCACCGCCCCTTTCTCACTTTTTTTTCTTTTGCTTTTCTTCTTTTCCTCACGTCTGTCCTCTTAGCATCATCAATTTTTTCCTCTAGACAACATCTGAGTATCCATAAAGATGAGGAAGGGTACCTTCGCCACACTCCTCTTCCTTCCAGTCTCACCACCACTGATTCATTGTCTTCCCAAATGGTGTGAGATTCAAAGGCACTCCTTACTCCCAGAGATGAGATACCTGCTGCAATAACAGGGAACAAGAGACTCCCAATTTCATCGTTCCCTCTACCTATCAGATCGGATCTGTTTCCACTCTTTTGTGTTTCAGGCTGTCTTGGGCTATCTCACAGAAGGTGTGGTTTTATGAATGGTAACCAATATTCATTCAGACACAAAGCAAAGCACTCTCTATTGTGTAATTACCATAGTGTAATGAGCCCCTAGATGAATAAACTCTCATTATACAGCAATTCATAAAACACAGTTCTGCAAAGCACAGGCAAAAATGCAGTTGACTAAGTTTTGACTAATTAAAAATAACGACAAGTGTTCCGTTTCTCTCGCTTAGGCTGCAATTTTCCTGCAAGAGATGTGCCGACTTTTGTGAGATAAATATTCCAAATATTTAAATGCTCCAAATATATTTATGACAAGTTATGAAAACTAATATGCTCTTGCTTTTGCTTAAAATAGCAAAAGGCAGATCTGAATTCCTCAGTCAGAAGTTATTTGTTAGTCAGGAACTTGGTGGGTTTTGCTTACGATGGAGGTGATGAGGTCCCCGGCAGATTCAGCAGAAGCCTGTGACAGATGCTTTGCAATGCAAATTGCATCATTATGACAAAATGTGAGATTATTCTTGGATGTCTGTTGGCACCAGGGAGCTGTATTAAATGGCTTCTAATGTTATTTTATTCTGGTGGGAGGCACAAACACAAGCACAAATACACAATCTAATAAAGGTAATAACAGCTCTGCAAGCTTTGAAAACTGGTAAGTTATTCACTTCACAACAGATGGCCTTCATGTCTCATCTGGAAGTGTCTTCATATACTAATTACAGAATTAATTGACATTTGACTTTAAATTACTTTTGACAAACAAGAAAACCGGTAGTGGGAAGAGAGAGGCTGTGCAGATGAGTGGATGCTAATTGTGAGCCAACTCTTCGCACCCATGTATCTTGATCTTGATGTGTGCGTTGGTGGCAGGCAGAGGTTGAGCCTGCTCTCACTGCTTCTTTCAGCTTAAAGTATAGTATCCTGCTCTCTGTAGACTGCTTGTGACAGCTGGGGAGCATGTATGGAGAACAGTGGCTGGGGGTACATTATGGATGTTCTCATGCTTCACTGTTTCTTCCATTAAATCTAGTCATGAATCAAATTAGCTTTCTTTCCTCGTCTGTCTTGTTTTTTTTCCCCAAAGCCCACAAAGATGCTACCCCCGTACTGTTGCTCTGATAAATGCTATGACGGAATGAATAAATGGAGTGTTTATGAATGGAATAAATAATAATAATAGTAATATTGCAGCATAATCAGCATCTACAGTGGCTGCTGGAAAACTCATTAGCATACAGAAATATGCTTTTCCACTTTATTGGGTCCTAATTGTTGATTTCTCTGACTGGATGGCTGCCTTCCCCTGGATAATGATGCCATACCATCCTCCATATGGGAAGAATCAGGAAGCGATGGAGAGAAAGAGGGTAGAGAAGAAATGAAAGCTATAAGACGTTCATTTACACCTTCCCCCACCCCGCCGTCTTTCTTTTGACAGTTGAAAAACAAAGTGCATCCTGGCTCCAGCGTGTGAGCAAGAGAGGGAGAGAATAAAATGAATAAATACGGTGCAAGACATCGAGGACTGGACATCACAGGTCTTCACTTTGAAGACAACTACAGAGGGGACTCATCCGGAGCAGCTAGAATTCTTCCGACTTCAAAAGAAATGAAGTAATAAATATATGATAGGTGTCAACTGAACCAAAACAACACTGTATGCACTCTCACTATAAGAAGAGCCACTGAGGCTTTCATGTATCTTTTATATGTTTTGGTGTAAATATGCTCTTTACATCATATTTTCAGTCCCTTTCTTTGTCAAGAGATGTTATGTCTAAGTCCAACTCAAATAAACAATTGAATCCGTTTTTGCATGTCAGACACATAGGAGTGTTTTTTTTCTTTTTTTTTTTTTGCTTTAGCAGCTCAACTTTCAAAACAAAATCTTTTATTTGTAAATATTCTGCATTAATATTTTAGATGCCGCAGTGAAAACAAAGGATGTGGAGCTTTGGGAATTTGCTTCCATTTGCATCCCAGATTTTGTCTCATTTTAAAGGCACATGACTCACTGTTAACAAAACGCTAGTGTAGTTGCAGGTTTCATTTTAATCTTTTCTTTTCTGTCTAATTACAGGATTCCTGTAGGGTCGTCCAGGAGCTGAATGAGGGACTAAAGAGGGGCTTCACTCTTTGGGGTGAATGCCTGCAAAGATTCATGCTATGCCACATCCACTTCTTTTCTGCATCTGACCTACCAGCAGAAGTCCCCTAAGGCTTGTCACTGACAAGTCCTCCAAGTTAAATGACAAAGTATGTCATCTGTGACTGCCCTATATGACAAATATAATGCTATTCCCAAACAGTTACTCATAACTGTTGAATCTACGTCAATTTTATGATGTGACAGTACAGTGGTAAAAGTTTGGTTCTGGTTAGGTGTAGGGAATGATCATAGGTTAAAGTAAATACTTTGGTAATATTAAAAGACCATTTCTCTATAACAAAGCAACTTGACATCTGCCATTGATCCCATCATAATTACTAAAATCAGGGATTTGTCATTTGTATTAGTACATCAGTGTTGTTTAAGGGGGACAGGTCTCCTTAGATTAAATGGGGCACCAACAGTAGCAAAGATGAAAGTGGCAACTGAACCTGGTGTGTTGTGACGTCCAAGAGTTTTACCAGGTGATACAGTACAACTCAAAAACCTTATATCTGATTTATCAAATGTGTATACAGAACAGGTTTGTGAAAGTCACATGTTCTTAAATGGATGCACATGTCAATAGTTCATCAGGCTAGTTACATGGCTAATTGAAATGCAGGGATCTGTCTGTAGTAGCTGAAGCCACTTCAGCTTCTGGAGACATCTCTTTCAGCTAAACTTTGGCAGCGCAGCTCAACTCAACAGTAAACAGGATGCAATCATGTACAAGCAGCACATATGTGAAGTTAATCAGACGAAGGCACTGATGGAGGAATGGTAATTCACCTGCTAACAGCCACTGAACGACTTCTCTTAATCTCCTCAGATCTGCCCTCCTCTCCTGGCCGCAGCCTGCCCCACCTAGCAACCGGAGGCCTTTGATGGATGCTGGTTCAAAGACATCAAAACCTCTTAGTAAGTGTAGGATAATGTGGGATGTTCCAGATTCTGGCAAATGAAAAGAAAATAATTTCATCACAATTTCATAATGTTTGAAGTATTTGAGGTGAGCTTTATCGACCTTTCAAGACTCTTAAAATGCCTCAGGAGTGGATACTTCCATCATAAGAAGAGATCAAACACTCTATGTATCATCAGGTTTTTGATGCCAGGTTTATATTCTAAATGTGTTCAACAGTTACTTCACCCACACTCATACCACCATTAGGATGCCTATAGTACACTTACATCTCCCCATCATCTGTTTCAAATGGGAGCGACAGATTCATCACTTATTCATCACTTAATTATGCATTTATTCATAATACAGAATAATTCAGCAATAACACCGGCTGACATTTTTGGCTTGTAAGAATTAAGCAATGTTGTAGCCATACAGGTGCATTTATAAATAGAGATAACCGACCTCAATACAATCTGAGACAATAAATTCCTGCAGTTTTGTATCTGAACTTGACCTCTGACCTCCTCAAAAGTAGCACAAGTTAAATGAAGTGCTCCCACGAGCAGCAATGTATCATCTCACAACAGATTGCAAATGAAGTCGCAGACAGCCGAGCTGCTGAATCTTTACCGACTGAAATAACCCTGCTGTGAGCCAAGTCAAACAGTGGATAATATATTGCACCTGTGTCTGTCTACTAATCTGTCAAATAGACATTAGCATTTAAATAAAGTTTTACAGCTCTGTTGAGGGAGATATTATAGTTGATAGATGTGGCTTATTTTATCAGGAACACAGCAGGATGGGTGGGCCACTCCTCATCAGGAGAGACATGGGTGGCTATTATTAGTGACAGGGTATGTCAGTTTGTGTGTATGTGTGCGTGCAGGAGTGTAATCCATTATGTTGTGTGGTTACGCTGAATGTTTAACACTCCTTCATCATCAGAATGTTGCCTTTGCAGGGGCCAGAGAAGGTACAATGATTTGTCTAAACTGCGCTGAATAATGTTTTATCTTAACTCCCCCTATTTAGGACTCATGAGTCGTAAATGAACACTGTGAGTTGCACCATCAGTGTGTGACACCTACCATGGCAGCCAAAATGTATGTATGTGCGTGAATGGGTGAATGAGATGTGTAGAGTGCAGCCCATTTGCCATTACATATTTTATATTTATTTCATATGATCACAACTGTTATATAGCTTAGTATAATGTAACAGTCAATCGTTGCTTTTATATTGCAGATACAGATGTTTTACGGGAGGAGCTATAGTTGTTGACACATTAATTAATTAATAATTAAATATGTCCTCATATGGGATTACAACATCCTTTATAATGCGTTATAAACCATTTATCAATTATTGCAGCATGCAGGGACACCTCCAAAGGGAGAGCCACCCCACTGAGTCTCATATGCATAATATGCTTCTGAGTAATGAGTACTCTATGCATAATTCACCACTATCTGATATTTTACATTAAGTAATATTAATTTAAATCAATTAACTTAATTAAATAATGTGTAAGTCAGTATGTGTATAGCTAGACAGCTGCTTTTCACTGTCACAATACTATTCTACATCACTGTAGAAATAAATACAGCAGATACGTAAGAAATAAGCAATCACTGATGTGATTTTGTTTCCAGATTAATTCCTAAATTACCCGCAAACATAATTAAAGTTAATGGCGTGCAGTCATAGAGGACTGGACTATTGGCCGTGATGTAGGTCTGCGTTCTTCGAGTCCTTCTAGTTCACTTTGTGCAAGTTATAAATAGTAAATAAATCTTAAGTCCTGGAGGTGAAAACAGTTCACTCAAACATGCATTAGTGTACTTTTGTGTATTGTTTCTATCTATGATATTTGTGTGTGAAACAGCGCATACATTAACAAGCCAACAGTCTGTTGGTGCTACATGTGTATGTAATAAAGTATTTATGTGCTAATATTGCCTCAGCACTGAGAGTGGATCAACTGATATTTGAGTCTTGATCCCATCGCAGACTTCGTTTCATCTTAAAGCACAAAAAGAACAAAAAGCAGTGAAAATAAGGCAAGCACTATAAAAATCGAGAGAGCAGCAGAGCAGGAGTAGTTCACGGGGGACAGAAAAATGATAAGAATCGAGAGATGAAGAAGTTTGAGGCTGAGGCTGGTGGTTGAACTGCTTGAGGAGAAGGCTGTAATGGCCTGCTAATAACTTGGACAAGTTGGTGCTGCTGAAATATGGAGACAAGACAAGAACTGAAGCCCACTCATAAATACCATTAGAAAGACTTGGGAAGGAGGGAACAACAGGATAAAGATGAAATGAGAAATGGGGAAGGGTAGAGTGGAGGGTAATTACCGTGAATGAATGCTGAGAGGAAAGGAAATAGGGAGTAAATGGATGCATGGAGTAGCCAGGAAATGCAAGAAGAAGAAAAGATTAAAGAGATGAGGATAATAATATGGTGTGGATAAAGTATGCTAACCATTTACAATATATTGTATTGTGATTGTATAGTAATAAATATTACTAATTCAGCTAATATGGAATATCATACATTCACATCAAGATCACTTTACTAAGTGGAGCTCAGCTGAAAATGGGTGATGTCATAGACAGTATAAAACATGGAACTGTGTCCATGACGTCACCCGCAGGTTTCTGAAGAGAAATCTGCAGGTGACATTGGGGCGTCAGGTGACATGGCCACCGCCATTGGCCGCCTCCGCTGCCTCCCATCTAAAAATGAGCAAAGACGTGTATCATGGTTGGAGCTGAGGTGGACTGAATGAAGCCTGGTTGCTCAAACAAACCATTTGTAACAGCACCCACCTGTCAATCAAAGCAACGATGCTCTTAATCATGCATAACTTACAACCTTAACATAATTTGAGCAGGTGTTATTTGGAAATTCAGACTAAGCATAGTTGTTATGAATGGGGAAATTGGAGGCCAAAACAGTTTTTTGTACCAGGCCGTAAACATGTTTATTCCTGCTGTGAAGTTGGACAGGGTCTTAATCGTCTTCTAGGGTAGGGTCTTCTTATTGGAGATTGACTTGTAGTTAGCCTCAAGTGGCAGATGGAGGAACTGCAGTTTTTGGCACTTCTACATTCATTTCTTTTCACAGCCACAGAGGTTTGCTGCTTGGGTGTTGTCACATACACCCATGCACCCTCGCCTAGACTAGTTTTCTAAACTACTGCTCATTTCCATATCAAGTTAGTCGAGTGGGCGCTGGGGCGCCCTCATTGTCACGTCAACTTGCTGCTGAGAGTCATACAGGTTGTGTGTGTGCGTCAGAAGAGGCAAGGGGGAGTGGGGCGAGGGATAGACTGATCCCAGGCCACACAACACAAACTGCTTCCAAATGAATTGTATTTCATTCCTAAAATTAGCATAGACCCATATACCTACATGTAATTAATTGGGTTATGTGAAAAATAAAATTTTAAAAAAGAATCTGTGAAGTCATCTACATGACTCACGTAACTCTGGTTGATTGACAGGCGAACGGACGGTGTTGGCAAAAGGTAATGCAAAAGTCAATGATGTCAAGTCTTCATCTTCATCATGGATCAAAGTAAAAGGCCAAAGAAGCCATCAGGTGCCCAGTTCAGAAAAAGAAGAAAAGAAGAAGAGGAGAAACAGGCAAAAGACAAAGGTATGCAGATTTGTATGAGTGACGTGAATGACAGTAGGCTATAGGCTATTTATTAGCCTCATGCTAATATGTTGCTATTAGCCACAGAAGACGACTGTATTTGCATTTTAGTTTTGCTGAACTAGCAACTATTAGAATTGAGGCATCATGTCATGCAACTAATTTCACCCATAGGCAACCTAGTCTAGTTCTAGTCCTAACCTAACCTAATCTAGCCTAGTCATCTCTCTGGACTTGCCATCATCAGCATCAATTATACAGTTGCACAACAGATTTTGTATGATGATGTAATTGATGATTTTGCATCAAAGAAGGCTAGACAAGAGTTTTAGATGTAAAATACTAAATAGTTTACTGCAGAACTTTTTTAAATGCATTTATTTATTTATTTATTTAGCTTTCTTCAGGGATTTTTCAAGCATGGTTATTAGATCCTGTGATGAAGCATTTGTGCATTTGTATTTATCTTGTTTTTTCTCTGTTCTTGTTACCTTTTTGTATCTAAGATTATATATAATAAAATAACACAAATAATATAATCACCAGGATCACCTCGGGTATCAATATCTGTTGTGCTGCACTGACGATGAGACGCTGACGAGACGATACAATGTTCTAAAAACACTGACGAAAAATGTGCCAATGTGCGTTTTTGTTGACGAATAAAAACGAGACGAAAATGCCATGCAAGGAATAAAAAATAAACAAAAACGTCCTCCTTGTTTACGTCTACTATATAAGAAAAAAAGCAACATCCAGTCCTGCTGTCATGTGTTTGTGCCAGCAGTTCTTTTACTGTAGGAAACGTCACAGCCACACGTTTGATAATGTATCCTCTTGCTGCGCACCTGTGGTTTGAAAACAAACAGCATGCAGGAGGAACACGGTGTACGGACAGCGTAATTATGCTTGGGAGGAAAAAGAGACTGGACGTGTGGTCCCATTTCCATTATTTAGAAGCTGAGAAAAAGTCACAATGCCTCGTTTTGACAGACGGAAATATGTGCGGGAAGAAAATTGCTGGTAAAAATACCACCAACCTGAAAAGGCACATTAACCTCAGCCACCCAAATATTAAGGTAAGCTAACTGGTCTGGCACGCATCTGAATGTATTGGTAAGCTAATCCTAGCAGTTAGCATCCATACAAGTAGCCACTCAATAAGGTATAGGGGTGTTATCGATGCATGTATTCGTATTGAACAGTTTTTGTATGGGGCGTTTTGGTGTGCATCATCAAAGATGTTAGCATTAGATATATTAGTAAAGCCAACTGTAACCAACCAAGTATAGACAACTGAGGACATCATTAATAACACATCTTAATAACAATAATATTTCATACATTTGTCATATATTTGAGAATATTATATTTAAATTATTCTGTATTTATTAGCTTATTATCGTTACACCACTACTGATAGTTTTGATTATGGCCACAATATAGTTTTCTACCAACACTTCATACTTTTAGTAGATGCAACTGGCATAAAATCAATGTATTTATATTGAAGTTTAACAATTACATGTAGAAGACGACAGAACTTGTCATAATAGGGTGTACCTGCTATTAGTTGATTATTTATTTAGCACTGTATATATATCCCGATTGTATGTTTGTCACCCTTATTTTACTAACACTTGTATACTATTGTATAGCATTTTATGAAAATTCATAGCTATTTATTCTCATCCTAGATTCCAGATGTCGCCAAGCCAGCCCCAGCAGCCAAAGAGCACCTCTGTCTCAAATGCTTTCTTTTCCCACTTATGGGGATTGTTTTTTTTGTGTGTGTTGGTGTTTCTAAAAAATACAAAAAAAATGAAATCAAGTGCATATTATGTGTGTATTGAAACAACAGACAAGACACTTAAGTGTAAGCAAAGTTGCATTGAAGATGAATTCTTTCAATTCAATTCAAGACAAGACATTTAATCAATATGTTAGCTGTGAACACAAGTGAACTGGAATTAATAAACAAACAAAAAAAAAAACCTGAAATAAATAGAAAAAGACTAAAATGTTTTGACTAAAACTGGACTAAAATACCCTGTGTTCATGTTTGACTAAAACTAGACTTAAAATTTTGAGACTTTTAATCAACTAAAATATGACTAACAAAAATGATTTGTGAAAGACTAAAAGTGACTATGACTAAGAATGAACTTTGACACAAGACTAAAACTAAGACTAAATTGAAAAATGGGTGACAAAATTAACACGGATACACTGCTATTACCCCCAATATTACATGATAGGGTGTGCTTTAACGTTATTATTGGCGTGACAGTGATCCGTTAGCGTCACTGAAGTGCCAATAATAAGTTAAAGCTCACCCTTGAGTGTAATATTGCAATTATACAACAATTTCCAACTTAAATAAAATATATAATCAAAAGATATTCATGTTTTGGGGTGTCTGTAGCTCAATTGATAGAGCAACTGTCCCTCTAAAATACACAGCATGCAGAACGACTCCGGAACACGTTTCAATTTTAGTCAGTGTGTCAGCTCAGATCCATTGCGACACGGCTCCGGAACGACTGTGACAGCCCTCCGCAACACATACGCAGAGCTTCTATCTTTCCCAGACACCAGAGCATAAATTCAGCACAAGCAGATTGTGCAGGGAAGGAAATCAGCTACAAAATACAAAATAAAACCCCAGTTGATTTTCAAAATAAAATACTCTGTGTTTGGGGGGGGGGTCGTTCAATGTACTTTTCACATTTTCAGCAACTATTTTCCAACATATTTATTGTGTTTTGAAAGAGAACTTGGAATTGCCTTTACATGGACTTTAAACGTGTGGTACACATTAGAGGTCTGCGCGGGACAGAATTTTCAGATCCCGCCTGCTCCCCCATTGTGCAGTCCCGCTCCCGCAAAGAATTAAGATTTTCATTCCTGCTCCCGCCCATGCCTGCCATATTTTGTCCCGCTCCCGCCCGCAAATCCCGCAAAATGCGGACGTTATTTCTCACGAAAGTTCTTTTCATTGGCTTGCTGAGGCTTAGCTGAGCTCTCCACGGACCGATCTTTCACCTAGCGCATGTAGCAAGGGTGCGTGGTGCCAGGTGTTTCTGCCATGATCGGAGATCATATGCGAAAACATACGCGAGATTAGACCATATCCGCAAAAATGTAGGCATCTTAAAATGTTTTTATTAATGTCAAATAAAATATCCAGCATAAATTATGTATGATAGACATAAATTAATCATTTACAATGAACCCTTGTTTATCGCGGGGGTTACGTTCCAAAAAGAACCCGCAATAGGCGAAATCCGTTAAGTAGTCAGCTTTATTTTTTACAATTATTATACAATATAATACTGTACTATAGAATGAAACCAAAGATCAAAACCTGTTTTCAGGCGCAAGCATTTGTTTAAGATAAAAATATAAACGTGCTCTTACAAATAACTATGATAGTTTTTAAAAATACTGTAAAATAATTTTAATAATGAATACGATTGTAACTCGTGTATTTCACAGTCCCTCTGATTGTGCCTCTTCGTTCTGACTCCGCTCCGCTGTAGCGTCTTTTTCTACTGAAGGCTGTGGTGCAGGTGTCTTTTTCCGAGAGAAGAACATAGTTATGGGTAGTTGTTGGCACTCTTTTTTCTTCTGGGCAAGAAGATTCTTATAAACATAGACATGCCACCTTTGATTATATTTGCACTGTAAAAAAAAAAGCATAAAAAAACCTGCTAAACAGTGAAGCCGCAAAAGGTGAACCGTGTTACAGTGAGGGTTCACTGTATACATTTTATTTTATACACGTTTTAAGTTTGCGGGACTGCAGCTTATCACCTCTCCTGCCCACTCCCGCATTGTGCACTCCCCCTCCCGCCCGCGCCCGCAATGAGCTTTCAAAATTTATCCCGCGCCGCACTGCTTTACACCAGGTCCCGCGGGACTCCCGTGGGAGTGCAGGGCTCTAGTACACGTTTGGAAGGCTGGGTGCAGAGGAGGCCACCGGGCTCTCTCCAAGGGGAGGGGGAGAGAGGGAGATGACTGGCAAAGGCTCCGTCCAGCATGGACTAAAACACAGAACGGACAGTTCAGAAAGTACTCGGAATGAGTTACAAGGAATTTTTAAACAGACAAAGTAGTTTTCAAGACTGCATATTGCTAGCAGATCTATATTCTGACCCAGAGTGTGGCCGTGACTGGTTCTGAATGAGGCTTTATAGCAGGCAGCCGCTCTCCCATCTTCATGGTACTGTGTACTGCCACTGAATCTTTAAGTGGTACGCAGTACCGTACCGTACTGTACTGGCTTACTTTCTCCCCGTTAATAAGTAAGTACAAACCAAAGTAAAAACAAACCTGAAGCTGAAGAAACTCTAAACTGTATCGGAAAAGACCCACGAACCTGAGTGACTGAGGGAGAGACAGAGCTGTTCTGTGTGTGAGTGAGCAGAGGGACACAGCAATACAATACATCTGTATGTGTGTAGGGCAGGGACGCTGTGACTAACGCAGACAGTCAGCTACGATGAGGATTTTCATTCAGTCCGAGCACAGATATGAGTCGTATTACTCGTATAATACTCGTACTCAGCAAAAGTGCTTTATCAGTACTGGATGCTCGTTTCAACCGAGTATCTGGCTCCACTCTAGTTGTTTCCTTGTTTGTGATTTAAAAAATCAGTAAATTATTATTTTAATATTTATTGATTTATATTCATTATTTCCATATTTTCAGCTGTTATTTAGAAATAGGTCTAACCAAGAACTTTTCTTCAGTTTCTTCTAATTATTTAGTTTAATTTGCCTTTATGTTTGTGTGTATTTTAAATGTTTCAGCATAGAAACAGAAAGCTTTGCTCTGTCTTAGTTAGGGTTGGTAAGCATCGACTGGACAACGGTTGCTAGGGGGCAGGGCTTAGGATCGAGAAGCCTTGAAGTCTTTAAAATGTTGTGACGTCATTCAAACAAAGGACAAATTTTGGATGAGGTTATAAGCAGGATCTGAAATCGAGGAGTTGTTACGTGGGTTTGGATTTTTCAGAACACTTTCAGGATACACCAAGGAGCCGAACAGGGACAACAAACTGTCGGAACCAAAGAGTCGAGCAGGGAACACAGACTGTGAGTACCAAATGGACACAGAGCGACAATAAACACCTGAGAATATGGACTCGGAAAATAAGACAACCGAGTATCAGGAATTTACACTGTCACAATAGAAATCCTTCGCTTGCTTGTGCGGCTGTTCCTTTTCCCAGATTACGGCGGCACAGTGGCCAGTGTACATTCTGGGTCAGTGGGCGAGCAAACGGAAACGCTCGTTACAGAGATGTGTGTGTGGACATACTAAATGCTGTCTGTAAAACAATTTTTGAGGCAGTTAAAAAATGCAAAACAAACAAAATGTCATGTCCACAGAGTCCCTGAGATACGTATCTGAACATGAAGTTCACGAGTACCTGGGTACCGCCATCACGGACGCTTTTGTTGATGTGACCGGGAGCTCGATGCTCAGCTCCAAGAAGGTGACGGATCTTGTCACAAGAGAGGTGGCTGAGACAATCAACTCTTAGCTGTCAATGACCATCACAGGCAGTGACGAGTATGAACCTCAACGACCCACAGAGTGAAGATCATTGTTAAGTATGTGATCAAAATGGTTTTGGCAGGTTTGCCAAGGAGGCCATGGTTAACTTTTTGGTGAACTTGAGACAAAAACTCAACTGCTTCTCTAAAAAGGCACCGATGGATGTCCTAATTCCAGCAGCAACTGAGGTGTTGCAGGACATGATCCCACCACAACCCATACGAATGCTCCTACCAAACAATGGTAATTGCATTAGAGATGACCAGAATGGTTCAAAGAAGATGGTGGATGTGTTATTTGACCATTTCAAACCTGACATTACAGACTGGTCAGAAGGTAGGCTCACAATTCAAGGGGAAGTGGATAGGTTTATGAAACTCGTATGGAATTGGCTTACTGGCTTGGGACGTAAGCGCCACGGAATGGCTGCACCACGGTTAGGCTCTGTCCTCTCCCCGGCATCAGTTCACACCGGGCGCGTGACAGCAGTGAAACAGCAGCGTAGCGAGCCAGCTGTATTAACGCGAGATCACGAGAATGAGAATACTGTGAGAATCGAGAATGCAACCAGTGAGGATGATCTCGACATCGCACCGGTCATTGAGTCAACACCTCCTGGTGTCAACAGTGCTGAAAACGTTTCAGCTGAAACCTAAGGATCTGTTCTACGTGATGTTGGTGTCTGCACTCGTAAATCAGATTGCTAAAAAAGGCTTGACAAATATTTCAGTCAGCGGTGACACATTCACAAACATTATATCAACACTAAAACAGATGCTATGCACCGAAATGGCAGGCTTCGACTTGGCTGTCACGCTAGACAGAGCCAAAATTAAGAAGATAGCAAAGGCCATCCGCAAGGAATTGTTTCAGAACATGGGTAGCAAAGAGACCATGCAAATGTTCCTGCAGTCACGGGACTCACTGCTTTACCCATACATAACTGAGAACTTAAAAGGACACCTTGTGAAGCCAAAAGCGACTGGCATAAAGGGTTTTTTTTAACTTGTGCTTCAGGCTGCTCAAAGCCTACTTCACACGCGGATGAAAAACGCCACTGTGAAAAAGCCTTATTGAGACCTGCCGTACACCCTGCGCTACCTGCCTCACTGAGGCTTGTAGCACAGAGCTTTCAACCTGGATATGATACAGGACTTCAGGTCCCACAGGTCTGCACAGGTGCCTTAGTGACCTTGTAACTGTAAGGTGTGGTTTTCTCCGAGTGCTTCAGTTCTCCACTTTTTATCAACTTAAAACACCTGTGGCCTTGCAACTGTAACATCATTGCGTTGCTTTGCTTGGTTTTCTCCGAGTGCTTCGGTGTCTCCACTTTTGAATCATAAAAAAAAAAAAAAACATTCAGTAACACCTAAAAAAAAAAAGAAGAAGAAAAAATCATAGTAACATCAAAATATCCTCACAGACTGCACAAAGGAAAATCAGTCAGAAGAATTAAAGAGTCTGATTTCTGAAATGAATCATGAATCTGAAATCAGCGAGAAAACAAGTCAGTCAGAGTCCTGCAGAACAGGAGAGTCTTTGGGAGACCAGACAACTTTAGGACCAGCACACTGGCATTCTGTAGGAAGCTTTGCTGACACCACCACTGAAATCATGAAGTATATTCTGGAGGAGCAGGCAAGTGACGCTGTTCTGGAATGTAACAATAACATTTCGGACGCTGATCAACCAAATCAAAAAGTTTCGCAGGTTTGCCAAGGAGGCCATGGTTAACTTTTTGGTGAACTTGAGACAAAAACTCAACTGCTTCTTTAAACAGGCACCGATGGATGTCCTAATTCCAGCAGCAGCTGAGGTGTTGCAGGACATGATCCCACCACAACCCATACGAGTGTTCCTACCTTGTGTTGCCGTGGTTTTCTTCGAGTGCTTCAGTTTCTCCACTTTTGAATCATTCAAAAAACAAAAAACAAAAACTTTGTACCTACCTCAAATTAGCTTGTAGTTCAGAGTGTTCAACCTGAATGTGTTGCAGGACTGCACAGGCACAAACGCTATGACTAAGATCTCTGCGTTGCTGTGGGTTTACTCTGAGAGCTTCAGTTTCTTCCTACATAAAAAAAAAAAAAAACATAGTAACATCAAAATAAAAATCTTCAAAATGTTTAAAATACTCCAAGTGCTTCACTTTCCTCACAGGTTTTAAATGATAAAAGAAATAAAATCAAAAAAACATTTCTGTTTTAAAATCTTCCTTATTTGCAGCACAGCTGTAAGGTTACGTAACTTAGGTTAAAGTTCTGCTGATTAAGAGACAAAATCTGTAAATGAAAAAATAAATATAAAATAAGAAAAAAGAAAACCTATATTTCTGTTTTAAAATTGAGGTTATAATGTTTTCTATCTCAGTCCAAAGTCCTGAATCTTTGCTAACTCCTTCACAGAGCTGCTGTCTTTAACATAACTTGAATATATTTGGGTTTTTCAGACAAACATATGGTGCCTTGCACTCTATGAACATTTTTCAGACCAATTTAAATTGTTATGAGACATTTCTGAAAATCAAGTTGGAAAATGTTTTATCACTAAAATCAATATTAAATTCAATATCGACAGCAAGAAATGACAGCATAACTTACTCCCAAATGAGTAAGACATAAACACTATTATGACTTTATATTATATCTCTATAAAAGTGCCATAAATGAATAAGTTATCTTACAAAAAAATTGTCGCCTTCCTATATGTATGTTTGTCCAAAGAGTGAAAGCACAAATACGGCAAACTTAAAGTTATCATCAAGGTGTTTGATCGTAATAGTTCAGGGAAAATCTATAGAATGACAGGTTTTCTCTGTAGAAACTATTAGCATCAGCACTTTATTGAAGGCGTTTGATGGAAATTCAGGGAAACTATGAAATAACAGTGTTTCTCCGTAAAAGTATAAGCATCGTCCATTAACGGAAACGTGTTTGATCACAATTATTCAGGGAAAATCTAAAATAACTGTTCAGATTTGGACATTTTCCCGGTGTATGTTCTTCCAAACATGCTTCTATGTGTGTAAATATGCATGTATATACGTAGTTAATTAGTTGCACTTTTGTCTGTTTTTACGACTGGCAGCTTGCACGGGGTATTTTATTTTGAAAATCCACAGGCTTCTCTTTGCTTTTTCTGTGTCTGGCTTCTGCCGGCTTGAGGTGGTTTGTGTAAATTGACGCGTGCTGCTCGTGTCAAGCCTCAAAAATAGAACAGATAAGTAATTCACCTGTAGTCAAGCGTAGAGACACTTCTGGGATGCATCTGAAACGGACCACGGCGGTGCCGGTGGGGTTTGATACATTGACTAGAATGGCCACGTATTATTCGCGTTGACGCGACGCTCATGCAACGTGCCGCGGACCGGCCAGGTGGATTTTGGGGGTGACAGTGTTTCTCTGTAAAACTATGCACATCACCACTTTATTGAAGGTGTTTGATCATAATAATTCAGGGAAATTAAAAAAAAAAACAGTGTTTCTCTATAAAACTGTTACAGGAGAAAGATTGTTTTTGTGCATCTGTGTTTGTGTTTGTCTGAAAAAGAAGAAGAGAGAAAGCAGTGCACAAATCGTGCTAGTTGCAGGGACATCCATGACAGAGTGAACCAGTCTGCATGTTTGTACACGGTGACTCATTTTCCACTTGTCATGTTCAACACAACACCCCTACGGACATGATCTAAGACACACAAACACACACAGACACAGACTTCACCACTAAAAGTCTCAAACAAGTTTCACAGACAAATACAAAAAGAAAAGCCAAGTTACAGAGGAAAGAAAGAAAAATGAGTTGTTTTCAAGAAAGCTATTATTTCAGTGCTGAGCGTGTGATTGCCTCTGACCGTGATCTATGAGATAAAGTCCTGACTCTCTTACTTTAAGATGTGATATCCCCCAGGACATTTATGACCAGCGTGCTGCCGCTCGTATATTCCATCAGTTGTTGCCTTGTAATAGCTGTTGTTCATACGGCCTTCAGTGTAGTCGTATTTCTATGCACACATTTTACATATTTATATATTAGGGATGGAGAACACTTGTGAGTTCCTCCTGCTGTGTGTCTCTCTCTCAGCTGATGACTACTGCTGGCAAAAGCAGCAGAGTGCAAAATGGCTTGATCATGATCGTAATCGCCATCAAACATGAACCCACATCTAATCAATCACGCAAATCCAAAAATTATTTTTCTCAGAAACTAGTTGATAAACCTGAACACTGTAATGAGACACATTTAGTTTGTACAGTCATCAGGGAACTGTTTAATATTTTAAATGGATGTATGTGGTTTGTGATTGCGAATGTGGTTGTGTGTGTGTGTGTGTGTGTGTGTGTGTGTGTGTTTTGTTTTGTTTTTTTTTTTGTTTTTTTTTTGCAGCTGGTTCCGAGTCTCGACTCTCCTGTTTATGTCCACCTCAGCTGATAAACAATTAATAATAAGCTATGTTCCCACATAGCACATTGGCCTAATCAAAGATATTTTTACTATTTTAGAAATCAGCATAATCAGTCTGACTCGGCTCAGAGAGATCACAAAGCTTATGAGTCCAATATTTACTTCAGTGATTCTGGGGAAGGAATCGTGAACTGTGTTCATGTTTACTTCTCCCATAAGAGTCAACAGACTGAGGACCTGCTGATAGTCTTCTATAGGAAGGACATCTTCAGTGAAGTATTTCTTTTATTAACAGTCTCTAGTTTCCCCCGTCCCATATAAGTTTGAAGACCTGTGTCTTCTTGTCGTGTCTTCACTTGTGTACTGAGTTTGCCTGTTCCTGTTTTTTCTGTTGTATCTTGCTTGTTTTATGGGCTTTGTATTTAGCCTGCTTCTTTACACATTTGTTTACCTGCTTGAACAGCCCTTCCAGGTTCTGAACTGACCCCTGCCTGACAACCTGTAAGATCTGCAAACCATTGTTCTGCACCAGTGCTGCCTCTGTAATCTACGTTTGAGTTCATTTCCTCCTCTTCATGTTTACCCTGCTTTAACCATGACAGTTTCTTCTGCCAATAAACTGGTTCATAGCCAGAAACATCAACTCTGCTTCAGCTCCTCACTGTTTATGACAACAAGAAACCTGTGACATCACAGGCAGGGTAGTGTCATCGCCATGTCAGCCAAACCTTGTTGCTAAACAACCAGAAGTGTTTTGAGCAACTAGGAGAGTTTTAAAGTTTGACTTGAGGAGAAACACTGTCACAGTCTGCTCCCTTGGCCCAGCACTTATGTCTGGCACTGGCATCTGTGACTGTGGGAAAGAGTAAATATAGTTTATGCCTCATCTCCTCTTTAGTTAATGACTTGGGGTGCATAGCTTATCCTGGATGTTGTGTATCACAATCACCAGTGATGAGCTAGATTGTGAGAAAGAAGGTGAGTGAGCACCCATAGACACTACAGCAGCAGAACTGCAGGTAAGCAACAATAAATCAGCAGATATTATACTGAATATCATGTTTTCATAAAACGGGTGGTGCAACGACTGCCATCTGAAGCAGAGGAGAAGAGTGAAAAGGGCACAAAAGTCAGAACATGATTAAAAAAAAACTCCTTTGAGGCATGCTCTTCCTCTTAAATGTGTTCATGCATGCACCCCTGCTGCTGCTGCTCTCTGCCACCAAATCCATGCTGCACCAGGATAAACTTTTAAACTTTTATATGTCTTGCATAATATCTGGGCCACCATTGTCAGGCTAGTAGCCTTGCTAAATAGTGAGGCCTACCAGCGCATTAAAGGAAAAGCAGATGGACTGTATTTTTATCACGCTTTGTCCAAAAAGATGTGTATAATTCACATACACCCATGCCCTGACCATCAGGAGCAAGTGGGGTTTGTGGGTGGAGCTGGGGGACGAACCTCCAGTCCTGCACCTAATGGATGACCTGCCATACCACCACAGTGCCCTCCACGTATACTACACATACAAATTGTAATCGATGCTGGTCGTACAAATCATTTCTCTCTCCTTTTCTGTGTGCTGGTTTTGATGCTAAATTTACTGGACGCCTGCAGTGAAAGGAAAGAAATTCATTTGACCAGCTGTGAATGCGCTCATGGCTCTGCCTCACCTCCCCCGAGGTCCATTTAGTTTTAAATTAGTTCATTCTACTTTACATTGCGACGGTGCGCCCATCACAGTTAGCCATTGTTGGATGTCTGAATAAACATTTATTATGGTGGGGGGAGACAGTGATTTTGCAGTTTGGAGGTCAAGTGAGAAGAATGAGGTGACATTATTTGATAGGCAGATGGGAGGCTATGGAGGCAGACGCTTTTGTTGCAGTTGTCAAATAAAAAAAAAAAAAAAAAAAGCATAGGGCACATTTGCATCTGCAGGCATCTGCCACACACTCCGATGACAGCAGACTAATTCAAAAACATATGCAAGTGCACACAGTCACACACACAGCAAGACGTGTTTATCCACAAACACACACACACACACACATTTCATGCCCAGAGTCAATTTGCTCACTCAGTTTGTTCGCTTCCTCCACCGTCCTCATTTCATCTTTCCCTCACTACCTTATACAATAACCAAGAATGGGACGTGTATGAGGGTGTGTGTGTATTTTGACCAGCATTTAGCCAGTGTAACAAGGCACTAATAATAATGGAGTCCACTCAGGCCTGTCTGACAGCGTTGTTATTAGCCCCCCTCCCCTCAATTACCAGCCAAGTCACTGGGGTGTGTAGGCTACACTTTGACACACACACACGCATGCATATTCACTCATGCAGGCACGAATGCAAACAAGACACAAGAAGATGAGAATATTTCAAACGGGAAAATTGGGATTGGAAAGTAATCGCTGTCCAACGAAGTCAAATGTGACAACAAAAAGTCAACCTCTGCTTCGGCCGTCGAGTGTTATCCAGTGCCGGTTGGCAGGATATATGGGAAATTATGCAAATTAGGTTCAGGCGCAATTCCAGATGAGTGACAGGTTCCCTAACTGGCAATTAGCATGCGTTGGCTTCTCATTGGCCAGAAATGTGTGACTGTCTGGTGACAAGTGAAATGGGTATACCCTCCTGGCTCTTCGGCATTTAATCGCATCTCTCTGTTTGACTCTCTCTGTCTCCCCTCTTTCAGTCTGTCTCCACATTCTCAGTCTTCCACCTGTGTCGTTCTTTCGCTCTTTGTTTTTACGCTCTTGTCATTATTTTTTTTACTTACAGCTGAAACCAGAAGCTTACCTTCAGGAAACAGACTAACTGTGATTTAATAATAAATAAAATAGAAATGAAATCTCATAGTACTACTCCAGTGATTTAGTGTTGCACTTTCATACAGTTCTGAGACTCATAAGATACAGTTTAGAACTGACAGATTTCCCTGCACGTTAAATGTCTTTCAAATTCCATTCTTTCCAGATTGTATTACCGACTTTCTCTCCATAATTTGTTGCTAACCCTAACAATGAAAATAAAAGAAAAAAGGGCAATGGACCGTATTTGTACCACTGGAAGATCTTTGTGTGTTCCAAAAATGTACTTTGTATATATTGTAGTATTATATGTTGGATATACTGTCTGATGACAAAAAATATATATTTGTAGATACCAATATAGATACCAATTTAGGTACCAATATCCAGTATACCAATATAATAGAAAATTATATTCTCAGACCTGATAAAGCTCCTCTAAAGCCACAAAAAAGACATGAACTAATCTCCATGAACTAATCACCACCTTCAAACAAGTGGCCAGAGAAGTGTCAGCAGACATTAACTGATTGTACTCTGGTTTCCCCTTAAAGGTCCGGGTTAGGGAAGAAGGCAAGTTTACTTCCATTATGTTGATTAATCACTTGAAAAAAATTGAATTAGGCGAAAACTGTTCTTAAACACTCAATTCACCTACTCGCTGCAAGCTAAGGTCACATTATAGAGCACATGTGCAAGATGGCTGCACTACCACTCATGAGAGATGTTTATTCTTTTCTTTCTATTTTTTTTTTTTGTCCTTTTTCAAGATTTTATTTGATAGAGACAGCTGAAGAGTGACAGGACTGTGGGGAGAGAGAGATGGGGAATGACATGCAGCAAAGGGCTACAGGTCGGATTTGAACCCTGGTCAGCCGCGGCAAGGACTGAGCCTTCGTACATGGGGCAGATGCTCTACCAACTGAGCCAACTGACACCAAGAGATGTTTATTCAACTTTATATTCATGCATGTAGTTTCCATTATGTTACTGATATTGTGTTCACCACTTACTACTGTAATTATAACCTAAATACTTGAAGCTAAATGAAGAAAATGTATAAATTTGAACGATCCCCCACAGTGTCACCACAAGGCTTAAATCAGAATAATTCAGCATTTTCAGAAAAAAAACATATTTTGACGACAGTTTGTTATATGCTGTATGTTGCAGCACATGCAGGCTAGAGGCTTAAAACATTCACTCAGTGCTTAGAAGGTTAAGTATCATGCATAAGTGATATTTCCGTATAGCACCCAATGGTTTGATATCATACACATGAATAAATTATTACAACATTTGCACAGTTGACTTCTACTTGTACATATAGCCAAGGGAACATAAGGACCGGGAAACATGAGGGGAAGGAGCAGAGGCCATGTCTCGCTTTAAGACCCCTCAGATGTGTTGCCTTCTCGGCTATGAACATGTTATCAAGGATTAGCCCTGCCTACAGTGGATTTTATCAATGCCCCCTAACAAGTCCAAATCCTGTTTTTAGCGAGCAAGCCTATTAATTCACTTAGCGTGAGTAATCATCGATTGTTAGAGCTGTGCTCACAGTAGTGTGTTGGAAGTGTGCTGCTGTGAGCAAACATCTTAATCGGGGGAACAACACGATGTGCTCTGTGGCCACAGTCGTCCTCATCTGTCTTTATGACAATGGTGCAGATTCCATACAGATGCTGCCCCGGGGTGGATTGAAACACTCTGAATCTGCATGAGCGGCTGCTTAATAATTAGTAATAATCTGGATGAAAGTCACATCCATTGGAAGAGAAGCACCTCTTACACTAGCGGCAGTGAGAGCCCAGTGCGTGATTATTAGGACGTAGTGTGACATGTAAATCGTCTCATAATATACTGAGCATGTAGTTTTTCTGCATGATTAAGTGTGCACTTTACACACCAGCAAAATGGAAATGGAAATATTATCGACTAATCACATTTCATGGATAATTTAAAGGCATCTTAAGGAAAACTACAGAAAGAGCGACACAATAAAAGGTTTAAAACCCTTTCAGTCTCTCTCTCTCTCTCTCTCTCTCTCTCTCTCCAAACCTCCATGTTTCCCACACTGCATAATTTACAGTGGAAGTTGTTTTAATTTTTGTTCTGCATCTGCCTTCTGCACGGTACGAAGCATGAATTTTACACCAAAGTGTGTGTGTTTAAACTCCCTCTTCTGTCAAATCTGCTGAATCTCCTCTGGCGTTTCAGTCAAATCCCCCCACAGCAAGAGCAAACATTTGGTTTGATATGAAATTCCAGGCCCACTCCCCTACGTCTAAGCTCGCACCCAGGCATATCATTTCACTGTCACACTCACTTGGATGAAAGATCTGACACTATCTCTCCATGGAAATGATCATGTCACGGTGTGAAGTTGTGGGTCTGTAGTTTTATTATGAAGACAGATTCAGTGCAAAGGTCAGATTACCGTATGACAGAAAATACAGAATCATTGACATTATCAAAAAAATGGTAAAGCAGAATAAAATCTATAATCTAGCAGTGTTTATGCCAACGCGGCAATACTGTGTTTTTAAAGGTCCGATTAGCTCAATTTTGCTGGCCTGGCAATGCATTGGTTAACACCTCACAGCAAAAATGTTCTGGGTTCTAACCTTCCAGTCGATTGGGTCCTTTCTGTGTGGAGTTTGCGTGTCCTCCCCGTGTCTGCGTGGGTTTCCTTCCTCCAGAGACTTGCAGGTTATTTGGTGGTTCTAAATTCCCCATAGGTGTGAGTGTTAGCAGGAATGTTTTTATTCGTCTCTGTGTGTCCGACCTGTGATGACCTGGTGACCTGTCCAGGGTGTACTCTGTTTCTCATACAATGTCTGCCTCAATCATGGCAAGCAATTCCCATTTGAACTACTACACTTTTTTAAAAGAAATAGTCCCAGTGATAACAGTTCACTGGAAAGTGCAGTGATGTTCAACTTAAATGTCATTTTTCATTGCTGCAGTCACAAATCAAATGAATTTTTCCTCCATTGTACAGGGGTGGGGGTGGTTTTTATTATTTTAATGCATTTTTTATTAATTAAAGAAGTGGAAAATGGATGGAAAATAGAGAAAGAGAGAGAGTGACCGTCTGACTCAGACAGAGAAGCAGAGGATCGTGAGCTGCGGTGCACAGATTGCCCAAAGCGTAAGCCGATTTAGGACTTGTTGAGGTCAGAGATAGACCCGTAGCACTGGGCATATCTGAGAGGCCTGTACCCGAGCAGATGGAGAAATAAAATGAGATAGAGAAAATCAATCCTATCAGACAGTGGTGGTGGTCATGTCATTTCAAATAAGGATCATATAGGGTACTCTGCAGCCCCACCCTGAGCCTCTTTCACTTTTTTCCTGGTTAGCTACAGTGTATGCTTATATCTTGGCATTTCAAAATAAGAACAGGGTTGTCCAAATTTTAATCTTTATTTGCTTTCCATAAAGCTCAGTAACAATTTTTTCATTATCCCTCATCTTTTATCACATTTTTTAATGCCACTATACTGTCTATATTGATTTATTGTGCACTCGAGTTTCTCACAGGAACATTTTATGTGATCGGCCTAAAAAGTTTGGCAAGAGTTTTTTTGGGGTAACTTTAAAAGATAAAAGAAATCTTGCAGCTGCATTTGTTAGTCTCCCTGCTCTCCTCTCCTGAAATGTCTTACTGTTGTTCTATCTCACTGCACGTTGTCGCTGCCAGGTCTTCCTTGAAACAGCAATCCTTATTCTCAGCGGAACTAACCTGGACAAAGATCCATTTAAGTTACAAAAACACACAGACACGCACAAAAACAGCTGGGGATGTGTCGCCAGATCAGCAGGAACCAACTTTTCTGCTGTATGCTGATACAAAAGCCACATATATCAACTTTAATATCTCCCTTAGCTGTAAAACTTTATTTAAATGCTAATTTGTGTTTGACAGATTAACAATGCGTAAGTACAATGTCTTCTATACTGTTTGCCTGCAGCAACACAGCCTCCTATGATGATTCTATGATTCTATTGATATACGTCACTTTTATCATTGTTGTTGGTGCTGGTATGCAGTACATCAAAAGATAAATAGGTGTTGTGTTTATGACTTTCATTCTGCTGTATAGCTTACAGGCTTATCCTCTTCTCGTTGTCTCGCCACATAGATTCTCGCTGATTCAACGCTGCTATAACACACTGCACCTGAGATGTGTTGTTTTGTCAGGAAAGCAAAGAAATAAAAATGTGAAAGACAGAAACAAAAGAGAATAATTGTCTGATCTCAAGTTGCACATAGATATTTGCCATATGTCAGTTTTGATCCATCATATATATATATATATCTTATTATAGTCTTTTGCTGCACTCAGCAACACCCAAACAAAATAACCCTCAGAGTAAGTTATCCGACCTAAGGTTTTTGACATGGATGATGAATGACTGTCAGTTTTAATAAAATCTGTCAGCAGAGCCTTTCAAAGTAAATCTGATCGTCTCTAACTGCACAAACAGCATCAGATCTCTTATCCGCTGAGTGTAGGAGGATAGCCTTTCATCTTCCACTTTGATACAATACAATTTTAATACAGGCCTTCTGGCAATCAGAGGAAAAGGCAGCATAATTTTATTTATACTGTGGAACATTGGTATCTTCTATCTGATATTTACTGCTGTCAGTGGATATGGATTTTCAGGGGTCCCAGAAAAATACATCTATACATCATGGGGAAGATGACAAGTCCAAATCATTTGAATATGTTACCATGTTCTCCTGATCTTTGCGCCTGTAACCTAAAGGTGCTTCTTGGAAAAGTAAAGGCAATAAAGTCTTGCACAAATAGATGAGAGGTTAACATCTATAGATGACAAGAGTTCCATCCACCTTAGAGTGCAGAGCTTGTTCTTTGTGACAATAAATAAACACATGCAGTTTTTTGGAAGTCACTTCATTTTGTCACAAGTCTATAGTAAGAATGTCATTTAAAGTAGCATTTCATTCTAAAAGAAATATGTCTAAGCAGAATTATATTTCTGTTTCTGAGCAAATGAAGTGAAAACAAAAATTAATTCCTAAAAGATTCAATCTTACAAATTTCAAGCGAAATCTTGCTGCAGCAGTGATAACAGGAATAGATGTTTTTTATTGTCAAAGGAGCCTAGAAGCTCTTTTTTTTCCTACACTGAGTATGAGGGAATGAAAGGGTTCTTTTATATGTCAACATTTCCACACATCAGATGGAGAATAGATAGCAAGAACACAAAAATTTTTCCAACCAGGATTTATCTGCGGGAGTCAGCTGATGGCCATTATATGAATAATGGTAGCTAAAAAAAAGTTAGACAAGGACATTCCTTCCTGTAGCTTTGCAAAATATTGAATTCTATCACAACATTTATTTAGAAAAACAACAGAAGTAGATAAAGAAACTTGTGAAATTCAGTGCAAAGGATGGATAACGTTAGGTAGGAAGTTGGCTGAAGAACACAAATCTGGGGTGTCGTTTAGCTCAGCTGGTAGAGCAGCCGCCCCATGTACAAAGGCTCAGTCCTTGCCGCGGCAGCCCAGGGTTTGAATCCGACCTGTGGCTCTTTCCCGCATGTCATTCCCCATCTCTCTCTCCCCACAGTCCTGTCACTCTTCAGTTGTCTCTGTCAAATAAAGCTTAAAAAGGCCAAAAAAATATCTTTCAAAAAAAATAATATAATATAAGAAACAAATCTAGATATAGAAATTATCATAACTGAGCTTCAGTGGGACGTCAGTTACAAGACTACATAAAGAAGAGGGGATAAATATTCTGTGGGTGAGTGTAAGAAATAAGGTTTTAATAAAGTTTTGTCATTATTGGTTTGCACTCGGGCAGTGAGAAAATTAATCTGAGATATATCGTTGTTACTTTTCCAGAAAAGTAAATCACATCCACTTGGACCAATACGATGACATGAACAGGTTTTAGTGATGGCAAATGATGTTTGCCAAAACAAAAATGTCCATAAACAGGACTGATGAAGCACAATGAGTACAATAAGTGCCACTTCCACAGATCCTTCATAGTTATTGAAAGATTGAGACTGTGTGTGCAGGTGAGCGTCATGTCCACCTGGTTCTGAAGCATGACATTTCAGTCGTCAGGTCTTTTCACATTAAACGTGTTTTTCCATCCTGCTACACAATAAAGCTCGAATGAGTTTGGAAGTTGGTATAGCTATATTTCTTCACATAGACAGGAAATCACTGTTGGGTTATCAAGACAGGCGTGATTTGATGAAAAGGAAGCAAGGAAAGAACAATAAAAAGGATAGAAGTGAGGATACATCCGATCATGGGAGGTGAGAATTGGCCATGAGCACAACTAACTATAAAAAAAAAAGGTGTAGAGTTAGAAGTCATTGAGTAAGAGTGAGAGTGTCTTGTGGAAAAAGCTACTAAAGGACAGTAGATGTGAGGATGTGTATTTCTGTGTATGTAATTGGTGGGAAAAGGTGTATGCATGTGAAGTTAGGGTTCATCCCAATCTGTCTGCAGCTCGGTTAAATGTCACTCATTGACGAGTGCGGACACTTCTGACGTGTCCTTTGAGGCTGTCACTCTGATGTGACATGCAAAGATTGCGATCTTGTTTACTCATCGACCTACACTTGCCCAGCAGTGTGTGTGTGAGGAAGTATTTGTGTAGTTGTTGAAGCAGAGTCTTCCTTTTCTCCACTTACTCCTTCCACATGTCACTGAAGTCAACGGAAATACAGAAAAAAAAAAAACTTTATTCTGCTATTAGAATTCTGTCTGCTGTCAAAGCATGCTGGCAACATCTTCTCCGGAGCAAACTGAGCACAGTCATATTCCCAAGCTGTATACAAAATGACACTGGGGCATTTCTTATATGCCAGCACACACAAACAGTGTGCTGCAGGGGACGACAAAGATGTGACAGGGAACAAGGTTATAATGCTAACCTCAGGGCCCAACTACATATGTCAGTCACACACTCATGCCGTCAACATCAACACCATCATTTACTGGGAAAAAAGGGGGTCACGCGAACTAAAGATGTAAATATGTCAAAGACAGACACACACAGCCTGTGAAGCTGTCAGGGTGTTCCCTCTGGGTCATCAGTATATATTTATGTGTGGGAATAAACACCCAGCAGTGTTTTTGTGTATATGATTATATAGAGGAGTTATGCTTTATGATGTGTGTCTGTGTGCTTTTCTGCCAGAAAACTTCTCCCTCTTTCTCTCTAAACAGTCTTGCTACATCATTTGTTACAGCCAGACTGATACTGATGGATACTGTCCTCAAGATCAGTTATTTCAGAAATGCCCCCTCCCCGCCAAAAAAAGAGTCCTCCAGCTGTCTTTAGTGGCTGTCATACTACTTCCTGCTTTGCTGCCAATGGACAAGAGTCATTGTCCAAGTAATGTAACATCAGTCAAAGTTGGTTTCTTTTCACCACAACCACGATAAGTCCTTCACAATTCATTCTGCAGCCACCAGGTGGTGCCTATTATGTTTTTGCATACTGTTGGTTGCCCTTTGAACCTAATAGGAGGCCATTTTGTTCCTTGCACTCAGAGGGGGAACATGGGTATGCTACATCTCTTTTTGGGATCACATATAGAAGCATTGTATGTAAGTGCACCTCCTTATAAAATGCCTATATTTCCGTTGTTGTTCATATTTTTATGTAAATGACTAGGTTAGGCCATGTTTTGGTCTAATGTACTTTCCATTTCCCGCCATGTTACCTGTACTGTTAACAGCTTTCAGCTAGCTGTATTTGGTATTTTACATAGGTTTTATGGTGTGTATAATACATGGTGCACATCATGTAATTAATCATTCTTTGACTGTGTGCTAAAGACATTATCTGTCTGTATAGATGAGATTGTCTCTCTGACAAGTTGCTATTAGTGTAACCATAATGTCGTCTGGAATATTGGGGGGTAACACATTACAAAAGTAGCAAGTTTCACTAATATATTACTTTTAGTGGTAACAAAGTAATGTTACTAATTACTAATAGGATTTCAGTAGTGTGTGTTACCACTGGGGCTGGGCGATTGGAGAGTGTCGATTTTTATTTTGGTAATTGAATGGTCTGCCTCTGAAAGAATGAGCAAGAGCAGTGACAGACTCTCTTTCAGTGAGCCAAGGAGCTCAAAGAGGCAGCAAAGAAAAACAGCTGTAGAGACAGTTTAGTTTTTTCATTCTGAAGACTGAATGAAATGTGTTTAGTGATGAGTTGAACATAAAATTAAGTGTTTATTGTTTGTTTTAATTAAAGAATTCATCCACACTACATCACTTTTACCAGTGCACTTTTGTATTTTTAAAAAGGTCTAGGCTGTCTAATTGTTCATCATCATTATCACACTATTGTTAATTGGCGGGCGATTTTAATACAAAGTGGTAACAACTGCATGTGATTGCATGAGTGGGCCACATTTTCACTCCAGAGGAGAACTTTCATTGGGTTGTAATAACCCACCACTGGATTTTTCATGAACAGCTACACATTTGAGCTTCTGTGATCTGATGATCCACTATGAAACAACTTTACCCTTTTTCATTTTGTAATCTGTATATTAGTCATAGGTGGTGGCTATTTCGGTGAACGAAGCACACAAGTAATTGTTAATTGTTAAGTTATTGGATCCCATAGACATTCAGCAGCTGATGTTTGACATAACTAAACTAGACTAAACTAAAAACATAAAACAAGATACTCTGTCCTCCAGAGCCTTCGTAGTCAAATGTTTACTGCACATGTCAAATAGCTGCAGTGTTCCTGGTTCAGTTCCAGCAACGGACCTTTGTAGCATGTCCCTGTCTCTCAGCTGATATTTCCTGTCTGCTGCATAGCCGCCCAATAAACTCAAAAACCTATCTTTAAAAAATAAAAGAGGTCTCTCCTGAGGCATTTATTAATTTATTAGTTCCTGACTCTGGGAAAGTGGGAAAACCTGAAAACTTCTCCAAAATTATATCTCTAAACTATCTCCATAACCAAAGCACACACATTTAGGCTACTCCATGTTATCTTCTTTTTATTTTACACTCCATCATTCAATGAAACTGTGTAGACCCCTTCTGGGGAGACCCGCTGCCCACTTTGAAAACCTCTGAGCAACACAACATTTCATAAAAGTCCTAAAACCAATGAACACACAGCAGGACATCAGACTATAAAGCCCTGCAAACCCTTGGAGGTTTTTTAGTTTCTTGGACTTAATAGCCTTTTGCTCAGTGTAACAACTGTAAAAAGAACAGAGAATAGGTCTAATCAGACAAATGCCTGTGTTGATGTCTGTGCTGAAAATTGATTCAGTTCTGCGTGGTTCAGCAAAGACTGACTTGCATTCCTTCTCAGATAGTGGCAGTGTTGTTTTAACAAGGCCAGATAAAAACATGATGCTAGCATACATATCAAAGTAAAAATGATACCTCTCTTCCCTCAGAACGTGTGGAGTTGATCCAGTGTTGGTCTTATATCATATGCTGCTCAAACCTGGCCTGTCTGCATTGTGTCCTTTCTTCTTGCATCTTTCATGATGAACCAGCTCCTTGTTGAGTGTTCATGAAATGCCTGATTTTTTTAAATCCATGTGTTATTTAAAGAAAGGACTGCTCTGAGCAAGACCCCAATGTCCCTCTTTAAAAAGGTAAAGGCCATGTGGAATCACTGGTGAAGCCAGTGAAGATGGAGGGAAGGATGTATCGACGACATGGGGATATTGGTGATGGGTGCATGCAGAATAGAAGGTTACATGTTGGTTGACAGACGGACGAGTGATTGACAGTAGAAGGAAGAATGGCAGATGTGGTAGACTGAATCAAGAGATGGACTACTTAATTTATAGATGAAAGGAGGAAAATGTTATTGCGGATGGATACAAGAAAGCAATATTTGAAATGGGGAGATGGGTGAAGGAATGAAAAGAGAAGTGATGAGTGCCCTAGAGATATTGGACTAAGTGGACTTTGGACTTTTTTTTATATCTACTCTCTCTTCTCTCCTGCTCTTGGAGATAGTGACCGTCTGCATACCCCAACATCCACGGAGGAATAACAATTTTGTTGAATTAGCATACACTATCATTTAATGCATGGCAGTACACTCAATATTTATGAATAAAAACAATTTCCTACCAAAGTTATACATGCAACATCCAATGCTTTCATCTAATAACCTGGAGCTATGCCATTGACTAACAAATAAGGGACTCACTTTGTGACTCATGCAAACTTTATTTGCGCAGATACTTATGCTGCTTTGCTTCAAAATAAAACTTTATAAAAATAAATAAATAAACAAATCTTTGTGGTGTTGTTGTCGTCATGATTTTTTTCTATTACAGTTTCAATCAAGATGGATGACGAAAAAGATGATGAGGACACTGAAAGGTCAACACTGATTGCTATTATCTGGTCTTACCCTGATGTTAAGTAGTTTTAGTTGACTACACTCGACCATATTTTTCTTGGACACACACTAGAAGGACCAAAGTTAACAGAACCAAATTTAGAAATGTCAGATTTAACAGTCCTTCTGAGTTTTTGCAAACCTGGCCTCATCCATAATATGGATTTTTGCTCCTGCTTTTGTCCACCTTGTTTTCATATCGAAGCACTTCATTTGATGAGTTGTCCATGTCTTTGAACCTGTGCACATGTGAAGTCGGGAAGGACTGAATTCTACAGTATTTCTACCTGAGATTCAGATTGTTTCTCAAAGGCTCTCCACCTAGGCAGAAGTGAAAGGCAGGCATAAAGGAAAAAAAGGATATTAAAATGCTCTTCAGGAGTTTTTGACGTAGACAGATCCAAACCAGTGTGATGCATGTTCTAAAATGAATTAAAATAAATTGTATGTACTATTTTCTGCTACTTTATTATGCAGTCTGGATGATGATGAAGGTCACGAATACCTTGATGGGCTCCTCAACATGTTGCCAACTCAGATGAGAGGCTTTGTTTGGAATATGAAGGAGAGATGACAGCAGTACTACCCAGGTTTATATTTATCTCTATTTGGGCACTTGTACAACCTCATATCTCTCTCTGTGCAGCACTGCATCCCACTCTTCATGATTTTGAAAAGGAGGGCTGTACGCCCAACAATTTCAGGTTAAAGCTGCTAAGTGGGCTATGTTGCATTTATTACCACATTATTAAATCAGACCTTTACATAAGTACAATATCACACTTAGGACTGTATCTCATAATACATTCTGTTATCCATTACAAGTTCACAGAGTCCAAAGAGACATCCTTATTTTGAGCAGCAAACAAAGACACAATTTGACATACAATGAAATAAACCAGGGACAAGCTGAAAACCACATCTGGGTATCTGCAAACGAATAGATTAAATAACAAAGTAAATCCAGTGATAAGTGTCAGAAAAAGCAGTGTACAAGTACAACTCATGGTATGTGAGCTTGTGATTCTATAATTCCCAAGCAGCTCACTAACTGTTTGGCGGAGGTTTCTACAAAGCAAAAAAAAAAAAAACGAGGTAGACCGAAATGTGTATTTAGCTGACATTTTACTTTATCTATGTGAAGCAGGCACTCAGGCTCCCATACATTACTTTCCCCTCCACACTCATGCCTACTTCCACTGCTGATTTGCATCGACAACATATTCCTCGCTCCTCTACATCCATTTTCACCTCAGTCCCCTCAACCTCTCTCTGCACTCGGAATAAAGGGACTCTTTGCCCTCTAGTTGTGTGTCAGTCCTGAAAACGTGTCTGTGCGATGCAGTCTTAATTATATCGCATTAGCCGCCATATCATGCGGAAAGGCGTCTGAGTGAAAGGAGTCACTAAACACATTTGGCCTGTAGCTTTAGTCCTGTGGGTACTGGGAGTCTGGCTCCTATGCAGTGAGTCACTGTTGCATAGAGTTGCATGCGAGCGAGTGAGTGTGTGTGTGTGTGTGTGTGTGTGTGTGTAGGTGTATGTGTACCTTCCTTTTTTATGATGTGGCATTTGAACTGCATATCCAAGTCTATGCACACAGTCATATAAATGCATATTACTTGGCTAGAGGGTCTATATTCGTGTGCGTTTTTGTGCGCGTACTATATCTTCAAGCGAGTGCTTGCATATTGTCAGTCTGTTGGCCCCTGATGCATACCATTTGATCCGCATTTCTCAGTTAAATTGATGCAGGCAGTGTCATACAGATGTGTATTGCCCAGGGGTTTCTAGCCGTCTCTTCCAATCCCCTGCTACTGTGCGGCTCTGTGCTATGTGCACAGATGTAAACCAAACAGGTCATCTGAAATTAATTTTCCCTCTGTCCTTTGAGATTTAGCTTTCTGTTTACAATGCTAACTGATGGGGTTTGGTTCAACATATAATCCGCTCTCCTGTTAAAATGATCTTTCAAACTGTTGTGTAATCTTACAGGGGATTATTTGGGTAAAATCAACGTAGCTATCCTGCCACCAACTGCCCCCTCACACACAGAATGACAAAGAGATGGTGAGAGACATAACAATCGCTTTAAAGCAGTGATAGAGATCTACCAACTTATGACATCATTTTGTATTTCATAGTATAGGGTGATTAAAAAGAAACATATCTGACCTGGACAAATTAATCTGAATTAATAAAATGAACCAACACTATAGATATGTAGATAAACTTCTAAAACACTGGTTCTCAAACTGTGTACAGCTCATGCTATGTGAGCGTCTGTGAGTGGTTCACAGAGGAATCTCTGAAATATATTTTTTTGATTAAATAAATTAATTTACAAACAAAATACTACACAATTGTGAACAAAATGCTTAAACTATGAGATCACAGGAATGAAATTTAAAATATGTTTTGCATCTCCTGGCATACTTCATTTTTGATATCATGTTCATGCAGGTAGCATGTAGCACACATACAGCCACGATTAGTTATAAGCTAAAATGTGATGTGGACATAGTAAGTGGAAGTAAAATAAATGGTTCAGAAACACTGCAGTCATGGCTCCTAACAGGAAATATATGGAAGAGTGCAGAAAAGTATAGATCAGGAGTAAACCCTTTACCAACAAGGAGTTCTGGTTCTGGCACCAGTTCTGTTCCAGTATGGTATGGTACTAGTATGAATAATAAACCTGTGTGAACTATCTGTAGTGGAATAGGGTCAACTGTATTTTAACACCTGTTATAATAGTACTTGGAGAGCTGAATATATTCTGTGGTGGTACGCGGTGTAAAAAGTTTGAGAGACACTGATCTATAGTGTTGGTTCAGTTGTGTGTAGACATGAAGCTGCTGCATGTATATTTAAACATCAAGGCTATCCGATTTGTAGATATACACAGTGTGTGCACAGAGCCGTCATAATGAGTAAAATGACTGTGAAATCTCATTGAACATCAAGTGGAATTATGCTTTAATAGGATGGACACGAGTCACGGGGTCAGTCCTCTCCCCTGCAGGCACTGTAAATGAGACTAGTCTGAAAATCAAGTATGTTAGACTTCAGCTTAATTCCTTTTTCAAATATGTCTTTAGACCTAATCTGTAATACAGTAGTGAATAAATGGATGCAATAAATGCAAAGTTCAAAATCATAATACAGCTCCAGTCATTTGTATCATCATATTTATAGCTAATAGTCTTGTTAGTGGTGGTGATCATATGGCTGCTTACAATACATTAACACCATCATGTCTACTCCACCCCAACCTCCTGTATAATGGACTTTCGCTCTGTGTAATAACCTGACATCCTCCTTCATTCCCATCATAATTTCTGTGTCACCTTGTGGGCTTTGTCATGTGAACGGAAAAACAATGCTTTGGGGAATTTGCTGTTATTCTTCATGAGAGGACAGTCTTGCACAGCGCTGTCTATATATAGTGTACTTTTGTATATAGTTTTCTTTGTGTTCATGTTTCAAAGAAAGGACACTTAAATGCTACTTGCCTACTCCTGAAATCATTTCCTTTTCTTATTTTATCAATCTATGCAAATAAGGTTGAACAAAAAAAAAAAAAAACTAGCAGATAAAATGCAAAAATTAATAAATAACCAACCAGAAAAAGACCTGCTATCCATTTTGGAGACCTTAGCTTGGTTTATGAATAAGGCTTTAGTGTGAACTATCTGCGGCTTCAGCAAGAACTGACCCAGTCACGGTGTCACAGCCTTTTCCACCAGCAAAGCCTTCTTTTTGGCCCAGGGAGCGGTTTGTTAAAAATCCAAATGGATGGCTATAGCAAGAGTTTTTGCTGATAGTCATCTATTGTGACTGGGTGGGGGCATTTATACTAACGGGGAGAAGTATGAATCACTGTTGCTGCACTCACATAAACTCTATTCCAGGCTTTCGCAGTCTTGCTGCTTGCCTCTCTGTGCTGTTTTCCTCTGCTAACAGTTTGCAAAGAGTTTTTCTTTGCTTGCTTCCACATGCAGTATTATTAGTCTCAGCTTTAGCGTTCTGTGTCTACACAAAGCCCGCTGACTAATTCAAAGTTGAAACTGTAGGCAGTTTCATTCATTAATGTTCCCTCATTAGTAGAAGACCTTGTACAGTTTGTGAATGAACTGCTGTAATATTCTGGCGTCTGTTTACTTGCTTTTCTGCTTATGTTGATTACTCTCTACTGAGAGACAGACAAAACACTCTGGAGGATGTCAATTTAGGTTTTTTTTTTTTTCCTCCGACAGACTCCTTAATTACGCACAGTCAGCCTCTTCAGTGTTGATTTACTATAATAAGAATCAAGATCTTTATTCCATGGATTCAGGATGCCAGTGAGTACTTGTCAAAAATCACTTGGGTTGCCACCTGCTTTTCTTCCTGTCAATACAGAGGTGTGATTAAAACCGCAATTTGCAATTGTCAAGTACCTTGATGGAGAGGATGGAGCTCCAGAGGAATTAGAGAACTTCCACAGAGGAATCAAAATATTGACTTCTATGTTTCAAAAGAGAAAATATTCTATCTATCTATCTATCTATCTATCTATCTATCTATCTATCTATCTATCTATCTATCTATCTATCCATCTATCATCTGTCTTCCTACTATCATTCATCTTCAAAAGCGTCAACATTTCCACATTATCTTAGGCTCGTCTGTGCACCAGCTGAGTGATGGATGGAGGGAGTGTTTGTGCTGGCAGATGAGTGGAGGGCTAAGGTCTTCTTTATCCATCCACTACGTGTCATTCCTTCACATCAGTCCTTTCATCTGTTATTTCTTCCTGTAGCACTCTATCCTCCTCTCCCCCCCTGACTTGTACGCTTTCATTATGTTGTGGCAGGGTTAAAAGGTGAGAGTGCTCAGCCTCCTTCCATATCGCCCAGCCCGGCGCTACAGTGCGAGTAGTCATCGTTCTGGCTTTTAAACGGACTCTCAGCTCGCCCTTGGGTCTGTAACACTGACACTGAAGAGTCACATGGGGGCTGAGAGATATGGTCAGTGTCTGCAAGCTGATGGACTGTCTGAGTACTGCGGTAGCAGCTATCTGTGGGGAGTTAAGCAAGTGTAGGACAGTCATGTCAACTTGGCGGACATGCCCCTCGACAGATGCCACTCAAATTATTCTGATTTTGTTCTATTTAATTTGCGTTTTAATTATCTTTACTGCAGGAATTTAATAGCAATTTACATTCTCAAACATTTCACATTGACAAGTCATGTGTTACAGTAGAATAACTTCAGCGTGCACGGGGATTGATATTGTAAAGAAATATAGCAGCCATGCACTCTTAGCTTCAATGGGTATTGATCAAGCTGTTTCTGTTACATTAGGCAAGTGTTTTCAGCACCACATTCAGGGACTCTCCCTTTTAGGCCCATTTCAACATACCATGATCCTAACCTGCCTGTTGTAAAGTCCATCCGCCCGCTTTGCCCTCAACCTTGTTGCTTCTCTTCCATGTTTATGGATGAGACGTAAAGAAAAAGGAGACACAAACAGAATTTAAATCACCAGCATCCATCAGAAGTCTTGTATCTGCCAAAATCCATGGAGTCAACATATCAGAATACAATTTCAATTTTTTTTTTCTTCTCCCCTAAATCAGTTTGTAATCTTGGCTTAACATGTGTCTGGTAAATAGAAAACAGGCAGAAGAGAAATTAAAATCGTTAACTGGTAGTGAGAGAGCTGAGTGATAGGAAATAAATCATTCTGCCACCAGTAGTTAGTATCAGTATCTGAAGGGACTTTCTCATCCTTTCATTTACTACTTCCTCTCTAATGGACGCTCAATAGTTTACCGTTTAGAGAGCAGTAAATTAATTGCCTTAATTTTGTCATCACTGACAGGTGCAGTGTAAAGTCATAGTATAAAATACAAGGCATTGCAATGTGGAAATGTTAGCTGAAAGCAGTGCACATGTTATTGACACTACTTCCACTACTACTACTATCTGTTGGACACAGCAACATTTGTTGTTATGATATCTGCAGGCTCTGCAGAGAGTATGAATTTCACACTTGAAAATCAGACCCTCACATAAAATGCCGCAGGTAAAACATTGTTTAGGGAAAACAGGGAGCAATTTCATACACGGCATGTGTCTTGTTTTGGCCTGATAGGAAACGGACTATTCTGCCACCAGTAGTTGGTTTCATTTGGGCATGCTGTTGCTAGTAGCGACCAGCAACCACTTCTGTCACAGTTCTCTAGCAGTTTGACACCATTACATCCTGATCAGACCTGAGCAATCAACCAAATATTGACTGGCATCTTTTATCTACTTCCCATTATCTGTAGATGTTTAAATTATATGTAGATGTTTTGTGGTTGTTGTTATGCGATAAGTTTAATGATAACCAAGCCAGCCATTACACTTGCTCTCTAAAGCTAATATGTTGCCAATATAACCTAACTCTAACTAATTCATGTTTGGCTTAGTCCACAAGGGTAAAAGTAAAAAGACTATGTTAATGTTTACTCAATTAATTATGGTGTTATATTCTATGGTGATATTTTACTGGGGGCATTTGACAAACAGTTTTGTAAGCTGACAGCTCTTACCCCTAGTCTTGGTCCATGTTTACACATGCTTCTAAGAAAGACCTAAGTTTCAATCTCTGTTAGAAGTGTGTTTAGCTTCCTGTATAGCTGTGTGCTACACATAAAGAGGACAGAAGACAGACACTAAATTTTCTCAGTTATTTAAACCTTGCCTCTTTCCTGGTGTCATGCAATGTGTCTACTGGCCCAGTTCATAAAGGTGTACTGTAAATTTTCCATCATATGGAATAATTTTAAGAAGACATATTTTAGTAGGCTAAATAGAGCATTTGCTTAAGTCTTTCAAAATATTACCCACCCCAAAAAAGAATGCCAAACACTGTCATCGTTTTGAAGGTTTCAGAGGGGTTTGAAATCCTGGCTTCATTCCGCACTTTATACAGAATTGATAATCATCAATAATTGTAGCTACACATATGTAATGTGTGGCATTAGGTCAAACAATGTAAGACATCAACAGAGACGTCAAAAGCCTTGTGACCTCCAAAACCAGTGTTTCCATGGAGTCTGGAATCAATTTATATTGCTTTCTTGTCCTGTGTGTGTATGTTTGTCTATTTTATATATGCTGTATTTCATGTGACATACAGTACATAGTCAAGGACTCAAGGGCTCCATGCACATGTACTGTTTACATGTGCCTGGGATTTAATGAATACAATCCTATTCAAAGCAGTTTGTTTGAGACTATGTTTTTCAAGCTCCATATAACTTAACCTTGAACCCTGCCTCAGAACACTCACATGCAGATGTTATACTGTACATGTTGTGTAACGTGGAAAATATATAAAAAAGTCAATGTTTTCGTAGCATGTATGAAATGTCCAATGGAGGAAAAAAAGACATTACAGATAATCATTTTCCTCAAATCACACACATTCTTCTTGGATATTAAGCTCACTGCCAGCTGCCTACAGTACTACAATTCATACCACAGTTAGCTCCTACCAAGCAATTTGATTGGACAAATTAATAACGGTTAAAAGACGCTGTGTAACTCATCACTGATCATCATTATTATGAAACATTACCAAAGCAGCTAAGCAGTTAAAGTGACATTACATAGAAATTTGATTTAGAAGCAGTTTCAAAGTGCAGAAATGTGGTAAATATGGACAGCTGTACACATCCAACAGCCAAATCAAGCGGGTGCAACAACACAAGACATAATAGTCAGCTAATATTACTTATTACTAAGCAAGAAGCCCAGCTCGACATCTGTTTTTATTTCACAAAACTCGCACCGCCAATAACTAAAAGTTGTTAAAAAATAAAAAGTCAGTCTTGCTTATACTCTTGCTTGGTTACTTTCCCTTTCTCTTCTTGGTTTCCTCTGTCACCTCCCCTTCAGTCCCTTTACCTCTGACAATATGTCCATATGTCCAGTTCTGGCTTGACACCAGTTCACTCTCTGTCTGCATTCCACCCAGCTCCCCGCCTGAAATCTCCTTTTCCCTGTGGTCCAAAACTCCTGTGGTACAAACACTCAACACTAGAAATTACACAGCAGCTAGAGGTAAAACCAGAAATGTTTTACTTTTATGATCCACCAAAATCAGTGAAATCGTTGGTGGTGTGTGACAGTGCTATAAGCGTTACATACTTTGGGTGATCATACCCAAAGTACAAAGTTACAAAGCGAAACAGACGTCGCAGAGTGGGAATGAAAGAGACACCATTCACCTGATTACAATTATGTTAGCATGGTAGAAAAAAACAATTTTTTTTGTTTTATTTTTTAGGTGGTGTGGCAACATTTTTGGAGATGTGGTCATATCATTGCATCATACCTTAATGCTGTAATATTGTTATTGTTGTTATTATTTGAGTTACCAAATCAGACCACCGATTATGACTTTGAAATGCACAGGTCTTTCTGGACTTTTTCGACAGGCAGACGATGGATTATTTATAGTCAAACTAGCCAGTTCACATGCCTGTACTGCTGACTCTAGTGTGTGCATGAGTGTATGTCTGTATGTGTGTATGTGAGTCTATGTATGATTGTGATGGTCTCTAATAGGCTGTGTTTAGATGTGTCACTGTTTTTGTCTTCATGCGACTGACAATGGTACCAGAAAAAACAGTACAGAAGGAACATTTTAACTGTTTTCTCTCTAAACAAATTTTAATATGACAAAATGGTCAGAAAAAGAGCAAATGGAGATGAAATGTATCAGAGAAGGCCAGTGTGTTTATTTGTATCTTTATATGTATATATGTTCTAGTCTGTGGTGGAGCCTTTGTGTAATTAACCCAAGTCACAGTTAGTCTGTAATCTTTATTTTGTGGCTTCTGGTATATTTTGTCACACTAGAATTGTTGACAATAGATAGGCACCAAGTCAAGACAAATGTCAAAGATTTGTGGAACTTGCAAAAAGCTTTATGCTAATGTTTTTTATTTTTTGTTTTTTTCCAAAAAGTAAAATCTGAAAATACAATGATTATATGCAGATGACAGTGCAATTTAAGTGAAAAATGAAGCTGTAAGTGGTGCACAGCAGTTTGTGCCAAGAGAAACCATGACTCAGAATGGCACATGGTATTTTGGAGCTTCCATTTAGGGAAAGCTCTCTTCATAATAGTCCCCACATGTCAAAGTCTGGCATCCTCTGTATCCTGTAATGTTTTTGTCAGTGCGCTGAGGCATCTGTGTGTGTGAGCACACCTGTGCTTTCAAGTGTCTATCAGTGAATCGCGGCGCCTCCTGACCAGCACCTTGTCCAATTACAGCATCTATCAGGCTTGTCTTCTCTAAGCTCCCTATTCAATTCCCCTCGGTGTGTCATTTTTATTTCTGTCCTAGATCCACCTTTGTTCTGCACTCTCCTTTAATTGTCTCTGGGTCACAGTCCTGTTCCCTTTTTTTCCTCTCTGTCACTCTGCCCCCTTTCCGTTTTCCACTTAGATTATATATTGTACTTTCTGTAGTATATAGACGTTTTTGTTTTTTTTAATTAATTGAATGACTTCCTGAGTGTACAGTCTATAGATATTAATTTTACTTCTTAAGGTTCCAACATATTGGGAAATACACATATTCACTCTCTTAAGTGAGATGAGACTATAACTCTGATTTGTCCCTTGGCAAGAAATTAAGTGAACATCCCAAAATGTCAAACTGTTCTTTTAAATTTTATTACTTTTACATGTACATTTGCCATCTAAATCTTTTGAATTTTAGTCTCCACAAAGATTCTGAGTCATGGATTATATTCTTGCCTCAGCCTGCACTGAAACACAAGGGAAGGAAGGATGAAACATGAACAGATGGTTGGTGTGGGAAGGTGCATGTATCTGCATGTGCAAAGATATGTTTGCAGTCTGATAAAATGTGTGTGAATACTTGCACATTTCTGACACTATTTTCTGCAGATATTTTGCATTCTCATCTCCATGTTTAAACATTGTCTGCTTTGCTTAAGTCTGGCTAAGATAACTGCAATAAAACATGCAACAGAAGAACAGACACTGCAAGTCATGCTTCACGTCTGCATAGTGGTTTATAGTACTTGGTTTTAGTATCTTCTCTTTGCCCCAAACCAGGATTATAGCTTATAGGATAAAATGCTGATCATGCCCTCATACTGAGGGTTCAGGACGCAAACGGATTAAATTAAAAATAAAATACCAATTTGAACCATGTGCAGTATTTTTGCTAATTAGCTGAAGCCTATGAGATCTAAATTCTTCATATAAGAATAAGCCTGTTTTCATTCTTTCATTCATGTTGTTTAGGATAGTAACACAGCATTGCTTATGATAGGTCATGTTTTGTATGCAGTTTTAAATGTTAAGGGGCACTGGCTTATGGGAAAAAAAGCCCAAAAACTATGAAAAAAAAAATCTTATTATTATTAAATTATTGTTATTCTTATACAAACACATCATAGCCATGTATGTCAAGGAGTCAGCATTCTGCAAAAACTTCTGCAAAAGTCAATTCCGTCAGAACACTGTCAAAGAATCAATAAATCATGGACAGTCATCAATAAAAGAAAGAAAAAAAGTCATTCTTTTCAAAGGGCTTGACATTTGAATGATTCGAGTTTTTTGGTAAAGTCTGGCTGATTTGGCTGTGGTTGTGGTTCCATTTCCTCTGAGCCCGTATTTTCACATGAAGATTGGCTATCATCAAAAGTAATCACCTGTGAGAAAATTTCCTCCTGGCAATTTCTCAGTCCATGTCTTTTCATCTTACCATCAAATAGGATGGACAGAGACTGAGTGAAAAGGGAGGGAAAAAAAGAGCTAATTTGCGTTTCTCTATCTAGAATTTAGTAGGCAGGAAAAAGAAAGAATTCAATCATTATAAGAAGATAACCTTTAGATGGCAGCTGTTTGCTTGCCAAGTAATTGTTTCCTTGAAAACTTGTTTCCTTGCTGAAGCTTCTTCCCTTTGGGTTTTGTAGAATACTGACTTATCAGTTCTATCTCCCTGTCCTCCTATCCATCTGTCTCTCTCTCCTCAGTTTATTTATCTCTCCAATTTTTCTCTCTCTTGCCTTTCTCTCTCCCAGAATTCTCACTTTCTCATTCTCACACGCTCACACATTCCCCCTGTTCAAGCATAACTGGGAGTTTTACATCGTTTTGGTCTCGATAATGACTGCACATATCTTCTTTTCATTCTTTCTCCCTTCTCTGCCAACTTGTTCCTGTTAATCCATCTCTTTCTCTCTTTTTCCATCTTCACTCCACGTCTCTCTCTAAACATTACAACCTCTTTTCCTGCGATTTCCATTTCAACCTCTCTTTTTTACCATCAACTACCCTCCGCTCTCCATCATCGCCCTCTGTCTTGTTTGATGATGCTTTTGATGGAAGAGGAGTTGGAGGAATAGCTGATGGCTTCCTTTTTCCCGTGAATTCAAATAGTTTCATCTGTTAGGATGAAAGAAACAGATACTCTGTCATCCAACGCATTACTATTTTTACACCGATTTGAATATGACATTTGACTGCCATTTGAATATGAGCTTGGTAAGCAGTTTCCCGCACACTGAGGCTTGATGGCAGTCATTATGGGAAAGAAATGTTTATCATAAAATGGTGCAAGATGAGTGCTTAGGTTAAAGTTTGTTTTTTTTTTGTTTTTTTTAAATTGATCCCTCCTATAATTTGCACATCAATGTTATTAGTTTTGCCAAAAATATGTAGGAGATAACAACAATATTATGTTTAATAAAGACAGGAAATATGTGGTATTCAGTAGAAGAAATAATAATATTAATAAAAAACACACAGAAATCTCTGCTGTCTGTGCAGTTCTTGTACATAAACAAAACCAGTAATGAGGACTCTCTACTGATACACTTCCTTATCCCGTCTGCTTGAGCAGTAACACACAAGTTGCTCACTGTATTCAGAATACATGTACTACTGGTGGCAAACAGTAGAGAAGACTGCAAAAAATAAGTATGCCAGTACAAAATATTATAACAACAGTGTGTAAAATACTAGTACAAAAGAGTGCAACTACAGTGGCGAATCGCTAAGAGTGGTCGGGGTTCAAGAAGCCACAGTTCTAGATTCATCCAGACAAATTCACAATCTTACATTTCGCGATGTTACGATGAATGTGCAGCATTTTAATACATGCTAACTTGACCAACAGAGTACAAACAGAGAGGCGATGACTACACTGATTACATCAGCTTTCTCCCATGACTATCCAGACACATTAGTATACACCACTCTGTGGTCTCTAAGCACTGTCTGTCACTCACATTTTACGAGATATTTACCTTCAGAAAAAATTCTAGAATAACCTGAAAACTACTACCTACTATCCTTGGGAGTACCTGAATTGAGACAGGGAGTTAATACTCCAATCTAAAATCCCGCTACTGCAAGTCTTTTGACCTCATCAAACTTTTCATTCAAATGACTAAATAAAACTCTCCAAAACCTTTTTGGTTAATCTTTCTACTTCTAAGTAGAAACTACCAGTCTCGGTTTGGTCAAAATATGCGTACTGTACACTGTGTACTGAGTGTCTGTCACTGAGTAACACTCATTTGGCCTTTGGAGGCAGATGATTAAATTAGCAAAATAAAATTATGGAAATTGTCCAAAAAAACACAAAAAAACCCAACAAAAACAGTGGTCAATGGATTCAGACGATTGCAAATGGCCAATATATTAATCCAATCACCCAACGGTACGACACAAAAATCATAGGTAGATAGTGGGTATACAGTACAACGTGTAGGGTTAGGACTTTGAAATCTAGAGAGTGCTTTTCACCCTACTACAGCACTTTGAATAGGGTCAGCAAAAACTGTGGTTTTGGATTTGGCTTTAGCTGCCTAAACATAACCACTTTGAAGTGGAGTCCTCCTTTACTCCAAAGTGCGCTGTGTTTGACCTTCACTGTGCAGAATGATGCATGTGCAGAGTTTGACACTAGAAGGCTGTTTTCACATTCATCTGCTGAAGGGAAAAAGTTTGACATGGAGACTTAAAACCGCCAGTGCACAAACATTGAGAATGGAGACGTAAACATATTAAACACAAATTACTATTCAAGCTGCATATCTTTATGTGAATTCATAAGAAACATAAACTTTTTGCTGAACTTTTACAACAAGATATACCAAACTTTTTTCATTATGTTGGTGAAAAACATAAACCAATTGAAATAGTTTTTCTCTACATATTTGCTGTTGGAATTCAATAGTATATGAGTGTCACTTTTTCAAGGACAGTACTGCAAGAACACGCCAACAAGAGGCAAAACTTTGATGTTTTTCGATAAGCTAAACTAATTTGACTCTGATTAAACTGCTGCATATTTCATCATCCACTGAGACATTCATAATATGACTAATATAGATCATTTTAAACTAATATGGATGTGTACCTTCAAAGACAACTCTGATAAGCCATTCATTGTCAGAATATGGCTCTCAGTTTTAGTTGTATAGCAACACTTCAACAGGCGGAAAATGCAAGATTCAAAGTCAGATTGTCTCGGCAAAGCAAGATTACTTTCCAGTCAATTTGTCATGAAGAAAAAAAACCCAGAAAACAATCAGCCAAACCAGAGGAATTGCACTCTTGGCAATTAATCATTCTTATTTCCTTTGTCTCCACGCTCGTGGTTATGTGGTTATTCCACCCTAAATCCCTCCAGCAATATTACAGTACCACTGGAACCTGCTATTTTTCTTAGTTGACGACGTTTCAGTCAATAATTCACCGCCACCTGTAGCGAGTGGTAAAAAGTGGGACTAAAACACCCTTATTATGTATGTGATTAAATTCCACAAAGGTGGCTTTCATTCATCTCCATCAAACACGTCAACAGTTGAGTTGATTTTGATGACTTTCTCAGTTAAAGAACTACAGAAGGATCATTGTATGAGTATATCACTACTCTATAAATTACTAACCCCAGCCATATTTACAGAGGCACCACAGCCCTGAGGAGATACTGAGGCCAAATATGGGTTAAAAAAAAAATAGATTGAATCCGATGTCACATTATTAAGCTTCAATTTTGGGACTGATGTTATGGTGGTTGTAGCGGTAGGATTGGGGCTAGGAAAGGGCATGAGGGTGGATGCCTGGATGAGTGCCCTGGCTCAGTGCTAAATCCCATCGCTCATCCCCATCAGTATGGAAGAGATGAGAGCCGGTCTTTAGCCCCCCCAGAGAAAGACATAGGAGCAGGAGTGAGAATTAAATGTTTAAATGTGAAATGGGCTATTAGTGAGCCACTAGAATACAAATGCGTGTTTAAGATGCATGCAGATTGAGAATGTCTTCGATAGACGGGAATGGTTGCATAGCAATGGCACAGCTACATGCTATAGGGGTGTATTTAAGCACTAGCACGATCCCTGACTCCAATCCACACCTCACAGTTTCCTTTTTCCCACCGTTGGAGGGCTGAAATGGCTTAGTGAGGAGCCATGGAGCCAATCCCCAAAATGCTGCTCGGGTTTTAAATAGATGTCTGTCATTCTCTCCTCTTGTTTGATTCTTTCATTGTTTCTTTCTCAGTTTTTTTTTCATCCTCTGTAACATTAGTCTCAGATTGTCCTTGTTTGTCTGTCTTTCCCTTTCTCTCCACACTCTCCTCTTTTTTTTTATTTGTCTCATTAGTGGAGGTGCCCTGTTTGCCCATAGCAACTTGATGCCATCCTGTGACCCTGTATCTCAGCAGGCCTCCAATCAACACGCTGCAGGTAGCAGAATGAACGAGCGTGTCTTTCTTTCCCCCCATCCTCCATTTATTCCCTCTGCTCGTGCTATTGCACCTTCCCTCGTTTCTCTTCCCTTTCCTTTTTGACACCCCCGTGCACACAAACACACATAGACAACACACAGTAGTACATCTGCCTGTTATCACATTCAAATTAGTGAGATAATGTGCAGCACGAATAATACATCTGCAGCTCTTAACAGGCAATACTTCTTAGGAGTGGTGGAAATTTTACACATAGGTGGCCAGATGGGGGACATTAAAGGCCCAGAAGTGGAACTCTTTTCGAAGCTCTAAGTATCATGCAAAGCATTCAGTAAAGCAGCTCTCCACATAATATGCCACAACAAAACAGCAGGACTTGTGAGTTGTTGTTTTTTTTTATTCAACAGCAGCATAAAGATACCAAAGCAGGACAAGCAGTAATATAGAGCTGCAGCTATATCTGGGCCACATATCTGTGAAAGCAGCTTTATTTGGCTCGGTTCAAGCAAGTTGAGGCCAAAACAAAGTGTGACAGAGACAGATTAAATGCTGCTTTATCAGCCACGTGGAGCAGAGGACTGTGGAAATCCCGTGGTATTATTTTTAGCGATTTCTCACCTGATTCCTGTTTATTTATTTATTTTTCTCCGATGTCTCATTACAGGGTGCAGATGCATCTAGATATGAACACATGAAGCAGGAATAGGAGGTTTAGAGCTTTTGAAAACAGGGAGATGTTATGGATCACACTGTACCACAGGTGCCATTTTACTCCCCTTAGAAGCGTTAGACATTTAGGTAAAAATACACAAGCTTGCCTCTGAATAAGTCGTGTTTTGTAGCATGACTCGACACCTGCGCTTACTAACCTGCAGTCTATTTACCTGTTTAGCAGTTTGCATATTAGTGCTGGCCATTAAATTTGTGATAAGGCTGCTGTGCATGGCTATGCGCTTATCTCTGTTTTAGCTATCTGTACTGTGTGCTATTGTCTGCTGTGCTTTGCAACGGTCATTTCAGTTTTTAGCGTTAATATACTGGGTTTGGTGGAAGAATTGAACTCAGCCAGTGCCTGCTAATTATTATTATTATTATTATGTAAAAAAAGCGGAACAATTTATTAGGCATTTAGTCACTGCAGAGTATAATTTGAAATGAACCACTGAACTGACTCAACATATTTTTTAAGTAGCAGTCTCTGCACATTTTTAGTCAGGTAACATTTATTGCAGGGCTATTGCATTGCATTACATCATAACACAATACATCATTTCTGTTTTTTCTGGCCACCCAGTCTATATGACAAAAGTCTGGCCTGGATCAAAACTTAAGAAACTTCTTTTTTTTTCTTACTATCGGATGTGGGTGAAACTAGTCCAGAGCTGGCAGCGAGACACTGCTTGATTGATCACGTCATTGACGATTCTTGATTTTCAGTTCATTTCTCTCTCCCATGTGAATGCATTGTTAACTGAACCAAGCTGCTATAGTCTTTATATTACTGTAATATTTCTCTCATAACCCAGCACCTATCCATTCATCCAGCATGCACACATACACCAGCACAGTAAACACAGTCGTTTTAACATTGCCCCAATTCAACCATTTGCAACATGCTCTGTAGAGCTACACCAGCAGGCACATCTGACATCTGTGCTGTACACCAAGCATTGAGATTTTCAGGTGATGTTGCTATTTATAGACATTTTTTTTCTGTACTGCATCTTCTTTCTCTTAATAAGGCTGCTGGCTGCATAACCCAAATATCAAGACTGAAGCTCTGTGTGTGACGGTCTGTCTGCAGCGTCCAGTGACACTGATGTCTTTACTTGATTTGTGCCATCTGAGTTTTATGTTTTTTGCAAGAATTGTACTCAACGATGAGGTGTCAAAATTTCTTGATCTAACCATAAAAAAATGCATGTACTTACTGAGATTTTTGGATAAAACTATGTCAGAAAACACACCCTTTTCCCCATGGTCCATAATTCTGTGACTGCTGGACTGTAATAAATCTACATTACAAACACATGGCAAACACCAGGATTCCACCAGCCACGGCTCTGTGACGCTGCGGTGGTGACTCTGTTTTGGTCTCCACATGGTTTTCATACCTCACCAGGTGCTTTTAAGAAGTGGAGTGTTCTTGCCTTTGTCAACTTAAATAGTTTCCCTTTTGTCTGTTTTAATGATCGTAAGTCTACTCAGGCTCAAAAAATGACCAATGCTGTTTCTGTGTCTGACTTCCAGTCAGCTCGATCTGCTCTGTGCTGCTTGGCATGGCTGGACGTCACTGTGGGCACCTCTGGTGAAATCACAATCATTGTGATTCACCGCGATCAGCTCCGCCGGCCATAATGCAGGCCAAACGTGTCGCAGCCGTGCCCAGTGGGATAGAGCCTTTTAATCAGTTTGAACAGTTGGTAAAATGACAGAAATGTAAAATGACAATGATGTTGTTGTATAATTTCCGCTGGGTGCGAGGAGTAATCAACAATCATTCTTGTGAGTGTTGTTGAAGATTATTTAAGGAGGAAAAGGACTCTACAGCCATGGTTCCAATTACCAAGTTCTTTGATATTAATTTAGATAGTTGGCAGGCTTATTTACTTTCTGGGGGGGCTCTCAATTTGAGGCAAACCAAGATGTCGGAAATGTTTTCAGAAACTATCTGTGTGCACCCAATAAACTCTCTCCGTCTTTCTCTCTCTCTCTCTCTCTCTCTCTCTCTCTCACACACACACACACACACACACACACACACACACACACACACACACACACACACACTGCTGCCTGTTTACTTGGGAGCTCCAAACTAAAGACAAAGCCTCTGTCAAGTGGGATTTAGCAGCAACATGGGCAGAGTTGGCTGGAACTGTGAGTGACATCATTTGGAAGCAGAGCCTCTTCTGCATGAACAGGAGGGTTATAAAAGGAGCTGGAGGAGGATAGGGAGCAGTGTGATGTGTTAGACATTTGTGTGTGTGTGTGTGTGTGTGAGAGAGAGAGAGAGAGGGAGAGAGAGAGAGAGAGAGAGAGAAAGAAAGCGCAAGAGTCTGTGTGTGTGTGTTTATATGCCCCACTGTGCATGATTCTTGTCTGTCTGTCTGTGACACTTTCAACATGAGATAAGCTTGATGGATGTCGTTACAGTTGTCTGGCAGGTTTGTAATCACAATCATTACTGGGAGTGAGAGATACAGAGAGACAGAGAGGGAGACAATTCCACATTCCAGGTTGTACACAATATAAACACCAAAACAATGTCATCCTTGTCAGAAATCCTACTGTGCTCTATATATACCCATTATATCCTCAATTCATGCTCACACCAGGATCATGTTTGATCTGTCATTCAGAGAGTTCTTTGTAGAGTTCTGTGGAATGATCCCATGGTGAAAATATTATGAGACACAACAATTTAGACAAGGTAATTAATTGCAATATCCCAGACATCATGCAAGAAGGGGGATACGATTCTTCTCCCCTTGAATTTCGCAGTAATAGACTCAAGATTTGAGATGAATGAGCTTTATAACATCCTCACCGTAGAGTGAGAGGAACGCCAACAGGGCGACTTGCATGTGCCAGCCGTACGTCAAAGCGTCCGGCACTGAATCTGTCTTTGCTCTGCCACGTCTGTCATTTGCAAATCCGCGGCGCCCTAAAATTGTCACTGTCTTTCTATTAATCTCAGTAAACACTTCCTGAATGCTCACTGAGCTGTTCCATTATGATGACAGAATCAACACAGCACAGCGCTGCAGTCCATCAGTCAATATGCATAGGGGCAAATTTGATGGAAATGCAAACAGCTGCAGTGTGATAACAAGTTATTGGGTTTTCCCCAAAGAACAATGTATCTCAAACTGTATAAGTGAGGAATCGTGTAATCACTTTGGTAAACTTCTTTTCATCTTTGGATGATGATGCATAATAATGATTTTATTATAACTGATGATTTCTTTCTTATACAACCATTTACATAAATACACGTCAGTTTCTTGCTGTTAGTCCAGCACAAGCACTTTTCAGGCCTAATGTCATTTCTTTGTTGTTTTCAGATGCTCCACTCACTTATATGAATTCCAACCGGCTGATTGATTCATTGATTGATTCAATAAAGGAATAAATGATGGATGCCTGGACAGACTGGATTGAGACAATCACCCCGAGGTCATGAAGGACAAGCAGTGGCAGTGTCTACACCACCCCCCTGTAGTGCTCATTTGCTTTTGGTGCTTGTTTCCCACACACAAGTGCAAGGCAACACAACTAAGTATCGACTGGCCAGAATTGAGTTCACAAATAAATTGATTAGCTGGAAATGTTCCACAAAAACTGCCTGAGAGTAACAGAACATGCAATGAGCTGCTGGACTGCTGGAGGATAGCTTTCTCAACTGGAAGGTTTTTTTGGTGAAATAGTATTGATTTTCCTGGAGTTAAAGTAAGCATTTACTTGCTCTGCAGGCACACTGGTTGGGAGTACCTGTTCCAAAGCACCTGGTGAGAAGTTAAGAGGATAATGGAGGTTAGGAGGGCAAAGCCTCTCGCATAGAGGGGAGCGACCAATTCCAACTGTGTCAGGATCCTGAGATAAACTGGCTAAACATCACTGCGATGTGTAGCTGAGGATCACAAGGTTACGCTGTAACAATGTTTGTCTTATTTTAACAAGATGGAGTGAAATAGTTTCTAGATTCAGTCTACATTTTTTCACCTAGCTCATTATTATGTTGCTAAGATTGAGATCAAATATTTATGCTTCTCCCCTACAGTTATGATAAATGTTGAAAATGAAGTGCTGCTACAGGGAGCACACCTCATATTGTCTTTGTAAATACATTAATATTACAAGACTTGTTTATGATGTGAAGCACAAGCAGGTAGAGTAGCAGCTTTCCCTACTCCTTGCCATACTTTGTATATTTTTTGGGGTTCTCTGCACTGTGCAAACACCATATGGTCAGGATTTCTCAATCCAAAAGAAATTTCAGTCAGTGTCAGTCATCCTGGGAACCAGTCTAATGAAACAAATGGCTCTGCTGTCATGTGGGAGACCCAGGAGGAATATGCCTCTGACCCATTTTTTTTATTTTTATTTATTTTTTTGCTGTAAACCATTTGTTAATGAAACCAAAGCATATGGTGTCGGTTGTAGGCTGAGTTTTGTGTTTGGGCCGGGAAAACAGTTTTGTTTAGAGGCAGATGTGTGTTGTGGTATTATGTAGCCTCGAGTGACGGTTCCCTGACTAAAATCAGCCAGCCACTCCTATTTCCTGACAAAGACAAGCCAGCATGTGCGATTGCTACTATTAGAACCATAAAACAGACGCTAAAACAAAATCTGATAAAATGTTTTAATATTGTATAAGGTCGTTCATCGGTCCAGCTCTCACATCTTCAAATGTGTACACTCAATGTTAAAGAAAATCCTTTTGGCTGCAGTGAACGAGTGGATGTTTGATATGTTCTTTTCCCACCAATCTCCTTTCTTTAAGGTATTCAGACTGGGTTTAAGGGTTGTCAAAGACCATCTTGCCAAAGCTTCACTTGACCTATTTTAATCTCCTCTTGTTGGGCTTAGGCACTACGGTGCCAGCACATGGTGATCTAAACTGACCCCTATCATAGAACACAGGAGGGGCTCAGCTGAAGAACAGACCACAGCCCCATTCTCTCTGTCTAAATCCTTACACTTAATCCCCCAAGGAGGTTGTTTGTGAGCAATATCATGACAAGAGTATAGCAAAACCCCCTGTGGAGAAAACCAACCACAGTGTGTTGCCTGTGCATCACTTTTCCCTCTCTCCTGCTATTACTCGATTTCTCTTTTTCCAACATCAACTGAAACTGAAATATAATCTTCTTCTCACATACAAAAACACACCACACTTTCCATATCACAAAGGCATGGCTTGTGGACGCTTTCACACAACCTCCATCAATCTACCTCCGTATCCCACCATGTACCCGTCATGTCTGGCTCATTGCCCCCTCCCCTGGAACAAAATGCACCCAGATGAGGATACACGTGCATGCACACACACCTGCCAAACCCTGCTAAGTGACATCCCTCACTTTTATATGGTCAGCTGAGTCAGCAGCTCCCTCTTTTAGTCTGGCGTGGGTTCGACCAGAGACCGTCTGTGATTTCCCTCCTGAGTCTAGCTCTACATTAATCATTCTTCTTCTCTCTCATTCGGTCCTTCTGTTGGACCATCTACACCGAGGGCAACAATATCAGGTCTGGAAATGTCAACTTTGCTAATGTATTCCATTATTGATTATATGTAATCAGTCTGCAGAAAAAAAAAAAACAACAACCTTAGACTGCATATATTAACATCTGGTCCAGAGGTTAGAGCTAAACACAAAACAACAGTCCGTAGGGTTCAGTGTTTTGTTTGAAGACACTACAAGAGGTCAGAAGAGCACAAGAACAAATCCTCACATAACATTAAAACAATTAAGCAGTTTCAAGAATCCAAGGCTCAAAGAGGAAACTTTCAGCTCTACAGAGAGATATAAAAATATTCAGATTGTTATTACATTCATGACAGCAAGGATTTATTTCTCTTGAGTTTTCTCTTGCTTAGCGTACTATAGAGAAAGAAGAGACCATTACTTCTTGTTTATTGCTCTCCTGATGTTGTTTACTGCTTGGACAGAAGGATTAGGACTGATCTCAATTTTCCGTCTTCATACCCTTGTTCTTAATTCCATTTAAATACTTGTCTGAACACAAGCCAGGTCGCCCCTATAGCCTACTTTCCATCTCACTTCATTAACATTGTTGCTGCTCTCCAGCTCAGTCCCTGCTGAATAGCAAATTATTGAACGTCCCCTGCTGTTTTAGTGGGCGAAGACACATTGCACACTCATGGTGTCGTGACTTCTGACCTCTGATGCATGGTGACCGCCTTTGACCTCTTGTATCAAGAGCACAAAGGCACGAGGATGCAATGGAAAGAACCAACAGAGTTTATGACATGAAAGTCTAACCACATAAAAAAAAAGGAGCAAGCTCTTTTTCAGCATCACTGTATTTGTTAAGGTGAATGTTTGTGTGTTCAGATAGGTGTAAAGGACAGGAATATGCTGGCATTTTGGATAACATTTTGAGCAACAAATATATCAATAGAAACTGCTTTCCATAGTATGAAAAAAGCCTGGGGTAGAAAAAGTACAAACTGAAATTATAGCACAAAACTACATGTCAATGTTTCTCCTATTTGGATGAAATGCAACAAAGTTTCATGTGTGTACATGGAAATTAGACCCAGCGTGTTAGGAAAATAATTGGAAATGCCATTTATGATTTGCATTTAGATGAGCAGATTTTCATTTTGAACTGATATTATTATGATCAGGCCTGTGGGAAATAATAGAGCAGGTGAGAGAGAGAGAGAGTCAGCAGTGCTGCCCAAGCAAAGGTTCAGTGCAACAGAAATAAGATGTTTTCATTTATACGTACAGTCGTGCTTACAGAGACTGAAAGCAAATAATAGATGTATTTGCTGGTGTCACTGTTAGTTAAAATGGTTGGAAGCAAATAAAAGTTCGTAATTGAATACGCTGCTTGGAGCAAAAGCACTGTGAGTGTTCTGATGTGTGTTGGTTAGGTTGCAACTGAAATATGATTTTTAAATCGTTGAGGCTGAAATCTGCTGTTGTTGTATCTCTTATTTAAATATGACAGTGAGTGAAAGATACTGACAGAAAGTTGCAAATTACTATTACAGCCATCACGGAAAGCACACCAGCCAAACTTCTATATTCAAATAGAAAAAGGGAGACAGACAGTTTTAACTTTGTGCTGCCTAACTACATCCAGGAAACAGCAATAAACACAAACGCAACGTCAAAACTCATCAAAACCAGAGAAGAAAGAAATAGAAATAAAGAATATAATCAATTCTTGTCAAAGTCACGTCAAGGAGCTTTACAGAGAAAGAATCAAAATAAGTCAATCACAATAAGGCAAACATGGATGATCAAAGACTTTAAGTACTAAGTACAGGGAATGTCTGTTGGTTGTGTACTTCAGTAAAACTTGAGGCATCCAAGTAGCCTGGATTTCACCTTCTGAATACATGTCTCCTAATCATGCTGCTCTAAGATTAAGAGTTTTTAAGTCCTGTTAGACATGACATGAGGATGTGCAAATCAATATTTGGTAAGCCTGTTCAAGCTGAAGAGGGAACTTTTTGATCTTTTCCTTCTCCTCTCCTCTCCTCTCCTCTCCTCTCCTCATCTCCGGTTCACTGTTTCCGGTCTGCTGTGGCCTTTCACCTCTGCCTGCCTAATGATCTGATCTCTCCTTTTACCGCACTTCCACACCATCTCTCTATCCCTCTCTCTTGCCTCCCAGGGGATCGTGGGATGGAGGGCTCAGAGGGAGGAGGGCAGATTGGGTCTGCCCTTTCTGGTTTCTTTGTCTCCTTTCACCTTCACCCCTGTCTGCCTTCTCTGGTCGTTCCTCCTTTCCTCTCTTTCTCTCTCTTCTATCTACTATCTCCATCTACCAGAGTACAATCTGAATAAGCAATGCTGCTCACTCTTTACCCTAATGTGTAGGTTGGGACCCAATGGAGCAGGTTATGTTGCAGGAATACTGATGGAAGTGGGGGGGTGAGAACTAAACCAGTCACACAGAGGCATCTGGCAGATGGACAATAGGGGGAAAAGGAAGCAGCCCGTATTTAATTCAAACAGTGTGAGTGAGTGAGTGTGAAATTGGCTCAGATGCTCAAAAGATAGAGAACAACAAGGTTTATTCTCTGTTGTTCTAACAACAATTTTAATATTCACGAGGCCTGTTCAATACACCTCATAAATAAGCCTCATAAATGTGAAATTTGTTGCTTTGCTCCTTTTCTTTAGGCATTATTTTTGAAGCTGTAAATTAAAAACCAAAGAATTTACAGGCTTTTTTTAAACAACCAACCTATGTTTGCATCATAGCATGATGGCTCCTGATTGAAATGTCTGCGTCAAAGTCACAGTTCAATTTGGGGGGGTTGGGGTGGAGTAAACACCCCTATTAGCTGTTAACAAAGCTTCCTAGATATGAAACCATCCCTGCGTTTGGTGCTAAAGCCAATGGGAGATTATCTAAACTGCAAATACATGGGCGACTGAGATGCCCTTTGTACCACACAACAGAGGGCATTTCATGGGCAGAGCACTGATCCCCTTACCGCCGTGCAGCTGAGGCAATGTAATCCCAAATTATTTAACCAGATTACTAGAGCATGAGAGAAAAATTCTGCCTTTGAATTATGTATGGGGGGGTTTATGTGGCAAGATATGAGTTCCAGTGTCAGTGTGATTATGTCCCACTAAAGCCAGACACTGTTCTGCAATGGGAGGTTATGCATATGTTATCAGCATACAGGTGAATGATGGGGTACATATAAAAGTTCATATAACGATAGAAAGTGCAGGTCTTTCAATACCATTTTTAAAACCCTAATCCTAATCCTAACCCTTATTCTGGGCAGCCACTTTACAAAAGATGCACAGCAAAAACAATGAGGGATAATAAGAGACATTAATTTAAAAATACAGTTTGGAATTTGATCATTATTTACTTGGCAGATCCTCACAAACAACAATATTCTGGCAGTTTCACTAAAAACGCAGTGATCACGCTGCCAGAAAAATAAAGGCTTTTTGGCGACGAGGTTCATTCGGCCCTGCTCATGTATGAACCATTACAGACTGTTTGGCAAGAAATGGCACTATTGGGTTCGTCCCAGACTAAATTTGCCTGCCAAATGAACGCCTCTACATCCTGAAGTGTACAAGTCAAAAGCGGGGCTTTATTTGTTCAAAAAATAAAGACAAAACTCTACTAAAGATGACACAGTTCTTTCATTCTCAGACCACGCTGACAGCAAAGTCTGTCTGTGGCAATCATTTTCAAATACAGCATCTCTTCTCCTCTGTTTACCTCTTAGTTGTGTCTCTTTTCTCTCCTCGGTGACTACATACAGCTGTGGACCCCTCAGCATTTGATTGAAACACTAGCTTTGACAACTCCAGCTGTGGCCTGGCTGCTCTCACTGCCTGGATGGACTCATCCTGGCAGCTTGACACGTACTTTTTCACTGCCTCGCCATCCAAATCCTGTGTGAAGAACAATTGGATGTTAGGAGATGACAGTAATCTGATTCAAAACAAAACAAAAAAGGGGTGAATGCCCATGGGATCAGGTGAAATGTTGATATCAGCACATGTACAATCGCACCGCTCTTTCGAGAGATGGGCTGAGTCCAACAGCTGAAGTCAAGAATGAAGTTTCAATCTGAACCTTAGTTCAAGTTTCATTCATCTAAATACAATAAGAATAAAGGATTTGGCAAAAAAAAAAAAAAAAAAACATCATTACAAGTAATCTGATTACAACATGTTGACTGTGACCCATAGTGAAATACAGCATAGTATAAGATGACATTAAGTTATGGTTTAGTATTTTTATTGTGAAGCCATGATCGTGAACATCATTTAAAGAAATTATATATGGATTAATATTATACTAATTAAATTCATTATAAGATTAAAATAATAACCATTTTGATAGGATATTAGGGTAATAAAGCTCACTGAAAGAAGTTTAGTTTCATTAAATTGAAAGCAATCCTAAAACTTAAATTCAAAAGGATTACTTTGTTTTTTTAACAGTCAAACGATTTGCATTCAAATTGAAATGACTCTGTAATTAGTGATGGATCATCTGTAATGGAGTACATTTGACAGTAAGCTTCCCAACCCGGCCCTGCCTCCGCTGCCATATTGTCTGATGATGCAATGATGTCCAGATCTCATCCATCGCCTCTCCCTCTGCAGCAGGCACCTGGCCAGCTATCGACTGGACCTCACTCATGGTTTTTGGGTCACAAGCTGCGACAGGAAAGCGGATGACTCTCCTGTCCTGCATCCAGCACACACACACACACACTCACACATACACACACACTCAGACACACACACACACACACATGCAGCGATGCTCCGCAGGAAAGACAGAAGATTTGCTGACCACTGACTCTGTTGCTTTCTTTCGACAGCACTATCTGTCTCAGGCCAGAGAGAGACTGAGTAGAGGGGTGAGAGAGGATGGAAGAAGGGAGGGAGGAAGGGATGATGAGGGAAGAAGAGAATGAGAGGAGAAAAGCCAGAGATGGTGATTAAAAGACAAGGGAAAGGGAGAAACAAGCCCAGTTAGACCGGGCACAGACAAAGAGAAGCAGAGAGAAAGATAAAGAGGCAGAAGAGGAAAGTAATCATCTGAAAGGTCTGAAGGTCTCAGTCAGACTCACTCACTGTCCTGCGGCAAAGATGAATGCAAGAGTTCGTTCCAGCTGTGTGTGCAGGGGATGAAAGATGAACACATTTCCAGCACTGATCTCAAAGTGGTAAAAATCAGAGAGAGTTGAATGTGAGTATAGAAACACAATGGTACTGCTGTGATTGACCTGCTGCTCGGCCTCACCTCAGACACACAGTAACACGGTAACCTCACACACATCCTCCCTGTTGTAGGTTCTCTGTATTTTGTGGAACACCTGACCTTTTTTTTCTAGCTGATGAATTCAGTTGCTGTCAGATTCATCTCCACCTCTGGGAACTGAAAAAATAAAATACATTCCTATAGCAATTCTGGCATACTACAAGCAGCCTACAATAGGAGAAAACGTCATGTGGTAGGAAGGAGCCACTTGTTCTTTATGTACTTTTATACCAGTACAAATTCACATTTCAAAGATTTCTTTTAATGATATTGTGATGAAGGACTTGTTCATTCCAGTGCCCTTGTTATTGTTTTCGCTTGCTTACATATGGGCAGCCATGTTAGCATATTAGTTCATTGTTCTGTTTTACTGTCACTTTTTACATTGTAGTTGTCTCTGCTCAGAAAATAACTATGCCTCCTCATATGCAACTCTATGGTGATAATATGCTGTATGTTAATTATACTTTAATTGAATTTTAAATTGAGGTACTCTGTCACTGTCTCAAAAGCTGACCCTCTATGTCTGAACATTTCATGGCAGTCTCAAGGCCTACCACACTTGCACCTTTTGCAATCCATGCATATTTTCTGCTGCTTAAAGTAATTTAAAAAAACATGTAAAAATGTATATTCAGGAAGCCAGCAATGCAAATTTATGCTTTTACACAATGAACTATTTTTTTCAGCAATTTTCCAGCACATTGCGGCTGGCAGCTGTCTAGCGAGTCTGGACAGAAAACTTGCTCTCGCTCTTCTGCACTAATTCATGCCCATCCCTCATAGCTCATCCCTACTGCAGGGATGCATTGTAGGTACAAGTACAACATATTGTACATGGTGTAGTCCTCTGGGCTTGATGGATGAAAGAAGACATAACATACATGTGTAGTAGCTGTGCATTCATGAAACATATTGTGCACAATTCAAATGTGTACAAGAAAAAAATGTAGGATACAACACCAGCTGTGCACATATTATTTTTTCTAGTTCATGTCACATATGATACATCAATATAGTAAAAAGAAAAAATAGGGTTGGGAAAAAAATGTGTAAATTAAAAAGGTTACTAAGCGTATATTGTATTTATATCAATAAACAAAGTAGATTTAACACACAAACACAAAACTTTCTGCTTTCCTTGCTTTGACAGAACTGGTACAAAGGCCATGGCACTAACACAGGACTTTCCTTTTGTGGTGTATTTTTCCCTTGAGGGGAAACTTCACAACAACAGACACAGGTAGCAGTTAATGTGAAAGTGATGCAAAGCCCTTACTTCGACTAGTTTCTGCCTCCGTGCCAGCCTTTTAATGTTTCATTTGCTCACTTTTCATTGAATAATGTATAGGAGGCAAGAACTGTGTTTTCCCCCTGTATTTTAACAGTAGTTTTGTTTATTATTCATGTGTTGATTCATGTGTTAAAGTCATTTCATGCACATAAGCCATGCTGAACTGCAGCATATCAAAACTGAACTCTTCCTGAATAGTACAGCAGTGCTGACTTGCCCATTCCCTTTCATTGCACACACTTTACATACAATTCAAATTCTAGCCTGAAAGTTTTTGGTTGCTTCAACGCCTTTATCTCTTCAGATATGACTGTACATGGCCCCGATTCTGTTTCATTAAGTGATGGTCATTGGCTCCTTTAATGATTATGATTATTCTAGCCAACTGAAAATCTGTTAGACCCATATAGCAGAGAACATATGACACATATCACGCTCATGGTTTCTTTCATCTCCAGAAAGCCTATTACAGTTACTCAACTGTTTAATAAGGCTCCTTCAGAATATGTGAACTGAAAATAACCCTTATTAAATGCCTTCAAAAGTAAAAAGAAACAGCTTCAGCTTGCAGCAAAGAGAAAGTGGATAATACATTATATAGCCCCTGTTTCTATGATAGTTTGTGTCGTTTCCCATAGCAACCAATGCAAAGGATGCTGGAGCATGAGAGCAGCAGTGCTAGTGTTATTGTTTACACATATGATTGGATTAGGGATGGCAGTTTCTGATGTTACTGACATTTAAATTGAAATTTATGTAACATATTACATGATGAGTCTAAAACGAGCCAGCAAGAAAGAACACAGGTGGCACAACAAGACACCTAACACCATATTGCTCCTATTTTCATGTATGAAATTTTATCTGGCATCCAGTCCCATTAGGTACACAAGATTGGCTCTTCTAAAAAGATAGAATTGGATATATTTTATCAATAATATACTGACTTTGAGAAGCAGTAGTGCAACTCAAAAATTATTCAAAGCCGTCATAGAGGATTAGTTTGACATTTCAAGTTAGATGAGAAAATTGGATAGGCCTACCACTCTGCAATGTGCATATGAAGTCACAGCCAGGAGGTAGTTAGTTTAGCTTAACATAAAGACTGGGATCAGTGGGAAACAGCTACCCTGTCCAAAGGTTCACCCACTGACATGTCTGACGCTCACTAATTAACACATCTTGTTTGTTTAAACTGTTGACTGGGTGCAAAACAGATCAAGATGCAGGACTCAGAACTCACAGGTGTATTAATTACAGCTGCATTCCACTTAGGAGGCATCACTGGTTCACTGCCACTGTTACTGGAACTTAATGAGCTGCAGTTAGTGTTATTAAATCCACTTGTGTTTTCGCAGCATTTAAAAGTCAAAATGTCTGCTGTGCACATAGTCTATACATAACCATAAAGGTGTTTTATGGGACTTATGTGCAGGACTATTAGTTGGCTGAAGTTTAATCACCAGTTGCCAGGTAACCTGTAAATGTACAGTATAGAACCATAAGTTGTAATTTTTTAAATTTTTTTTTAAAAACTACTATTTCTATTCAAATGTAAACACAATGTGTTTACTAATTAAGGTTCAGTTCCATTCAGGTCAAACTGAGTCAGGGAGCTGCTGTGGTGCATGTTGACTCACTGGAAAGTCTCTGCTGAAATAAATGGAACTGAACCTTAATTAGTGTCACTGGAAACACCCGGGTTGACCCTACTAGTTCGTGTCAAATGGACACCAGGAAAAAGGTGTATTCTTCTGTGTAACTAGGTAAGTGTAAAAAAAAAAAAATGTCTCAATATGTTGAACAATTTCTTCAACGAAGCTTGTTTTTTTATCGTTTTCAAAGTGCACGTGATAGGCTACGTGAAATGAGAGCAGTCTGCTCCGTGTGACTCAGCAGTTTGTGCAGAAATGCCTGGTTAACAACCGTTTTGATGTAGTTTTTCTACCTACTACATTAACCGCAGGCGCCGCGTCAAGCTATCCCGCCCATAAGCGTCACCGATTCAAATTGCAGCCGAGGCAGGCAGAGGGGAGAGAAAACGTAGAGCCAGGCTGATCACACACACTCACACACTCCGGAGCGGAGGCAGGGATAGGAACACACAGAGCGAGTCAGAGGCTTGCGGATCCTTCACTGGTTTTTCACTTGTATGAACACAACCGTAGACCCCCCCAGGATCTAAAGATGTGGACAGAAGTCGGAAAGCTTGTGCTATTACATTTGTTACTCATGGAGCTTCACTGCGCTAAAGGTAAGACACTTGTCTCAGCGAGGAGGTGAATTTGCGTCGCATCACGGACACGGGGACGCTTTGGGGGGGATCGCTGTCTACTGAGAGGCGGATTGTCTGTCACCGTAGTCCTCATAAAGTGCTGCGCTGATACATGCAATTGCATGCGATGGCTCATACCTGGATCGCCGCTTTTGTCCACTCAGTGAATGCGATCACTGGTGACACGAGGTGACAATACAAGGAAGAAAAGATCCGGGGCAGTCAAAACACGTGTTTAAACGCTGTAGGCTGATGTTATAGCGAGAAAGGGCTGTCTGTGGTGATGTGGAGTCAAAGTGCACGCTGCAATAGTCTGCTTTCAATGTTTTTTTTTTTTTTTGTAGCTGCAGCCACAAAAACCCGCCTAAATTGATTTGCCTAAACAGATTTTTGTGTTTAAGCGGCAGCAGGGCACTGGTGGAGCCTATTGATGCAACCCATCATAAACCTATAATAACAGCCAAAGTGGAAGTCATGTTGTGGGGATGTTGGATTGACAAAACGTGAACTTTCTACAGATTACAACAGTCATTTTTGGAGAAAGGCTACCTGCAGTATCTAGAGAAATTACAACACTCAATACTCCAAGACTGTATGAATTACCTGCTTCTGTCTGTAAAGACGTGTTTGTCACCTATTTGAGACTATTTTAAAAAGTGGAAATAAATCAGTTAACATCCAGAGTTGAAGAAACAGCCATGTAAACAGTTGATAGTGGAGCCCTCTTTTGCCATAGGCTGCTCTTGATAAAGTACTTACCCGCCTCTTTGCTGTAAATGCGTGTAATCCACCATCCACGCTTCCAAGTTAATTTATTTAATATACTTTATGGTATTCTTAAATCTCATGTTCTGTGAATCTGACATCCAACATGTAGTCCTGTTCTTACCACTAAATGAACCACAGAAGACTCACAACATGCTTTATTTCTGACAACACAGGAACTCATACGGAGTCGGAGTGTGAAACCGGGCAGTTTCAGTGCAAGAACGGACGGTGCATCCCGACCCTGTGGAGATGTGATGATGATGATGACTGCTCAGACAGCAGCGACGAGGAGAACTGTCGTAAGTAACCCAGAGTCTGTCACATTGGCGGATAATGATAATCTGCTAGTATTTTGCTTGGTGCCCAGTGGACCTTGAATACGTCTGCTATCATGTGGAGTCTTAATCTAGGACAAGGACTCCCAAACATTTTCATTTGAAGACATCAGACTTTTATGTCATCAGATGATGCATTTCGCTATTTGATATTAGCTAGAACATAATTGTTGCAGTATAAATTATAGCTGCTTAAGTTAATTTTTTTGAATGAAGTCATACTGGGAATAAGCTCCTTATCATTTTGCTTGGGGCCTCTCTGGAATCTCTCTTTCAGTTGTTAGTCTGCAGACATAAGTGCAGAAACTGCTGATCCTGGATCACTGGTCAGGTCACATGGCCACAAGGAATTTGACTAATTTCTTACTCATTTCAGTCTAGCGACTGACACAAGTAGAGCTGTGTCCCTTCTGGGTCAGAGCAGGGCCATTTCATAATATTATCGTTAGTCCTCTTATCTCGCTTTGACTGTGTGGCGATAACGTCAGTCCTGTTACGAGTGAGATAGTTCACCCTGCTCCATGCTATACTGTCTCATAATGCTTTGAGCATATAATGGCTTCGTAGATTATATCTGAATTTGTGTGATGAAATTGCAGCATTCTTTGTCATGACATCTCAATGCTGAGTAATGCAGCGCGCTCTAACACAAATACTGTGGCTTGATATGAAAGTGGCTGTATCTTTCAGAATTGTTTTAGAATTGTATCGGGCGATCAAATATTGTATAATGTCTTTGGGGAATGAATGAAAAATACCCTTATTATGCATTTCCAGTCTGTTCTGTTCAGCAAATTGCACGGACAACCAGCCAAGTAATCATCGCTTATACATTTGTCATGGTACTAATTGCTTGAATGGCTACATTAGCGGCCAATTGATTCATCGCTTATCTTTGGGACTAGCACACCAAACCCATGATTCTTTCATCTCACATGCTCCCCACGATGGTGGCTGCTGCATATTTCGTGGAGTTCCCTGGATGAATGCCGTGGCATTTACAATCACGTCCCAGTGCCTGCAGAGACTGTTTGGGATTATTGGACATTTTAGTGGGTAATACTTGACGGAAGTGGAATTAGATTTTAATGATGTTACAGGTGTGGTTTATTTTGTTGCTTGGCTTAAGTGTTTCTCAAAAACAATGTGAAAATGCCACTTAAACCACAAGGTGACTGCTCTTTAAATGGGGCCACTTTGTGGCAGAAATGCCGCTCTGCCTCTTTCTTCTCTCACTCTTGCTACATATCCTGTAAGCTTCAGATGGAGTCATGCTTTCCTCCTGGGCTTCTCTGTCACTCTCTCGATCTCTTCCCCTGTTCACTCCCTCCCTGTATCTACTTTTTTTCTCTCTTGCTGTGCCTTATACTCTCTTTTGCTACATCCATACCTTCCTTCCCCCCTCCCTTCGTACCCACTTTGCACTCTCTATTCTCAGCCTGTGTCGGAAGTTGGGTGCTTCTTTCTAAAAAGCTGTCTCACTTCCTTCGCATTGTAGCACCCACTAAGGGGCTTTCCTCCCCCCCATTTTTAAATCTCCTGTGGCCACCTTGGCAGTGCGAATGCCAGAGGCTATGCCCACTCGTCTTACGCCCACAAAGAGCATCAGCTGACAGGTTGGTTGGAGATAAATCCACCAGCGTGACTCTGGTTGCCGGAGTGATGCTCAGTGGCTGGCAGCGTGCCAGTGCTTTCGAACAGATGCCAGCACTGCCACTGTGCCCCCCTCCCCAAAACCAAATATGACCAGCAGAGCTCAGTGGAGAGGAGGAGGAGGACGGTTGAGGAGGAGAAGAAGGAGAAGGATGAAACAGATTTGACTGAAAGTAACCGGTCAGTGTAAAGTGGAGGAGGAAAATGAAAGTATTTTGGAGGGGGAGCAAATGGAGAAGAGGTGATATTGCATAATTGTGACAAACATGAGGTTTAGCCTAGCAAAGCCAACTAGTTCACCTGTGGTGCCCTTCCAGCACCTGATTTGTTTGAGTGACACTCCTTTTGGCTGTCATTGGTTTTTAGTTGTGACTTTCAAACTGAACGTACATGTTGTCTATCATGGAAAAGCCGTCAAATGTCTCTAAACAGAGCTAAATGATGGGACCCGAAATATCATGATAATTTGTCATATTTACCTTAATAATGTCACATTTCATGGTAACGTTTTTTTGATTGATCACTGGATTTTATTTCATTTCTTGTTCTGGCTAATGTGTGACGTTAATCCTAACTAATTACAGTCTGACGATTTAAATCTTCACTTGACTGTGAGCTGATTTTAAACTTGTGGTTGGATGCCCCTTGTTGTAGCTATTTCCATTTGTATGTGATGCAGTATTTGTTGAAAGTTACGATATAAGTAAATGAAGGTTGCTCAGGAAACTTGATAAAAATAACACACTGAAACTGAACAAATTTGAAGCAGGAAATGCTCCATGCAGCTTAGAGTGGTGTTCATTTAGTTTCTGCGACACCTACTCTAAATTCTTGTTGAGGAACTTTAAAAATGTTATCACGGTGTGATACCACAGCACAAACGCAAACATTTGATCTGTTCCGGCATCAGCGTGCATGTAAACAAATCCAGCATGATTCTATCATACACGCTCAGCCCAGGTATATGCAAATAGACCTGTTTGCATGCGTGAGTATAAGCTATAGTATCTGTGTGCGTGCTTATCAGTCAGCTGTCGCGTCTTCTCTCTCTTTCTCTGCGCACACACACGTGTCTCACAGCTGGCATTACCCCTATGGCATCCGTCCTCCCTCCAGCAGCTCCATTAGAATAAGTCCTGGTAGATTGGCTTGTCTTTTGTACCTTGTCTCTCCCCTCTTTCATTCTCCCTTCTTCCTCCTGCTCCTCTCCTCTGCCTCATTCTGAACATGCCTCTTGGTAGATTTCGCTCTTGTTGCCCTGGGAGACGGTAAAGTGGTGGTGGTGGGGTTTTTTGTGCATGCGTGTGCTTTCTTTGTAGTGAGCATAACACTCTTGCACATGTGCCTGCATATACATGGTAACTCTCCACCTCTGCATGGCTCTGTATGACCTATATTTTGTGTGTGGAACATACAGAAAAAAAACGGTCTTATCATTTTTACAGTGGATTTAAACGTGCCTAATCCAAAGTGCCACTGTAAAATATCTGAACCTCATGTTAGCTTTCAGATGTTTTCACTTTCTCACATCGCTGAATGGAGTCTTCTCCTCTAAATGGCCTTGGTCCTGCTGCGCTGTAAAAATACAATTTGTGAGAGTTCATTATGAAACATTGAATTGTGAAATCAGTCGTTATGATTGGTGGTGCAACTATTACTCACTTAACGAAACAAGTTGATTGATAGAAAATGTATAGGCGCTCATTTTAATAAAGTTCTCTATGAAGAGGAAATGGCAACTATTGTCTGGCTTGTCTATTAGCTGGATAAAACAAACAACCTGAAGATGTCACCTTGGAAACTGTGTGAGCATTTTCAACACTTTTTTTTGACACTTTCGTACACTAAAGGAGTAATCAGTCAGCCAATAAAAGATGAAGCCATAGTAATAATGCACAAATGTTATGTTATAAATGTTATAAGTTATAAGGGGATAGAAATAGAATACATAAGGGTGGGAACAAAGTTCTTGTGGAGCTTAGTGTGTGTGTCCGTGTGTGTGTGCGCTTGTGTGTCACAGCAGGACAATGAGTCTGAACAGGTCCGAGAAGGGGAGCGTCTCCTCTGCAGTCTGAGACCGGCTTCCCATAGAGGAGACATCACAACACATTTCACGCCACTGATCTGTGTGTGTGTGTGTGTGTGTGTGTGTGGGTGTGTGTGTGTGTGTGAGGCCAAGCTCTCTCTTTCACACACACCATCTTTCTATCACACACACACTCACATGACACTGTAATAAGAGACTGCAGAGAAGCGCTTCAGGCATAAAAGGCATTATACTGAACAGCTCACAGAAACACATTTTGGTCACCTGCTGACTCTCTCACACTCACACACACACACACACACACACACACAGACACAGACACACACACACACACACACACACACACACTGCTCGCTGCAGCACAGCTGGGGTCAGACTTTTAATGGGAGTATGAGGTCAAAGGGACCAGTAGCTTAATCAATTACACACAAGCACAGACATACAGGCACACAATGAGTGTATAGTGGCTGGACTTGCATGGAATAAAATAAGAGACACACACTTACACAGTTGAACTAAGAGGCTCAACACTTACACACTGATCATATTTATACTTCACATTCTGCCTTGTCTAACTCCATCAAACACATACACATGGACATATTCACCCTTTGGTCCATTAACAGCCACACACAAGTACATGACACCTCCACTCCATCATTTGCTATTGTGACTCAGGGCATAGTGTTGTGTGGATGTATATGTGTGGAGTGTACGCAGCTGCAGCTCTCAAGTCTCCAGAGAATGAAATCCACGGCTGTCCTCTGTGACTACTGAGGCACTGTGGGACTTTATTTGTGTGCATGTATTTGTCCGTTTGTGCAAGTGTGTGCAAGTATGTCTGTGTGTTTCATCTGTCTGGCTTGTGTGCGGGGAAGAAACATTTCACAAACAGATGACAACACACAAGATGCACTTCACGGAAAAGACAAAGCAGTTTTGTGGAAATGTGATAGTAAACTCATCAGTTAAAGGATAAGTCTATATAAAGTTATTTTTATTCCAGTTTCTCTGTGCAATGAGCATTTGTTACCAAGATTTCAAATGTGCCCATGAATTTTCGTATACCTCCGATGCGTGCACAAAGAAAAAGTTGTAGAACTACTTTTTTAAGTGATGAGGACATAGACAATAGCACAAAGCATGTGCTCTGGAGAGATTTTTTTTTTTTATTCAGTGCCCTATGCTAGCACTTTAACTTACACTTCTGCATATTGGATGACACTGGGGAATCAATATTGAATGAAAACTTCTGGCAGGCCTGAAGCTAAATTCTGTCACTGTGCAGTCTGGACAGTTCTGTGTAGGAGTTTTTTGTCATATATTACACAAAACAGTTTTTAAATGATGGATTATTATCTCTATCCTAAGTAAATAAACATAGTGTTTAATGACTAAAGTCTGTAAAATTGTTCCAAAAAGAGCATGAAAATTAAAATTTGTTACATTTGACCAGCTATACTGATGTTTTGTTGATGATGTTTCACTTTTATTTACCTTAATGCATCAATCTACACCAGTAAATTAAAACAACCAACTTTATTTAACAAAACATCAGGCTTCTTATTTTAGATGATGCTAGTCTTCCCTGTCCCTCTGGAGACACATTAAAGGGTAAGACTGCCAGCTGGCCAATCCTCCTTCAAACATGATGTATTCCTTGAAGAGTGGATATTAAATATAATCAAGTAGACACATGCAGTGCTGCTAGCTTGACAGATGACAAGGCCAAAATGTGCCGGGGCACCACCTTTGTCAAACGCTGTATCGTGCTCTACAAGCTAACAATACCTGGTGTGCTGAATAGGTGTTGGGTGCAGTGGTGCAAAACAGCAGCAGGGTAATTTTAGCTGAGGTCAGTGCGGGCCTGAGGCATTTGCTCTCCCTCCCTCTCTCTCTCTTTGTCTCTCTCTATGGTTGTCTATGTGTCGATCTCTCTTGCTGATTTTTGCCAACTTTCTACCACTCGCTCTGTTTCTGCATCTGTTACCCATCTCTGTCTTTCTCCAGACCTGCAGTAATGTCGCTGTATTGACAAGGGCAGGGGTGTAAAATGCAGCAAACCCACAAAGAGGAAGCAGACTGATTGAGTGTGTGAGAGAGAGAGAGAGAGAGAGAGAGAGAGAGAGAGAGAGAGAGAGAGAGAGAGAGAGAGAGAGAGAGAGACTGCGCTGTCCATCTACATACTTCTAATTTAATTAGTGACTGTCTCAGTGGGTGAGAATCTGCACAGTGTGTGTGTCAGAAAGTAAGGATAAGAAGAGCTCGTGAGTTTCCCTCTGCCTGAGGCCTCATTTGTCTTTCTCTATGTGTATGTTGGTACACAAATAAAAAAACATCAGCATTGTCTTCTCTCTCTGTCTTTGTCCATCTTTCCTCATTGCTTCTTTCAAAATAATGGTGTATTTATCAGCAGAAGTAAAAACACTTCTGCTTTTAGATCTGACGTCCACCAACTACTGGGTTATTTTTTAGGGGAAATTAGTAAGTATCATATTTAGAAAGGCGTAATGGAACCAGAAGAGCATTGATTTTTGACTTCTGATGAAATTACAGCTCATACCAGATCATCAAAAATACTAATGTGTGAAGGTGACATATGGGAGGAGTTGTAGTGATGAACCAACAGAATTATTACCCAACTGTGCAGGCCCCTGCAGCTTTAAAGGGACAGTTCAGTTTTTTTTTTGAGGTACTTGCACATAGTCAGTGTGTTACTCACAGTAGACAGAAGTCAGCACACTCTCAGTTTGGATTTGGAGAAGCAGACAGAAGTCCTAGCATGGAAGTAGAGCAAATCACTGCTGTGGACAGGGTCAGCAGAATAATCAGTTTTAGCCACAAAAAAAGCCCAAGTGCAAAAATCAATATTCGTTTAAGTGTATGCTATAGTACAGTGAGCATATTCTCACCACTTTATGCTATACAGTTGGGCTTGTAAGGAATAAGTTCTATGGTTGAGACAACTGAAAGGGCTGTCTGACAGCTAAAGCGGAGGGAAAACATGGACACATCCTTTTTTTTTTTTTACATGGCTAAAACTGCTGACCCTGTCCACAGCAGTGCTTTGCTCTACTTCCACGCCGGGACTTTGGCCTGCTTCTCCAAACTGGGGAGCTCACTGACTGCTGTCTACTCTAGGTAACACAATGACTGTGCATAAATACCTCATACAACCCCATTTAAGAAAAACTTGAGCTATCCCTTTAAGGAGTTTTGCAGCTTGTTTTAGCATATTGTTTTTTAACCACAACTTTAACACCATCATCTGCATCGTTTCCTGACACAGACACATAAAGGCAGCTGGTTTCAGTAAAACATGCTGATAAATCCAACTGTACCCTACCTTCCCAACAAAAAAAGTCAGTAAGCTGCGTAAGGAGCCATGTATTTCCCTCATGATCTGATGTCAGAATTCACTAAATAAACTTTATAAGGTGATGATATGTCACTGTTGTGTTTACAGCTGTTGTGCTGCTCTGAATTAGCCAAAAATGTCAGACATGCAGGCTCAAGTTTTACTGTTGAAGAAATGCTAGAAAGTATGAACGTTTTGTATGCTGGTGGCATACAGAAAGTCTGCTGATTTGCCTCTACCCAAATGACTATTGGTCAGCCCTCAGTATATGCATGAGCAGGAGGATATATAAAGATAAGAAGAGGAAGTGGATGCAGATTTAAATCAACCAATGGCTATATATTGAAGCCATTGGTCTCATGTTGTGTATTTGAGTTATACACAACATGAGAATGTTGTGTATAACTCAAAGGTACAATATATAAGATTGAATTCCAAGCTCGAATTCCAAACAGTAGAGCGAGTCACCCCCCTTCCCTAACGACGCTCACACAGGGTGCCAGGTTGACGTTGCACTAGCGCAGGATGAGCGAAACATAATGTAAACGTAACTATCTAAACTCTGATACTCTACCTGTTGTGTTCTGGCTTTGTTTATTCATGAATCAGCTTCTGAATAGGAGTCTGGCTTGCAATTTATGCTGTAAAATAGTGACACAAAGAAGTTTAGTTTGGTTTGTAATGAGAGAGAGAGAGACCACTGGTCGACATATGCGGTAAATCAGAGTGAGGGAGATTGTTTCATAGTGGTTACGTCCAGCACACAAACACAGAGAAAGGGCTGGCTCAATGACCTGCCGCAGCAGCTGCTGGCGTCTGAGGCGGCACGGCATACCCGGCAGGTGGTCACACCCAGGCAGGTGTCTGTCGTACGTGTGTGCTGTTACCAACACACGTAAACTTAGATCCGACTACATATATTCCCTGTCATAACAACAAGCTGCTGTTGCATGGAGATGTCCCATGTCCCGTTACCGGTGTATTTTCCTCTGGATTCCGCTCAGGAAATGAGCAGTCTAACGTTACATGCACTGACATTAGATAACACATGAAAATGATGAGAAACCCTGACATGATTATGTTAGTGCAGGATGTAAAATCACGTTACTGTGCACAAGTCACCTAACGTTACTGTAATTACTGTATTATTTTCAGGTCTCCAGCTGCTGCTGCTGTTATGGGCATTTGTTTCTGTTTTATAAAACAGTCAGTGTTGCATTAGACTTGCTGGCAGTATCATTTCCATGACGTGATTTCTGCATTAATTTGGTTTTAGGTTTTCTTAATTAACCCTCAACAACTGCCTCTGTTTGGGGCAGCTGAACTAAACATGTCGTCAGCGCCTTCCACAAACCGCTGCACCCCAAAACCCCCCGTCTCCACCAGTGACTGATAGCCGTCACACACCACTCAAACTGAGCACTGTCAAGATGGAGTTCGTACACTATAAACTATGAAACTCTCCCAGCTGCTGTAATGTCGCTTGTTTTGTTGTTGTTGTTGTTGTTTGTGTACCTAACCTCTACGCCTGTTTCTGTCTCTGAGTCCAACTGCTGCACTCGCTTGCTTCCATCGTTGTAGTGTGCTGTGTTTGCCGCAAATTTGTTTCATACCTGGCAACCCCAGATGTCGAACACAGAACTAATTGATCAGAATTTCCAGGCCAAAACATAAACAGAGAGACGGGCCAGCGGTAAATTTCAAAAATAAGAACATTTTGGCTGTTGGGTTTTTGTCAACAAGCAAGTATTTCAACTTGCAAGCATGTTTCCTTAAGAACTGATGATATAGTATATTAATTTTATGATTTAATACAGTGAATATCTTACATATTGTACCTTTTAACTTTGTTGTATAATACTTATTGGAGAAACTGAATATCACACCCACACTCACATCCACTTTTTTACAAATACAACAGCGAGTGTAGCTGACAGACAGCCGTGCCTACAGCAGCATCCTGGTGTCACAGACAGTCAAGGTATTTTTTTTTCCATGGCCTCTGCTTTCACTTGAGGAACAATGTGGCCGACCCTGAGCATAGCATAACTGCCTCGTAACTGATGAATAGCGTGGAAAGGTAATAGATAGTTAAAAAGAATATTCAAGGTAACATACTGTGGACAGAAAGGGAAGTTAGTTAGCAAGTTTGTCAGATGTGTGAATACACAAAAAGTATTTCTCTCTTTAGTCCTCTGCTAAAGAGCGAAAAAAAGAAGCTGCTAGGCAGAAAAGTGATACTCCATCTTCATTTCTGTAGTGTTCTTTTTCTTCCTCTCTTTATCTCTTTGCCTTTCTGCATACTGTACAATACCCAGACTCCCTTCTGTCAGAATTAGCTCGTCCATTTTCGACAGATTACCTTGTGTTGTTTGTGTCTTCTCTCCTCTGCTGCAAAGTCACTCATTGTCTAAAGTCAAACTCTGATAACACTACAATCCTATTTCCCCACCGTGTGTGTGTGTGTGCATGTTTGGCTCTCATTCTTATGTGTTTATGTGTGTGTTGTTTTGGTTGTGCTGTTGTTATCCCCCCCCCTCCCTGAACCAGCTGTGTCTGACAGGGTATCATGGCATTAATCCCCAGCTCAGATTAACTGAATATCTGCATGTGCCTCCGTTTTATTATTTACATTTGCTGTAATCCTGTTTTTCACCTTGCTTGGTATACACAGTCAGGGAGCAGCGTATGAAACGACAACTCTGGATGTTGATGAATAAAACATGGCCGCTAATACCAGTCTGCCGGGCTGACATTGAGATAGAGCCTTGAGTGCTGCATGTCAGAAGTTTTCATGAGAAGTTTTACATGGGAGTTACAAAGTGGAGAAAAGAGAGTTTAGTCTGACTTCCTTTTCTGATTATGTTGCCTCAATTTCTCTTTCTCCCCAGTTGCTAACTCTCAGCCTTTCTCTGTTCTATTTAATTTCTTTCTTTATACTTTACTTTTTCACTTCATTTGTCTTCGCTCTGCTGCTCTAAATTCTGCTCTTTTTGTATTGTCTACCATTTTTCTTCCCTCTCCTCTCAGTCTTTGTCTCCCATTGGAGAACTAACTGTTTGTTCAGTTTGATTCATTACATCCTACCCTGCTCCAGTGTCTTTTCTCATAAAGAAAACAGGACATTTTCCACCCACCATAGCCGTGAAGCAGGAAATCAGTTTGGTAGGAGTACGAGTTAGGACTGTGGTGAATAAGGCACGTGTGCTTGTGTGTGTTTGTTAGAATTTGTGTCTTGGTGTATGTTTTTTTTTTTTTTTTTTTTTTTTCTCAAATACTTGTCGACACTTTTTTTTTTTTTTTTTTTTTTTGCATTAGGCACCAGGAAACACTTACTAATGCACATCCTGGAACGACATCCTAATAATACAAACTGAGATGTTTGGAGTTCTACAAGTCTGATGTACCAAAGCTGAATTGCAGAGCTAAATGTAATAATTACAGCCAGTTAAGTAGTGAATTGAAGCTGTCATACTAATAATAATATGGCACTTGTTTCTAGTCGTGTTAATGTCAAAATTAGATTGGATTCAATTTTATTGTCACTGAACAGATTAACAGGTACTTGGACAACAAAATGCAGTTTAGCATCTAACCAGAAGTCCAAGAGTATGCACATATGAACAGGATATATAAATACAGTGCACGTATGAATTGAATATGCTATAGGATATATACAGTGAATGTATACGTTATAGAATATATACTGTGTGTGTGTGTGTAGTCGGTCAATCTGGTAGGTGAGGGGGTCACCTCTGTGCAGAGTTTAGCAGGGTGACAGCTGAGGGGAAGAACCTGCCGGTTCTGGAACGAAGGGACCTGTAGCGCATCCTGGAGGGGAGGAGGATAAACAGTTTGTGGCCTGGGTGAGAGCTGTCCTTGGCAATGCTGCGCACCCTCCACAGACACTGCTTGCTGTGAAAACGAGAGGCCAACAATTTATGTGTAAATTGTGTTGTTTTTTTTCTCATCAGCCCTTTACTGTTAGTGTTTATGCAAGCACCATTATAAAACAAGCTTTTAAATCAGTTGTCTGTCAGACATTCTAATTCAGATGCAGTAAACAAATCTAGACATAATGCATTTGATAAAGTTAGTCTATGTCTCCATGCAGTGATGGCTGATGTTGCTGCATAAAATGTTATTAGAATACAAGGCTGTTTGCAATTTTGCATCAACAGATTATAGCAAGCGACTGTAGCTACACCAGAGGTTAGTACCCGTCCAACAAATACCACACCAAATCTACGTTTCAAGTGCTGCACCAGTAGTGTTTGTTGTTGTTTTTTTTAAATTCTTGAACAAATTCTTGAATGAGAATGCCTGGGAGATTGGAAGTTTATCTGAGGGTTAGCTGACCTGGCTCTAGGATATGATATTTATCACACAAAAATACCAAATATTTGTTTTCTCAAATGTGATGATTTGCTGCTGTTCTCTGTTTTTCATGATTGCATGAAAAGGAACTTGAATATAACCAGCCTGAGAAAGTTGAGTTGAGGAGGTTATGTTTTTAAAGACCTTTGTTTATGGAACAAAAAAAAAAAAAAAACATTGTAAGATAAGCCAATTATAATACAGTCATAGTGTATAGAAGTTGCACTTGCGGTTTTGCACAGAAGACTTGCCCACTGGCCATGGTGGAGGTCTGAGCTCAATGAGTATCTGTCTTTCTAGTTTTCATGTATTTTACTTTTCCATGTCTGTTCCTGCACGAGCCTGCACCTTTCTCACTTCTGTCCTTATTTTGCACTCTTTCTCTCACCCTCTCCCTATCTTTGTACCCTTCTCTCCATCTGGCTTTTGAATGAAGCTGTTTACAGTATGTAGATTACACACACACACACCCACAACATATCTCCTTCATACACATGCCTTGCCAGCTCTTAAGCCTTGGAACAGGTCTTTTACCTCGAGGGGGATTTTAGTCGTCATTTGTTGCTGGATGGTGGGGTGAGGCGGTGGAGGGGGGAGTCACTCTTTGATGATATAGCTAGCACTTTGTAATACCAGTCATCAGAAAATGGCTGGGTATGTTTTGGGGGGATTAAAAGATGAGGATATAGTGAAGGAAGTTATGGTAAGGACTACGCTGCGAATTGAGGAGAGACTGTTCTGATTATCTACTGGAACTCCTCATAAACAGCACTTCCTCTTGGAGTTACAATGTGTGGATTACTTGAAGTGTGTTTGGAGTAAAATATAAAAAGCTGATGCACTGTAGTTGCTAGAGCAGCATCCTGGAGTCTCTCAGGACGTATTGATGTGCAAAACGTTCAGCTGTTTGGGATGTTGGCTGCCTTGCGAAGTTTTTTAAAGATGCTTCCGTGCAACGATGGGTGAAGAGAGGGAGCACAGACTCTAACATGCTTGTTACATAGTGAAGCAAAGATGTTTTTCATCGGATCTCCTTCCCTGCTCGGCTCTTTCCCTCCATCCTTGCCATCCTCGGAGTCTCAGTCTGTTTTGTCTTTCTACTTTTTGGCATGTGTTCACAGTGCGTTAAACCAATGACGACTCTCTCTCTCTCTTTCCCTGTGTGCCCTCCACCTTCCACCCCCACCCCCTATTATGTGTCATTGGAAGCAGCGCTTGAATGTTTGGAAGCAGGGTGACACCTTCTCAATGGGGCCTGGGAGGCCCCCTCTCTCTCACACATACACACACAAAATCACACACTTAAAAAGATGCATTGACAATTGGTTTTGTGTGTGTGTGTGAGCATAATGAATAGTGCTGTGACCTTGTATGCAACATCTGCATTATTCTGCTGAGTTCAATACTCTTTGCAAGAATTTTCATGTTTTCCATTTTCACCGAACTCCTTATGTTTATATTGGCTTTTGAAATCTGCTTACGTTTTCTTCCATGTGTTTACATATGTTTTCCATGAGCAAAAAATATATATCCTGAAGCCTGGTTTCCCTGCTCTTGATGTTGTTTACGTTTATTTTGGGGATGCACCAATGCATCAGCTGAACATTGGCATCAGCTGATGATCGCCTCCTTATCTGCCATTGGCCATCGGCAAATAAAGATGACATTCACCGATGGCAGTGGCTGATGATTATATGTAGATTTATATTTTGCATGAATGCTGTGTTGAGGAGAAACCTTTCTTTTTTCTTTTTTTTTGGAGGCTCCGAAAACCCACTGCACACGTCTCGGGCACGTTGCATACACGCCATGGTTTTGGTCCACCCTGCACGCAACTTCAAATGCCACTGGGAGAGTTTCAGAAGCGAGCGTTTAGCCCGGCAGACTTTGTTTACTTGCTCAGATTTGGCCATTATCCTGGTGTATGTTCTTCCAAACATGCTTCTACATGTGTAAATATGCTATGTCGTTACTTAGTTTCACTTTTGTCTGTTTTTTCGACTGGCAGTTTGCACGGGGTATTTTATTTTGAAAATCCACTGGATCCTCTATGCTTCTTTTGTGTCTGGCTTCCGACCGCTTGAGGTGCTCTGTGTAGACTGTCGTGTGCGGTTTGCGTCAAGCATCAAAAATACAACAGGCATAACGTAACGCATAGCCAAGTGTAGTGTAGAGACGCTTCTGGGACGCTTCGAGAAAGATCCATTCATGCAGTTATGCAGTTTGCAATACATGTAACAAAGAAAAAACATTGGCATTGGCCAAGTTGTTATTTTATTCATCGGGATCGGCCAGAATTTCACAATCGGTGCATCCCTAGTTTGTTTGCATTGAACAGGTCTCAGAGGTATGATTAAATGAAGCAGCAAAATGATCGGCTTAAACCTTTTACAGTGGACTTTAGTGGGGAGAAGAGAGACTAATACTACACACACACACACATATTATGCAAATACCCAGGTATTAACAGGGCTGCACATATGCAAAAACCTGCCACGTACCTGCATGTTCTGTCTCTTTCACACCATCTCTCCCACACACATACACACTTTCTTACACACATGCATGCATGCGCTTTAGCATCATCTTTTTGGCTGCTGTAGCCGGTTGAAGACTGAATACTGTGACCTTTTCTTTGACATACTCAAAACAGAATAACTGTCTTTGTGAAACCAAACAAAAGGAAAATCACTTTTGTTCAGAGTTTTTCGATGTTGCTGTTGATGTCTGCTGCGTTACCGTAGCTCACTAATGCTCTGCTCTTGCTGGAGATATAGGTTTATACCTGACCTGTGTCTTTCATGTCTTTTGATGCACAAACTTTGTTTTAATGTATTGGATCACTTTTCAAAAGGTTTCCTTTCAGTGCTGTAACTGATCAGAAGCTCTAACTTTTTGTGGCCAAGATAATTTTGTGGCCAAGGGAAAAATAATAGAATTTTGAGCCTGGTGAATAAGATAATATGACTAGCTCTGTTTGGCCAGGCTTAAGAGTGAAGCTTTGACTGTCACACCAGAAACGCAACCAGAATAGTGAAATAAGTGTTCAGCCAGAAAAACTAGTGAGGGGGTGAATCCCTGGCTGCCATGACCCATCTGCAAGTTTTCATGCCTTGTTGCCCATGAATTTCCACTTTGCAAAGCCTGCTGTGCTCAGGTGCAGCCATCACGAAATCCCACAACTATATTTAAAAAGCCAACATTTAATGCCCACAAGTAAACATCCAAAAGAAACCATCGAAGCTAAATCCCAAGTACCTTTTCAAAGTTACAAACATGGGAGCCAAGAGTCTGTGATGTGTTGATAAGGCCTCTAAGGTGAAGTACATTGATACTTTGGTTTCCACAGACTGCTTCACTTCACCTTTTTGTTAAAACGAAAACAGATGCACAGGTTCCCATTGATGAAAAATAGAAAATAAAGAAATTAAGATCAATCAACCAATGAAGGCAAATGTGAATTTGAGTCTCTCTCTAGTCTCTTTTACTTTAACCCTCTTTTTCGCAAAACTAACGTGTGTCCAAACTAGTGTAGTGTTAGTCATCCAGAGGTGGCAAATGTCTTTAATCAACTTTATTCCTGACTGGCAACAACACAACACTGACTGATTTCTAATACATGAGAATAACCAGTGCACCTGGGTAAAGACACAGACCTCATCATATCAATCACTTGCTTGCGTACTGACCTCTGATCTCTCAAGTATCCCTACACCATACAAAATAGTACCATTACAAAACAACAAGAAAAACACAAAATGCTGCTTCTGGAATTCTTTTATTTAATAATGACACGTGCAAACCAGACCCTGTAACAACATGCACACATATGCTCACTGCACTCTACATGGAGAAGACACATTGACCCAGTTGTGACAAAAGGCAGTAGTTAAGTATAATTGGCCCACGGTGGTCTTACTGTGATGTTCTTCCTGTCTTTACTGGCTTGCTTCCACCTCTGTTGGCCCAGATAATGTGGCTTTGGTCCAGTTTTTCATGAGTGACGATGCTTTCATAAATGATCAGGCAGCTTAATTAAACCCTGACACTATCTGGGTTGGTTGAGGTATATCTACATCAAAGACTTTAGTTCATGATTTTAACTTTGACTCTGAGCACAGACAATACTCTTTGTCAGAGTGGACCACCCCTACTGCCCAAAAAAGCAGAAGTGAAAGCCTATTTTGTGGACAAAGACAATGTCCTTGTTTTTAGAGAAACCGTATCGATCCCATTGACTGTGAAACAAAGAGGTGAGTAAAGGTGAGTCGCAATCAAGGCAGACAGACTGGTGTTTTCTAAGATGCCCACAAGCCTTACTTACTTTTTCCAAACACATCCCAAAGACTTTTTCTTCACTTGAGAGAATCATTTTATATCACACCTCTTTCAACAAGTAGACCATAAAAAATCCTATTGATGGATAGCATTAGTTTTCTGCCATAGTTAGTCCAACAACCCTGCTGTCTATTTGAAATCCTCCTTCCAGAGTGAAGTGATGTGTAACCACCTAATTTCTTTCTATCAAGTGTCGTCCCTGTCCTTTGACATAACTCTGCATGAGCTCATGCTGCACTGTAAGTGCTGAATAATTGTCATTTTATTGCCATTTGCCTTTTTGTTCTGCCAGGCATAGGCTGAGAGAGAACAGACAGTCTCAGGTCGCCTTCTGTAATTAAGACCCTTCGCAGTTTGCCTCATTAATTCTATTCACTTCTAGCTCCTTCAGAGTCATGAATATTGAAATGGCACAATGTCTTCCTGTCAAAAGGCCCAGACCTCATTTACCCATAATCCAATTTGTTAGATGCCATAAAATGATGATTCCACCCACAAGGATGTTTTGCAATATAAAGAAACTAGATTCGTGCTTGTGAACATTAGTATGTTTTCACAAACTTCAAAGAGCCTCAAAATGTTTTCATCCGTGCACGCTCAAGATGCGTTGATCCATTTCTAATCAAGAGACTCTTTCACCTGTTAGAACATCCAGAGGGAAGACAAAGTGTTTTTTCCATGCTTCGAACTTGAAAGATTGAGTTAAGTAGAAATAAAGTTGGATGAGGTAAGTATAGCAGCGGATGAAATCAAAAGCAGGGGAAAATAAGCAGAAGTTTTGCAGGTGATGCAAGGATAGTAGATTGAGTCCTTTCATATTTGCTTGAGGGATTGTTCAAGAGATGAAAGCCTAATTGGTGATGGAAGAGATGCTCTGAGGGATCACACAAACTTTTCTTACTCTGGAAACTTACTATATCACAATCGATACCAGTGTAGCACTTCATCCCCATCGACATTGGCTTGACACATCTTAACAACTTTCACCACAATAACCTTTGGTAAATTTTTGATTGTAATGTTTCTTAAATTATTGGTTGATTATCAAAGTTGTTATCAAATCAGTTTCTCTCACATGACTGATCATTCCACTGATTCTTTCAGCATTATTTCTGTGTCTGATCTAGCATAAAAAACACATGCACATACTCTATGTTTTATATGTGAGATGTTTTCATCATTTGGCACAGCTAACTCTACATTTGGCAGTATTTTACAATGGTAATTGGCTGAGGCTGTTGTTGGCCAGTGGCAGTCATAGCTGATCTCAGGTCAGTTGGCATAATCACATCATGCGGCTGCACTAACAGACACTTTTATTCGTCATTGGTCTGTTTCAATTTTTTTTTTCTTTTTTTTGCGTTTTCTGTGTAATGCTATGCCTGCTAGAAGTAAATAATGCAAACATGGGTTAGATCTATAGGTTGTTAATGCCAAAAACAATAGCAACAAACCCCATAGTGTGTACAGTGTGTGCATATGTGTGTGTATATGCTGCTGACCTTAATTCATCACATTAGCACCAAGTCTCCAGAGGATCTATGGAGATGTGTTCAAAGTTTGCAACCTCTGGCTAATTGATTTCAATGAATGGCACATTTATACTTCACTTAGTAAATTACACCAACATACAGTTTGGTGTGTGTGTGTATGTGTGTATGTGGGTGTTTATATGTCTGTGTGTGGGGGGCTGCAGTGGCAATCTGTACAGTCTGAGTTTTTTAATGAGATCACTGCTTTCCTTCCTGCGTCCCCAGATGGTCACAGTAGTAGAAGGTGTGTGTGTGTGTGTGTGTGTGTGTGTGTGTGTGTGTGTGTGTTTTATATGTGTGAGTTTATCTGAATTCATGTGTGTGGGTGAAGAGGGAGGGGGCTGCAGGGACCTTGGGCAGATAAATCTTTAATCATGTGCTTGCTCTCATGTTTCATTTAATTGCCCCTCTAAATCCATAAAAGGATGACGGCATTGTGGTTTAGAAACACGAAACGTGTGTGGCTCTGTGTTTGTTTGTTAAAGTGTTTGTGTACGTGTGTACCATTAGTAGCAGGACAGATGTGATTATATTTGTTTTAATTGCACATTTAGGATCCTTTTTATGTGTGATCTTGTACATACGGTAGTAAGCATTACATTTTTTGTGTGTTGTGGTTCTGCTTTCTTTTCTGATGTACATTTGTTATTATTAAACAAACAGAATATGCATGTCAATCAGTGGTTGGATTGAACAGGTTTGCACTGTGCTTCATCAGTTGAGCTGATGTTCCGTGATCCTAAAATGTAGTAGTGGTAATCCGAGAACAGCCTTCGATTTCTATGTCGAAGTTTTCAGAATAGCTTTCAGAAAAGCAACACACCTGTTAATTCAAGCCTTTGAAAGACATTATTGTGCTCTTGACACTGAACATGAACTTCTGTTATTTAAATCTGCATGCATTTTGATGTGAAGCTTCCAGTTTCTTATCTGTGACTTTTGATTCCTTGTATTCACACTGTATTTAAATGTTGCTCAGAGCTTCTTTGTCTCTCTCTGCCCTCTGTCTTGTTGAACCATTGTACAGCATTTTGTTTTCCATCAAAACGTTTCACACTCTTCATACAAAATAACCTGCAAAGATAACTTTCTACAACCTAAAAACATGAAAGACCAAAAATGCTGAGTAATCCTCTCAACCAGTCCTCTCACCAAGTGTCAGGGGATCAAACTTTTCAGCATACATTATATGTTATACATCACTTGAAATGGGCAAAATAATATGTATATGCATGTGTGGGGAGAAGGCTAAATTCCTGGGGTGTTTTCGTGCATCTTCTAAGCTGAGACCAGTGAGACAAAAGACCTCCCACCAAAAGTTTTTTTTCTCTCCCTCTGTCTTTCCTTTTGCTTCATTTTAAATTCTTCTCTGTGTCATCCTTCTCTCCCTGGTGAATGCTTTTTAATCAGCAGTGAGAACTGTGCAGGGGAGGTAAAGTTATTCATGCGTGGAAGCGTCGTGGAGGCATTGTTTCTTTTGGGGTAAGGGGAGAGGGTGGAGACAGATGTTTAGATTTGTTTGTATTGGTTTGACTTTTAATGCGTGTTTGTGGTTGTTCATGTTTTCAGCACTTATTCATGCCTACCTGAAATCAATCTAACATTTGTGCAGTGATAGAAATAGATCGATCGATTGATTAAACTGATAAATGGGGCTGTTTGCCTCGCTCAATAATGACATTAACTGTGAGTGTGCAAGAGAGATGGACGGAGAGGAACAAAGACTGTCTCTCTCGCACACTCACGGTCTATCTGCTGTGATTAAAAACAATTTGTTATAGCAGATATATGAATTATGGCAGAGCTTGCATCTTGAGTTTTAATTTTGTTGTGCACATGTTCACATTTACCACAAGGGAGTGTCAGTTGAAGCTGCACAGAAAGTGTGAGGCATTTCATAGAAGCATGAAATGGCATTTAGAGTTTTAGGGTTCAGTTAATTCACATCTAACTGTTTTAAATAAAATTAACTCAGCAGATGTTAGTTTTTCCAGGATTTGGACAGGAACATTGACCTCCTGGAGAGAAAAAAAATGCCCTTGAGCAGAGGCGGATGTGGTTTCTGTATATAGTTCAGAATTTAAATGTTTGCTGTGACACAAGGAAGAATGAACAGGAAATCTGTAGCACCATGGACAACCAAATCACGAGGGCTGGGCCGATGCAAAATTTTAGCTTGGTTGCTTCTGAATGGAACAGCCATGAATCAGGGTTGCAAGTTTTCGAACATACAGTCCCAGAAATATACAATAATAACCTTATTAAAGATGAAGGGTGTCGGTGAACTGAAACACTATAGGGCTTTTAATTTGAAAGAGTATGTGTTAACAGCATAATGTAGCATCCTTAACAGGGCCAATGGAAACATCCTTAATTCTAACCATAATAGCTGGCTAACTACCCCACTAACACTCTTACAAACTGTGTTGCTACTCTGCTAATGCTACATGTGCTACAGACAGAGCTGATAGTATTGTAACAATGGCTAAGAGCTGAGAGAGCAGCTCGTAATGACAAATGTTTGCATAACACAAACACAGACCGGTTCAAACTCTGGAACTGACCCAAGGCTACGAACCCCAAAATTATTGCTTTTCATAAAGTGAAATTAAATTAAAGGTCAGTCATACTGCAGAAAGATAACTGATTGTTGACTAAACTTTGGGTCATGGTAAATGAGAAACAAGAAAAATGAACCACACAACATAACAGGTATTCTTGTGATACCAGACGTTTAGAGATTTCGGTGCTTCCCAATTGTCTGGTGATTTCTAAATGCAAAGTAGTTGGTTGCTAACAAATGTTCACTCCTTATTTCAAGAACATGCCTTACTGTTGAGTTTTAGTGAACCACTTTGTAACACTGAGAGCAACATTAAATAGTACACCATTGTTTACAAGTGCACAGCTTGCTTTGCATGTCACTGCCGCAGGTCATCAGCATTTAACAACCTGGGAATGGCAGAGAATTAAGTATCTTTCTCCAGTTAGACTGACCCCGCCTTTAACAGCATGTTTGAAATGAATGAATGTAATAACATCTTTGGCAGGTTTATAAAAAGGTAGAAGTGCATGCATGTTCTTGTTGTATAATTTAGATGTCTTTGTACTGTATGAGGGACTTTCAACCGTCACTTTCCATAACATGAGTCATTTCCGTCATTAACAGCAAGCAGGACTGACCGGGTTCTAGACCGCATAGTTAAATGTCACGTTGTTTCCTGTTATGCAGGTTTTCTTTAGTCTCACCATGTTTGTCAATTATGTTGAATTTACTAACTTTAAAACTTTAACTGAAAAATACTGTACAGTTATTTACATAAAGCCAAGGGCTAAGTCTGTGTTTGTATTTCTTGTGAGAGTCCTGCATCCTTTCTGTTTGTGTTTCTCTGTGTGACTCTGGTATGAGTGTGTATGTGCGACTGCTTCCTACTGTTAGTGTCACCATGATGAAGAGACTGGATTGGTGTGTCGGCTAATGAGTCTCTACGTGTGTGTGCCTGCATATGCTTCTGAGGTGTCCCAATGATGAAGAGTTTCCTGCTTTCTGTGTGCGTGTGGATGTGTGTGTGTGTTTGTGTGAGCACATTACAGAGTGTGCTCCCAGAGATGGTCATTAGCTGTGAAGGACTGTAGAAGCCAGTGACCCCACAGTCGGAAATGGAAGAGCCCGACCATTCCACATTCACCCCACAGACCCCAGACCTCTGTACTAATGGACTAAAGCAGCCATTGATGAGGGAGGGAGAGACACATGGGGCAAAAATGGAAGAGAACACACATACACAACCTGCTGTTCAGCTTCACCCTGATTCAGGAAGCTTTCTTTGGCTTTGGACAATATCATAGTTTGTGTGTGAGTTACTGAGTCAAAGAGTGTAGTAGATGTGCATTATAACACACATAGAGATGTGTAATTTCCTTCTCAACATGCACAGAAACTGCTTTTTTGTGCATCTGTGCTGAAATATTCATGGTTACTGTCCTCATTTTCCCCAGACTGCACTGATCGGTAATCAACTATCCCCCATGAAGGATGGTTGTATTTTGATGATTGCGAGAACACCAGGTTTTTGCCATTACAGCGAGAATTAACTGAAGTCCCTCACTTTGTAATAAGTAGAGCGTTCACGTGCAGGTAACACCAGGGGTAATCTAAAACATTCCAACGGATGGAGTACGCTTCGGTGAAAGTTGACCGGGACTCGTGTGGAACGATCGAAGAACATAATCCGTTTTCTCCAAATCAGCCCAACTAACCAAGGAAGCATAGTAATGAGAAAATGATTAGATTTTCTTTTCTGCTGCATGGCTGCTGAGGCTCTCTTCATCTCTCTGCCTCCCCCTCCAAACCCCCCACCCCCCTCGCGCGCTCTCTAATGCCCATGGCCACTGTGGATTTGTTAAACAGTTTGTTTACCTCTTGCCTGGGTTTCTCGAATCCTACACATCTTTTTTTCCTGTTTCTTCCCCCTCCTTATAGGCTGTTTTTCTGAGAAGCGTAAAGATGTCAGACCAGAAGAGATTCTCAACTCTTTCAGATAAATCATTGTACAACTTCAGCTTGTCTTCGTCTTCTCATTCCAGCTTCTTAAAAAAGAGCTTTTCGTCTTTTCTCTGGTTTTATATCATTGTCAGTTTAAAACAGGGTTATGGATTGTTGGTCTGACAAAACAAACTTTTTGAAGACCTCACCTTAGGCTCTGAGAACTTCTGACAGGAATTAAGCACAATTTCCTGATGTTTCATAGACTAAATTATTGATTAAAAAACATAGGAAATGAAAAGAATCAGCTGCAGTGCTGCTTTTGTTATCTCTCTGATGACAAGGATTTGAGTTTATACGCAGTTGCCCATATCCTCAGTTCCAACTGTATTACTGTGGTGTGTTTGGACACATGCAGATTACAAAAGTGGAGAAGGATGAATGGCAAGGTGAGAGAATAAGATGATAGAGAGGCAGACAGAATTTTAAAGGATGTTTAGTATCTAAAATGTCGCCTGGTAGTTTAAAGTCTCTAGTAAAACGTTTTTATACGACTGCAGGGTTTTGAGAGACAGATTAGACAGTGGCACATAAACTCGTGCACGCGGAGTGGTGGTGGTGTAGATTGTGTATCTGCATGATACTGCATTGTGTGCTCTCAGTGAGGGTGCACCTGCAACTTTGGAGAAAAGGGGATAGCTCCAAAAGGCAGATGAACACTGTTTCCTAACTCAGGTGTGTGTGTGTGTGTGTGTGTGTGTGTGTGTGTGTGTGTGTGTGTGTGTGTGAGCGTCTGTCTGGGCTCGGGGCTAAAGGGAACGGGAGAGCAGGCGAGCCACAGATCAATTTCCTTTTTATTGTGGTGGAGTGGAGACTTGAGATGCATGGCCTCCTGTGACCCAGATGCATTTCTCCTTTCTCCTTCTGCTCCTCCTTATTGGCACACGGCATAAGATCAGAAGGGGGGAGAGATGAAATAGAGAGAGTAGCAGAGAGAGAGTGCACGAGGGAGAGAGTGTTGAATCGCCGCTGATAATAAAAAAAGAGGAAGCAGAGAAGAATGGAATTACAGGGGTTACTGTAAGGACGATTGGAGAATTACACCTGAGAGCAGAGTTAGACATGAAAGCATCACTTGAGATGTCCTGCATGTCAGTGAAGAGAGTGAGGGACACTGTACACAAATGCAGGAAGATGGACATTTAAGAATGATGAGCTAATTCCAAAGTGAATGACAGAGAGCAGCCAAAAAAGAAAGGAAGTAGGATACAAGAAAGCAGAGAAGGATGAATTAAAGCCCATAGTAAAGTGATGGAAACTGGGCTACATCACCCAGGAGAGAGGGCCTTTAGCAAGCATACAGCTATTATGCAATGCTAATTATCATTAGAAACAGGCTCTATCTGCTTTGCTTCCCCTCCTGCTGTTTTTAAAGAGTAGGTTCCTGGGCCACACGTGGTGGTCCAACATAAGGCTCTGTGTGCCCTGCGTGCCTTCTGTCACTTGTTCTTGTTTTAATACTAATCTGACCTTCTGTTTGATGTCATAGTGTCCTCAGGTCTGACCTGCAGCTGGATCTCTTTATGACTTTTACTGTGATGGATGTAAACATGACACAATTGTATTTTAATATCGAATCAGAAGTATGTATACAGGCCTTTGACATAGCTTACTGTTAACTATTTTTGACTCATAAGATGGAAAACACACACATGGCAGCCACATTGATTGCTGCTTAGAGTACAATTCTCCATCTGGGCTTCTTGTTATTTGTGTTCAGGTGCAGTAAAAAACTTGCTCAAAGCTGAAAACTGTAGAGTTGTTAATTATATATATTGAAATGATATCCATCTGTATAGCATAACGCAATAAAACTGGTTGGAGGCGCTCACCATACTCAGCTTTTAAAAAAGTTAATTGGATCGTGCATGAAACATGTCATTGCTGTTTCCCTCTATTTCATCACTTCTGTAAATGTAATGTACTCATGTTCGTATTACCTTCTCAGTCAAAAGACATTTTCACTGCATATGAGCAACAATGAGGTGAACCTACCATATAAAAGCGTCGCTGTAGAATATGTGATGTGGAGTAGTTTGAAAATGCCGAAAGCCGGATTGGATCTTTGATGCCCTCCAAAATAAATATAAAAAGCAATCATTAACAGCCATAATATATTTTTCACAAATTGTTGAACAGTCTTATTTTACTTTTCTAAAACAGTGAAACAATACACAGGTTGGCTGGTTAAAGTGATCAGAAATAGTCTGAGTCTGTCTCTTTTTGTTCCTGCTTGCGGTTCACACACATAATGACTGGTAGTAATGCGTCTTAACACTGGTTGCCAGTGTTACTCCTAAATTCCAGTGGGCACAGCTGCGACATGTTCCGGATGTGCCATTGGTTGGTGGAGCTGATCACCCCCGTTCTAGATAATGATTGTGATTCCACCAGAAGTGTTGTGGTGAGTTTCAGAAGTGTCCCAGAAGCGTCTTCCTGCACTCCTTCCACAGAGAATATGCAGCTGGTCTATTTGTGAAAGAAGTCGTGACCAGCAGCATCAAGCTGGCCAGAAGTCAGAGAGAAATGACAGAGAACCCTATCAGTCTTAAAAAAAAAACCAAAACACCCTGTGCAGACTCGATTGTAGCAACAGACAAAAGAGAAATATTTAAACACGTAGCCATTAATCCAAGAAAAAAAAAACTAACGCAAGTTAACAAAGTCTGACGAACAAAACGCTCCACTTCTGGAACTCTTCTGGTGTTGAGAACAGACCAAAACAGTGTAGCGGTCAATGATTACACAAAGCCGCGCCCGGTTGAATTTAGGGGTTACAGCTGAGTGTGTTTTGCCAAAAAAACAAATTGAATTTGACTGATAGCAATTTTTCAAAGTTTCTATAGATATAGGGATAATATCATGATAGCTGACTGACATTGTTCCTCCCAGTCTTTGGCAGCATTGTGATGCACTGTGCTTCAGACAGGGTTTAAGCAGCTACAGAGCAGCACATGGCGATTGGCGTTTCCAAAATTTGACAAAGACAACTGTGTGATAGCAGAAGCGCGAGCAGAAACAACACAGGCGCGGGTGTCCATTTGCCCTGTCCTTACCTTCTGTGTCTGCCATCTGTTTCCTCTTCCTTCACTTCACAATTTACAATTCAATTTATAATTTACATTCATTGTTAATTCCGTGCTTTATAGGTCTGGCAGTTTGCGTCTGAAGCTGTGCTTACCAAATCAATTTGCATAATATTGAAAAGTAATTCTCTGCGCAGGCTTTTGGTCTGATGCTTGGTTTGCTTTGGCCCGCTTTGGCCTTATTTGGCACGATTTGGTGTTATAACACCCAGGCACCTCCTGCCAGTGCACTTGCACAGATCTTGAGTCTGTCCAGTTCAACAGGAATCCCCCCCCCCACATCCAAAAAATTCTTGGGAGGTGTGAAGGTTATCGCATCCAAAAGTGACTTTCTGCCACCCCCATGTGAACTGCTACTATGGGAGCCCATCTGTCACATGGAGAGGAGGCGCCATTTACACACACACGGACCCATGCACGTACACACAATGTCATGCTGAGGTAGGGGAAATGGCTGATTATCCCCCGTGTGAGCGTCAGTGTGTATGCAGTGAAGCAATGCAAGTGCATAGTGTGCAGCTGAGACTCCAGCTTTGTCTGAATTGTGGAAAAGTAGCGTAGCAACTGTCATCGCTTACACACACATACACACACGTACTGTACATAAAAACACACCGATTTGCACACCTAAGCAGTATTTTTCTCACAAAGAAAATGGACAGTAAACATGGCACACAAGCAGATTTAATCCATGCACACACACACTTTCGTTCGGTTCTTTCGTTCTTTGTCTGAGTAAGTCTGAGGGGTTTGCTGCTTGGTCTTGTGGTTGGGCTTTAATTGTGTGCTCTTGTTTCTGATTGGACAGGATTTCACTGAGCCTTCCAGGATTTATCTTTCTGATCAGTCTTACGTAGCCCATACGTCTTAATGTCTGTTTTGTGTGTGTATCTATGTCAGTGTGTCAGTTAATGTGAGTATGAGAAGGGGTCAGCGGGTATAGCAGCACTAAATATATTAATCAGTAAAGATACCAAGATGAACTATTCCAAGCACCCCCTCACCCCCCATGTCTCTTGTTACGCACACATGCTCTCTCACACACACACACAGCTCCTGTCCGCCCCCTCAACACACACACACATTAACGCACTAAAGCCAGCAGACCATGTAGCCCGTTATTGAAAGCCCAGTGACCTCCATCTAAACAGGCCTAAATCTGAATTGCACTGCTGATGAGAAAACACTCATCCTTTGCTATGTGCTTGTCACCTCATTAAACAAGAAGAGATCCCAATCAGCTCCTCTTATCCTTCCTGAAGCTTTATGCACCTCTCCTTGTTGGATATTAGTTAAATGTCACTATAATAAGGAAAGGGATACAGACAGAGACTGATTCTAATATTGAAAGACTTGCTCGTAGTGAGTACATTGCAGTGCTTCTCTTTTTTATTTTGAAATCTGTATACCAAACTGTGCTGATCGTCCTTCTGTATTTAAAGTGACGTAAGTTGGTTGAAAATACACAACACCTCTTAACAAAGTGCAATCATTTATATGGAAACCTTAACCACAAAGCTGCACTTACCAACATTTTTACATCTTCAGTAGATCAAATGACTATTAGGGTCATATGCAGCGAAAAACCGATGCAGCATTATGTACATTTGGGCACTTTCAGCTCATTGTTTTAGTTTAAAAGCCTTGACCTTTAGTGTTTTTGTTCTCTTACTGCACTCATCAACCTTGTTAGCAGCTTGTAGGATGCCTCTAAAACACCTAAAGAGATATTTCCCTTAGGAGTTGGTGGTAATTAAGAATATGAATTTTGGACTCGCATTCACCAGAGGCAAAACTGATGACTCCATGTCTAAACTGATAAGCGGTTGCTAACAAGCTGTGGCCAAAAAAAAATGAATGCAGGTTTAACCTACTGGTTTGAATCATTTTTTTACACCCACTTGTGCAGCATTAAGTCATGACTAAAGCACACTATGAACATAAAATGTCCATTTCAAGATATTTAAATAAAATAAAAATGAAAAACACTGTGGATGATTAGAGGGGAAATGATCCTGCAGTGGTGGCACACACACATGCACAACTACCTCTGTATGTTAACAAGGGTGTCTGGATCGCCACTGAGTCACCCCTTTTCCCTCCACACTTTCATATTCTTGCTATTCACACTCACCCACCAACCATCACCACCAAGCTGTCTTCCTTCCCCACACCTCTCAGCTTGTTAAATTCCACCTTGGCAGCAGGTATGCACATATCCAGTTTGTGTTGATGCTGCTGTGGGCACAATTCAGGCCTGCAGGTTAATAGAACCTGGCATTGTCCATCATGCTCAGCAGACATTGTATACGTTCAGCCCAATATGTTAAAACTTAGTTTGTTGTTTTGATCATGTGTTCAGTGAAGTTACAGCCAGCCACGCTTAGCTTAGCTTAGCTTAGCTTAGCTTAGCATAAAGACTAGAGATGAGGAGAAACAGCCAACCTGCTCTCTTTAAGCAAACATTTGTTTCATCCATGCAGATTAAGTTCAGAATTTTTGGCTTCATCCTTACTGCATAGACATAAGAGTGGTGTTCAGCTATCCCTTTAAAGCTCACCACACTCCACTTTGGGAACACCTGTTCTAGAGGATGCTGTGACCTCTTCTATTAACTTTTCCAGCCTATTTCTTTGACTTGTCCTGATTTTGTTCTATCTTCTTCATTGACTTAACCCCTATTCATTTCACACACACCTACACACACACACACACACACACACACACACACACACACACACACACACACAAACTCTATCTCATGCACTCCGCCTCCCCTCAAGGTTCTGCTTATCCTAACTTTGTCTTTCCTTCAGATGGGACTCCCTCTATGACTGCCCTCCCCACCCTTCCCTTGTTATCTCTCTTGCTCTGTCTCGCTCTCTGTCTCTCCCTCTCTCCCTCTTCCTCGTTTGATTTGGTTTTCATTAAGTCTTAATCTACGTCGGGGCTCCAGCGTGTCACGCGTTACTCTCTGTGTAGGATTGATGTGTCGCTCGTCTTCTCCCCGGCTGGGCCCTTATCAGCACAGACAAACCACAGGGCCCCTAATGAAGGCCGCCCTTCTTTCCATGCTAATTCAACACCGGCTACACCCTGTTGGAATTTGACTTATAGTCTGCCATCAAACTGAATGAGGTACTCGGACCTAAAGAGGAATAGTTGTGCAAGGTTGTAGTGTGGCTTCACTTACATTGCTAACAAGACATTACTTTAGATAGCTCATGAAAAACTAAATTTCTCCCAATGTGGGGAAATCAAGCTGGCACAAATTCAACAGGCTAACACTGACAATACCCTGGAGGCATCTTCCTGTGTCTTTGAGATGCTCTGGCCAGTATTTGAGCGCTCATAACTGTCTCAGTGTTAAAGCAGGGTATTTGCTAAAACAGCTATCTATTCACATTACCAGGTTGATTATGCTGGAATAATGTAGAACTATGTGTTTTTTTTCGTACATAACCTAGTTAACCAATTGCTTTAATGATCCTAGAGTCTAATGTTAGCGTTTCTCTTGTGGAAACTGGATGACTTGTAGCTGCTTTTAGCCCCTGGCACAGATCCATCTTCTGTTTCTCTGTGACATGTAGTTAGTCTATAGGAGAATGTTGCTTTTAAGTGCTATTAGAAATGTTGTATTTCCAGATTTTCTTAAACTGGTCCAAGTATGGTCCAATATAGAAAAAGACAGAAATAGCAACTTGGGTGTAATTAGCCCCAATTTCCTGTGATTTGATGTTAAAGATAGTTATCTCCTTACATTAGCTGGCTACTCTAATCAAATCAGATCAAACCGCATTCACACAGTCCTGATGACACAGATTAGTCAATTAATAACAGCTGAGGATGCTTTTTTTTTTTTACCGTAACATACTTTACCTTTTGAGTGTTGCAGTAACGAATGCTATAGAGAAAGATTTAAGTATTCAAAAGTTTTCTGACTTTATGTTAAAGCTTATGTGCTGCACTTGAATGCAGCATATGTCTCAAATAAAGGTATTTTCAGTGAATCAGCAGGTACAAAATGCTCACCTTATGTGGCATTCTAGATCACATGAATGCTTTGAGTGGGCACTGAATTATGTGAGGATGGATAAGAGAGATGCAGGACGTGAGGACAGTAGGGTAGAGAAAATGTGAAAGTAGACGAGATGAGAATATGAGAGAGGAGATTGGCAAGACAAAGAAAAAGAGCTGTATATTAGACAAAAGAATATATAAGTGTATAGACGTTGAGAAACGATTGTGGCAGAGTGAAGGGCACCGGCTGGATTACAGATTTTATGTTCAGCCTTTGTGCACATAGCTGCCAATATATAGCACTGGACTCTCTGTGAATATGAATTATTTCAGATGTACTCTGTTTAAATTTACTGCCACATATAAGGTTAGTTTTTCATGGTAATAAATTGCATCTTTGAATCTCATGTGCAGGGTGTTATATCAGGACATCAGCTTATATAATGAATCCACTGAAGTTGGAGGACTGCTTTAAATCAAACATTTGGCCCACTTAGCCACTCAGCTTGATTTTTGCACTGCTTTTGCTGGGTTTATAAGAAAGTGTGTTTTGAGTGTTATACATGTTCCAGCTTTGATGAGTGAGAAGTGTGCTTTATAGAAAACCAAATTCATCTAAATTATGGATTTGTCAGAGGTTAAGCAAAGAAGTAATGTGTTTTTGAAAGAAAAGATGATTCAATGTGACAAAGCTCAGACATATCTGGTCTACTGATTTATTTTTTCAATAAGATGGATTTAATCCTTCAAAGATGCTTTAATCAACATGTTCTATTAATAATGGCTCAATGGCTATATATAATGTGGAACCTGCAAAAAATGATCACCTCACTGTGCAATTCTCTTTAGCTCTATGAAGCGTTTTAGCAATACAGTACAAAACATAGACATCATATCTGTGACATCACCTGTAGCGCTGCTGTGAAGTTCAAAGTGTGGTGGCTAATCTAAATATGGGTGGAGCTTAGGTGGACTGAATTGAAGCCTGGTTGCTCAAACAAGCCATCTGTAATGGCCACGCTCTTAATTATGCATTAATTTAAGCCCTGATATAATTTGCACCAGTGCGTTGTATAGAATTCAGACTTAGCCAATATGTGATGAATGGGGAAATTATCTGTAGAGACCAAAATCCTTTTTTGTTCCAGGCTGTAAACATGTTTATTTCTATTGGGAAGTCATTTTAATATAGGGACTTATGGAGATTGACTCTTCCTATAGCCAGCCTTAGATGTTCAGTTTAGTTTTTGGCACTTTGGCGTTGGCTTCACTTCCCAGCCACAGAGGTTGCTTGCATGCTCTAAAATTTTATTATTATTTTGTGTCAGAATACCTAAAACCACCCAAGAATGGTCACCATGAGATTTAAAAGTCCAATATATATATATATATACAGCAAATCCTCACATTGAAGAGAAGGGAATATTTGGAATTCATGCATTATAAATGACTAAAATAATGAATTAATTCTCTTTGTTTGTACTGACTAATCATTTCAACACCAGACTCTACTCAATGCTACCTGAACTTGTGTTGGTATATTCCATGCACACACATATTACCTCGGGTGAGCACAATCCAGCAAGGAAATGGAATCAATTCATCAAGCCATTGATCGCACACTAATACGTCTTAGTGGTCTTTTTACATGTATATTGATCATGTGTAACATGGCAGCACAGCCACATAGAAATAATGTTAAAAGCACATTGCATAACATTGTTTTCTGAATTCTGTGAAATTTACATGAAGCTGGCAAATGACTCAACATTGCAGAGTGCAAGGACTCAATTCAAGTCTTATGTCACCACTTAAATGACAGTGAAATGAATAAGACTCAAAAGGCTGTGAGTCATTTTGTCTTGGACCCATATCAAATGTGCATCAATCTGTCCATTCAAATTTATATGCATAACAGCACATTTCCTGCAGTGTAGCAGGAGTGCGGCACAGCTCAGGCACTGACAAACAGCTGAACTTTTCAGTGCAATAATAGCAGGCTTTATGAAGAGGATTAATGGACATGTGTTGTGTTAATGATGATTGTTAATCTTCACCCTCACTGCCCCATCCCCAACACATACACACCCACACACGGGCACACACATACTTTACATCTCACCCTCCCCTGTGTCTAATCATGGGGTATCAGTCTGTAGAGATTAAGCTGCACACGCACACTAATCATGGGGTGTCAGATGGTCTACGTGGGGTCTCTACAGCTCTCCCTCTCTTTATATCTCACACTCAGTAATCCTGGGGGTGTCAGTCAGTGAATGAGTCAGTGGTTCTAGGTTCAGTAATATTCCAAAATCCAGGCAACTGTTGATTAAAGACACAGAAATGATAAGTAGAATGATGAGGGAGAGAGTTGACAGTAGCACGATGATAATCATCATGATGAGAAAGTTGTCTTTGTTGAAGGATTACGTCTTTTCCAAGTTTTTTGTCTCTTTCCTTAGGGACCTGGTGTCGGACTTCTGTGAGAATATTAAAAGTGAGATTGTTCTGTGTGGTTCACTGCTCTTTGCACTCCCAGTGCACATGGCACCACATCACCCTCCCTGCTCTCGTACCTTTTGATGATCCGCTCATCCAGTTAATACATTCTGACCTCTATTATAATGTCTGACGCACCACTCAGCAACTTTTTTATCCTTTAACCTCAGGGCGGGTGCCTTCTTCCTCTCTTGTTTCTCTTCCTCTCTCCTTTTACTGCTGTGCACACGTCTCTTTTTCCGCTTGATTGTAATACAATAGTTGTCGATTTATGATGTCTGGTATCAGAGATGCCCCCGCAGGCCTCAGTAGAAAGGTTACACACGCATGCTTGGGCTTTCCTCTCTGCAATCCCAGGACGCTTTGGTGTAATGGTGATGGATTTTGAGGCTGAAGTGTACATGTATGTGTGAGTGTGTAACGGCTAAGAGAAATGGCACGCAGATGAATCTGTCTATTGGTATGTGTCATAAGAAACCAAATATTGGACTTTGCATGGCACAGATTGATGAGGGGAATAGATAAAGGTGATTATCTCGTATTGTTTCCCCCTTTCATATCTACTGTGAGTTATGAGACAATTAACGTGTGAACAGGACAAAAAGGATTCCCCTAATGTTTGTTCACAACTTGGTCTAAACAAAATGTACCCTTAGATTGTTGCAGTTGCTCCTTTCTCGTCCTTATTTGCTTGCCACTGGTTTGTAGTGCTGACTCCTCTGAATCAGGCCTCCTCCACCAGAGGATGTGATCAGTCATGAACAGACTGTGCTGAGCATTGCTAAAGTTCAAAATGTTTTTAAAAGATAAAATAAGTTTCGCCAATACGCTAACACAAGTTTGACTCCTAAGGATGTTCCTAGGAGCCCCGCACCTGCACGGTCTGCAGTGCTGACTCCTGCAGAACCAGAGTGCGCCGTGATCAGTCAAGGTCAGAGTGTGAGCCCCTTTACCTCTCATGCATGGCTAAACACCCAGGCCCTCTCCGGTTGGCTCATATTTGTCCTCTACCTGACCAAAATCAAATTATTCTGATTCAAGTTGAATGGCGGGAAGACTTTGGGCCTGGAGGTCCACCCCGAATTCATATTCAGTAACAATAATTTTATAACTGAAAGAAAGTCACTGTTAAAACATAGGTTGTGTAAACTTTATCACAAATGTCAACGAATGGGAGTGAATTGGAGGAAAAACACATTTGTGATCAGTTTGGAAAATTGCATTAAAGCACATTAAGTATGTAAGTGTCTCTGTGAATGGGTATGCTTTGCCTTTGGACTTGACTTTAATACGAAAAAGCTATTACTTCCCACTGAAACCAACTGGCCAATTATTTTTTATTTATTTATTTATTTATTTTTTAATAAACTTGCCGATTTCGTTTCAGCTCAACTGTTTTGTTTCAAAATTAATTGTGATTAAGGATTTCTCCCTTACGAACGGGGAAAACCCAGCTGCTAAATGCTAAAATGTCAACTGGAAAAACTGTGTGAAAGACAGACACACACCATTACACACAGGTGGTGGTACATGCAAGAGGCACTCATAGGTAAGCCAGGCCTGTGTGTATCCCCAGAGGCCGCTAATGATGCTTACGGGGACATGTTGATGGAGTCTCCCTCTGGATAAAAGGAGAGAGAACGAGAGAGTTTGTGTCTTTTTAAATTGCTTGTGTGTGTGACAGAGAGAGGGAGCACCTTTGTGTGTCAAGTGAAAGTGTCAGCGTCCCTGTGAGTAGCTTGCTATTGGACCACTGATATCCAGCTTAAGAGAGAGAGAGGAAAAGAAGCATCTCTGTTATAAGCTCTTTATTTTTTCTTCCGCTGCTTCTAGGGTTAAGGCTGTTATGGACCTGGCTTTGAAGCTTCAAAAGAGAATGGAAAAAATCTCGATTTCAAAACACGAGTTTACAAAAGTAAACAGATGCTGACATAAAGTTACTTTTTCTTCCAGTTAGTAGAGATCAAGTAGTTATGTTTAAGATCCCTTTTTTGTCCTAGGAAGCAGCATTTTGGAAAAATATGCAGAATTCAAATAATAAGAATCCACTTCTGCAGTCTTGATCTGTTCTGTACCTTCTGATTATGAAACCTGAATGATTTGGGAGGACAAGCCAAGTAGTTTAACCCCCTGCTGTTTAGTGGATGTGGGTGAGACTTGTTTGATCAGTGTATTTGAGACGGTGCTTCAGTGCTGACTAATGCTGTGAATTGCGGAGCGTATATGCCATTTTTCATAGACCTGCTTATGTCAGTAAAGTGTAGAATATCATTTTTTGACTGAGCTCTCTCAAAGCCCACAGAACCCATGGGATGCTGACACTAATGTGTGTTCAAATTTGACCAAATGGCGCAGTTGTAGGCACCCATTTAGCTTAAACACATGTCCCATATTAACTTTTCAGAAAGAGAGAAGAAAGAATCATGTACGACAGTGCGCACTGAGTTACAGATTAGACTGATTCCTCGATTCCTTTCCCTGGAGCATGAACCTGTGGATAACTGATCAAAACACAGGCAGCTCAGTAGGAATATATTTCATTTCCTTTGCTGTACTCAAGCATGCCTGAAGAAACTTTTCGTTACTGTAACCAGGTTTTCATCCTGACGAGCCCCTTCAGGTTCATCCCTCTTGTGAAACACTTGGCTTTTGTGCCTGTTGAACTATGGGTTTGGAATATTGTGGTATAGGTGCCTTTTAAGTAGATTAAAATGAATATAATACATTGAGTACTATTCTGTCTGCTGGTTCTAGTTCAGGGTAAGCTATCATTTTATCACAATGGTATGTCTATTATGACAGAGGCATCTCTTTGAGAGTTGAAGGTTTCCTGAAGGCCATTTACATCAATGGCATTTGCCTGAAGAATAAATGATTGGTTTAACAGTGTTATATAAGTGACAATAAAACAATTACTTTATTTAAATGGAATCATTTTCCCACTGTTATGCTGTTTGAAGACAACCACATTGATTTCTCTAAGCTCCATTCATAGCAGCAGCAGCGTAAACCAAACACAAACTGCAGGAAAAAAAGGGCCATGTAAAAGGTTAGAATAAATTAGTCAATGCATTGACTCTTTTAGAAAGTGAAAAAAATAGTCAATTTCCCTCTTTTATACGTCCGTTTTTGTTTGCTGGTCAATCAAAATAAGCCAACTGAATCACTGCTGACTCACTTTGGACCATTCATTTTTTTTTAATTGCTAGATTAATCAGTGATGTGTTTGATAGTTTTTTTTTTTCCGCTGAACGCTGTAACTGCTGTCGAGCCATGATAAGCCACTGCGCTGCTCAGCCACTTGTGAACTTGTGAACATGTGAATGCAGATATTTTGTGGTAATTTGGCTGACACGTGTTTTGTGACTGCTGTGTCGATCTTATTGTCATAGAAATTAGTATAATTTGAAAAGACCCGGTCCTCCCATCTTTATGTATTTGCACATATAATGCACGTGATTATCACACTGAATTTGAGTCCTGCTTGTGACCTTTGTGTTCATCCACAAAGTATTGGATATCTATCATACTTATATCCATCCAGCTAACTGATCCGATGAGTGCTGTTCATAAGATACATTGTCATTTTTGTCTCAGCCCGGCGTGGATTAATTTTATTCAAAAAAGAAATACTGTTGTTTCATTATTTAGGACTTACCTGGCAGTAGTTTTTACATTAAATATGTGACTATTACCTGTGGTTGCATCAGACTGTGTTGAATTCAATGGCTTTGCTAGTCTAATATGTGACCCAGGTGCAACCAAACACACATGTGATCTCGCTGAGGTGGAGAAAGGCAGTGGCATACTAAATCTCAGGGTGATCATCCATGGCAGCAACACCACAGGAGCTGCATGTGCCACCATCATGCAGCTAAAATCAGTCGTAACCTGCTGTCTGAAGACCTGAAGTCAGTGTTGTAGGATATTATCTTTAAAATATTAGGAAATATGATTTGTTTATTCAGAGCATGAGCACACTGTAAGATAAAGATGAAGCCAATGCATCTTAGCCCAGATTCCCCTGGCAGGGTCAGCTGAACAAAATGAAACTTTTCCTCTGTATCACATTAAACACAAGACTCAAATACTTTTCTGATTTATAACACGTTGATAATCCTCTCTTTCCCTCCATCTCATTTTCGAGCGCACCGGCCAAATGACCTCTGTTGAGAATATTGATTTGAATGGGAATGCCTGTTCGAGCCATTCTAAATCTGTGGGCTCACCATCCGTGGAAGAAAATAACACGCTGTTCTGTCGCTCGCTGTGAAAATGTCATTACACCAGCTGTCTCAGGCCCAATGCCCACCACAGCCACTCAGCTGGCTGCTGAAACTCACAGAAACACGCTCCAGCACTCACACACAGAGTGACACAGAGCTGCATTGTGGGAGGATTTCTAATAAGATGTTATGCTGATATTCCTACCATCCACTGTAAATGGAGCCATAATGATAAATAATATGTAATAATGTAATAATATGTATTTAGGCTTCAGTTTGGTTGGGGAATCCAACATCTGCTGCTCATAGATAGAGATGTCTGGTCCACATAAACTATCACGTCTGCTTAATATGACTAATGGATTAGATTAAGCCGAGATGATATGCAAGTACTGTATGTATGTGTGTGTTGGGATGGGGTGGAGCAGAGAGAGATTGTGTTTGTAAGCATTTTTATTCCCAAGTGTGTGTGTGTGTGTGTGTGTGTGTGTGTCTGCATGCAAGCATGTGCAATAAATCTGCATTAATTAGACGTGAGAAAAAATTCAGCAGCCCAAAATTTGGCAGGGAGAATGTGATGTATGCACAATGAAGGTGGAAAAAAGGCTCAAGTGACTCAGTGCGACTTTTTCTTGTTCTACTTACCAACAACTTCATAACAGTTGTGTTCATAACATAATGCACTTTTTGTGCTACAAGGCGTAAGCATCATAGGACAGAATGACTATTTAATTTTCAATTTATTTTTTTTTTTAGATGGGTTTTGCTTGACTAACAAAGCTGAAAAATGGACTGAATATGCAAATGATTCAGAAAATGTGGTTAACCTGCATCACCTCAGCTTCTGTTTCACATTGAAGTCAGATCCAGTTCAGTCTAGAAGATCAAAAAGTACCTTATATTTTAAATCTTGGAATAGAGGATAATCAAAAGGAACAGTTCAACATTTTGGCTAATATAGTTGTTTGCCCTCTGACCTTTAGTCAAATGGGAAGATCAATATTAATTCATTCTCTGTGTGCTCTAGATATAACTTGACGTGCTAAACCAAAACGGACACAAAGAAACACAAATTCAAATCTTTTAAGACAACAAACAACCATGTTTTATCCAAAATGTCTTGCTTGAAGACATGAATTTGTGTTGTCTGATATCAAATCAAATCTGAGTAGCGCAGTTTCCATCTACTACCCCTCAGGGCTGTTCTGATCTGATGATGTCTGATGTTCAAAGTGCAGTGAAGATTTCAGTTTTCTCTTTACTTCAGTCACATCATGGGCTTTTGTAGAGCACAATATAACAGAAAAAATTGAGAGAAATGGAGGGGATAAGAGCATAATGGACCATGAACAAGACTTAAACTCACAATGTCATGAGTAGATGTAGTGTATATCCTTCTGGTCTGCTGAACATCATACTTCCCTTTCTCTTTTTTGATTTCTTGAGGCTAAGATTCCTCAGGCGATTTTAAAAATGACAGCATCTACAGTCCTCTGAATCTGGAAGGAGGGTTGCCAGAGCAATGAGCGAGGCTTTCTGCATGATAGTCTTTGTTAGCCACTGTTACAGTAGGTGTGTGTGCCCTGGAGTTGTCACATGCTGTGGGCTTATCTGCTCTCTTTCTGTTTCATCGCTCTCCTCCTCTGTGATCACTTGCACTGTTTTCTGTGTCACTCTCTGTTCCCTGATGTTGTGTGACTTGAGAAGTATCAGAGGGCTGTTCCTGTTTTTTTTTTTTTTTTACAACTTGTATGTCAGTTTTAACCATCATTTCTATTGGTAACATTACAGTGAGGACATTAATCATCAATTAACATCACTAAGAAGTCGCTGGAAACATGAGCAGTCAGACAATGGTAAAGGGTTTTAGCCAAACCCCAAGTGAGCCAAACTTGATCCGACTTTCTCTCTTTCTGATACCTCAGCTCTGCCGATACCAAGCACTGATCCAATCCAGTTGATCCAATTTCTGTATGTCCTGTGCAGAACTCATTTTTATGTAACGCAAGGCTGGAGAATGGTGAGGCACCAAAAACTGAGTCTGCATTGCACTGTGGCTAAAAGAAACAATGACACTGCCAAAGAAACTGTATTTACTGTGGTTCTGTCATGTCATGTCATGATCATCATGATTAGGACTCAGCAGTTGTAAATGTGAATTAAAGACAACAAACCTCCTGGTTCAGTTTGAATCTGTTGCTGTTGCTGTGCACAGAAACAACATATTTTTAAGAAATGATTGTAAAAACAGGACGGGGGCACCCCACTGTGGCACACATTTGTATGCTATGTGTTCTCACAGTGTACTAACTGAGAATCCAAGCCCCTGAGGATGCATTACTGGCAGGAAAACAGTGATTTTGTTTTTTGAAAATCTGCATTTCTGAAATCTAAATATAAGTGCAGCAAATACAGCTGCTTACTGTGGCTAATGGGTTTCGAGAGATGGAGAGAAATGCAGGTCACAGTGCCACCCCTCCCTTCGTGCAGATTCATCATCTTTCTTTGCCCCAATTACCCAAGTGTGGTGTGGCATAATGACTTATCGCCAAGCCTGCAGAGAGGGAGGGTGTATGGAGAAGAGGCGGAGTGACCGGGAGAGCGAGGATGAGAGGGTGATGAGGTGTAAATGATCTCGCTACAATGTTTTTCGTTCCCCGTCCTACCTCTCACCTACTTTCGTCTTCCTATACGCCTCTAGCGGGGGGGTTTACATTCACTGCTTGAGGCTTGTGTTTGCTCCTTGAGATGTAATGCGTCCATAGATGCTGTATTAGTTGGATTTCAGGAGCTGCCATTTCTGCTTCCACTGATCTGTTGTGAGAGCTCACCTCCTGGCCCGTCTTATGTGATTCTATCTTGCCTTTAGGCTTTGGGTGCACACCAGACCACCGCTCATTTCCCTCATCTTTATCTTAACACTTCTTCCACCTCTCCTCTTTTTATTGTCTTTGATTGTCTTACTTGTGTTTATTGCCTCCCCTCCACCAATTTCACCTCATCTGTCAAATTCTGAAAATCACGTATGAGTAATACATTCCCAGTTAAAAAGGAGGAAGGAGAAGCAACTGAGTCCATTTAAAACAGTATCACTAACAGCGTGTCTTTCTAATGGAAGCAACAGAATTTTTTTATTAATGTTTAATTGGCTGAGCAAAACCAGGTCATCAGTCTGATGAATGAAATCATGGGTATGCAAATAACATCTCAGAGTGCTATGTTAAAGACATATGCTTCGAGCCCACGCACACAGACACCACTCACAAACCTTTAGGCCATAGTTAACTCTTTGGTCTCCTGTACATTACTGCCATTTGTTGGCTAAGTGCTCCTTTGTTCAGCAACAATTAATTATGAAAAGGGATCAATTGAATTGTTCGTCTCCCGATTGCAGGCTGAGTGAAGGGATACCTCTAATTGTCAAGAGTGTCCAGAAGCTCAGCAGGGAAACCTGTTGTTTGTCCAGTTGGGTTTTGTCCTATGGGTTTTGGGTTTTGTTTTCATTTACTTGGTAAATGTTATTAACATCAGACTTGTTGCAGTGTACCATTTATGAGTGATTCATGCAAGACAGAACTTTCAAAATTGATACAAACATCCAAAAAATGCTGGACTCTGCACTTCTATAATGTAACTTGTACTACAGATTTTCCGTTACAGGTTTATTGTCTACAAGCTGAGACAACCCTGGTGACATCACTCTGGCTCTTTATTTATTTTAGATTTTACAAAGCTACCTCTAGAGCCTGTGAAGACCTTCACTGATTTTGATGTGTCAAGTCTGTGTTTCCATTTAAGAGGCAGATGCACTTCAGATTGTTTGGTTTGTATACAAAACACATATCTATAACTCGTGGTATTATGAGGCAGAGCCATAGACATTGTGAACCTTTGTTGTCTGATGTCATAGCATTGCTAGGTACATTTTATGTGGTGCTTTAGGCTGTTACTTAAGGACCACAGACCCATTCAACTGGCTACTGTGAGGTATATGAAACATTCTACTCTCACACCACACCAAAAGGACGGCTGTTGATTTGTGTCTGCAACAGAACTGCATTTCATATATAAGCTCAGTGAAAGCTATTCAATTAAAGATGCACTTTTAAGTATAGGTTCTATGTATTTTTAATGTTCTGGCATACATTACGCTTTTAGCTATAGAGGTAGGTATAATGGCTATACAGTAGGCACTGTGAGGTTGTTATATTACAGATACATAACTCCAGTGGCTATAAAGTGGCATTGTTTGCCAAGCCAGCGTCTACCTTGAAGATTTGGGGAGTAATATCAGTGTGTTTATAGATGTGACAAGAGTGTGCCTGGCTGTTTAATAGCAACACTTATTGGGTGTCTGCACATTACCACCTTGGAAGAATAGCTCTTGAGAAATGTGTTAAAGAGAGCTGTCACTCTAAGATAGAAGTGGACAAGATGGAGCTGGACGCGATGTCGTGGTAATAATGATGAACGATGCACCTGAACTGGCTCTATTATTGCACACCCCCAACAGTGTCTGGATATTTCAACATGAGAATCTCGCTTAGCCCATGCTGTCTGATGTGATGATATTCAGGGTGTCAGTCTGCACTCATCCATGCATGGATTCATTTATCCGCTGAGCGGCTGCGTTAAGATATTAGCATGTTTTTCTCCAGCTGTGTGGCCATGGAGAAGATTCTTCAGTTGTAGTCCAGGCACAGTGAGGCCTGTGCCTAAAAATGTTTGTTGGATGAACTTAGCAGCAAACCCCCTTTTCTATTGTACTGCTTCTGGTGCACAAAGGTCTTAAACCTCAGGGGTTTCTCTTTTTTTTTTTTTTTTTTTTTTTTTTTCCTAGATAAATTGAAGGTTTGCTTTATTCCACAGTACCAATATCAGAGCGACTTTGCAAAATCTTTATTATACATGGATGCTGATGGGTACATTTAACATGAAGAATATATCACTGAAACATTCCAGCTATTGATAATCTGTGCATGTATTTGTAATATCTGTAAAGGAGTAAAATTCTCTCAACTCTCTTATACGCAACATCTTTTTTAATAATGTCCCCTTTTAGCCATCCTCATTATCATCAATGTATAAGAAGAAGGTTGGTATTAGTGGGGAGGAGATTTTTTCCTTTTCCTTCAATGTGTGTGTAAGGTTGAATGAATTACATTTCCAGTGCTGTTTCAAAGGTATATCCCCTAATGTCCTGTCTCTAATCCCACTCCTGATTATCAAGTCCACTGTTATCATGGTTTGCTCAGTGTCGCCTCACAGCCAGACAGTCCTGGGTTCAAACCTGCTGTTGCTTTCTGTTTGAATTTTACATGTTCCCACCTAATCTCACCTCGGTTAGCCCATGCGGCGTACTTGCTACCTGTCCAGGGTGCACCATTGTCCTTGCCATGCCTATGGTGGTTATGTGCCAGACTATTTCTTGACTGGGGCCGGTCACTGAGTGTACTTACCCTTTAAATTGCTTCATGACAGCAAAAAAAAATCACCCCACAATCCCTCAGAGTTTATACTTACCTGGGGCTTACTGTATGTGCGGGTGACCTTTGACAGCAAAAACCCTAATTTATCTTCTCTCATGTGAAAATATGTTCCAACATGCATCATGCACCACACCAAGGCAACAGAAGTCATTTGAAATTAGTCCTGAATTAGCCAACCATCATGGTTCCTATAATTTACCTCTGACATGTCGACCTTGCAGAGTTCTGGTTGGCAGGGTCTTTTCTGCCTGAGTGGAAGTTGATGAAATTATCATTCCTTTTTCCACCCACACACACCTCAACGTGATCCCCTTTTTCCAGTGACAGTGTTGACTCATGGCTTTCTTGCTTCGCTACTCTCTTAGCGATGACAGCTTTTTTAGGTGCACTATTTTAAGCTGAATTTCAAATCTTCCAGGCTTTAGAGACAAATTTTGGGATCCTCGGCTCACCTTGTTCATCTGCATCATAACACTGTCGACTGTGAAAACCACAACTCGATGCGTAAAATTAGCTGGATTATTTCTAAAGTTGACTTTTTTGGGGAACAAGCTTTCATCTCCTACTAGAAATTCTTCCTAGCTGGTGGCTTTTCCCAGGCCTTACAAGACAAGGATCTGTAAACAGCAAGAGCAGCTCAAGTGGTGGGCAGTCCTGCTGGTCAATGGGTAGACCACAATGACTCTGGCACACAGGATGGTGGAGGGTTTCTTTCTTTCTTGAATCTCTGTCTTTCTCATTATATTCTGTCTTTCTCTATACTTTTTGCTCCTCTCTCCTCTTCCTCCTCCTCCTTCCTCCCCTTTTAACTGGGAATGAAGGCTTATGAAGGCAATGACCCCAATACCAGTTCACCAGGGATGAAGAGATGAATGGCAGCAAATGAAACACAAAGACCTCCCTGCCTCGCTGAAACCACACACTGTAGCACACAGAATGAACTTTCAGACAGTGTGAGCTTACATCTCCAAGCACACCTGTGGTCCTCCATTTAAAAGTATGTATGTTTGTTTGTGCTTTTTACTCACATTTTTCTGTTTATACGTGGGAGTGTGTGTTTGTCACAGCGATAGTATGGAAGTCAAAGGACATGCCTCTGTCCCTCTCACATCCAGCTGCAGCATGCACAGAGCTTTCTGCTCTCAAAGCCCAGTAACAGTTTTTAAAAGGTGACCGGATCACCGCATACATGACTCAGCTCAGCAGATGCAGGTAACACAAAAAAGCTTTTCTCCATCATATAGAACAAACAGAATCCAGTGTGTCCCCTAGATTTCTTTTTTTTCAGCAGTGGTGCTGCTGTGTCCATGAGGATGCGATGTCGACCTGCATTCATGCAAGCGAGAATAGTTTCAATTAAATGGCCTTGGAATCCTTATAGACAAGATGTATTTTGTCTCAATTTACAGCTTTGGACATTTATCTGTAGAAAATATTTTTCAAAAATGTAATATTGCACACAAAGATTTACTCACACCTTTTATTTATTTCCAAGTCAGAATACTTAATGACACAGCCTACATCCTACACGTGAGCATTTGATTTTTCTGGGCTTGTTGTAGAAAAGCTCCAGAGCTCTTCTGTAGTGCAGCTCAGCAGTGGGGTGGCCATTGATGCTCACACGTATCCAAATGGACAGATGCAGATGGAAAAGTCTGTGGATCCTGCCCCTTGCACCTCTCCTTGCATCTTTCCTTGCTCCTTTCCTTTCTCCTCTCTCTGCTCCTTTCCTCTCACCTCCCTCTGCTCCTCTCCTTGCATCTCTCTCTGCTCCTCTCTTCACTCCTCTCACTGCTCCTCTGGACACACACAGGTGGTAATGACAAGCAGCTAATTAATGTAGCTAGAGCTACTTAGCAGCAAAAAAAACGTACTGGTGACGTTAGCTTGAGAAGCTGGAGCATTTATTTACTGACAAACTACATTTTCGGTCAACTTCCTGCTAATCTTTCCCTCTGTACCGTTGCTTCTCCATTCGCTTTTACTGCTTCACCGTCACTTTCTCTGCTCACTCACTTGTTGCACGCTGTCAAGGTGCTACACTACTCTACGTTACGCTACCTACGCTACTCGCTCGCTGTTGTGCTCACACAGCGGCGCTCGTAATCTAGCGCTGCGCTGCTGCTGAATGAATATAGGGGAATGGAAACACTGGAATCTAAACCCAGCCTCACCGTTTTTATCCTCCAGTAAGAGCAGAGCTCAGTAGTCATCATCGTGCAGCATGACAATATTAATTAAGCTAATGATCTGTAACTTTTTCATGTACTAACTTGAGCATGAACACCAATCACAGTCTCACACTGTGGCTTTAATCTCACTCCCACCTGCACACTTTGAGAATGAGTGTGGGTGGTGGTGCGATTCCCGAAAAGATCAAAGTCTGCCATGCAAGTTCTGAGAAAAAAAAAATACAGAAAAATGTGTGATACTCAATTTAGCAACAAAAGTCCAGGGAATAGCTGCAAACCGCTCTTGTTGTGACCTTCGACTTTGCACTTGGCAGAGTGATTAGAAGCGGCTTCTTATTTTTAGTGATGTAGAAAATGCTGCAGCTAAAATAGCTGACAGAACTGGAAGGAAGTTGCAGATTTAAAAAACACTTTTGGAATTTAGAGCTGGTTTAGCCGGTTGAAAATGACAACTCTACAGTATGTGTGACTTCCACTCAAACATGTATGTACGTGCACACAGAGGCATGCACACACACCGTGAGCTGCGGTAATGAAATCCTGTGCTGTCACAAGGGCTTAGACCTGTTTCAGACGGTTTCCTTTTATATTCCCCTTTAATAAAAACAGGATTACTGTATCCCAGCATAGAGCTAGAATATAGAGGCAGACAGTTACATATGGGGTTGATCCCCCACCTCACTCTGTGGGACAAGCCTCCAGAACAAGAGAAAAGCTCCATAGTATTGATTTGACCATTTGGAATCAGTCTTTAAAGGGGCTTCCTTCTATCCTTAACTTCTCTTTTCTCTAAGTGAAAGACATTTCAGCTTTCAGGAGCTTCAAATGAGTATTTAAATGGTTACCGCTAAAACATGACCCACTACTGTGCACATATATCTAGCTAAAAGAGATAGAGCTTGTGCTGAATGTGTAGAGAGCAGTAATTTTATTTAAACTTGATTGTAGTCAATTTAAAGGAGCACTCCAACCATTTTACATATCAAACATCAATTTACTAGTAAAAGGAAATACCACTTAGCCTGTGAAAAGTTGTGTGTAATGCATATTGTGGGTGGAATGGTCTAGTGACACAGATGTGTTGCGTGTTGCATGATGGAGGTGTGGAGTTTTAGATGGGCCTGTTCTTGAGACTATTCAGTACACTTTATTTGTCACATATAATCACAAAATAACTATCATAGAGAAATGTAGCCTTGTTGCAATGCGTTACTGAATGTCTAGAATCTCTTGGTGATGTTCTATTCATTTTTCTATATGAAAGATATGGTCAGGTTACAGTATGTTTTTCAGGAATGGGAGCTAAATTTGACAAACATTACCAGTATCTTGATGTTAAGGTATAATGTGCAGCGAGCCTGTCATAGTACAGTAGATTCTGTCAGGATGAATTAAGACCTCAATACACATCATAAACCTGCAATGTTGGTGCATGCACTACTTAAAAAGATCTATTTGAGGCACATCATTAATGTAGACATCCTGAATAATAACTGTATATGTGTACATGTAAATGATGTTGTCTTTTGCATAAAATCACAATCCCTAAAGGCTTATTTACATATGCAATTTGCCTTATATAATCTGAATGGCGAACTGAGGATGTTAACACGATTTGTGTACATGTGTATCATGCTGGGAAAACATAATTTTATGAAATAACACTTTTTGTTTGTTTGATGAAATCGTAAAAACTTTTAGGTTATTCTCTACCCAGTGTCATTTTATGTCCTTACCAATAAAAGGCTATCATGCATATGCATTATTCATCCCTACTATACACAGCAGTTATGAAATTCACTGTAATACCAACTCCAGGTAAATGCATTATTGATGATATTTAATGATGTTGAATTAGCATACGGGAAAGACTTGTGCCATGCCTTGAGCACTTTCCCTTGCACAACATTGGAATATTTTTGCCAGACACCCCCTGTGTTGTAATGAGGAATGTGTTTATGCACTTTCATTTCCACTAGAGTAAAGTAAAGTGCCCTTAGGCAGAGACAGAGCACTGAGAGACTGCTCACTTGGATATGCAGGGACTGTCATTGTATGCGTGTGTGAGTGTATTGTTTCAGTTCACATCTGCATGCCTTTGTATGTGTGTGTTCATGTAAGCTTATGTAGTTTATCTCCAGTATGTCGACACAGTTATACACTGTCTGAACTCTGAGCATGCGCCCCATGTACAAAGGCTGAGTCCTTGCCACAGCGGCCCAGGGTTTTATTCCGATCTGTGGCCCTTTGCTGCAAGTCATGCCCCCTCTCTCCCAACTTTCCTGTCACTATTCTCTATCAAGTAAAGGTTCAAAAGCCCCCCAAAATAATCTGAAAGGTGGTGATAATTTATTTATACTAATTATACTATGAATTACTTATTACTTATTACTTATTACATATATTTCATTGTATTAATGTTTTTTTTTTTATCACTTGGATTTGTCATTGTGTTTTTGGCTTTTACCTGTCTATTCTTTTTCATTTTTATTTTTTCATTTTTTTTATTGCTTAAACATGTTAACACTTGTGGCTTCAGTAACATCATCGCCAAACATTGACCATCAATGATTGATGTCTTATCATCTTTTGACAACGAAATGATGCGATGGATGTGTTTTTGTCACCCTTTTTCAGGTGTGAGCATGCATGCAAGCTTGCATTTGTACACCTGACTGTTTTTGATGATTCTTACATTTACAGTTTCCATCATTTATTTTTGGTACAATTCTTTTTTTAGTCCCGACCTTGGTGCAGCTATTCTTGCCTTCCCACGTTGGCATGTTTTCCTGTTAGTAACTGTAATCTCGGGTGGGAGATCAGAGCCGTCGTCGTTGCTTGCCTCACGTCTTTCGCTCATCTTTTGTTCTCCATTCAGAGCTTTGTGGAGGAGGAAGGGAGACTTAGGTGTGGTGTACAGTGAAAATGTGGCAGAAGGGAAATGAGGAGACGTTATCACGAACTGATCTTGATACAATACAAATTGGTTTTGCTAGGATACCTGCAATATACCACCTGTCTCTCTACTCCCCCCTCACCTCACCCCACCCCACAATGATCCTCTCCCTTTTGTATGGTATCTCTAATCATTTTCCCCCATCTCATCCTTTTCCTTCTCCTCTCCCCCTGTCCACCCCTTTCTTTTCTGCTCTCTCCGTTGAGACACTCATAAACAGAGAGCATATATCGCTGTCATTGCTCATTTCTTCACCCACCCATAAAGCACACTGACGGGTCATCCGTTTCCCTGCCAGATAATGTTGTCTTTGTTCATTTCTACCTGCTAGCAGGATGTGTATATTATGAGCTACCCTTTTTTTCCTGCATATTTGATTGTTGAAACGATGCCACATTATCATTATAAATGAGGAGCAAGAGACAGGTAGACTAGGAATTAAGATGGATGAATAGCCGGGACCAAGCCACAAAAAAGAGAGGGGTAGAGAGAGAGAAAAATGCCTTGTATGTACATACATCTGAACTTACCTTACAAACATTTTAAATAGAGCATACAACAGCCTGCACCAAAATTGAAAAATCAGTAGCAGAAATTTGTAGCAGCAAACAAACGCAGTGTTCATTTCCAAAGTTGTTATAATGAGATTTATTGTCTGTGATAAAACATTTCAAATAGACATGTTTCTTAGACTTGGACACCTCTGTTGGTGTCTGCCAAATGCTTTTTGGTACCTATCCATGTGTTGTTTATTTACTCTTCTAATACTGTCAGTAAAAGTAGAAAACATCCCTCATATACAGTTTACAGTATTGTTAGGTACTGCCAATATAATGAGTATTAAAAAGATACTGGATGCTGATGAGAGTGGTAAGAGTGAATAAAAACAGAAAAGGTGCATGCCATAAAACCAAAACAATGTGCTTGAAGACACTCAAACGCTCTCTGGGTTTGTCACTAAGAGGGACTTCTTTCACATTATATAAAGTCACTTCATCCATTATTGACATAAGAAATATTGATATGAGCAGCTTTAAGGTAACCTTTAGAGCTGGCTGTGTGTTGTGTTTTTTCATTCTGCCACCGCCACTGGGTATCTTTCTGCAAAAAAAAAAAAAACAGCGAGAAAGGCTTTATAATGACTGTGGACACATACATTGACACTGATCTCTGCTGACTGGCACCACAATGCCAAGGCAAGGTCATGGCAGCTCTCCGTCCTGCCGTCAGCCTCCTGGGCCTGCAGAGTTCAAAGACTTCTCCAAATGTCTGTCTCTCTTTCCCTGGCTCTCTTTCTGCTCCCTGTCCCTTCTGTTTTTGTCACTTGTTTGGTACAAATATGAATACATTATCTTAGAAATATTGGGTTTGATAATTGTATTGTCGTGCTATATGATGATGAAATGCTGAGTAGTTTTATTAGGACCAGTAGCAGAGACCCGCGTAATGACTAAGCTCTAAATGGCTCAATTTAGAAGTTGAAATCATACGAATGTAAATTCTTCGAGCTGAATCTACCCCAGGTTTTATTTTTATTAAAGAGGGATGGCGTTGACTCCAACAAGTCCTGAGGGACCTAGTGGCCTACTAACAACTGCCTCCACACACACGCACACACACACACGCGCTTAAACGTCTGTGTATCCAAACACACCCATGAAAATCACTTTCTCTTACATTTATGTATTACACAGCTGTTTTGACCTTAATCTGTGTTGTTACTGAATGCTGCGTGCCACAAAATCTTTTTTGCATGTACTTGCATGACGTGTAACGTGTTTGAATTTGTGTTTGAAGACAATGCCCTTTTTAAATCTTATTTTGCATAAACATGTAAAGCAAGTGTACATTTCCCTGTGTATGTATGCATCATATATTTTTTGGCATGTTCAGGCATGTAAGCTACGTGTGTTCAGAGAATCAGAAAATCAATCCTTTCAGTTTCACTTAGAAATGCCCTCAAACTAAGACCTGCAGTCATATCCAACTGTACTGTAAGACTCGAGAACCATCTAAATATCGCATTAAGGAAAATAATAGAGGATTTATCTTATAATGTACCTTGTCACAGGAATGGAAAGGAGATTTGCATATACATGTAATCTTTTTAGGCTCTGAAATAATTGGACTTCTACCTTGAGATCATCCCATCTAGAGATGTAGGGAGATTACTGTTACTGTTCACTGCAGACATAGATAGGAAGTGAATGAGGGATTGGAAAGAACACTGGGATTCTTCTAACAAGGCGCATGGATGGACAGAGATTAGTTTTTTTTTTTTTCTTTTAAGACATTAACCCTTTATTTTAACTAAAGTTTAGGGTTGAAAATGATATCCTTTATGAGAGTCTGATGCATTTGTAAATTAAATTAAATTCATTGAAATTGATTTTTTTTTTTTTTTTTTTTTTGCATTCTTTCTCACAAGACTTTGTGATAAAGATTGTATCAACCTTTTTACTCCACTTTAGTTTGTTCTATAAAGTCTACACATGGATTGCAGAAAGAGGGGTTCTCAAGTGCCCTGGACTTCAATGAAACTTGATTGTGTGCAGGTATATAGGCGTGATGTGTTTTTACTTTTGACTGATCTGAAATTGCCTTTTGATTCCATCAGTGCCATCGGCAAAACTGTAGGCAGGTAGAGGCACCAGTGGACGTCTTTTTAAAAGAGTGCTTTAAAACTTTATTTACACCTTCATTGCAGTGGGGCTTCGCTTTGAGAAAGGCAATTTTCTGAAAGGCTCTGCTGTATTTAATCCCAGTAAAGTGCAAAATATATGAAATAGATCTAGCACTAGGATGTTAGATTCAGGTGACAATGAGGCCTCTGTAATTTAGGGAAATTGTCACCATTTTCTCTCTTTTGAAGCCACAGTTAAACACTCTGTCACTGACAGTTCTGCATACTAAATTGTGTCTGCCAATAGCAAGCACCAATCTCATCCATTTATTAATGAAATATTAGATTATAGTTTAGGGTACAGAAGAACCACATCTACCATCTGTCTAAGTGTACCTATTACTTTGGCACATACTATTCAGGTTGTGTCTTTGCGTTTCTGTCCAAAAGGATCAAATGTCTCTGATGTGCACTTGGATTGTAACGTTGGTTGCAAATGGACTTGAAATTGCCTTTCAGATCAGCGATGATCTCTATAGGAGATAGTCATCAGACAGCAAAATGCTGCATATTAAACAGTGAAAGATAGAGAGGATCACAGCAATGGAGAGGGGGAAAGAGAAGGTTGAGGTTATTAAATATCCCCCAAACACACACATACAGTATAGAGGGAGGAGAAGCTGGTGGGCTTCCATCCATCCCCTGCTTTGTACTGGCAAGAATAGAGGGCAACACACACACACACACACACACACACACACACACATACAGTCATGCCCCCTAGTAACCTCTCTTCTCTGTAAATCTGCTCACACACCGATTGCACTCCTGAGTCGGGTTCCTGGCTTCACTTACTGTGCAAATTGAGGCCTTCAGGAATCCCATTGTAACTGGCCAAAATCACTTACACACACAAAGTGTGTGTATGTGTGTGTACACACAAGAGTGTGAATGTGTGTGTAATGCTAATACATGTGCATTATGTGGATCATGAGAAGGAAAGCATGGGATGCTAACTTTCTGTAGCCCCAGTGGGACAACGGCTTTTGCCCCTTGTAGATTCTGCTTTAGCAAATACTGTTTGCTGATTGAGAGAAAAAGAAAAGGGAACCTGTGCTGTTCATGATTTCGTGGAAGCTCATGATCACCGTTTTTATTAGATCAGGTTGATACAAGTGGCTTGAATTTCAGTGAAGCTATGTGACATATATGGGATGGCATACTGTGAGATATGAGCCTCATTCAGCAGTCATGAATATCGGCACAGTTTAGTCGACTGCCAAAGCACTTTTTACCACTGGTAAGCTCACACTAATCTCACTTCATGGGCGAACAAAGCACACAGAACAACCAAGGAAGGGACACTTAACAGTTACTTAACAGCTATTAAATCACCACAGAGGAAGGGTATTACTGCAGAGTACAGTGTAACTGCTGCTGAAGTGTCCTGCTGTCTGAGCAGGTTAAGGCACATGCTGTGTTCTCATTATAACATGGATTTAAATGATAATGAGATCTAACTCCATTTTTTTTTTTTTTTTTTTTTTAAACAATATGGGCTTGAAAGAAAGCTGGAGCTTAAACAGTCTGTGAATACTATCCATAAATTAAATTTTAGATATTATTACAATTTTACCTATATTGATCATAAGAAAACAAAATGATATAACAGCAAAAATGGATTCTATTCCTCGTGATTTTATTGTTTGGAGGCTGGGGAAGCAACTGAAACAACATTTCATCCATTATTTGAAAATAAAAACCAGCATCTGCATCCAAACCTGTTAAAGTTGGCACCTCTTTAGGGCGGAGTGACCCGCCACATCTACTCAGTGGTAGGGATTGTATTAGACTGCATTAACTTTAGCCAGGTGTACCGAATAAACTGGCAACTGTTGCATTTGGTCAGTTATGAAGCTACTTTATGACTTTGTTGCCTGGAAACGGTGGTTAATTTTTATTGTTTTTAATGTACACAATCATTGGAGCTTGAGAGCAGTCCTCATTAGCTTTGTGTTACTTTGCTCAATAGAACATCGAACTAATCTTTAAAATGTAACTAATGTAAATTAATTCATTAAGTACCACTGTCTTTTTGTTGTTGTTGTTGTTTGGTGTGAATATGTTAGTTGTGTTTAAAAAACTGTTATTGGTCCTGATTGAGTAGAAAGAACAACTGCTCTCAGGTTGAGCGATCTGATCTCACTCCGCTTCACTCATGCAGCTTGAGACGATTTTCACGTAGTAAAGCTGAATGCATTGCCACTTCAATCAATAAGCCATTAGCAACCAAAAAAGCAGGTGCTGTCAACGTTTGTCCTGGAGCCCTCACCCTCGCACCCGGCCGTCAGCTTTTCATTTTGTTAACTCCCTCACCTCTTTTGTAGATGTGTCCTGGACCCCAGACAGGCTGAACTTAGCACCAGAGCCTCCTTGGAGCTATGTTTCGGGATGTGCCTTCACCGACGCGGTTTTGCAAACATGGCAGTGAGTCGTGAAATGAGATTTCTCTGCTATCATTACGAGGCAGAGAAAGAAAGCCACATCTCACTCAGTGAACGCTTCGCTGCTCTCCCCCTTTGCCTCTTCTCAGCACAGGCATGTCTAACCATCACTAAGACGGATCGATAGAGCTGAGCTCTGTAAGCTGCCTGCCGCCAATACAGGAAATACTGTATGCTGTAATGAGATGGGGATATTAAGCAGTTAAAGGGGATGGTTTTAGCTAAAAAGGAGTAGGACGTGATTAGCGTAATAAAAAAAAAAGCTTTGTTTGCATAGGTTTTACAACAAGAGAGCTTTTGATCTCCTTAAGGGGCTGGTAGGCTGAATAAAGGCATGAGAGACTGTATCTGTCCCTCCTGTGAAAATGTTCTGTGAGCTGAGGGTTCATGAGATTTCTGCTGATCTGGCGGTGGAGCCGGCGAGATATTGAGCTCCATTGTTTCCACACCGTGTGACTGATTCTCCTTTCTTTCAAAAATAAGTACAGCATGGGCTATAATTAATGTATTGTTTTCAAAGCACAATGGTTTTTAACCTTTTTGTGATTTTATCTCTTGTGCCCCCTCCTGCCCCCCCATTATTAAGTACGAATGCAGAGCGTTGTTAAAGCGAATGTTGGCTTGACATTCTGTATTGAAATGTTATAAATGATTCTGTTAGATCCCCACATGAAACAGTAAAAAAAAATATTGTTTTTGCTATGGGTAGAAATTCTTTTGAAGCCAAATCTCAATCAATTGAACATCAAATCAGAGCATCAAGATCTTTGAACGCGTCACCCCTCACCTTGCTTGTCTGTTTTGAGGAGGATGAAAGTGCATGTTTTTTTTTTTGTTTGTTTTTTTTTTTTTGATAATTTAGCAGTGTTCCCCATATACCCATATATTTGCCAAAGGGCATGTTTTGACATCAAAGGGCCAGCTGTCAGCCTTGATGGATTTATAGTGATGGCAGATGACTGTGAATTGAATGACTTCCAAGACCTGATCAAAGATTGACTCTAACATTTGGAGACAGTTTGGCACTTTTCTGAATATTTGAGGTCTATGAAGGCCACGCAGTCTGCTTATTAGAGAGCAGAGTTGCACTTAGGCAGTAAAAAACAATGATTCTTTTCTTTGAATGAGAACAAGAACTAAATAAGCATCTGTAAAGCCTCTGGTCTTTGATATACACTTCAAATAAAGCCATATTTTGGGCTCATTGTGCTGTATCTATTCTTCTATTTGCTTCATCAAAATAGTGAATCTCGTGGTCCTGTTCAAACCCGTCCAACCCCGTCAGGTGTTTGCATTTTGAAAGAATTGATACTGTCTTGGCTGCTGTTGAGGTCAGCGTAGCCATTGCCCATGTGGTGCCAGACGCTTCCTGTTGCTCCTGCAGAGTAACAGGCTGTGGTGCCATGCCAAGCTATGCCATGCTGTTTCCCCTGACCTGGTAAACTCCCCAGGGCTCCCAGTCTTTCTGCCTGAGGATGATCATCCATGGTGGATCAGTCTTTTGTGTAATTAACAGCAGCTTTGGAGCTTTTTGGAGAGGCTGATTCATTTAGGTTTCACAGGGGTTTTATATGAATTTGGCTTTCAGCAGTGGAAAAAAAAGCAGCTTTTGCTGGAGCTAAATGTCTGCCATAAGCTGTGTCATTTGACTCCAACGGGCTTTACATTTATATTCTGGACGTAGCTTGTTTACAAGATTATCAGAGCTTGCACTGCGCTTTTTGAAAGTCACGTTTTAAATGACTCATACTCTGAATGAATTGCTTGTTTGCTTTATAAAAGTGATAATCATGATACATCACATTCTTTTGGCAGATTCCTTTGCCCAAAGCAACTTAAAAAAAGTGCATTCAAACATTGGAACAAGAGCTAGATATCAAACATTCAAACAGATATCAAACATTCTTAGAGTTGATATAAACTGTTTACATGGTAACACAATCTTTATGACCAGTAAAGTGGCACTTTAGAGACTTAACAAATCCTTGTTGAATTTCTATTGTTGTTCATGTCTGAAATCACTTTTGACACCTGTTGATGTAATCTTCAGTCATATGGTCACTTGCATTCAAGGAACAAGGCAGGAAATTGCTATCAGTGGCAGAATGAGTACCTTTTTCCAGGATGCAGCTATACTGATGGTAATGAGGAATTACACCAAAGCATGATTTAACCTGATTCTCCTTGTTATAGCTCTGTGATACTGAATTACTCTCATCTATCTCACCAAAGAAAAGGTGCTTTTATCCCGTTGTTGCATGTGAACTAATGGTTCACACACCAGGAAAGATGTGTAGATCTTTCATCTTACAGTGAAAATTGTGACTGATAGTGACATGCTGGTAAAATAAAATGTAGTTTAACCAAAACATATTTTTAAAGATTTGTAAATAGCCTAGATTTATCTTAATGATATCTAAAATTATATCTGATAATCTAATGTCAGCTGAAAATTTTCATGCTTATAAAAATCAAAACTATCAAACTTGTCTTACTGTACAAGCAAAACATTACAGGCCAATTAAAACTATCCGCTAAATGAAAGTGAGACTAATTAATATTGCCTGAACAGTATCCACTGTTGCCTGAAGTGACAATTAGGATTAAATGCTAAACCTAGTGTAACAGTAGCACAAGTACAATAGAGAAGAGTCAGTAAATCAGTACACACAGACTCTTTTAGACAGCAAAATTAATGCAATGTGTGCTAATACTAGTTAGCCCAAAACGTATTGAAACAAGCAAGGGTGCTTTTTTTTTATTGCTTTTGAAGAAGATTGTTATTTCTTCTTTTAAAAGTTACGTAGTCTCAATTTTTAAACTCTCACGTTAAAGTTCACTGTTCAGTCTGAAATAAATGCAGTAAATAGCCAAACTTCTCTCTGATTGTCTTGCATGTTTATTCATGTCACATACAGGCATCAGTATTAAATTGACTGTTTCAGTTAAAAACTCCTTGGAGTAAGTTTTTTTTTTTTCTTTTTTCTAGCAATCATTTCCTAACTTTGACTTGACTGAAGTTATTTTGGTGCGGCCCATGAAACTGAAGCATCATTTTTTTTTTTATGGCTGTACCTTCACAATCTGTCAGCCTCTCTCTACTTTACTGCCTCCCTCGCTCTGAACTGCCAAACTCTTCAACTGATGAGACACTGTGTCAGTGTCAGCAACCTCCTCCGTCACTCTGAGCAACATTGTAGCCTTGTTGACAGCAGTTTAACTCAGTAATTTGCAGGGCAGCATGAATTGAAACAATGCCCCTCCTATTGGCTCACTGATTTTAAAGTATCATCTTTGTGATGGACAATCTATTTGTTGCTTGTGTCAAAATGTCATTGTTGTACAGTATGTCCGCCTTTTTGAATATTGCTGACAGCACGTTGGATTTAGCGTAAGCTGTATGGACCATCTATCACAGCTCACATTTTCAGGTGACATCCAATTGGTCCAAATGAAGACAATATATATACTGATGTAACAAAGGCAAACTTCTATTCATCTCCTTTATGAATCAATTCTCCACATGGACGTGTGTATATCCGTAGCACCAAGTATGTGTTTATCTCTCGAGTGTTTGTGGAGGGGTTTCTGTGTATGCCTTTGTCTCTCAGCTTTTGTGTATCCTGTTTGTGCACACATTTCTGCCCCGCCATTGTGCATTCACACTTCTCAGCAGACGTTTTTGCCTCTCAGTTTGCTCCTAGATCGATTTAATTGCAGCTGTATATTTACAAAGCAAAACAAGCAATTCAAGCAGCTATACCAAAACATCTAAAGCACTTTGCCAGCAGCCAGCGTTCCTTCCAAAAGTGCTCCTGCCATACATTAACATACACATGCACACAAAGGCTGTGAGTGTGTTTGAAGAGCAACATAGACGCCTAAACCATTATAATCCAGAAATCACAAGAGCAACAACTGTGTGTCTACAGTAAACTGGAATTGTATCAAAATGCTGCTGTTTTTGTGTTTTGATTTTTCTCACTGGGATGTGATATGAAGTGACTTTAGCCAAGCGTTTCTTCTTAATCTCCTCACTTACTGTGGCAGATCAGTTTCTTCATTTTCTCCCATTTAGTTCAAAAGGTGAACAAACACAGAGACGGAGAGAGAGTTTTTCTTTACAGTGCCCAACAGGATAGTCCTCACTGGCTTCTCTGGATAAACTACTCTCTCTCTACTTTCAATCAGGAGTAATGAGACTATTTGTCTCGGCGCTGCATAAGAGCAGAGCTTATCTCTGTGTTTGCCATTAGAGGTGCTTATTGCCCCAAGAATAGCCCACTGTCATTAATACCTGTCAGCCAACTACGCAAAGTTTCAGCAAATGGCTGTTCACTCTCAACCTCTCTTTCAACTTTTTGCAACACTGGCCAGTTCACTTGCTCATTTTTGATTCAATACGAAATAGTTTCAATATTTTATTACTCAGGACTTCAGAAGAATATATTGGCACTCCCACCAGCGGTATCTGGAATTGGTGTTCACGTCTCATCTACTTCAATAACTCTCTCTTGCTTTCTCATTCAACTTTTTCTTCCTCTTTCACTCTCGTCCTCTCTTCTTCCTCTATCTTTTCCTGTCATCCCCTTTTCTCTCTATTCCTGTGGATGAGATTAGCAATAAGAAGAAAAAAAAGCTGTCACATGGATGGAGAGATTCATTATGTTCTCCTGCCGTGCAAATTGCCACACACATCTGATCTGTAGATAATTGGATAGTTCTTTATCTGTGGGACCACCTAACTTTCTCACAAAGAACTTTAGATTTTTTTTTTTACTGTGCTCATCACTACTGGGAAGTCCCACCTTTTTCTCCCTACTAATCCTTCTCTTGTGCTGGGGTTTAAGCCCCTACCAACCGGCCCTCCCCAAGCTTTCTTTAGCTCCACTACCACTGGGAGTAAAACTACCAGAGACACAGTGCGATAGCTTTGATATTGCTGTTGCTCAAAGTTCAACAAAAATGCACATTTTGCATGTTAAATGTTGTTATCCTGTTTGGAATTCAGACCCAAAATTTTAGAGGCAGTGATGTAAAAAGAGGCCCTCTTCAGGACCAAAGAATACAGATGCCTTCATGAGGCGCAGTCAGGGGTTTTACGCTCGTAACTTCTGCTGCCGGCTTTTGTTCAGCATCAGCCAGTACTGCCCAGTCGTGGCTTGCCCAGCATTTGAAGCTACATCCCTTACGCCTTGTTTGTATTCGCCTGCCAAAGGGTTGTTGGGGGCTGTGAGTGTATGTGTGGATGTCTCGTCTAAATGATGGGGAGGAGGCTTTTCTAAAGTCCAGGGCCCATGTTAGCGACAGAAAGGGGGACAGCATTAATCTAAGAGTTCAAGCCTATAGTTGTCACCCTGTTTGGGGTGGAAGGGGTGAGGGAAAGTAAGACACTGCCTTAAAGGCCTTTTGTCTGAACAATGGCTGTCCTGTGTTTTGGAAAAAGGCAAGGAGTTCACAGTTCAACCCCTCACATCCTTTTCTTTCACTCGTCTCTCGTTGCTCGAATCCTTTTTCTCACCAAGTGTCCACTTTTGAATCTTTACCCTGTCTCTCCTTTCTTTCTCACACTCACCTCTTGCCTCATACATAGCATCCTCACAAGCCCATGATTTACCTTTCACACTGCTTCTTTTAATAGAAGCCATCCTTCCAGTAGGGTGAGTTGCCATACCTAGTGTTTTCTCTGTCAGAGAAAAGGATGCACTTGTGAAAGTACTTATTGTCTCACTGTCTTTACATGACTTGTCTCTCTGTTTGTATCAGCAGTTTTCTGTTTATGTGTCATGTTTGACTAAGCTGCCCTAACGTGCAGGCAAATCAGCTCTGCCATCTGAAGATGTGGAGAAGAAAAGATGATAAATTCCTTGTATGTGTACACACAAGGAATCACTTTTCGGATTTAGGATTCTCATAAACAGATGAATGTGTCCAGGGTGGGAAACTAGCACTAAGACGACTTTTAGAACATCAAACGACATTACCAAAAGATCCAGCTTTGTTTATTGCATTGTGTTTGCAATGATAATATAAAAATGTTCCCTTTAATCACAGCTTTTAAAATATGAACAAAGGACCCATGTCTGGTCTGTCCATATGGACTCCCCTTAGTGCATCGAAAGGTGGTGCAGCTCAGGGCTTCTATTTATAGGCTCCTAACAGGTGTACTGAATAGCAAATCAAGCAAATAGAGCCTTGTGATGGCTAGCATCAAGCAAGCAAAAATGGGTAAGGTAAATTTCATGGCTGTCCTGGGAAGTGAAGATTACAGAGCAAACACTTGCCTTAATTGTTTTTTGCCTTGATTGTCTTTTTTTTAAAATGTTCCCAGGAACCAAAGGCACAAAAATAGTCAGAGTAGAGAAATTGAGAGTCTCCAGATTTCTCAACAAGTGTGATCAAGAAAGAAACAACAACTTTGAAAGAAGCAGTTTCAACCGTCTGCAGGGTTAATTCTTCTTTGGGGTTGTGATAGACAGATGCAGACAACATTTGAGAGTAAAAAGAGTCTTTTCCATTGTTATTCATAATGAAATTAAACCATTCATTGGGCTGGCCATGTCAAGTCTCTCATTAATAATTTAACAAGTGCATTTCAACTTCCATTTATCACATAATTTCGTTATCGATTTTCCACTTCAAGAGAGCATAAACGTGTCAGCGTTGAGGCATTTTGATCAAATTTGCCGTTAACTTCTAACTGTCCTAATTTGGTATCATTTGCATGGTGGTACTGTGATGGAAATGCAGCCCGTGAGAAAGAAAAGACTGAATAAGCAAGAGTCATAAAAGGAGGGAGAACGGGAGAGATAACCTCCAGACTGTCAGCAAAGGATTATTCTCCCCTTCTGTTAAATCAAAATTCCATTTTCTTTTCCGCCTTCACCAGGTTTGGACGCTCCCTCTGGCCCCTGACGCTTCCCAATAATGCAATTAAGATCTATAAGCTTTTCCCAGGAATAGAGGGGCTGAAAGGAGGATTGTTCATGCTTCACTGAAGTTGGGAAAATCTTTGTGTGTTCTCGTGTGTGTGTGTGTGTGTGTGTGTGTGTGTGTGAAGATGGATTGATGGAGGGGTGGAGCAAAGGAAGGTAATAACAGTCGTGAACAGACATGGAGAAAGAGTTTGAGTCGTATTGGAACCCCTCTAACACACACACACACACGCACGCACGCACACACACACGCACACACTGTTCAAAATTGAACATGTAGCTTTACTTTCTTTATTGCAGATCAGTTGTGAACCATTTGCTTGTGTTTTAATCTCTTTGACTGTAGTTTTTATATAAGTGATGCCTTGGCAACTGAACAGGAGAGCAACAGGGCCTAATGAGCTGCATTTCCTCAGGTCAAGAGGAGGGGTTAGACATAGCAGAACAATATGCCAGGGTACCCGGCTTGTTTTAAGGTCCTTCAGACACACGCCTGAAATGCTGGAATTCATGTACAGAAGAGGTTGTTTAGAGAGAAAGATGATTCACATTTTTGCACTGTACCTGAAGCTGAATGTCATATTTGCACAGCAGTTTATTTACTTAAAATCCTTTCTGAAATCAAGTAATTCAGTTGATGCATTAGAGCCTTGCATGTGTATTACCTGCCGTCCCTATTTTTCAAAGGTGCTTGTTTTCTTTGCTTGTGTGCATCTGATTGTATTTCATGCTCATAGATAACCTGCATGAAGAATCGTGCACGTGAAGGAGCTTTAGACAGACTCTTTCAGTGGCTTCTACACAGAGTGTAGCAGGAAGTGGCAACAAATAGATGTTTATGTTACCTAACGGACAGCATCCTCCACCTCTTCATCTCCCCTACAGCAAACTCCATTCCATTTCACTCCATCTTTGTTGCTTCATGCTCAGTGTTTTACTATCAGATTCCCAGGAAAAAATAACCAAAGAAAACAAAATCTTTTGCTTAATAGGTTGTGATTTAGTGCAGTTAATGGCTCGTTAAAAATATGTTGAAAATACGACCACACACACTTTGTGGTGGAAGAGTTTTGATTAGGGATGCATTTGGATTTTCCTCCCTTCTGTCGTTGTTGCATGCTCTGCCCCAGATTTGTCACTTTGCCAGCATTGTTGGTCGTTTTATGCATCGAGCAATGGTGTGGGCAGTGCCTAAGCAGTGTTGTGGTGCGTTTGAGAAGATAATTGGCTTTTCACTGAAGCGGTTTTATGCTGATACAATTGAACCAGTGCACGGCGTAAAGGTTAGGGCGATATTAGGCCCCATACAAATGAGAACAGGACAATACACACTGAGGCAGATGTCAAAGCCAATCTCTTCTTTTAGCCTAACTGAGGCACTGTGTGTGTCTGTGTGTGTATGTGTGTGTGTGTGTGTGTGGCACAGAGTTTGTGTACGGTGCTGAGAGAGTTAGATTTTGTTTTACATGGAACAGATTAAAAAGTCAGTGGGTTGTTGAGTGTGTTATAGCCACACTTTAGGAAACAGTTCACGCTTTAAGGCACTTGCATGCAGTATGCAAAAAAAAAAAAAAATGAATACGCTTACAACTGAGTATGTGTGCACAGACATCACAGCTGAATTAATGCAATTAGTTAGAGTCGAGTCAATTAATCAACAGAAAATTAATCTGCAACAATTTTGATAATAATAATTGACTAATTGCTTGAAGCTAATATGCAAAACTAGCTGCCAGCTTCTCAAATGTTTAAATTTTCTGCTTTATCTGTTCCAGATCTTTCGTCTTATTAATATGGAATGTAAGCATGGATTATCATTATTATTTTGATATTAGGTGCTCTTATACAAACACATTCCTATGTTATTATTGAATTCCATACCAACATCATGTGATAATAACTGTACCATCTCCATGACTACTGAGCTGACTCCATCCGCTGATGAAGGCCATGAGATAGTGCTGAAAATGAAAGAAGATTTTTCGTTTTTAGAAATTATGAAATTGTGATCATCATCGATCAGAATTTGCCGTCCTCGTAGACACAGTCATACACACACAATAGGCTTTTGGTTTACACCTTTACACACAACCCCCATCTCTTCTATTAATGTTTTTTCCCTTTATGATAAATGTTCAATAATTCACACCATCCCACCACCCCCCACCCCCCCGCCTCTCAGCTCCTTTGTGTGTGATTGTATGTTGCTATGCTCAGCTCTCTGCCACTGAGCTATGGTGCTATGGCCACTCTCCGAGTGCCTTTGGTTGTAGTGAGGGAAATCAACTGTGGCGGAGCTGTAAATTATTCCTCTAGAGGGCTAAAGGGGCCGGAGCCCACACTCGCTCTCGTCCGCTATACCTTTTTATCAGGGCCCAGTCGGTTCCTATGGACCCTTTATCCGTCAGGTCTGAAAGGCCCCAGCCAGGCAATATCAATGACATGGACCACAAAAAGAGGTTGTTTAGTGTGCAGAGAGAGAGGGAGAGAGAGAAGATGGACAGAAGGAGAGATATAAAGGGAGAGGAAGGGAAGGGAGGGTGAGTAGAGAGACCCTGTTTGGAATACCACAGGACCATTATGTGTTCAATAAAATTAAGGATGGATTGTCTAGCAATAGAAGGATTTAAGAAACGTTTACATTGTCATTCAGTCAATGAAATAAAATGGGTTAGTTTGCATTGGCCTTTTCATTTGATATATGGACCTTCTTTCAAGATGTCATCAGCCCTGATTGTATTTCATGACAGCAGGATTTAACTGGCTTTAAGGCTTACAGTATGTTATGTTATCATAACAAAGGAGGATTTTCTGTAGTTTCAATAATAGAAATGAAAACTGTAACATTCTCTGCTTTTTCTTTTTTATATATTATTAAATTGAATATTTTTGTCTCTTTATTTGATAATGAATAATTCAACTTTGCAGGTTTGTAGTCCATTTTTAAGCAGTGGTGCTCTGAAACTTGTCATCATCTGTTTTCAGACCGGAAAAGCAATTTTTTTTCGTGATTTAACCTTCTGTGTTCTGAGCAGTCGCCTATGATTGTGAAATGAATAGGGCCATTAATAAGATCGCAGAGTTAAGATGCTCTGGTGCGACAGTTCCGTCTCATCTAAGTCTTTCTATTTAACATGTTCAGATGTAACATTTAACACTTCCTGTTCTTATCTCCATAGAAAAGTCCATAAACACATTTTACTCCACAAAAGCATCACAAAAGATCTTAACCACACCTTAAAGAAAATAAAGGGGGGACTTTCTCTTTGAGCTCCTGTCTCTTAGTTTAAGACTGTGCCGCATTGTAAATGCGATCTTTAAAGCTTTGTTTACATGGTAGACAGGCCTCTGCTGTCTCGTCCCCCTCACCCTCACTCCTTCACTGCCTGAAAGAGGACTTCCTTGCATTCTGATCGCGGGCCTGTCTGTTCGTACAGACTCTAAAGAATACTAATCAGCAAGGCCTCCTCCTTATGCAGACTCTATTCAGTCAAGGATGGTAGAAAATAACAGGAGACATATGATAAATGGTTGGTTCCATATTGCTCTTACTTATCATCTAGTGAGAGACTCTTTCACAATGCTAGGATGGAGATGAGATCTGTGTTAGAGTATATAGGATTGGAGCCTCAGCTTATACTGCACCTCTTGTGTGAAGTATGCGGTGAAGAACCGTTAGGGTACCGAGAGCAAAGAATTAGATTCAACTAAATTTGGCTTGGTTGACTCACGCTCGTTCATTTTCAGCATTGTCTTATGTCATGCGTATCATCAGTTTGGACTGCAGTCTTCCAATTTTGACTTGAGTGGGTTCTAAAAAAGTCCCCTGAGGTAGTAATGTACTTTTAGTAAGGAGCTCTCTTTGGTTTCATTTAGACTGAAAGCGACCACTGGTTGTTCTGTCTATCACAAGCTATTATTATGTAATAGTTGTGTAACTGTCTACTCAGTCTGAAAAAGGATGTTATAATAAAAAGAGGAAGTTGTTGATTAGCAATAAGGATAGAGAAAGAGAAGTAGAAAGTGCAGAAGAGAAACTAAAATTAATGAATCATTTCAGTGCACGCATACCAAAGTTTTAAATAATAAAGCAGATAAAAACAAAACCGGCATTTAAAAGAACATCTCAGTTGTTTCTTTTTGCTTTTCTACTGTTAAACTTTTGCTTTCCAACAACTCAAACATCGGAGTTGCACAGAAATAAATGGCATAGAACACATAATGACCTCAGCCTCCTCCTTCATAACTGTATTGTCTCATCACGTGCTATCTGCCTAATTAGTCTAATCTTTGCGGTCCTTGAAAAACACCAAATGCATTACAGGAAATCTTAGTTCCTAAATTACTTGTGTTTAGGTCCTGGAGCAGCTGGGTTCCTAGAACTGGTTGTAGAGGTCTATTAGTGAGATACATATGAGCTTCCATGGGGAAAGATAGTGGAACATGTAATTTGTATCACAAGGTAGATGTTATTCCACTCACTTGTTCCTTCTTCAACCCCAGAAAGAATCCATGTGTAAAGCTTAGATCAGCTTACGAGCCAGCCAGGGCTTTGGGTGGTCAAATGGGTTCAACAAACCCCCCCTAGTGCCTGGCACAAGCTGTACAGACCACAGACACTCTTGCACAAATACACACGGAGGAATTACCATCCAGGGGTACTTTCCAAAAATGCTAATGTGGTATATTTGACCTGTTTGCTCAGCCTATGTTTTAAAAGCATTCAGACATCACCAGAATATTGAAAAACAGTCCTGTGTGAGGTTAAAGCTCTGCTGTTATCGCACTAAGCCAGGGAGTTCAGGCCATCTTCCCCTTTCAGTAACTGGCGGCAAAAAGAGAGGATGAGAGGAGGAAAAGAGAAGAAAATAAAGGGAGTGGTACCTGAAGTATGAACGGCAACCCTTGTACACATATATGCGCACACCTAGGCATGTATCCACTTCCTTCCTTTGTCTCCTTTTTCCACACAGACATACCCTCATGTCTTACCTGTAGGTTCCTCTGGGATGAGGCTGATCAGGTCTAAATACCCCTCTGGCAGGGATGTCTTTGATGGCTGCTGCCCAGCCTAATTTGAAGCAGGGCTCATTGCAAGCTTCCCTGTGGGATACTGGATCAAAAAACAGCCAGTGGAAAGAAAGCTGGGCCTTGAGGTGTGTGCACGGGGGTTACGGTGGATGCAGTGTCTAGTATGTGTGCAAATGTGACTGTGTTGTGAGTATGTGAGTGGATGTGTGGGCTCACCTTGCATTTTGTGTAAAAACTGCCAGTTACAAATGGTGAAAGAGGACAGAGGGACGGGGGTGTTAGAGACAGTTCTCGCCAAGGAGCCAGCCATTTCCATTTTGTTCGCTGGAAGCCGAGTGTGAAACTTTGATGAAGAGCAATTTGCATCTCTGGATGGCTATGAAGAGGTCGGCTTTGTTCGCTACCATCGAAAAGCCGTGCCCGCACACTGCTGGCTCCAAAACCTGCCCACCCCACCACCAACCGGCACCCACCCTCTGCCCTTCACCCACCGCCCTCCTGGCACTACTTTTCGACTGCTTCGGCCAGCGGCTATTCCACCATTGTGTTGCGTGGCCAAGAGCACCTGCTGGGAGCCCTTTCATCAACCCTCTCTGGGGTTTTTCAAAGCGATCCAAGGGTACCCCCCACCACACAAACACCTAAAATCATCGGTGGAGACACAGATGCAGAAAACATGTGCCAACCAAGGCATAATGTGGAGACATCTCAAAAACATCATCAGTGTCTGCCTTAATGCACATTGAAGGGAGGAGCAGGCGAATGGTGGGTGCTAACCACTCCTTGTTAGCTCAAATGTACATAATTTATCCCAGTTTGTAAATTTTGCACAATCTTTGAAGATAAAATGAAAGAAAGGTTCCCCACTGTCCAGTTTATTAAATCTGAACAAACAGTCCCCTGTGACTGTCTTTTGAAGCAGGAAAACTGTTAATGAAGGGGGATGGTGTGGGAGACAGTGGAACAGGAGAGAAGACAGTGTGGTTTAGGATTTGTGTGTGTGTGTGTGTGTGTGTGTGTGTGTGTGTGTGTGTGTGTGTGGTAATGGGGCTGAGAGGCGAGTGTCTGGTTTGTATTTGTATTCCGGTGGCCCGGGGTATCCGTGGATACACCTAGGTGACTGGGAAGCATGCAGAAGGAGGAAGTGGGAAAGCGGTTATTTCACAAACGTGCCCCTTGATACCCACGATGATTAAAAAGAGGCACACAGCGAAAGGTAACTCTAGGTCAGTTCTGTCCAAAACAAGTTCAACTATGGCTACATCCTCACTGAGGTGTTTTTGACTGTTTTGCAGATAATTCTACACATCTCCTGAATAATTATGTAAAGCCTTGTTGAAAACGTCAGAAGGAAAACACTGTCCTAATTCCCTGCGTTACATTTAAATTAATTACCCATAAGACAGGAACTTGAAGAATAAAAGAATAAAGGTCTCTTATTTTGTAAATGTCTAAGCTGTGTTGAATCAGCGGATGCCTGCAGATATCAAACAAGCTATCTGTAATATTTCAGCAGCTCTTTGAATTAAATAACAAATATGTGTGTGTGTGTGTGTGTGTGTGTGTGTGTGTGTGTGTGTGTGTGTGGGTGGGTTTTTCAACTATTACGGATCAATAACGCATACTCATCTGTTGTGGGTGTTAAGATTTCAAGCTATGTAAACACAGTAAATACAGAGAGCTGGCTCTTATGTATTTACTCAAAAATCAACAAACTCCCACATCCCCTGAGCTACCCACCATGTGCACTGTACATTTATCTTTTATCTTTTTATATAGTGAACTTCAACCCTAGAAAAAAAAAGTTGGCACTGTTATTGGTTGGACAGGTAAGAAACGTGTTATGTGGCTAATTTTAGCAGCACAAGTTAACTAGTTAATGTGTGGTTTATAGCATAAAAACATCAACTTTCCACCACCTAGGAATTTAATCTTAATAATTTTCTTGCCTCAGTAGTTGTTTGTCGCTTTATACAGAAATTGTTCAAGCTTTAAACATGAGACATGATAACATACTTAAATCTGTTTATTGAGTTATTATGAGAACTGAACGGTTCCATCACAATGACAACTGCTCAAGCAGCTCACCCCAAAACTGCTTTTGATGGTTTGTGTGTGAATTGTTGAGCACGACATACCCACATGAACAATACACACAGTATCTTAAATTATCTTATGTCAGTTTTTCTTTGCTGACATGTTCCATGGAATGACTCTGATACCTTAACCAGATGTCTCAAGAAAACTTGATGAACTGAAAGTTAGTAACAGTAGTGACAGTAAACACTTAGTATCGTTGTAAAACGCCACCAGTGTTGTGTTTCCTTTGGTAGTCTTGAGTTAAAAGCCAAATTCCAACATACATTTTGAATTAAGTAACCACAGGGCAATCCCAGCAGTCCCTTCATTCAAAGTTGAGATGTCGTGAGATTACACCAAACAGACAAGCTCATTTGGCCAGCTTACAGAGTATGATGATTCATAAGCCGCAACAAAGGCTGTGTCAAATGGTTCCATCCACATCCCCTTTCTTTCCTCCCTCCTAATGTTCCCAAATCAAGCAGCTTTGTGGGCCAATGAAAAGAGCTTAGTCATTTGTGTAATTTCATTCATACAGTCGAAGATGTTCGGACATGTAGGCCTTAAAGGGATTAGCTGAGAAAACATGATTACTTTGACTGTGTTAAACCTGCTTGAGACACCAGCGGTGGAGCTCTAAAGAGATAGCCAGTGTCTTAGTAAGTCACAGCACCGGCCATTGTAAATGCATGACATATGTTAAAGTTTATTTAATAAACTTTATTTTGACTATTAAACTTCATGATGTCAAATCAATCTCAAAATCAACATTTGTCCTTAACAGAGATGGCCAAATAATTCGACATAGATGTGGCATGCTTTTAAGGGATTATTTCCTTAGTGGAGAATCACAGGCAAACTGCAATGAAGGCTCCGTGTTCACTTTGACAGTTGCTCTCTGTGGACAAAACAAAACAGTTTATTATGCTTCAAGTCCATTTGAGAAACCGACTTCTTTAAACCGTTGTAAAAAAACATCGTATTTTTGTTCTTTACTTTTGCATTACTGGCCATTCGTGTTTAGGTGGAATTGCACTCAATATAAGTGCTGATCTTGAGTTGTCTATCAGTTTTTTTTCTGCTTATAAAAGTCTACATGTTGTAGAAATCCCTCATAGTTTTAGTCAAATTGTCTTGAGTAATAAGTTCTTACTGACACAAATGTGATTGTAAATGTTATATATTCTTTATGCCGTCATTGCACATCTAATTGTAACGTACAGACCCACACAAACACTTATTTGTCCTGAAACTTGTCATCTGTTGACATTTCCCTGTCTGTAGACACACACAGACACACACAGTATTTATCCATCACTATTCTATTACAGCCTCAAATTCAGGCTTCTCCCAGTGGGAGTTTGTTATTCACTCTGAACTCAGGTCACGATCCTTTCATCCAATAGGTGTTTTTTTATTTATTTTTCTAATCGGCGATCACCAACAAAGCAGACAAAGGAAGGGACAACTGGCTCTTTGCTAAACGGAAAAGGGGCGGGAGGAATGGAGATGAAGAAGGGTAGGTGGGAGCGAATAAGCGAGCGAGCGTGTGATGGAGGCAGGAGGGGAAGGGTGGAGAAGAGGAGCGGATAAGGAACGTAGAACGAATGAGCGTGGCAGGAAACAAAAGAGGGGAGGCTGTGTACAGTTTTGTTTTGCTGTGAGCGCAGTAGAACACACAGAGGCGAGGTCAGTGTGTCACAAAAAATAATCGCATTCTGCCGTCGCCCATGGGATCTCTAAGCAGTGCAAAACAGCAGGTTGTGATTTTTTTTTTTTTTTTTTGTCTTCGTCACCTTGGCAAATATTAGCTCACCTTTATTCTACCGTCTTTTAAACCAGGAACAAATAAGTATGCACAAACTGTACACAGCTATACAAGTAAACACACACAGATGCACGCATGTTCTAACTCCTGCTGACCTTTGCGGCGCTCTTTGTTGCTTCCAAGCGGCAGCAATTTGTAATTAAAATGAATTCTTTTTGCTTGTCAGCAGCGGGAGAAATGTGTCCCTCTCCTTTGTCTGTGAATGCTCAGCAGGCTTTGTTTGAATCCCTACCGCACCCCGTTTTCTCTCCCCCCCCCCTCTCCCCAACCACTCCCTCCGGCGAGTGCTGATTTTTGATAATAAGCCCAGTAGTAATTTGTCATGTGGACCGACCAGCAGCACGCTGCATGTGTGCGGTTTTGGGACTTGAATGGCGGTGGTGGAAGTGCAGGGCCGCGAGGAGGGGAGGGGGATACGAGGCTCACAGCGAGCATCGATTCATACAGCCAGCGGGAACGTTGTTTGCTAGTGAAAGGCTTTTTCTTTTTGTTGTGGGACTGAGCTGCTGAAACCTCGGCTTGTCAGTCAGTCAGTCACTCGCTAGAAGAGTAATTACAGAAGAGAGTGTTTATGAATTTTTATTTTGCCACTTGAGTGCGTCTGCCACAAGCACAGGGATTTGGTTTTTGGACACACGATTGGCATGTGATTTGTAATTGAAAATTAAATTGCTATAATCGTCAAGGTTATGAATCATTTAGCTATTATGTGTTGAATAGACAAGTTAATAAATGGATTTAAAACCATGTTATTCAGCATGTCCCCTTTCTTCATGCTGTGTCCATGATGTTCAGTGTAGGCATGCTCATGCACACACACACACAGTATACATTGTTGTGCACTGTGTGTGTACATCTAACTAGCCACAAAGGGGTTGGACTAACTTAGGTTTCATATAGTACTGTATATCCCCTCCCCCAATGCATTGCACAGATTTTATGGCCCCAATGGGACATTTATACTGTGTGTGTGAGTGGATGGGTGAGTAGGTGTCTATTTGTGTGTGTGTGTGTGTGTGTGTGCGCGCAGTCTCCTGACCTCTGGAGGCAAGCTGTTTGTTGAAAAGGATTTTTTCTCTTGACTGTGTTGTGGTTGAGGTTTTGTTCTGATTCTGATTTTGAAAGCATCTTCACACTTTCTTTAAGGAAGCAGTGAAAGGGAAGTTGATTGAGGATCTCTTGATATATCGTATTTTTCCAGAGCTATAAAATCATTTCTTTGTGACATGGTTTTGCTGTCATGTCCAGCCTCCAATAAAAATCAAAGCATATTTATGATTATACTGTATGCATCCAACCAAGAGACTCGGTCCTTCAAACTCCTGCTACTGCTTGATGATTTTCCTTTGCCCTTGATGACATCAGTCAAACAGCATTGATAGCTCCCTAGTAAATGAAGAGCTGTATAGGTTTTACATGTGTGGGGAGGAGCGGGCTAAAGGATTGATATCATTAAAACCATGACCCTGTCTAGGAAAGTGACCGTCCGATAGTCTGATGAGATTGGAGTGTCGGGGCGGGACATGGGGGGAGGGACGAAGTGTGTTACTGTCTGTGTGTGTGTGTGTGTGTGTGTGTGTGTGTGTGTGTGTGTGTGTGTGTGTATGTACAAGTATGTATGCGAGTAACAGGGCTGGTATCGGTGTCTAAGTGTTTAATAAATCAATGCAGGTCAAGTCTGAGAGCCGGATGTCACGCAGATGGTCTGTTGTCAGGGGGATTTGCTGTGTGTGTGTGTGTGTGTGAGTGTGTGTGTGTGTGTGTGTGTGTGTGTGTGTGTGTGTGTGTGTAGTAGTAGACAGTACAGGAGTACAGTGAGTTTTCTCTGTGCATATGTCACTTCTAATGAGAGATACTGAAGCAGAAGGATATGACCTCACAGGTTCTCCAGACATCTTGGAAAAGAATACCAGCACATACATTAGCACACACTATTTAAAATGTCCCCACTCTCCCTCTCTCTCTCACACACACACACACACACACACACACACACACACACACACACACACACACACACACAGACGTACCTCATGTTCCTTTTTATTATTTCAAGTCTTTACAATCAATTTTGTATTAGCCTATTGGATACAGCTTATAGAGCTGTGTTTGTTTATCTCTATTCATTATGTATCTTCCAGTTCCACGTGGTGTTCTTTCTAAATGGCTTGTTGGTGTTTGTAGTGTTTCTGCTCTGAAACGTTTAATTTAACAGTATGTGACACGGTCTGCCTTATGTTGTTGCGTTTTGGAAAGTGCTAATGAATACGGCATTGTCAGCAAATCGTCCAAAAACCTTTTTTTTTCAGGAGGATAAAAACAAAAAGCTTACAAAATAAAATGTCATGTTATGTCATGAAATATATTAAGCATCAGAGTATGAAAATCTGTGACAGTGAACAGTTTTATATGCAGTTTTTTTTTTTTTTTTAAATACACGGCTCTAAGGATGTACGGATGGTTCTGAACCTCAGCTCTCCTGTTTATGTCCACCTCAGCTGGTAAACTATCAATAGCAATAGCAATGTTTCCACAGTGCATATTGGCCTAATCAAAGCTATTTCACTTTCACTGACATGTGTGTATCAGTCTGACTCGGTTCAGAGAGATCACACAGTTGTCTATCTTTGTTATTTATCCAACGTTATCCTACCTCTTTCTATCCTACATACATGATGTAACCAAATATCTTTTCATTGGTCAATAAGATTCTAAATGCTGACTGAACATGCACATTATATATATATATATATATATATATATATATATATATATAAAAAAGTCCAAATCATCAAAAGTGGAGATAAAAGCAGAGTTTTCAACAGGCAGTGACAAAATGTAAAAGCTTCTACAAACTTTATATGAGTGTTGTTCCATCATTGAGTGAAAAGACGTGGAACAGGAAAAAGTTAAGTTATTTATATGGAAATGTGTATTATTACTTTACTTTAGTCATATTCCAAACGCTCTAACTTTCTTATTTATTCTTTTACAAAGTTATGATTTCCTTGTGATATACACAATCAGCAGGATGTGACTAGCTGCACTGCAGCACTGCTCAGAGCATTTGTTCGTCTGACACCATCATTTGAAGGACTGATGAGCTTCATGTTGTTTTTTTTAAAAAAACAAGCCTGGCCCTGCGATCCCACAATGGCCCCTTTTGTGCTGCTACTTAATTAGCAGTCTCTGATGCTAACACAGCACAGAGTACAAAGCGACTGCTCTCTGATCTCTCTGACGAGATATCCACTCACCATCACAACGACAAATACGCACGCGTTTGTTTGTCTCGAGAGCTGGAGCTAAGAGCCCTTCGGGGCACATGACGTCCAAAAAAATTAAGATGGTTAGGAGGGGAGGAAGAATGGAAGAAAAGGAAGGAGACAGAGGGGGAGGAGTGGAAAGATTATTATGTTGAAAGGAGACAATCAATTTGTATATATTGAATTTAAGCAGGAATATCTGAAGTGTGTGATGACAGAGGACTGTCCATCTTTAGGCTCTAATTATAGCAACCATGTGAGTCTTGGTAGTAGCAATCATTGCCTTTGTTGTTCAGACATTTGATTGATAAACAAACGAGTTGACTTTGCAAAGCTGGCGGTGGAGTACAAGGTTAGAAAAGAGGAAGATAAGAAAGAGGAGAGATTAAGAGATACACTGTGTGTAGAACTGTAATATAAAAGGAGAATAAAGAAAGAGGCTGATACTTTTCATCTCCTGACAAGCATTTTCTTCCCATTTTATCTGATTTGTTTTCTATCTTTGATCATCACCATGGCCCTGCAGCCAGTTCTTTCTCTTCTGCTGATTTTCTATTGTCATGCTTGTCCCCCTCCACTTCTAAGCTGCTTTGCCGAGCTGTAACGCCCCTCTTATATAAGGGGGAATGAGGATCGGGGAACCGGGATGTGACAGGATTTGGGGAGGTCTTAGGCTTTGGCATGGGGCTGAAGCAGACACTGTAACGTTCTGGGGGTTAAAATCCAGGGATCTGGGAACAACATAGAGCCAAGAGGACAATGGTACAACATGCTCAACAAGCTGAGTGATTTTCTCCCTCAGCCAGCCAAAACGATGGGAAGACACCTTAATTGGCCATATCAGTGGTCACTTTTGCATTACAATCTAAAGATCTACATATCTACATCTAGGTTTTTGTTGCATCTCTGACAAAATGGTCAGGCTCGTTTGAAGGAAATGTCCAGTATGACTTACAGGAATTAAGCAGTAATTTCAGGGCACTAATATTTGGTCAAGGCAAACATGGCTGACTCAGACGCCATGCCTTGAATTGTTCCAGCCACTGTGAGCAAAGAGAGAGAGAGAGCTTCAGGATGGAGAGGATGTTTGAAGCATGCATTTCCTCCACTCTATTTACTTAAAGGTACTTAAAGTTGATAGTGAAAAATAATTCAAAATGTATATCATTACTCTGTACCACAGCCTCTCATCAGCTCCTCTTAATATTAATCCCTGTCACAAAAAAGTGAGACATACAAAGGGTCTTCACATTTCTCTGAAAGCTTAGAAGACAGGAAAAGAGGTGCAATCTGCTTTTTTAGAATGAGTTTACAGATGTAGACTTAAGTGGAAGTATAAACAGATTCATGAGCACACACACAAACAGGCGCACACAGGAGAGATTAACCTCTGTGTTGCAGCCGCATGAGTAGGAGCCGACAAGTGTTACTTCCACAACACATCTTTAGTTGCCTTGATATTATTTTTATTCCACTTCGGAGTCAGTCCTTTTGAAATCCTCTGAATGTGACTGCTGCATAGTGTTTGCTACACTCCGCTGCTCCGCACCGCACTTTGTTTTTGCACAATTTCTTTTCATATGTCAAATTAAAGGACACTATTTGTTTCTCCAAATGAATGCACCTGCTCGCCAAAGATTTTGTTAAGCGGTTGAAGTGAAGGATTTTAATGGTGGCAGATTTCTTTAAATGGTCCCAGAGAGAAATGATGTTGTTTCAGCACTGGAGGATGTATCATAAAACTAACAAATGTACTAACAAAATGTAACTCTCTGTACACTGTACACAAGATAGTTATATAGGCTAGTTATACTATCAGAAACATTTTAAACTGGTATGTACATTATTTGGGTCAATATGAGGCATACTGCAGCTGTAAAAACTGGTAAGCCGTCAATATACAGTTATTAATATTTTAACATCTAGGCTTTATATTCCACATATTAAAGGAAGGTGTGTGTGTGTGTGTGTGTGTGTGTGTGTGTGTGTGTGTGTGGGATTTAGTAGTATCTAGTGTTATAGATGCTGATTGCAACCTCTTTGACTCACCCTGTTCTTCCTAGCTTGAAGGAGAAACTACAGTGGCCACAAAACACATAAACAAATACAAATGCCCTCCAGAGCCAATGTTTAGTTTGTCCCTTTTGGGTTACCATAGATCACCTGTAGGTATAAAGTTCATCCTGAGGTAACCAGATCATAACACTTCTTGTTTTCAGGTGATTATAAACCAATGAAAACAGTGATTTGTGTTCTATTTCTGCCATATTCTGTAAATTGAAGCCTCTAAATCTGACCTTTTTTAAGAGTATGTAGAGCTACAATATGTAGCTCTAAGGTATTCAGTATTATAAGGTCAGATATAACATACATACATACAACATCAGAGCTCTGAATCAATGTATTCTATTATATAAACATAATTATATAATTTAGTCTATTTATATTCACTTCTCTGGATTCAACATAGTATTAGCACTCACCACCAGTAAACTCGAAGAATTCAAAGGTATGTGCTTCCTTAAAAAGTTTCTTACCTCCGTTTTTTAACTTGCCTTCCAGAATATTTGAAAGTTCCAGCACATCTTCTAAATCTCAATGAATATAAATGCGAGTTAGAAGGATCTCTCTTTTCTAAAGTTTGCCACCATCTCTTTCATCTCCATCACACTGAGCTTCAGGTGAGTCTTCCTTTACTAGGTGATGCAACTGTCCCCTCAGTCTCTGTACTTTCAGTCCTCCCCAAATCTTCCCCATTTCTCATTCTCTTGTGTTTTTGTCTCCAAAAATCTGGAGTCCACGTCTTGCCCCATGGGCTCGACTCTCCAGTGTCCAGTGAGGGAGATGATAAAATGGTAACACGTTTCTTTGAACTGGTAGGTGGTATTTGATGTGCTGTGAGGAGCATAATATATGATGTATTTGATCTAGCCAGCTGTCGGTTGCCGGTCCATGAGTTCTCTTCACATCCTTAGCCTTTGTAGTTTGTGCATCTGAGAGTACGCACACGCACACACACACACACACACACACACACACACACACACACACACACACACACCCTCACACTTACACACACCTGTGAGCATGTGCATTGAAATTCAGGTACAAAGGCACTTTCTTAGATATTTAGCCTAAACTTTAAACTCACATGTATGTTACACACAGCATTTATTTATTCCTCTGATGATAATGAACATACATGCTTAATGTCAAGTCTAGCCACAGATTTAATTTACTTACAGATAGTTTTGAAGAGGAAACGTTGTATGTTGCAGTTATAAAAGTGCTTTTTTCTTCAATCAGTGATTATTTCTGTTACCCCTTTTGTGAGTGCACTACAAACTGCCTGCTGTAGTTCGTATTCAAGTTACATGAATGAAAAAGTCAGAAAGGAGAATAAAATGCCATATCCGATGCCTCCCTCCTGCCCATTACTTTACAATTAGTGTTTTGTTCGGTTGCACTGTGCTCTTGTATTCCAGTCCTTTCCTCACGATATCTCTCTGTCTCCAACTGATTATCGAGAAACTGGACAGACCTTTAATCTCCTCAAAGGAACCAATATTATACTTGTCTACTTTACTCCATCCCTCGCTCTGTTTCTCGCTCACACATTTACAGACAAGCACACAATTCATGGAGTATCCCCCCACTCCCTCACAGTTGTGGCTCAACCTCTGCTCGCTGATTAACGGCCTGCTTCCCTCTACTGACATGCTACGTTCTTTAGCTCTTTAGCCGATCACAACAATGTGGAGGACCATCTATTTCCTCTCCTCTTTCTTCGACGCTCACTCTTTCTCCATTCTCTCTTGCTCTCTTTTCTTTGGGTTTCTCATTTTTCTCCCTCTGCTTCTTTAACTTACTCTTTGCTGAATACTCCTTAGACTTGTTTACAGCTAGAGACTCATCGTTCTATTTATTTTCCTCTTCTTTTGTCTGCACTTTGTCTTTAATGTATGGAGTTTTCAAGAAAGATGTTGTGTATTGCATCTGGCTGTGCAGCACATACAGTTACTAGATTAACTTCAAAGGAAAACACAGCAAGTTTCCCCTCTTTGGAAAAAAGAACAGAAAATATGTGCGAACATTGTGCACCAGGCATTTATTGAGTTTCACGTATTTCTCAGTAATGTCAGTAGTAAATAAGAGTCTTTACAATGAGCTTTTCATCTTTACACTGTGGAGCTGACTGGTGAAATCATTTCACACACTCAGTGCTGAAGGTCTTTGTCCATTTCTGTCACCTGAATTTGGAATTTGGTTTGATGATTAAAATGGAGTTTTCTGTTACATGCGGCTAGCTTAACACACTTTGAGGATTCTAAACAATGGAATACCTGAGCAGTGTGACATGGTAACCGCAGTATTTTCTCTGGCTTTTCTCCAGATTTCATGTGCACAGAACCGACTGCGTTAGTTTGGCCTTTTCTCCTTGGTGGTGCTGAATTCCAACTGGTTTACTGGAAATGAAATTTACAACTTTATTTACATTTCTTTGCCTTTGGTCTGGGCAGAACTAGGGTCAAAGTTGGTTTGGGTTTGAATTACATGTAGATGTAGCAGAGAGAAAAATGATAGACTTGGATGGAGTTAAACAAATATAATTCAAAGATATGCTAGAGTTGAACCAGACTGAAAAGTTCAACAACTTCACTTTCTAACAGAAATGTACAAGTGACAAGAAGGGATTACTGCAGGAACATCCTGGTTATGGATATGTTTACCGAAGATGATTTTTTATTTGACCTGTCACTTGTGCACACAACACTATACAGCGACAAACCCCATACAAACAGCTGGTGTCTGTTGTTACAGTTCATGTTTCTACTGTCAGTCTGGGAACACATCCATTTGCTATTGGTGGCCAATAAACACAGATTGTAAAAGCACTTGAGCGTTTGCTTGAATGCAGCAACACCACAGTTTCTGGGTGATTTAGATACAATGCAAATAGAACTATCAAAATAAAAAGTAACCTGAGAGCCTGGGCTGATCTAACATCAGCTTTAAAAAAATGAATCAGGAGAGGAAGGAAAGAGTGCTAGCTTTGTTCTTTTACACTTGGAGCTTTAGCAGATTAAGGCTCATTGTTCCTAACTGAATAATCTCACTACAGCACCGGCTGTCCGTGTTGGACCGTTGTTATTGGAGCAAATCAACTTTTCAGGGACTGCCGTCAACAAATCCTAATTAAAGATGACACAGCGGTCCCTTAGCTATTATTGTGCTGTTGGATGTTTTATTTTCATTTCCCTTTCACTCTATGTGTGTGTATGCGTGTGTGTAATGAAGTGTGTAAATTGAATCACTTGAAGGAAGAGGCTGACCTTCACCTGTCCTCAGGTCAAACAATAGTGGCCCAAACTCATATTGTCAGGAGCATGTGGCGAAGAATCCTAAGAGGTCCAGTGTGTGTGTGTGTGTGTGTGTGTGTGTGTGTGTGTGTGTGTGTGTGTGTCTTTTGTATTGTGTGGAGGCCATATGAACATGAGTAGGTTAGTTCAGACACTCATTGATCATAGGGGTCTCCACTAGAGCGTGACATTAGTTGAATGTCAGTGGAAAATGAACACAGTAGTCTGGTGATGAAGAGGTGGATAGCAGCACCTTTAAGTGAACATGTGGCCCCACCCACATGGTCATGCATCTCTATAATGGCCATTATTTTAATGTGTTGGCCTTGCATCATCCTATAATGGTTAAATATTGATGTAAAGCAGCCGTTCTCCAACTGTGGTTAAACCTTGCTCTAGTGGTAGGTGGAGGAATAACAAATTAATAAAATACTACTAAATAAATTCAACTGGCAAACTATGAGTTCTACGAGGGGTGTAATTTCAGTTTTTTCATTTGCTGTAATATTTTGTTTCAGCATCAGCCCGCTATGCACATAGTGCATGCACATATGGGGCGGCTGTGGCTCGGAGTTAGAGCGGGTCGTCCACTAATCAGAAGATCGGCGGTTCGATCCCCGGTTCGATCCCCTCCAGTCTGCATGTCGAAGTGTCCTTATGAGATAGTACATAGTCTAAAAAGTTTAAAGAACATTGATGTAAAACATTTCAGGACTGATCATCCAAATGTCTATGCTTCATTATTTCTGTCTCTTACAGCGTATTCAAGCCAAACCAATCCTGATTTCTAATATCAGAAACCATAAAACACTTAAAACAGTCAAACAGATTGATATTGATTAATGTGTTTCCCCTGATAAATACGTAACTATCGTAAAGTGAATCCTCCAATGAGTAAACTATGAATAAATCTAAATATAAATAGTGCTGTGTTCTATAAACATACAGTAAGCCTAAGAAGTCCCTAGTTGAAGTGTAAGTGGAGGAATGATGGATAAGTTCTGAGAATCTGACGGTGCATTTTAAAAGTGTACAAAGTTAGTTATGACTTGAGGATGTGGATAAAATCACCTAGTGAGCAAGCTGGAACTCTTCTGCTTCGTTTGCTATTTCATATAAATATTAATCACCTTTTCTATCTGGGGATAGAAGGACTAAAAAAAACATTGCGGTGAGCTTCATATCTAGGAGGGAGGACGAGGAGGAGGAGGAGGTGGAGGAGGAGGTGGCTGGTAGGTATCGGTGTGTGTATGCACACAGTATGTGTGTCTTAGTGTTTGTGTCGTCCACATCCACTCTCACACCTCATAAGGCAGATTTAGACTGTTCCATATGGATGACACTCATATATGACAGGTCTCTCAGTGCATCAGAATGTAAATGCGAGCGGTTATGTGTGTGTGTCAGCAATTCTTGAGAGGCACGGGAAAGTAGCTTTGTGTGATTGTCCACATATTTTACATTCAAAAAATGTTTGGAGTATAGGTGTGTGGTGGAACATGTGAAATGTACATGTATTGCTCTTTCTTTTCTCATTCCTGTTGGTTCTGTCAGGGATGTCAGCTGAAAAACGAGTTTTATTTGCATGCTTATTTCATTACATAAAAGCTTTCTTTCCAAAATGTTATCGTCTACAGCCATCTGGGGGAAATTTTCCTTGCATAAAACTAATCACTATTCCTTCAGTATTCGAAACCCCGAATGACTGCACTCTCATAAATGTAATTCTCGGTTTTCAAGATGGATGATAATAGCTTTCTGTAATGTGCTTTATTGAAATAATACCATTTGTACGTATAGTGGGGATGTCATTTACAAAGTAAAGTCTTCATACATATCTCTTTCCAGATAATTAAAAATGCCTTTGTATCATCACATGTTCTACACACCTGTCCTGCATTCTTTTTTTTTTTTTTTAATCTTTTCCCAGTGCTGTTGAATAAACGTCAAGGATAATTAGTCACACTGGTTAATTAAAAGCATATTTGATTGGCTCAGGATGGAAAAGCTGCTATCGATGCCTTTGGCCCCCAGAATAAGAAGGGGCCAAGGTGAATCGTATTATTTTCCTTTTTGTCCTTACGATAAGAAGAAATGCAAGTTCAGGAAATCATGCTAGGAAATTGATAGGTTCCTCTTGCTTCTGCATTTCAATTAATCCTTTAGAGTTTGATATATTTTAAGACGATCTGTTACCTGCACCATTTTGCATCCCCAAAACTGAATTAAACTAGCAGCTTTTGAAGAGGATTATGATGACCAGTGATAGGATATATGATATGAAGGTGAAGGAATACCCTTATTTGTGGATGTCTGATATGGGATTATTGTGATCTACAGACTCTGTGTGAGGTTAAAGCTGCCTCTGTTATCAGACTCTAGGCAGAGATGGAGGGAAAGATAAAAAAACATGGAGGGTGGACAGGAAGAGATGGGATTTATGCTAACATGCTGGTAGGAAGGAAAAGGATTTATTCAGTCCTTTGTGAAGACTGATGCCATTACGCTAGACCCCACCTCGACAGCCTCTTTCCCCTTGTCTTTCGTTTCTGTACCCTGTCCCTGTTCCCTCTTTCTATTTACCTTTGTCTTTGGCCCTGACTACTCTGTGATCCCTTGGGCCACGCTTTTCATTTATTCTAGGCCTACACCTTCTTCAATTCCATCTCTCTCATGTCTTTAAGACTCCCTTTTTCTTTTTTTTCTCTCTGCTTAGAATCAATACTTTAAGCTGGTGAATGTGTGGCTGTCTCATCTTTTCTTCAATCTGCCAGACACTGTTAACTATATAAATACATTTAGATGTACATATTGAAAGCATTGGTCCCTACAGCTGAGATGCTGTCAGTTGCTCTAGCATGCACTTCATTATTATGGCTCCCACATGTGCCATCAGTCATAATGCTGCCTTTTACCACACACCACAGGACATCCAAGGCTACACACATAAACAACAAGCTAATAAGCTGGCCAGCTTTCCCCTTACTACGTAGAATAAGACTTGTATATAACACAGTGCCAGGGTTGGACCAATTCCTTATGTAGTTCAGCAGTTTAAATCAGTTGCCTAATGCTCTTCTGCTAAATTCTTTTAAAAGCAAAGTATGTGGCACTCAAGCATAATGATATGATTTCATATTGAACAGCACATTTTCTATAAACATTTGTGTATAGTCAATCAATTTGCATCTTAGATTCTCATTAACCACTGATATTGTGGTTACTGTACTGTTCAAGAATGACAGTATACCTAGGGAAGGGTGTATATTTCCATTTCTATATGGTATGTCCTATTTCACCATTTTGATTCTATTGATTTGACTATATTTTTGTTTTTTATTCTGAGCTCTTTTCCACCTTGGCTCAGCGGGGTGCTGAGGTAGCACCGATGAAAAGTGAAAGTTCCACCTGAAGTCTAAAAATATTTTCGGTTCATTATGACAATGTGACAGGACAAATTAGATTATGGCAGGCGGCCACAGTCTAGGTAATTAATGGGAAACATTTCATTTATAAATGAATAAAATCATCAAATCATCAAATAAAGTTTTATTGCAATAACGATCACAAGTGGATATTGGAATTGGAATATATTCTTTTTTTTTGTTGTTTTAATTCCTCAAATGATGAATCAATAATTTTAGTTAACTTCACTTCCAGTCGGTCTTTTTAATTTCAGTCTTCAGACCTACTTCTGAAGTTTCAGGTTTCATTCCCCAAAATTTGTCAGAATGATGACTGTTGTGTCATTAATTTGACAAGTGGTTTGGAGTATACACTAAGTGCATAAAAGCACAGAGAACTTTCAGTTTTCTCTTCAGTTATTACACTGGGAATTTCAACAATAGACCAATATAGAACCAATAGAAGTAAAACAGAAATTGGGACTGAGACACTTGTATATTATACTTCAGTCTGAAACCATGAAGCTGTAAATGATGTAATCACAGCTGATTGGATAATATTGAGCTTTAGTAGACAAACTATTTAATTTACTGTACGTACATACAGTTTCATCGCCCATACTTAATTACGTTACTTTAGCTTGGCATTTACTAACCTACATGTTCATCGGGTTTCAGCTAAGGGGTTGGTGAGGTTGTGAGGCTCACATGAGGGAAGATGGAACAGACATAGTCACAGTTACTCCCTCTACACATCAGAAGAAAATCACCCTGACACAAACAGTACCACCAATCACACACACACACACACGCGCGCACACACACACACACACACACTTTTTTGCCATTTGTCAGCCCCCTTCCTGTACAGTATATTTCATCATGGTGAGGCAAAGGCATTGCTAACATGCCAGCGAGTGCTTTCTCTTGTTCAGTGGCTCAGGGAGAGGGATTTTTTTTTTTTGCCTCTCCCTGTGACAGACTCAAGTGCTTCAATTTTCCCCTTGCTTAGAGAAAGTGACTGCACAGAACCTTCCATAGGCTAGCTGAAAACTGTTAGGCAGAGCTGGTTCTGCAGAGACTGTGCTGGACCCTGAAGGTGGATCATTGGATGGTTAAACTGGGGCAAAACCTCTGAGCTTGTTCAGGCCTGCAATTTGAGGGTTGGCGCTTTGTTCATATGTGACCTGCTCTGTTCACTGCACCATATATCCAACACACCCTTAAAAAAGCGGTTCTCCTAAAGCTTATTCACTCTGCCTGACTGTGACTGAAAATGATCCTCCACAGCAGCATCCATCTGGCAGCTCTATCTTCAGATAATATTTTAAATCTACACAGACAGGTTTACAGGTTCTCATATGTAATATGTTGCTATGCCCAGACCATCTCTCTGCAACTTAAATTTTTAATGAGTCACATTTCATAAGTAGCACTGAAACTGTGTTACAAATCACTTTGGTCCTCAAGAAATAAGTTGTAACAATGTATTCTAAAATATCAAACATTAATGTCAATCGTTCAGAAGGAGACTGGAAAATTTTCATCCATGCATGCTATTTTTGTCTACAGCCCAATGCACGCACAGCAACACAGTGTACCTAAGAAACTCACAAAGCTATGACAGTCTCACCTGACAGCTCTGATTTATTTAGTCAACCTCCACGTACAGACCCCAACAAAGGCGGCTAATAAAAAGCTTTGTGTCCCGTCACGTCTCTTGTCAGAAGTTACACTTGAACACATCACCAAGACAAAGTTGGTTGCTCAGGAGTTAGTCTTGACTTAAGTTAAATATTAATTGCCTAACCTTGTAGCTTTGTTAAATGGATTGTCAGACTTTTGATGTTTCCCTACCACTTATTGCACTAAACTCAACAGATGGCTGCCTCTAACTGGTGACTCTAAATGGCCCCTAGGCGTTAATATGGGCGTCAATGGTTGTTTGTCTCTATGTGTCAGACCTGTGATGAACTGGTGACTTGTCCATTGTGCACCCTTTCACCCAATGTCATGCTGGAAACGGCTCCAGCCCCTCACAACACTGATAAGGTTAAGCGGTTATGGAAAATGGATGGATAAATTAACTGCCTTTTGTTGGAGTCATACATTAATTTTGCATGTCACCTTTGTCTCCACAGCAAAGAAGACATGTGCGACCACAGACTTTGCCTGTAAGAACGGACAGTGTGTTCCTGCTAGGTGGCGCTGCGATGGAGAACCGGAGTGTGCAGACGGTTCAGACGAAGCTGATGCAATCTGCAGTAAGTAGTCATACAGTGTCGCACTGACAGACAGACAAACATGATTATAGACAAACAATGCCACAAAGGCAAACATATGAAGACAGACGGAGGAATGGTCATGAACATACATGTAGGCTCATTTGACATCTCAAATGTATTACCAAGTTGTATCAGTGTGTTCATTCATTCATGTATGTGCATGGCTTTAATGAAGTGAAAGACGACTAAAAAATATGATTTTTCTAAAACACACCAGCGTGATGCAATTGTTTTGTTCTTTTTACAGTAATAGAATTGTGTTTGCCACACACACATGCACACGTTTCCTTAAGCATAAAGAACTTCCAAGGTTGCTTGGTCTCAGTGTGTCACATTTTTCTGCACTCCTGCTAAAGCTGCCAACCCTCTCTTTCTTGCACATTGCCTCAGAAAATTGCTTTGAGTTGCTTTTTTTTGTTGGCTGCACCATCCGATGCAAGACATCCATACATGGTTTGATCAAGGTCGTGTAGGGCAGAAGAGGGGATAAGATGCCCGCTTCTTTCATACTATTTCCGTAGGGCACCTTTGGAAAAGTGAGGATTAGAAATGCTCTCTACTTAAAGCCCTACTGTGCAACTTTTCTACCATAAAATAACAGAATTTTAAATAATTTTACACCCAGCACCCCGCATGCCTACAGTATTCTTGCTTTATGCACTGGGTACAGTCTCTCTCAAAAAGTACATAATGCTTGACAAGGCACAGTCACACATCACCAAATATTTCACTGATTTTGATGAAACTAAATCATATAGTATGGAGAGAAAAAAAAAAATTCTGCCTTCCCTCTGATGTCCTGCAGCTGCTGCACATCGACTCTCTGTGATGTACATGAGTTACCTGATGTACAGTAAAGTTAAACTGCTGCAAACTGTAGCTGCTTTTAGCTAGTGTTAGCTCAGTATGTTAGCTGGGCTGCCTGAACTGTGAGCTCAGAGCACCAGGGGAGTGTTAGTGTTCATAACGCAGGTGTTTTGGACGGTGTTTAGAAGGTTTTCAGGGCCAGAGCGGGGGGTAACGCTGATCAGGAGCGTAATCAGTGTTGTGCCAGAACCGGAGCTGGGTAAACAGGCACCGGACTCAGCAGCTTCTATATGCATAATGACAGAGGTGAAGAGTCCAAAGGACATAGACGGAGGAAGCAAGATGAGAGTAAATCTGGGATCGACTTTTAGTTGATGGCGAGAGCTTTGTAAAATAAAAGGCTGAAAGACATATATGGATATACAGCATAAGTAAATATAGTAACAAATGCACATGTACAACTGTCCATATGTACAACAGTGGTATTGCACTCTGACTAGGGGTGCTAAAATGTAAAAATACCAATTTCTACCTAATGTCACTTTGATGTTTAATTTCTCACAGCTCACATGATGTTAAAGCTTGGGTTCTCTCCATGCACGAGTGTAATTATGAAAAATGGACCCAATCCTGTAAACAGACCTTACCTGTTACACTCTTGTTCAAAAGGTTGGCAGGCAGCAAGGGCGCTTGCTGCCACAATTATGAAAAATGGAACTTTGCCCACTGTGATTATTGGATTTTTTAATCAGCAGAGGTAACCCACTATTTACAGGTGGGGACCTGGAATGAAACAAGGTGTGATGCGGTGATGAGGGTGATGTGGTATGGAGAGGTTTTACACAGCGTATGTCTGTGTAAGGATAGTCAGAAAGAGAGTGATGAGACTGAAGAAGTGCAAGGATACTGGAGGTTTAAAAGGCTATGAAAGATGTGAACACTGGAGGGTTTTTTTGTCTAAATGGGAGGTCATTCACTGGCTTTTGGAAATGTATGTTGGAGGTTAAGTTAATATTCTGACATGAGGCTTTTCAGAAGCTACATAACAGAGAAATTGTTAGGTTTATGAACTTTTTGTTAAAGGTTCAGAAAGGGTCCACATCAAAACGTCCCAAGGAGAGTAGAGTCTTTGAGTCTCCACAGACTTTTAAAAAATTATTCAGTGACCAAGTGAGAAATGACTTGAGAACTAATCTTCATGAAATGTATACTGTTTGCATATATATTCCTCAAGAGTATAAGATGATGACTGCTTTAGGTAAGACTTGAGAGATAAATTGATGAATTTTGGAGAAGCTGTGTCCCCAAATATCATTATATCAAATTGCTGAAAGTAACATACTACATAAATGACCCAAATTCATGTTGCCAGAACTACACACAATCTGCCATTACCTTTTCACAGCAGAAAAGTTCTCATACAGTTCTCACACACTCTGTTCATTCAGACTACTGTATTAGCACAGCCTGGACTCCATTGTCAGTTGTAGTGAAACACTTTTTCAACAGAGTTAAGGTACAATAGAATATTACCTACCTTGAAATTTCCAAGGGCATGGTAACTTGAATTATAAAGTGCCTCACACCAGTCCAAATGGCTGTATGTGATCACATCTGATGAGCCTTCAAATTTGATTTGTATTTCATCTTCTAACCCATACTCAAGTTGAAGAGTCGGAGAAGTAAATTGAAATTCAGTGCCGTTTCACAGAATTTCACACATAACGGGTGTTTCCTCCAAAGACACTGAGTCACAGAAGAGCAGAGCAGAACTACTAGAGGCCAGTCTTATCACAAAACTTTCTATAAAGCTGTAACTACAGGCCAACTTCTATTTGCAATTTTTATGAAGATTATTTTCAAAGAGGTCATCAAAGAGCCCTTTGAAGATCCTCAAAGTAATATCTCTGAATGGTACACGCCAAGGACATGTGTGTGAGTGCGTGTGTATCTGCGGACATGCCTATAAAAGGTATGAGCGTGCGTGTGCCCATATAAGCATGTATAAAGCTAAAGTCGATGCTTGTATTTAGTATTCATCACAAGGTGAATCTGTAAGTCATTTCATCAGATTAGTCGACTTGTGGTTAAGTCTCATTATGTCTAATCAAGGTCAGACGATGTGAGAGCCTCTCTAACTTTCTCAGCCACATTGATCCTCACGGCTGTGTGTGCATTTGAGTTTGTGTGCGTGTAGCGGAATGTGTGCATGCTGTGCAGAGTATAGTGTGTGTGCAATAGGTGAAAAGTATCACTAGAATGGAGCAATATGGGGGAGAAAAATAATTTACTGTTATATACATCTTTAATATATTGATATTGATATTTAAAGTAATTTTTCTGTACTTTTCTCAAAGAATTAAGCAAAAGTCTCGTATTTTCAATGATGCAATGAAGATGATAGTAATAAACAAAATCCCAGATTGGCATTTTCTACCATGTCATTTAAAAAATAAAAAAAGACAGATTAATGGAAAAAAAACACTGTTAAAAAATCTTTAGAAAACTGTTCTTCCAAAACATATTTCCAATCCTGTCTCTACCACCACCATCTCTCATCTCTATCTTCAGGCTTTCTAACTTGTTAATATCACACAGATTCATCTATATTTCTGTCTCTTTGCTCTGCCCTCACACCACAGCCTGCCATCTTGTATCACATCCTCTTGTCTGTCATCTTGGTCTTCACTGCTGTATGTCCTCCACTTTCTGATCTGAGTTCAGTTTAGTAATGCCTTTGATTGAATTGATTTCCCTGGGAGGGAATCGATGGGCTGATCCCCGAGACCTCTGGTCGACTGCTGATTAACTATAGACCACCGATGACGGCTCTGAAAGTGCACACACACACACACACGCACACAGTCTCTTTGGGAGTTTTGTGTAATTACACATCTGAAAATGAATCTGGCCCTGGAGGGGATTCTGGAGAAAATGCTCAATCAGATGAGTGGTGGTTGTTGCATGAAAGAAGGTGTCTGCACACAGTGTTCTCCACGCGTCTTAAGTGCAGACATCATCCCTCAGTAGTAGCTGTGGACTGGATGTGTACTTCCACATTTCAAATAGTCTCCGAAAGTTCAGTGAACTTGTCTCTTAATGAAAACATGCATATATTTCCTCATCGATTTGTTCAAGTATTTAAGTTTTGATAATTTATTGTTTCAAAATTTGATACGTCGGCAATCTAAAGCCTTTTTAGTGCAAGAACAAGAATAAAATATGTTCAAAATTTACAATCAAATGTCTTAAAAGCATTAGCACACACACAGGCAACAAAATAATCAAGTTAATGGTGTTTATTTTATATGAGACAAACTTTATTTCTGAGTACCAGTTTTCACTTTGCATGCTTTTACTCTGTAACAATAAACATCCTCTTGCACTTGATAATGGATGTGAAGCAAATGAATATTAATGACAACTTCTTAAGCTGTTGCTGTTTCGGCACTGAATGGTTCATTTTAAGGGTGCTTCAAATTGCCAGAAATTCTACCTGATAACTTAAAAAGCTGCACACATTTATCTGTTTCGAAAAAAATGACTCATCATTTTTGGCCGTTGGGTCATCTGTAAGTTTTTGCATAACTATTTAATTTACATAATGTGCTTCACTGTGGTGCTCATGTTCATAATCCATGTACCAGTCATCAAAGCTTTGATTTCCTGAGGTCTAGACATTACAAAGTCACTATCCATTTTCTCTAAATGGCATCAGCAAGATCCTGCAGTTTGACAATCAGTGCTGATTAGAGGAGCTGCATCGACTCTCAAGCGTTATTTCTCCATCTTTATGTGTGTGCACTCTTTCGGCTCTGTTGCTGCATATCTACACTCCAGACATTAAAGTGAGCCCTTCTCGCCACCCAAGTGTCTCTGTGTAGATAAAGGTTAGTGAATTGCAGCATCAGCCAACCTTCTTCAGCCACATACTGGACCAAGATGTGACGCTCCTTACAGTCCCCAGTCAGTCCAAGTGATGCTTCAAAATTTTGCTATTAGAGAGAAAACTGTTGAAGAGTGCTTATGCTTTGTATTGTTTGGAGGATGTTTTATATCTATAAAAGAAATGTAATCATTACAAGTCCACTCAGGGATATTTCATAGTTGGAGTCTTTGCCAAAGACTGTTATGTAAAGCCTCTAAACTCATTGTGAAACATAATGGGAGAAAACAAGACCAACACAAAGGAGAACTTTGATAACTTTAGAAGTCAAGTAATCTTAAGTCACTTATTGCAGTAGAAAAGTATATTGAGATAAAACCGAGCAAGCAATCTTACTATTTCCTTTGGTTCTGCTATTATGAATGCTCTTCAGTGGTAAACAGTGTTAAGTACTGTACTGAGCTGTGTAGTACTGTGGCACATCTTATGACGCGTATCAAGCGCAGCCCTTAGCACCAATATGAAGCATTGCACTACAGCGTGTAGACTGGATTGTGGGTCCATATAGCTGAGGATATTTCTCTTATTTTAATTAAAACAGCAGTGATAAGCAAGCAACAAACCAGTAATTGGTCTGTAATCAGGCCTGCATTATACTGAAATACAAAACTTCTAAAAAAGAGGAGGCTGGAGGAGGAAACAGGAGGCTGTACATAGAAAAGAGACTGCTATTTTACATACACTGTTCAGCAGCAATATATTTTTAGATTTTCATTTATTTAAAAGATAAAAGGGCCATTTGGTTCTTTGATATGAACCGAACTGAATAACATTCTTGTCAAATAAGTCTGAAATTTTATGAGTATATCATTACACCTTGCTGTTTTTAGTGATCATCTGATTACTGTAGATCTTTTTACCAACTTGCTCAACACCACAGGGCATTAACACCGCTATGATTTTAAACCTTGCTGCTTATTTCATTCCATCTGATGAAACCCATTCATCTAAAGACACAAACTGTCAAAGCAGAGCCTTTCATCACAGCATGACTTCTATCTTACTTTTTCTAGCCTTGATTTATAGAGCACATATTGAGCCACTACTGACTTCTTCAGTTTCTTTTTTGCACAGTAATTCAAGTGAAGACAAAACTATAGTGAAGATATTGAAAGTGGACAGAAAGACAGCTAGAGGACATCAGCTACTAGCCTTGGTACAGCTTAGTCAGACAAGTATTGTAGCTTCTGTAGTCTGAAGGTTTACAGTATAAAGGGAGGAGGAAAGCTACAGTCATGCTGGCAGAATGTTGACAATGAGGATATTACTGATGACAATGGTTGCTCTTTGACTAAATGCTCTAACTTAATACTCTCAAAACTGATTGCTGTTGTACGTTGTGTCTGTCTTGTTTTAAGTTCTAATTTTTACCTGAATTGAAATTCAGTTTGGATGCAAAGCTTGTAGTTATAGTGCTATTTTTAGCTATGCTAGCTGCACTACTTCTGTTTATAAGGTAACTATTTTTTTTCATAAAAGTTATTATTATTATTGTTTCAATCAATATTTCAGCATGTTTGTGATCTTCCATGATTTAGTGCCACCAACAGGTCAGGTTGTTACCTGATTTGCTGGACTTCAGTCAGTGTTTGCATCAGTGTACTGACAAATGAATGCTAACACTCTAAGCTGAGATGGGTTTCACGAAGATTAATCATTCAAGTATGTTAACATTGTTATTGTAAACATAATTTTAGCAATTAGCTCAGTTAAGCGATGAAGCAAAAGTGACACATTTGAAAATGTGTCCAAAGTAATTAATTTAATCAAAAAGAAATCTGATTTTTAATTATCAGCACTCTAATACATGTACCAGCTGTGATACCAGCTGTCCTTTGTGAGTAACTAAAGTTGAAAACTTGAACTTGTATAACATTCCCCCTTCATCTCTCTGTCCCTGCTGTCATCAGTTCCACCTGCTCCTGTGTACTGAGGTGGGTTCTTCCTTGTCCGTGTCTGCAGAGACAATAGGCAGATCCCAGCATATTATAGCATAGAGGCAGAAGGTGTGCTAGTTAATTATTTTGGAATATGAGCAGGGAAGGATTCAGTGAGTTGCATTGTTGGGCTGGCTTCAATTTCATGCTTGAGGCAGTCGTAGTGCCAGCAATTTCCCAGGTGGCTCTCTCTCCTCTCTCTCTCTCTCTCTCTCTCTCTCTCTCTCTCTCTCTCCTCCCTCTCTCTCTCTCTCTCTCTCTCTCTCTCTCTCTCTCTCTCTCTCTCTCTCTCTCTCCCTCCCTCTCTCTCTCTCTCTCTCTCTCTCTCTCTCTCTCTCTCTCTCTCTCTCTCTCTCTCTCTCTCTCTCTCTCTCCCTCTCTCTCTCTTTATCTTTCAATCAAGTCAAAGTCCAGTGACCCGCTATCCAAAGTGCATGTAATAAATACAAACAGATGCAAATCAGACAGCAAAAGACACACTCCTATGAAGTTATTGGTTTATTATTGTGTGTGTGTGTGTGTGTGTGAGTAAACATTCTGAGGTCACTCTGATCAGAGTAGTTTAATTTGTCTGTAGTCTCTCGCTGCATGTTCTTTTAATGGAGAGCCTCTGTTGCTGAGCTGAATTTCACTCTGGCCACAAAACACACACACACACACACACACACACACACACTATCTGTATGCCTGACTTTCATAGTTTGAATCACTCACTTTCTTTTTTATCAGTAGATGGTCTAAGGTGATTCAAGCTCTTAAAATCATTGATTCAAAATAAAGTTGTTCCTTTAACTGTTAGATGCTCTGTATATTTGATTGATGGGATTTGTTTCAGTGTCTTGTACCTGTAGTTAAAAAGTCAGGCTAGTCAGAACAGACAAGGAAGTTTTAACCACCAACTGTTGGACAGCTCTCAAACAAAAGCTACCCTTTAACGATCCCAACCAGCCGTAAAACGGCCTTTTCTCCTTGCTTTGATCAGGAAGGTTCTGGATTCACCAGGCTCAGTAAGAACTTCTCCCCTCATACCACTGGATTCCTAAATGAGGACACTGCATCAGACTATTTATTCTTTATTCACTTTTTTTCTTGTCTTTTGTGGTCACTTGAATACAGAGGTTTCACTAAGGAAAATGTGTTTTATAAACAAATTTAGTTGCAAACAACTATGTGTTGTCTAGGGTAGTGTCATAGCAGTTTCTCTGCAGTCTCAGTTGCAGTCAGTGTTGACTGCAATCAGCTCCTCTCATGTAATCTGTGTTTTTGACAGTGAGTTTAATGTCACCGTAAGTTGCTGGGGAGAAAAAGCAGGCATTTAAAGGTCATCTCCCTGTCTTCCTCTCTGTCTCTCTCCCCCTCTCCTCATATTGTGAGCCCATCATCTCAGCCTCTCATGTGCATTGTTCTGCTTATCTTGCTAAATCTCGTGGCATCTCATTAACCACAAATGTCTTTACCTTGATTTATATCAGTAATAAGTTAAAGTGTATTGATCCCTTAAGGAAGATACAGAATAGCCACCCGGCCACAAGAAATACAACAGTCTATTGGCAAAAAAAAACAAAACAAAAAACAAAAAAAAACAGATCTTAAGCTGCTAAGTGATCACGAATATTCTGCAATAATGACCTAATCTGAAATTCCCAATATATGAAAATCACATTATTGATATTACCCTCATACAGTAGGTGGCTGAATCAGTGGTACGGTACTTTTAGTGAACCAACTCCAGGTACCTGTAAGATAACGACATTTATAATTGAGTGTTATGATTTCTGGAAAGTAAACAATTAATTAGAATCATGGCTTATAACAGCCACTTATCACACAACATACAATAACAGCTGCTGATTATGCAAATGAATTTTGTATTTTTTTGTTTGTTTGTTTTTTATTATTAATCAGATTTTAATATCACTGAACATAGACTTTCATGCTGTTGAATTAATTGGGAACCATTCTGAGCCCATGTTTACAAGTTCTGTTTTATTCTTCACATTGAAAATTTCTGATAATTTTAATATAAATTCTATATCAATATACATCATTTTCTGATATCAGAAGGCTTGTTGGACTGTGTTTGCAGGGTTGAAACAGTTGTTTACCTCAGCTTGCCTCCCTTTGTTTACATCGTAACATGGTAGTCACACCAGAACCTCAGCAGCATCAGCCGTGTGATTTCCGTCAATTCCATTCTTCCGTTCAATTGGTGACCCTTGCTCTTGGCTGGTACGATTGATTGAGTGGTCAATATGTTTTGCTCTCTCAAGGGCGTCTGGTGGAGCTGCAACAGCCTGATGGGATTGTTTTTTGCTAGTGTTTTGATCATGGTTGTAAAGGCCCATGCATGATAACGTTTCATAACACAATTCTGTTTTCAACTGTTCTTTTCCTTACACACAGATTCAGCTCTTCTTTTTCTTCTTTCTATTTTTTTTTTTGTCTCAGAAAAATTGTGTCACTGGATCTGATGTGGTACCCAAAGCAGACTCAAGAGACAGGCGGTTTAATGGCAGCTCTTTATTTGGTCAGAAGGCGGGCTTATGTTAACAAATAAAGCGTGCAAATGGATCTGGTACTGTTGGCTAAGGCAGGAAAAGCTGTAAAAGAAAGGCAGCAGATGGTCATGACAACAGGTAGAGTCGAGATTAATACTAGGAACTAGAAGCAGAAAGGAAAGAAAAGAAAAGAAGATGTAACCATGACAAAAGCATGTATCACCAGTAAGGTGGTCCAACATAAATTAGCAGTACTGAGAGATGTATGTTAAATATAAAACAACTCTTTGTATAATCATTCTTGTGATACAAGAATTGGAGCACATTTGTGACAGCAGGCCTCAGCATAAAGCTTCCTTTTTTTGCTTTAGCACAGTTGATAAATATGTAATATAAAACATATTTAAGATGATACCCCCGAGCATGCAAACAGACGTGGAGTTGCTTTTTCAAACATTTTCTGTTACTTTCTGTATTTTCCTGTGACTCAAAATTAATTGTGCAGAAATTGTTTTTCCCAGACTGAATCAAAACTCTGATGTTTCAGGCCACTAAACTTGCTGGCGTGTAATCTATCTTAGTCCCTTTATTCAATGACTTTGAAGGCAACTTTACACAGCCAGTAGCTGTCTCATAATATTAGAAAAGTCCATTCAGAAGCCTTCAGAGTGCTCAGCTCTCAGATAATTCAGCTGCCTGTTTTAATCTTCACACCCTGCCTTTGTGCCCTGACCCAGACTTTGAATAAACTGCCACAGAGGAAATAAGCTCAGAGTTCCCTGTCAAGTTCCAGCTCCACACTCCTGTGCATCCCAAAGCTAGAGGCCCAATCTCCTTCTCCGCTCTTTCCTTTTGTTAGCCTGCCTCGCCTGAAATCTCTCATTAGTTGAGATGTGGCGTAGCCGCAAGCGATATTTTAATGCCAATGTGTGTACTAAACAACCATTAAGAGGGGCCTGTTGGAAGAAAGTGGCAATTTCCTGAGGCGCTGGTGTTGCGCTGTATTTCTTCCCCACGGCACTGAGCAGGCCCACAGTCTGAAGCGGTGCTAATGGTTCCACAGTTAACCAAGCCCCTTACTCTGCTATACACAGCCTTGAAGTGAAGAGGGAGATACAGTGAGAGAAAAAAAGAGAGAGTCCACTCCAGTTTAACTTTGCAGCAGCGTCTTCATGAGAGCCTGTGAAAAAACAAACTGTACTAGTGAAAGAACACATTAGAAATCTCGAAAAAACATGCACACACATTCCACCTGTTTCTATGCATATTTCATCTTGTGCATTAAAAACTGTTATTTTGAAATGACAGAAAATGGAAATTAATGGAAATATCATTTTAAAAATAGATTGTACACATGACTGAAATTGAAAGGTGGTGTATCAGAGAGCTCAAGGAGGATGTGATAAAGACTGAGGACAAACTGCATCAGCTTTTTCTGTGTGTTGTAAGGCATTCACATAACATTGTCACTGTTGTTACATGCAACAGGGTGTAGAAATAATAAAAAAAGAAAACCCCACAAGGTTCATGTTGATCAGAGAAACTAATTAATTGACACTGACTTACATTTTACTTTGCCGAAATTTGCACATAACCTGCACAATATTTTGATAGCAACATCCTCTCTATCTGCTATCTTTGAATCTTCTTAAATCTTTGGACCTCTGGCGCCAGTATGGAGTCACTATGTTTCATTTCCCTCTCTCCTTGTCTTGTACCTTCCCTCTACTTTCTTCATTCAGCACCTGCTCTCTCCAGATATTTTTTTCTCTCCTTTCTCTTGACTTTGATCTTTCTCTCAGCATACCCCTCCCACATTAAGGCTGCAATAATAGAGAGATCAACGTTCCAATGAACTATAATCAACACTAACCTTCATTTAAAATGTAATCTGATATTAACCTAAAACGCCCTTTTAAGTAAATTGGATTCGCATCTGAGACAAAGAGGAGTGGAGTTGGCCTGAGCAACATTCAAGGCAAGATATGTAACAGGTGACGCTGTCCTCCAAGTCAAACTGCTCATTTATTTAAGCCTTGAGAATTCGAGCAACTAAACCAAACTTAAGAGTCCAAAAAGTACACAGAAATGTGTGCGTCATTGTTATAACCTCACTTTCCTCTGGAGACATTACTGAAATATTTACAAAACCTGGTTTAAGTAGCAGATTTGCAGCTACCCCTCAAACATTGCACTCATTAGCAGTGAATTGAACACGAATGACAACATTTTGATGATGCCAGCACATATAGCCATCTATGCATCCATCCGCAGTGCTGATGAAAATCAAAAGAAATTAGACTACAGTGAAAAACTACAAGTGACCTCAATATAGTAAACTGGAGACTGAAACTAGATTATGACATTGGTATTTTTGCCAAGATATTGTCGTCATTGCCCATTCATAACCTGCCTGTCAAACTGTTCATTTTCCATGATTGTGAAATAACATGCTCCACTTCTCCATATGCAATATAAGCATCTGCAAAATATACATACTCATGCATTCACATATATTATGTACCCATGCTTCAAACAACCAAACACACACACTCGATTGTGCATACACAAATATATGCTAACCATCCTTATACTTAGAGTACATACACATGTGAACACATGCACTTTTAACTCATGCATGTGCATACATGCTTTATACACACATGTATTCCCTTTCAAAAATAACCCACATGAAGTAATTGTGCCCAAGAAGTGAGTGCATGGTGGACAAAGCATTATTTTCATGCACATTGCAGTGATGTGTGAGTGTTGTACACTGACTTAACACCAATGAAAAGAATTGTCACTGACCTGTGAAGCTAGATTTTCATCTCATGTGGGCCCATCAATGTTTTTTATCCATCTTAACTGACAGCAAACACTAACCCTCTGAGACAAGCTTCATGTCAAGTGATGCATTCAGCTCTCAAGGAGAAAAATCATTCTAGAAACTGTGCCGAACAATGAGGGTTTCTCTATTTTTTCCCAAAATTGTCCAAGGGTAAGTACAGTGGACACTGAGTACCCTTTAGTCAAATTTACCTCTACACAATATGAGAGGGGAACCAGTGAACACTAGAATGTGTATTAAAGCTAATAGTTACACAGGTTTCATATTTTTTGTGATTATTGCTCATCATTTAGTGTATGAAATGTCAGAAAATGGTTTAAAAAAAATCTATTCTACCCTTTCAGGGTTGTGACATCAAATGCCTTATTCATTCATTCTTATCCGAAGTGTAAAACCCAAAATGTTCGGCAACCATAAATGTCACAAAGAGCAAACAAGCAACTAATCTCTCATCTGAGCTGAACAAGATATATATATATATATATATATATATATATATATATATATATATATATATATATATATATATATATATATATATATTTTTTTTTTTTTTTAATTTTATCACTACTTTGTCTTGAAAAAATATTGATTAAAATAGTTGTTTATTTATTTATTAATCAGCTCATTGTTTCAGCTGTAATGTGTATTTAAAACATTCTTTCTTAGTGAAAAGAGTTATTTTTATTACTCTTTAAACTCCCTGTTGCCTGACCAGAAGTCAGCTATAGTAAAATCAGCTGATAATAGTTAGAGAAAGAAATAAACAGAAGGTAACAGCATTTCAAAATGTCTGCTCCTTGGAGTCTTAACCCTGGGATGGTGTATATTCCTAATGGGTAAACGCACACAAATATACACACAAACTGTTACGCCCCTAAACTTAGCTCAACAAGCCTAGGAGAATAAGACCACCACTTGGAGCGAGGTTAATTAGCATCACCGTGACGATATGACCCACTGCAACCGACCAAACCATTAGACTTGCAAAGTCCTTACAAGCCAAATAATTGGCTGATCCATACATCTCTGGTCTTGTATGAATCATTGATGCATATGAGCGCTCTGTGAGCTCAAAGCTCCCCTGCCTCCTGTCCTTTGTCTACCCGAGTCTTTTCTTCTCCTTTTTATAAAGGTTACAGCTCAAAAGGAAAAGCATTTCATTCACACTGCATGCAGTGCAATTCCAGTGCAAGAGATTAACTATGCACCCTCTACAAACCTTCCACATATTTGAATGAAATTTCAGACGCTAAAATTAGAATATATTCATTACGGGCTACTCCAAATCTCTGCTGTGTAAAATGCAATGCAGCCCACGTCTCTAAATGGATTACAGTTTAACCTGGAGAGATTTTCAGTTTTTCTTTGTGTGTTAACGTGCGTGTATCCTTTCTTGGTGTAGAGTTTGTACAAATGTTTAAGAGATGAATAAGTCATGTCTATTGTGTCTATTGTGTGTGTGTATATGGAGGCCCTCAGGTCACAAAAAGCCGCAATTTGATCAGATTCCAACCGAATACCCTTGTGTCTTTCTCTGAGTGTGTCTCTGTAGTATCTGCCTCTAATTGCCTTGCTCACAGTTAGTCCCTGCATTGATATTCTTCTTTCTGTGACCGATATCTGACCCCACCTCCCCCCTCTTATCTCAATCTATGTCCTTTTTCTGTTCTGCTTTGTTCTCTACGTCTTATCTTGTACATCTTTTTTACCTGTTTCATTTATTGTCCATGAATCCAGGTTAATCCAGGTAACTGAGGCTAAAAATCTAACATAAGACATGAGCTTGAGACATATTATTCTTAGTCACATGGCGTGTTTTAAATTTAAGTTAAATATCTGAAATTTTGTATTATCTCTATAAAGTGGGCTGAGTTACCAGGATGGCCCTGTACACGGGTGTGTATTGATTCAAGGGATGCCTTGGCCCTGTCTTTATTGCAGAGTAGCCAAGCGATAAAAGTTTACTGTTCTCAAGCAGGCATTCACCAATTTACGGTGTAACCTCATGGCTGAAACTTGAGTTTAATTATCCTATTTCACAGACGATCAGCTGTTATGGACCCCCTGTTAGTTTAGATTTAATTGATGATGTGTCAAACGTGCAAGAAAAAGTTCAATATTCTCATTTTCACTTACTTTGTACATTATTACACACATTATCACACTCTGTTTCTCAAGATGTTCACGTTGCGTCCTGCTATAAAGTTTATAGACATTCTCCCAAGTTGATAGTTAAAGCGAGAATAAGATATCTGACATGTTACCTGTTAAAAAGAAGAAGAACTCAAGGGTTAGGGTACATGTGGAGCCAATTGATATTCTCAGCAGTGCAGAGGGATAGGGCATTCATAATATTCCACCAATGTGATGAGACCATGTTTCTCAGGTGTTTGCATAAAAAGATGTTACAGCAATGGTACTTCATCAATCAGTGCTGTGCTGTCTGGAATGCAGGGGGATTCAGTGTACCTTTAAGCATTTTGAATTCATTCATATTCAACTATAATCCCTGGTGTCTGCACAGGGTAAATCATCCATAAACCTCCATAACTTTCCATTTAACATGTGCCATATTATCACATACGCTCCTCCCATGTGCTCTTGTTTTGACATGCTGTCTCACCAAGACTTAAGGATGACATATATTACCCCCCGGTGTCATACACACGCCTCATAATAAATAAATTATCTCAGCATTAGCCTGCAGGGATATAAGCCATCTCAATCAATCTCCTGAGAGGCTAGCTTTGATGTTAGGCAGGCAGCTAGAGAGTGGACATAGCACTACACTACAATACTCCAATCTCCTCCCTCCTCGTGAAGGGAAATTAAGAAGGTAGTTAATCAAAAGTTCATTAGCATACAGCGCCTTACTCAGTCCACCCCATACCCCCCTCATAATAGACACTTAGGCAGACCCCGTGAGTAGAATAACAAGTCTGCACCACTTCTGGTTGTGAACCTGTTTCAATTAAAAGACTGTGTCGTACCCCATGTGCCAAATGAGTTTTCTGACCCCAGGACCAGCAAAACCTTCTCAGAATCAGCAAGAATTTTAGAAGAAACTTATTTTGGATAATCACTTAAAATCTCACTAAAGATTTAAAGATTTTGTACACATATTTTTTTTCAACAGCCAGTGCAAATTCAGGCTGTGCTAGTTCACGTATACTTTGTAACATGAACTTCTATTAATGCAGTTTGGATAACATCTTGAGGTTAGTCAAAAAACTTAAGTGAATCCGGTTTACAACATTGATGTTTTGCATGTCATCTCTAAAGGGTGGTATGAATGTATTCAATACAAACACAGACTCATTAGTATGATAATAGAGCATTTCATTGGCAGAGTATTCCTTGGTTTCGTGCCATAGTGACGATTCCAGGTGTCTTCTCACAGCACTGCTCCTCTCCATCTTGATCAGTCGTAGCAGCCAGGTAGCAAAATTTTGCCCCATTTAATTGAACTAAGATTCCCCCTGCCACTTTGTAATGCAGGGTCATACTGAGAAAACAGCCTTGCACGCTGACAGGCAAATCACTGCTAACCCAGGGCAACCATGAAAAAAAATGTACAAGTAGGTTATGCCATAATTAAAGGGCACTGCATCTAGTTTCAATTTGAAATCAGATTAAATTGAATTAGAAATCTACAGAGAATCCTGTGCCACGGAAATTTAAGTTGAGAGAAAAGGTCTGACCTAGTCATCCAGCCAATTGGGTTTGTTTGATTTACCTCAATGTAACCTGGATACATTCACTGACCGCCCACGCTTGTTTTGACCCTATTTCGCACCTCTTTCCATAATGCATTTACCCACCTGGGAGCTGCTCCGGAGACGCCGTGTCCAACCACCATCTCTTATTGCTCACCACCAAGCAGCTCCACTGGAGCATGGCTAGCATCAGTTCCTCAGCTGTTTTTCACTGTAGGCCTTGGCAGCATTCGAGCTAGCTGGCTGCTAACAGCCCAGCATTTGTGCCTGTGCCTCAGGAGTTTCATAGCCCATGAAATATTCATTCAGTACAAAGTCTAAAGAATAGCAAATTCAGTTAAATGCCTATGACTGGCAGCTGAGATTTATAGCTGTATGTATTTCTGGTTATGTATGTATGGGTGTGCACAAGTGTAGGTGGTGCTTGCCTCCATGAATACAAGTTTACAATATCTATATGTATGTGTGCAAAGATCTACCATTGTCATTGTTGTATGTTGTTGTATATTTTGTAAAGCTGTGACCTTAGTAACCTTGCATAGTTTTCTGTGGTGAGAGCTGCAGTCAATATTGCACTTGGCATGGAATATGATTATAGTTGGCAATATCTTTGCAGGCAGACGTGTCCCCAGCTTAGTGTCGATAAGTCCATCAATGCTTCACAGTCCCTCCTCGGACGCTGGATACACCTGTCAGCATTTAGTGAGGGGGGAACAAAGAGAGAGGGCGCTCTATCTAAGCACTGACTTTCAGAAGTTTGTTAAGACTGCAACTTCATTATCATCACCATCAGCATCTGGATGATGTCAGGCAGCAGCAACCTTGATATAAAATTAAAATAAAACACTTGAGATGGTTCTTTTTTCTTCATGGTCACATTCTGGCGCTATATTTGTTCAGACTTAGATTTTCTCTCTTTACTTCCCATGTTTTTCTTTGTCTGTGCGGATTCAGTGGCTGTTGCTGATCATGTTAATTACCTTCATGTACTACCACTTATGTTTATTCCAAACAAACTGCTATTGCCTCTGCAGGCAATGTAAAACACATCTCTTACTTTGCACATGGCAATTTTCTCTGTGAATGGTCGACAGTACTCTGGCTGACTGAGGCAGCAAACAGACTGAATGAATTTATGAAGTGGAACCATTATTGTATGATATCAAAGCCGAACAGACATTTTAATAGTCACAGATTATGACTTAAAACATATAATAATAGGATTTAGAAATTCTATTATTAGAAAGGAAGGAATTAGAAATAGTCCTTTTCATTAAGTGAAAATTATTCCCCAATGGGATGAAAATCATCTCATTGATTTTGTCATAATCAATGTCAATGGAGCTCACTGTTGTTCTTACTTGTCTGTATATAGTCATTTGATTGGCAGCTGATCCATGACTCTACCCTTTCTCAACTCCCAGGGCCTGAAATGGTCAGGGAGACAAATTACATCCTTTTAACCCAACTGTCAATCAGACACTTAGTGGGCTGAACCCCAGGGCGTGGGTGTCTTTCTGTTTTCAAGTTCATAGTGAGTGAGAAAGAGTGAGAAAGTCTTCAACAGTAGCCCTTGGGCTCTGCTGACCCACACAGACTCACACATACACACAAGAGACCCGTGTTGTTTTCTGTACGTAGTGCAGTATCTAAGACACACACCAGCACACGTTTCAATTGATTGAGCAGTAAGCCAGATGTCAGACAACTCACTGGTCTCATTCCTCACTTTAACACACCTTCCATCAATTTTCATACATTTACCATTAACCACATAGTGCTTGCTCGTTCCCTAAACAGGATTTGCAAGGCATTTACTCTTTACAAGACGGGAGAAACCTAATTTAGGGGAGACACATTGGAAAGGTGCTCACAGGAGATTCTGATATTCAGTAAGAACAATATTGACCAGGGTGAAATGGGAGGGTGGTAGTAGTCATCCAAAAGGTCAACACCAACAAAAGACAGAGAAAGAGGAATCCAAACCACAAACCTGTCCAGTTCCATAGAAGGAGAAAAAGCAAGTAGCTGCTTTTTGAATTGTGTAGAACCTGGCAATGTAGGCACACAGTTGGAGAAAATCCTGGCAATCACTACTGGCACACTATGGGCTCCCAGCACCCCTCCATGAGGGGCAGCTCTTGAATGGCAGCAATTTATTCTGTAATGTTAAAAATAAAAAAATTAGAAGAAAGAAATACGGCATGAATAAAATAGAGAATAAGACTGAAACGGGTGAATCCCATAGGAACAATTGATCTGTAGCAGCAACAAACACACACACACACAGAGGCTGGTTGCCAAGAAGCATTCTGGTGGTCAAATATGTATAATTGATAGAGTTGAGTTTGACACAGCACTGTAATGTAATCTGGGACTAGAGTCCCTATGGTGTTATAGTGTGTGTGTGTGTGTGTGTGTGTGTGTGTGTGTGTGTGTGTGTGTGTGTGTGTGTGTTTGTGTGTGAGTGAGAGAGAGACAGAGAGAGAGAGAGAGAGAGCTTGAAGAGGGAGGCAGTGGGGTGTGTGAGGCAGGGTGAGGGAGTGTAGTGCTTTGCGGGAAGAAGGGACAGGGATTTGCTGTGGGGACTGAGTGTAAATTTGATGTATTGGACGGCTGTATTTTTCCTCCATGTACCAACCCCACGGGTTACACATGTAGGAACAATGGCCTTCTCTACTGTAATGGGCTTTTACCAAGAGGGACCACTTTCTCACTCGCACTCAGTGTGTGTTTGACAAAACTGTAACATGTGCTTTCCTACATTAAAAACTAAGTTTTTATTGAATAAGGCTGCACACATGAAAGAAAAGTCTTTCTAATGTTTTTCAGTTTTACATTGTTTGTGTTTGCTTATGTGATTTATTCATTAATTAGAACAATCTTAATGATAAATTAAATACATTAATTAATCCTACACCACTTTCCAATTGCAAGCATTTCCTTAGTTTTGCAATCTGAAAATCTTTGTCAGTTAGAAGTCAGTTTTTTCAAAAAATGAAGAAATTTGAAGATGCCACTTTGAGCCTGAGATGTGCTTTTTTTTTGACATTTTATCAACCTTCAACAAACAAAGAAAACAAACTGGTAGACTGATCTATATTAAAAAAAATAAGCAGTAACCTTGTCTTTGCAGAGCTCTGAGTATTCAAAAAAGTGCTTGTGTATTTCATGTCTTTTTTGCATTGTATACTGTGTTTTTGCGTGTATTTTCTTGGCTTTGTGTCTGCCTTACACTGTTCCTGCTTCTTTGTTCCTTTGTCACTGTGTGTCTAGTTTAATTGCAGGCCTTTCAGGGGGAATCGATTTGAGCAACAAGATAACTAAGTTATCAAACTGTTTCATTGACTGGCTGTCCGTTCTCTCTCTATCTTTTGCCTCCTCCCTATTCCTTCTCATTTTACTCTCCCTGTCTTCATTCTCTATCCCTCTTTGCTCCCTTCCTCTTCCATCCATTTCCCCCCAACTTCTTCATCGGCCGTCCATTTTCCTTTTCCCTTGCCTTGTCATCCCCCCCTCTGTGCTCTCCCCCTCGCTGTTTTTCACCTCCACCCTCCTCACAACAGGCCGACAGACCTGTCCACCAGAGAAGTTTGATTGCGGTGGGGCTGCCAGCAAATGTGTTTCGTTGTCATGGCGATGCGATGGAGAGCGGGACTGTGAGAACGGAGCAGATGAGGAGCAGTGTGCTGCAGGTAAGTTTGTGTTGGGTGGAGGGAAATGTGAGATGGAGGGGGCAGAAGAACAGTATTTACTTTGGTCTTTATTTGAAGTCAACTTTAGTTTTTTCTTTTTTGTTGTTTTTTAAGATCATTTTTTAGCCTTTTTAGTAGCAGCTGAAAAGTGGGAAGAGAGAGAGAGAGAGAGCAGCAAAGGGCCATGGGTCAGAATTGAGCCCTGTGCTACTGCGGCAAGGACTGAACCTTTGTACGTGGGGTGCTTACTCTACCAGATGAGCTACCAGGGCGCCCTGACTTTAGTTTCTTATCGCTCACTGCAGGAAAAGTCTGAAAAGCATTAAAGTAAATAGTCCACATCTGTTGCACAATTTGCAGAGTTATCAGAGGCACAATAGAACATAACTGCCTTTCTTTTATTTAAAGAACTTAATTACCCAGAAATAATTTGACATGAACTGCTCTGTTCTGTCACTACTGGCTGTTGCAGGCCGAGGTGATGAAGAAAACAGTTTTGCAGTAGGTTTAATGATCATTAGTGAATGCATTGTTGTCAGTACAGTGTTCCATTGGTGCCATTTGTTTACTACATATCAGCGATTATGTAGAACTTGTATTTTTCCTGGCTGCTCAACTGAGATTTTAAAGGAGACATTGCGAAGTTGTGATGTCGGAAGTGAGAACCAGAGAGAAGAGAGGAGAAATAACTTCAAAAGCTGAAGGTGCCATGTGATGATATTTCTAGAAATGTAGTATTAAGGCATTGTTTCAGTAACTGTGTTGCACGATGTGTTTTGACACAAGTTTTCTTTCAGACCCTTGGGTGATGATCAATCCTAAATTCACATTTAAAAGAATACTTTTGAAAATGTGGATATGTGGCTTTTGCCCACCATGAGGTACACGTAGAAGTTTTCTAGTCTGTCACCTGGGTCGTCGCATATTTTAAGATTCAGTTAAAATCAAGTCCAAAGGAGTATTTTTAACTCTGCGTCATAGCTGCCAAAAAAATAAAATGTTTCATCTCTTCACCTTTTATTTATTTATTTTTTCTGTTATGTGTCTAGAGATGCCAAACACGATCTGCTTTTTCTTCCTGCAATCTTGTCCTTGTTTTTGGCTGTTGTTTGATGAGCTGGAAATTGGGAAAAGAAGGTCTCACTGCAGACTGGGAGAGTTGGGCCAGTGATGTTTCACGGAAGGGGAAACCAGTTATGTATCTTTCAAGCGTATCTTTAAAGGCGTGTCCTACAGTAAACACACGTGCCCTATGTCTACAAGGACTGGCATTCAAAGTCATAATAACACAAAGGAAAATACAGTCTTAGTTTTGAATTAAAGTGAAGTCAGTGCTCAGTGCGTCATTCACAGTGTGCAGAGGGTGGGGATAAGGAATGATATTGCTTCTATAAATCGTGTGGGTGTAGGGGTTGGTTAGTTGGAGGTGAATCAAATTTCTTCCTATCATGTACCCAGATATGACTATGGAAAAACCAAAAGAAATAATGAGTCATCAAATGCACTTAAACGCTCCAGATAATCGATATATTTCGACAAAATAAGCATTTTGCCTGACAAGACAACATGTTTTTGTCTTGGTTTCAATCATTTTATGAGACTGAATGTCGTATTTGTGCTCGTACGTGTTGTATATCTCAAAGGCTTGGCATGATTTATAGAAGAGCTTTGTGAACAGACACACAGTTACACTCACTTTGCTTCATTTGCAACAGACACTTTTGTATAGTCATATACACACACAGCATGTTATCCAGCCTAATTCCTCAAAGCTTGCATCAAAGCAGTAAAAAGGGATTTTCATCAGCATAAACATCTGGCCTATAGAGTTATTGATTTTAAACCTGTGACACACACACAGTCAAACATGCACATGCAGCATATTTTGGAAGGATATAGATTGCATGTGATATTTTGCCAATACTAAACCTGTTTTCTGTAGGCTAGAAAAAGCCAAGCCAATTTATATGTGCAGAAAATTTCATAATTTCTGTATAAGCATCTGTATGTGGGGGTCCTTATTAGAACAAGTATGACTCAGGCCATCAGAGTAATTACATTTTTGTGCAGTGAAGGTAAAGTCTTTCTGGCTAGTTGTTGTCACGTTTGTCATGGAAAGGAGATGAGTGAATGTAGCAGGGCAGAGTCCTCATAAGAGTAGGATTACAAGGTTGTGTGTGTTTGCGTGTGTGTGTCTGATGCATCTCAGTTCCCATAATGTTACCATCATCCCTCAGGCACTGTGACATTCGTTCATTCTCATGCTTAAAGTGATGCACAAAATGCATGTATGCACACTGGAAGGACGTGCCCATGCATGTGTAATTAAGGACACACACACACACACACATACGAACATACACCCTGTAAGATTGCTTCTGGATACTGTTAAATTCTCTCTGTCTGTCCCATATATGCACAACCAAAGATGTGTAAAGTAGTAAATGAACTTTACTCATTCCAGAGGCAATTTAGATAAAATTATAACAATTTTTTAATTATTTTTTAATTTGGAGTTGTGCAGTCTCATCACTTTGAATGACCTTGGGGTAGCCTGGTAATCTAATAGCAAATATCTTTAAAAAAAAAAACACCCACAGGTATTTTAAATACTGTTGTTAAGCTAAGCTCACATGGGTACATTTTAAGCACATTGCACGACCACTGTTTTTAAAGGTTAGTTTTCACTTCACTTTCTTTCATCCTTTATTTCTATTGAGGCATCCTGTGCTTTGCAACATCGTGGATTAAACGTCATCGTCCACCTCGAGTCATCCCTTCCTCTGCCTTTTCTTTTATGAGCAGCTATTTTTAATTTTGATGAAGTATATGAGAAGCTCATTGAGTTCTATGTGTGTCAGAAACAGTTGATCTCATTTGAATAAAGACAGACAGAACTAGAAATAGAGATAAATAATGCAGGTTTGGCATAATCGTCATCATGTCAAAAAGTGTCCACAATATTTTGCCAGAATTCGTCCAAATATGATCAAGCCTACAACCAGCTTGCCTAATGATGAACAGCTCTTGAAAGATTCAAGTTTTGCTAATATAAATATTAATAGTAAATGACAGTTTTTTGAACGTTTGCATCAACCCCGCTGATGCAAACACATGAAATGTGCAATTTAACTCAATTTTGCGACATTTCAAAAGTAGTGTTCTTAACAGGTGGATAGAAACATGTCTTCATTCCTCTTCATCTCTTCATATTTGCTTTCCTCCATCCAGTCTTCATTTTCTCTGAATCCTTCTCTCTGTGTATCTCTCTGTGAGTTGTTAGAGTGCAGCCTGCTTGTACACAGAGTCATCACATTAGGGAGTTTGTGGTCACGACCTAATGAAAACAACAGCTGCTGATTTAGTCATGTAACCTGAGCTGCATTTTTCACATCGAGTACCATCTCTGTCTCTCTGATGTATGATATAAACTTCCTCCTTGCTTCCCATCACAGGCACCCACACTTTCTTTTATTCTCTTTTAATTCCTGCCTATTGACTGGGAGGGCAATCAGACACCATATGTGTTGTCCATTGCCTTTCATCTGTCTGACCTGTGTGAACCTCGCAGTAGAAAATAAAGTGGTTACTACAGCTGTGAAACATTTCATAGAGGCCTTGATGATAATTGATTTCTTGCCTGATGGTGAGTGTGGGAGTGTGTGTAATGGGAGGCATGCTGTTAAAATAACCTGTAGAGATTAGCTTTTGATCTATCATTTAAAGATGAAGGAAACGGTGATGAATATTAAGTTAACCTGGAATCCTGGCAAAAGGGCCTGAGTTATCACATTCACATGTCCACTTCAGAGGGCCACTCAATTAACTCAAAATCAAAATTTAAGTAATCCTCATTAACATGTAAACATGTCAAAGAAACAGAATTAGATGCATAACAATTACCATTTTTCTTTTTCTGTCCAAAGGCATCTTCACATTACCAGCAGAAAAACATGGGTCCCATGGGTCCTTGCTACAGTGCTAATGTTGCTAGCAGATAGCTACTGCTGCTTGTAACAAACTTAGTAACTGCATGCTAATATTTTTACCAATCGAATATCTTTACAGTGTATATCTCAGACCATATGTTATCGCACCATTCTGGAAATTCAGAAAGACAGAATCTGTTATATACAATAATGGAGCTGGTGCAAGCAAAAGCAGTCTGACAGCAATTGAGAATAGAATGCTGAATGAATAGCTCTGCCAGACTGATTTTCTGGTAATGCCAACATTTCTACAACATGCTATCATACAGGGTTATCAGGAATAGGCAGACACAGTCACCTCTAAAAGGCCTTTTGCAGGGTTTGTTGGGAGCTTGTGTATTCCATGCTAAATGAATTCAATTTCAGTTCAATTTTATTTACATAGCACCAAATCATGACAGAAGTTGTTTCATGATATGGGGACTAGATTGTACTCTAATATTATTTACAGGCACCCAACATTTCCCACCATGTGTAAGCACTTATTGATGGTGGCAAGGAAAAACTTTTAACAGGCAGAAATCTTGAGCTCATTGGTGGGCGGCCAGATGCCGCTACTGGGTCAGTTAGAGGGGGTGAAGAGAGGGAGAGAAGAGAGAGGGAAATTACTTTAATGGTGGCGTGATGATGGATGTTTTCATAAAGAATATTAAAACTTCTTTACTCTGCAGTGTAGAAAGTGTGTATGTGTAGTACTATGCCACCCACATGTACACATTCATTCTTTAATTTAACCCCGAGATAAGACACCTCCCTTCTGAATCTGCTGTTTTCGCCTCCGCCCTTTCAAATCTATTCTTTCATCCTCCCTACCACCCTCTTCCTCCACCTCTGATGGAGAGAGGTCAGACCCTTTCCTCATCCCTCCCTCCTGTGGCAGCTACAATTGGTGCAGTTAATGTTAATTAGGGCTGCTAATTGAGCATATCCAAATATTGAATAAAACATGCGTCCAAGAAGAGAGGGTCTTTATTACATTTAGGAGAGGCCTCTGAAGAAACTTTATGAGCCTTTAATTTGTGTTAATGTGAAATTGCGTTCATTTGGGCACACAGCCACTCCTAGCTTTGTGCTTGCATGCATCTGGGTGTGTGTGTATGTGTGTAAAAGACAATATTTTATGTTTGTTTAAACGGGGTGCTTACATGACGGATGGCCTCGCTTTTGTTTGCTGAATGCTAATTTTTCTTCATCTTTATTCTTCTTGCATAATTGAAACGTGTTCCTTACCTGCTCACCAATCAACCTTTAATTTCAGCCTATTGCACTGTTGAGGTGCTGATTCAGCGAGCGCAGGAATGATCCAGCTTGCTTAAGGCTGATCACCAGAGAAGTTTGCATTTCCACAAACCTAATAAGATCACGCATTCTTAAATGAGAACAGACATTCATAGGATTAGGTGATTTTCCCCTTACCTCTCAATGCATCACAATTGCCTGTTAATAGAAACAAAAAGGTGTGTGTCATTGTTGGAATTAAGAGGTTGAGTTCAAATCGTCCGCAAGCAAAGGAATGAATTCCCCTGTATATTAATTAAATGTATCTTGTTTGTTTCATTAGAACCTGGGGGAAAAGAAAGTGTTTTTTTTTGTCACAGAAACTCTCTTTCCCTGTTTTTAATCCTTTTATTCTCAGTTTGTTTTACCTTCTCACTGGGTCCTTCTTAATAATGCTCTCATCTACTGCATTAAGAGCAGCTTAACTGTATCACAGTCAGACAGGATATTTCTGATCCTTAGCGAGCTATGAAAATACTGTAATTGAGTCAGTCTGGATAGCACGATAATATATATGACAGAGCTAGCTTTATTACATCCACTGGCACTTACATACTGTAGCTGCCAACCTTCTTTCCTACTGGGAATGCATGATAAACAGCAGCCATTTAAAATCCTCAACAAACTAGTGTATGTGGTTTTACGTTCCTTTGACAGACATATGCAGACCTCACATATGTCATAAACATAGAAGCTTCCATGTAACAGATTTTGAAAAACATAGTATTTCATTTGTGAATAACACAAAAATGTGAAACGTGAATAGCTGCTGTGGCTGTAACTGATTTATAGTTTAATACGTTTCACTTGCAACAACAGTAAAGACACAGATTTGACCTTGTCCTGGACTTTGATCTGAAAAACTGAATCCGCTGTAGTTATGAATGTGATAGCATTTCGGTCTTCCATAGCCATTTAAAGGACTTTAGGTAAGAGGTAAATCTTCACTGTCCTCTCTATTTGATCTGATTACAGATCACTTGTCAATGATTTGAGTGCACAGAGATTCTCGACGGATTTCAGTGAATTGCATTCTCAGTTTTCCATCAGTTAATACAAGCGGTCAGATAAATCTGAACAATAACAGTGTCTGTGTGATCCACCTCAGTACATTGACATGATTCTCTTCCTTCTGTCAGAGTCAGACAGCAAAGCTGTTGACCCCTCCCCAATTTTTGGATGATTAGCTGGGCTCGCTGTATTCTTTATAGTTGCAGATGTTAGTTCAGGTTGAATTCAGCGCATTAGCAAGGTATTTAATTTTTGTGAGGCAGATTTTACACACAGTGTGCGTCTTGTCCAGTTTGTGCTTAAGCTCATAAAATCTGAAATGTGCCCAGATGTCTGCTTTCAAAATACTGGGCACATTTTTTTATCACTTGCTGCTGATCTCTGCCTCCTTCCACCATATCTCCCAACATATAAAATTAGCCTAATGTTCACCCATAATTCAATGCAAGAGCGATGTTACAACTTTTTTATGCACCCGAAGTCAACAATCAATATAACAAGGCTATAATTTTGTGTCTATCAGATATTGTTGCCTCTATATGTCCACTGCATTAATAATTTCTTCACTTTATTCTACAATCAGTACTTGCTACACAGACACTCAGCACTATATTGGTGAGCAAGGAACGTGTGATACATAAACAGAGAGCAAGCCCAGCTGACAGAGCGACAGGCTGAGCGAAAGACAGTAGTCAAAGAGGCTCCTGCAGTCCCTGGGGACCTGTTGCTCTTTTCACATCAGCCTGTGCTGCTGTTACATTACAGCAAGCGGCTGCTGGATCGATGCCCACCAGGGATACGTTACTTGGTGTTTTATAGCAGGGCAGAGAGGGCCGGAGGAGAGGGAGACAGTGTGTGTGTGTGTGTGTGTTTGTGCTGTGTTATCCTGGTTGCACGTAGAGGAAAGGAAGTGAATAAAGTGTCTGAAGTGTTTTGTACATAAAGATATCAGTTTGTTGGTTAGCTCAAGTGCTGTCAACACAGAGGAAACAGCCTAAGTGAACATAGTGAGACACAAACGGTACACACATCCCTTCCCCCAGGCGTCTACACACAGGCAATGTATAACTCCTTTAGCCCACGTTGCTGTTGGCTACAGTAAATGTAACTTCTATTCTATTATTTGATAACAGATCAAAAAGTACAATGAAGAGTCCACCTACCTAAAAAAATACAGCATGGGGTATGTGAGTGCTTGAACATTTGTGTATGTTGTGTGTGTGTGTGTGTGGTTTTTTTTTTCTTGCTTCACCCACATTTCCACTAGAAGAGGTGACTGCATAGACCTAGAGTGGAGGCCTCTTGTCTCAGTTCCTTTCCATTACGTTCTCCTTCATTTATAATCCTTTGACTGCTCACTCTCTGTGCGTAGGTGTAATGTAATAGAGCACCAGCACACAAACAGGCCCGCTGTGCGCCAGAGGCGTTTGCACTTGCTTTAGACTCAGGAGGACCATTTTCCACCAACGATAGCTTTTAAGAACGTTACTCATTCGTCTTTCACTGCCAAACCCGTCCTTTCCCCTAGCACATCACGTGGAGATGATGGCCTGCTTGTCTGCCAGTTGTCAGGGGTCCGCAACATAGCCCCAACGAAACGTAAAAAAGAAGTCAGAGAGGAAGGATCAAAGTGAATTCACACAGTTTTACAGACAAATGTGACCATTAGACTGCTTTTTTTTACCAGTCAACTGTACCAATTGTATGTATGTACAGTTAAGTCCATATATGTTTGGAAACTGAGTTTTGTTTTTTGTTTTTTTTGGTTGTTTAGCAAAATAATGAAGTTGGGCTTAGAGGGGTTTTTGAGGGTATTCGTATCCTAATTAGACAAAAGGTTTAGGAATTACAGTTCTTTAATATGTAGCAGCCTCTTTTTCAAGAGACCAAAAGTAATTGGACAGTTGACTCAAAAGCTGTTTCAGTTCTGGAAGAGCATCCTTTGGGCAGATGAAACTAAGATTAACCTGTACCAGAATGATGGAAAGGGGGAAAAAAGTATGGAGAAGGCTTGGAACAGCTCATGATCTGAAGCATACCACATCAACTGTAAAACATGGTAGAGACAGTATTAGGCACAGGCATGCATGGCTTCCTATGTTACCGTGTCACTAGTGTTTATTGATGATGTGACAGAAGACTGAAGCAGCCGGTTGAATTCTGAAGCGATTCAGGATATAATGTCCGCTCAGATTCAGCCAAATTCAGAAAGTTGATCGGATGGCGCTTCACTTTACAGATAGACAATGACCCAACATATGTTTTTAAGGCAAAGGAATGGAGTATTCTGCAATGACCAAGTCACATGCATGTATACACATAAAAAACATAAAATCATAAAAAAAAAATCATTAAATAAAAAAAATAAAATCAGTAAAGTAGATACCTCAGATTAGACAATCTAAAATACCCTGAGGAACAGTCTGTAGCCTGCCAGTAGACAAAGAGACATGCTTTTAACCGTGATCAACATGAAAAACATCAACTCTATCATGATGATAATTATGTCATTATCATACAGCACCCCTGGTAAAATACAGGATCACATGTTTATTGTAGAGATATAATCATCACACTTAATCACAATGACCTATTTTTAATGTATTCATAGATTTACTGCTTCACAATTATCGAGGGAATACAATTATTTTCCACTGCAGTGTGTGTGTGTCCATGTACGTATTTGTGTGTGTTATGTGTGTGTATGGGAGGGGGTGGGGGATGGTGATAAGATTTAAAACAGTGGAGCCACGATAACAAAGTGATGGCCGTGTCAAATTTTACATCCGATGTCTGAAATGGAATGAAATATGAAATGTTTGGCTTCCACGATGCATTCATGTCAATATATGCCTACATGTAAATAGAGACACACAAGCACATTCATCACACACCACCTGCTCACACACATACACAGACATTCAATCGACCGTGATTGCTGGTGAGGCAGTTAATATTCAAGTCTAAGCTGCTTGTAGATGACATAGTGATTGAGCTATTGAAATATCCTATTCTATTCAGTATACCATCCCTGTTGGGCTGTGTGAGTCTCTGTGTGTGTTTGTGTGTGTGTGAATGTGAGTGTGCGCAATCCCCATAGTCCCCACTCATCATGAAGGTGGTTAAGAGAAACTCTTTCCCTGGTGTATACCAATCAGGTTACATAGAGAGTTTCAGTCTCCCACTGAATTTTGTACCATTTTTCTCTTCATCTAAGCTGCCATTTCACTCGGATTCCCCAGGCTCTCCTGCCAAACTGCGCTGAGGTCTTATTTTCAGTGGCTTTTCAGACTCAGTTTGACATGTTTTTACTCTGAGCAAAGACAATTTTACCAGCATAGGTGAATAGCAAGTCCCTGGCATCTTGAAGTTGTAATGCTGTGTGGCTATTTTTTGAGATTTATTCGGTTTTATGAATGTATTGTTTATAGTAATGCAGTTGCGTGCTGGGGTCCAAAAGCACACCGGGTGTGGTGTAAATCTAGAATTGATACTGACATGGAAAAGGCTTTAATGGATTTACTGATGCGGAAATTTTTGAATTAAAGGTCAATTTCTGTCCATTTTTAATACATTAAGATTTTAAGATGTAAAATTTGATGTCTAAAAAATCGGCAAGCCTAGTTCAGATAGACCGTACTTTGCTGGAAAAGCCTAACAGTTTTGTTATTGCCAGCAAACCACAAATTGGCATAATTGTTGGTGGCATCTAGCAGTTAACGTTTGCACCCCCTCACTTGCCCTGCCCTCTCTTTTTTAGTATGAAGGTAAAACTACAGTGGCTGCAATATGTGTAAAAAATGTGAAAAGCCATATCTAGCAGCAGTGTTTCGTTTCTCCGTTCAAGACCAGTACAGAAACATAGACCTCCACATCCTACATCCCAATACAACTGAAGGTCTGTAGATATAAAATGTTCATTTTAAGGCCATAAAAACATAAAAATTCAGACGATTGTCCCCTAATTAAAACTTATACTTATTCATATTATATACAACTTCTGCCCCTTAAATCTGACACACTGGACCTTTTTAAGAAAGCTCATGTCAACGGTGGCCAACACCATCATCTTTTATGCATTCAGGAGCTTCAGCACCCAAAGATCAACAACAGCTTTGTGCACTACAGGGGACAGCTATATTCTGCAGAAATATGTGCACTCACAAATATGATAGAAGCTGCAGGTTTATTGAAAATCCAAAACCACATTACAGCCCACCCTTCATCTACTTTAAATATATTTACTTCTGCGTCTCATTTCTCTTTTTTTGTATCAGGATTTTTTGCATTGCTGGCTAAAGTGAAAATTATTGAAAACCAAGGTGTGTTCAAAGCAGTCACAAAATTCAGTCATTTTCAATGCCAGTTTGAAGAACTTGGCTTTGTTCCATTCAGAGAAGGTAGCAGATTTCACAGATGAAAATACTGCATAATGGTATCAAAGTAATAAATGTGCTGTTATTACACATTGTGCTTCTAGAGAATATGCAGTATGTAATAAAGTATGATTTATTATTATTATATATAAGTACTATAAATATTGCAGGCTCTAGCACTATCACATTTCTTTATTTCTGTCTTCTGTTCACATCTCCCAACCAAAAGATGACTGACATGTTAAAGGCCGCTCTGCCACCAATGCTCCGAACATGTATCTCGACTCTGCGCCTGCTAAACCCCGTGTGGCCAGGCTGCTGAAAGTGGATTTTTTCTGAAGTTGGTTTCTATTTGACAGTCAGTGATGAATCTATTTAGAATTTCACCTCTTTCCACTGTCTATCCGCTGATTCCATTAGGAAAAACAGATCACTTTTATGTTACAGCAAGTCGAGAGCTGAGGGGTTAGGGCCTACCTCTCTGGTGGTCACTAGTGTGTATGTATGCCTCTGTGTGTGTGTGTGTGTGTGTGCACATGCTCCACTAATGTAGCCAAAGCACCAATAAACACTTTGTGAGAGCCCTGGAGAGGGACTGCATGTCAAGTTGTCTGTCTCTGTTTTCACACAGACACACACTCTGGCCCTCCTGCAGACTGTATTGCATCAAAAGTATGATCTAAAACTGCCTCTCCTCCCTCTTGTCCTCCCACTCTTTCTTCCGCGCAGCCCCTCGCTGTTTAATCCCCAACCAAGCCACAGTCTAACATTTCTAGACCCGTGCAACAGACAGCCATCTTTTTACAGATGCGGGGATGCCAGCGCCTCTGGCACTCTTCTTCCTCTGATGGTTTGCTGTTTTAATGATATCAAGGGTAATGGTGCCTGATACATAGCAAATGCTACATTAAGTAACTGTCCTAAAAACACAAAACACGAGGATGTTTCTGAGAGCTGTAGAGTGCAAGAAAATGATGTGAAATCTGTGAATTCATAATGTGTGATAATTTCAGTGTTACTTTGATGCCATTTAAAATTGACACTCTCTAATTTTGTTCGTTGGTACCTCTAAAAAGACATGTTCTCAGGTAATTGCACACTGATTTCACCTTAAAAGCTGCACTGCCTCTTAATCCCCAGTATGTGTGGAGAAGTGGGTTGGCCATCATTAGTGAGACCTTGACAGAGAGCTTCCTTGCTGTTTAGAGACAGTGTTGCATTGCACCATTAGTTTCAATTGGTCAGTTGTCACTGTGCATGAAGAGGATATACCTGACAAAAAGTAATCCTGATTTGCACAAATAGGGTGAATACGTGATACATCACCATCACTCCTCTGCTGCAGTGCCCCTTGATAATACAGGATGGCCTTTAGCCTATTAAGATGAAATAGTAGATTGTCAATAGAGAGTTTTTTTTTCCAAGTACATGACATTTTGCCTTTGTTTCAGTGAGGGGGATCCTGCTGTATCCGGTGAGTTTTTTTTTAATGGAGAAAATACGTGACAGACCGTGCAACAACACTATTCTCAAGTTACCCCTAAAACCAGCAGAACTATTGGAAACTCCTCAGTCTACTGCCCAGACCCAGCTCAATATGAAAATAGTTTTGAGGCACTGGCACTGCACAGCACTGATGAAAACATGCACTGAAGTGTTGGATGCAGTTTGGTCTGGTATTTTAATGAATACTGAATAATTGAACAGAACTTTTCCCTCCTCTTTTGGACTTTTTTTTTTCTCCCATCAATCCTCATGAATATAGATGGTGATTTGTTTGCCATTACACTTGTGTGTCTGACAGTACAAGGCATGCTTGACTCAACACGGATTTGTTTTTTTATTGATGCTCTCATGAAAGATAAGGCATGCATATTGATGTTTCGTAGAGTAGATGAGCATGTCGCTTGTCTACTGTACGGCCCATTAAACCTACTCCGGACTAAAATGCCTTCAGGTGTTAGCGTCTGTTTTTAGCTGATTGTTGAGCGAGCGAGTTTCTAGTTAAATGCAGCATTTTATTCGCCGCCGTAAAGTAAGGGTTTAATTCCATTTCTAGTAATTAAACTGATCCGTGATCTTAAGCTTCCTTTTCTCCTAGCACACCTGGTGAACTGAGGTTTGTGACTGGTGGATGTATGTGGGCAAAAGTGTGTGTACGCTTGTGCACAGGTGTATGTGCTCCCACGTCACAGCTCAGTGGCTGACATGTAAGACCAGAGTCTGATTGGATTCCATGCTCCAGAAACATTAAACCCAGGGCTGTGTGTGTGTATGTAGCTGTAGCTGTGTCTCTGCATTGTGTGTTTGAATGTGTATCTAAGCGCAATGGATCCAACAGACTACCTGTATGTGTGTGTGTGTGCCTCTGTTTAAGTGTGTTCAGTAGAGATTACATATCTTTTCTTCTTTCTGTGTGTGTGTGTGTGTGTGTGTGTGTGTATACATAGCTGCTTGCTTTAGACTAGTCCATGCTTGAAGAGAGTTCAATTGTCCTTCAGATCAAGGTCAATGAGCTGTGCCCTATCTCCCTGCTCCATCTATTAGCTGTCCAGTGAAGGGTCTAGGGATGGATGGCTAGAAAGCCTCGACCCTAAGTTAAACACAATCACCTGCAGGTGGAGAAGGTTACTGTCAAGATGTAATCAGTTACAGATTACTGATTACCTATTTAAAATTGTAATTGGTATCCACTGGATGGATGTGTTTAATTAACAATCAGCAGTCCAGCTCCGTAACACGATGTGATTCCTCTCAACTCTCCTCTCAAAGCTTTCTTGGTTGAATTTAGTTGAACATCCATTATAAGCAATTTAAAGAAGTATTACAATTAGTTTTATTTTGAATTCCATCAGATATAGATTACGGATAGAGTTTGTTGACTGTAATCCCAACGTATTTAATCTGTTACCTGTCACATTTGACCATCCACCCTTGCTGCCTTTATCTGATATTAAATCTGCCTGCCTGCTGTTCTGGAGGTGGCTCCCTTTTGTTGAGAAAGGACATTTCTTCTCTCAAATCTATCAATGGATCTACCTACCCCATGCGCACCTCTGAGCGCCTGTCTCTTCTCCAATCTCCCTCTTCTCTATATCTAAGGATTGGCTTTGGTCCGTGTAAACCAAGAGACCGGCCTCACTGACTGATCGACCAAAGTCTTCTTGGCTTGTGTCAGCTTTGACGTGGCCAGGGGATAGGATCAAGAGATTGAAGTGACATACAGCTGAAGTGGCTCTATACTCTGTGTGGATTTGTGAAATTCACCTAGCAAAACATCAAATGTCAAAAGATTATATACATATGTTGATGTTTTAGGGCGGAAATATTACATCTGAACACCAGTAAAGCATATGACTGATTTGTGTCTTCTGCACACTATTTTTACAGTGTAAGCTGACTGATTTCAAGGGGTATTTTCTGGATTACCTAACAGGACAATGGGGAATTCCTTTATGACAAAAAAAACAGGAAGATAATACTTTTCTTCCAGCACAAACACCACTAAGACTTACAGAGTTTCTTGTAATGGCAGAGAATAGAAGAAGTGAAAAGATTTAAATATGTTTATGTGGTTTAGTGAACCCACAGAAAAGAAAAAAACAACATGCACAGAAAATTGAACTGGTGGGTTTGGGCAGATTATCTTCTCTGAAACAGAAAGCAACAGGGTTTATGGGAAGTTTGTCATTTTTACAATAGTTTAATATTTTTTATCAATTATTAGACAGTGTCCCTATTTGCAAAAAACATGCCATTTTAAAATAGTTTAAGAATAATTTACATTGATATACTGCAAGTAAAATCCTCAGTGTTATAAAAATTAGGTTTATACTGTGTCCAATGTCTTAAATCATATGATGTGTACATGAGTTCCTACTTCTCACAAGATTTGTTTTCACTTCTCTAATATGATTTTGTTGCTAAAGCTGTCAGGGTTAGGTAAGTTCAGGCTAATGTATAAATTGAAGAAGTCCAGAACAGAACGAGGGTCAGGGACAGGTCAGAGAGGCTACATTTAAATTGGGGAAATGCCAACTATTAGAGGAAATTAAGAAGACTCATGATGCTCTCTGTATCTTTGGGGGGGGTCCGAGACAGCCCATTAGAGAGTGTATAAGAACCAACTGTTAGAGCTCCACAGGGAGCCTTTTTCTCAGTAAACCCTTTTGTGTGTTGCACTGTTAAACGCTCCCTCTTGTACAAGAATAAATTCAACTTAACTTCGATACCTCGAATCCAGTCTTCCTTATTGAAGGGTCATTTGAAAATTCTTACAACACTCAGGGTTAGGGTCTCTTTTTTAGTATGACGGTAAAACTACAATGGTTGATAGGCGCTGAAAGGCGCTATCTAGAGCCAGTGTTTTGTTTGTTCGTTCAAGACCACTGCAGAAGTCCTCTTCCATGGAAGAGGACTGAAGGTCTGTAGATGTAAAAGGCTCATTGCAAGGCAATAAAAACATAAAAATCTTTATTTTTATGTTTTTATTTGAAAACATACTTTCGCATATTATCTTCACTTTCTGCCCCCTAAAGTTACCTCAATATAACTTTTGTTTACCTATATAGGTATATACTGTATATTGTGTTTTCATAATAATCAGATTTCTGTATTCTGTCAGTGTGACAGAAACAAAGGGAATAGCTGAAATGTGTACAGTAGGTATTCACGGATAGGAGAATAGATGCCGTCACACATTTTTGTAACTTTTGTAGGATGTTGAGGAAGAATGGCTTCAATGGTGTTCCTGTGTATTTCAAACTTAAGCTAAAGTAATTTTTATCCATGAGACACATTCGATAAACTGCGAGCCACCTGCCTTCTCCTCTAGTGGAAATAAAGCTATTCAGAGCAAACTATCTTTGTGTTGCTCAGTATCCCAATGGGAACCATACTGAGATGCTTCGTATTGCAGGCATGCTCTTTATTGCCAACACATCTGGCTGACCAAGCTTTCTGTCCCAATGAAAATCTCTTTAAAGGTCCAGTGTGTGTGAATTAGGTAGATCTATGGGCAGTATATGGCAGAAATTGAATATACTATTCATATGTATGTTTTTATTAGTGTATAATAAAAGAAAGAAGAATTCTTGTATTTTTGTTACCTTAGAATTAGCTCTTCATATCTGCAGAGGGAATGGGTGCTCTTTGACAGAGTCATCAGACAGTTGCACCACTATGTTTCTACAGTAGCCCAAAATGGACAAACCAAACATTAGTTTTAGATAGGGCCTTTTTTCATGGCCACCATAGGTGGTGAAGAGTGAGGCAAGGGGTGTTCAGTTGATTGTAACCTCACCATTGCGGAACATTCCTATGCAGATAGTTTGATTAGTCTGTTTCACAACACATAATCACCTTCTGAGATTAAAAAAAAATAAGATTCCTAATTTTGAGAGTCAACAAGCCTCCCACTGTTTGTACAGAAAATATTAAAATAATCATTTTATAACTTTACCCAAGTATTTGTTTGCACCTTATGTGACCCCCAAACTATCTAAGCTTCTGCCGGGGTGCTGCTGATGTTGTTTATGTGCTCATGTTAATTAAATTACTTAGATCGGATTGGGGATGATTAGCATGCTAGCAGTAATAGCTAGCAGGGAATCCAATAGCCGATTATCATAATGAGTCCCTTTGGCGCACTGTGTGGGTAGGTAAAAGACAGAGAGAGTAAAGCGGTTAGGTCGCTCACTCGGAGAGGAGAGTTACATCAAAGGACAAGTGTCTCTTTTTAGCAGAATACATGATTTAAATTGATTTGTCCAACCTGGCTGGAACTAGATAATGTCACTGCTTGGATATGGGAAAGAGGAAACAAGCAGTTTGCCAGTAAAACACAAACACAACAACACACACAAACTGTATACACACCCTCACAAATATTTCCCAGCTGTCCAAAGTCTTGAGATACTGTAGGTAAAGAAATAAACACATGAACTATAATCAGACGATCATAGTCATCACAATCACATAAATATACACACAGTCACCACAGGTGTTTCTTTCCAAACATTGCCACACACATAAACACACACAAATACTCATGGAGGGGTTTCAGCAGTGCGGCAGACACCTGCAGCTGTGCCCCCACTCTGCTTATTATACACCTGTTTCCACATACTGGACTGCTGCTGCACATATGCTTGCGACCTTCCGCTTAATGTGGTACGATGTCATGGTTTATCTGGTTCATCAGTGTAATAATGGTTTCATTTATTGATTTAAGGGGTTCAGATTTTGCAGTTACAGTCGAGACTGTGTTTATTTTTATTGAATAATACATCATTTGCTTTTCCCATGAGGCAAGATTGTGTTCGTTTTTGATCCTGGCTTTTTATCCCTTTTGACTTTAACAGTTAGGGCTTTTCAGCACAATGCTCATTAACTCTACATTTTAACACCAACACTGTCTTTCGTTCCATCTCCAGGGAAGAGGAGAAAGTCATATCGCTGCTTATATTTCCACCTTCCCAAGGGGTTTGAATATATATGCAGTCATAAGTTAACTATACCCAACCTCTAACTCTTTCATCTACTCCCACATGCACAACTTCTGCTTTCAAAAAGAGTTCAAGTGGCTTTATTTGACAGCTGACTATAGTTTCTTAAGTTCACTCTCTTTACAAAAGACTAATAATTACAAAAAAAAAAGTTATATATATTCAATCATACTTTTAAAATGAAAGAAACTTTGTCCTTCTATTTTTCATCCACCTGTCCAAATTGTCCTGTAGATGCCAAGGCCTGTCCCTCCAAAGATTTCCAGTGCCGTAACGGGAAGTGTGTGGCGCCAATCTTTGTGTGTGATGGCGATGACGACTGTGGGGACGCCAGCGACGAGGAGAAGTGCACGGCTCCCACCTGCGGCCAGCACGAGTTCCGCTGCAATGATTCCGAGTGCATTCCCGCCCTGTGGAGTTGCGACGGTGACCCGGACTGCAAGGACAAGTCAGACGAGTCCATGGAGCGCTGCAGCCGCAGGACGGAGCCCCAGAAACCACGCTGTCCTGTGGGCGAGTTCCAGTGCGGGAGCGGCGAGTGTGTCCACATGAACTGGAAGTGTGATGGAGACGCAGACTGCAAAGATAAATCAGATGAAGCAAATTGTAGTAAGTCAGCTGTGCAAATATTGTATTTATGTGGATGAGCTGATGAGTGTGTGGATAAACGTGTAAATGAAAGTTTTTATGAAGGATGATGCTGCTGTCGTTTTTAATCATAAGAAAGAAACTCAGAGCAGACTCAATTTATCCTACCAATAAGAATTTTCTAAGTTGCCACAGTATGATCCAGCATTTCCTCAGTACCATTATTGTTTTTGTCCAAAGACTATTGAAAAAACCCATAAAAGAGTCATAGCTTTGACATACTATTTAATTAAAACAAACATAGCCACTGTTGTTTATTCTGAAACAACTCTATGACTGCATTTCCAATCTCTGAAAAGTAGCCCTGACGTCACTGCACAGGCTCAGAGACACAGCTTTACTGGTAAATTACACTTGCAGCATTCATCGAGATGAAGGAATATGTCATCCAATTGCAATGTTATGGTTCTTTTATCTGATTTATCTGTGCTGTGGCACAGAGGCTACACGGTGCTTGTTAGGTTGTTGAGGATAAATTCATTCTTTTGTCTTTTGTTTTTTTTTTGTTGTTTCACTGAATTTTATGCACAAAAAGCCTAGGATGGTATAAAAAGTTGATACCAGTTGTAGCCTTTAATGAAGACAATTAATAGATACGAAAAATAATGCATGTTGTGGAACAATAGCGATGTGTGTGGCTCACCACTATCGGCTTCAAAATGCCATGTATGGTGAACAAAGACGGCATGACAAATCTTGTGTTGTGCCACCAAATGATTGAAGGAAGATCAATTCTAACTTTATCATGGAGGTCCACGAGTGGGTTGCCATGCAACCATGTGATCTGTCGAAGCAGAAGGAGAACGTCTGAGTGACTTTGACCATATGTGTTTGTTGTGTGAGTGTGCGTGCATGTGTGGGAGGTGAAGGTCCTTCATCAAGCGAGACCCCCATCTGGTCTTCACACACCCACACAGCACTCTGGGAGATGACAGCAGCATCGCACATACGACATGATACAAGCAGACTGCGCTGCCACATACAGAGACACACACACATTTCATAAGACATCAGACACATTGAGGACATACCTGTTCCTTCACACACAGTCACAGATGTACAGATTTTCATGCACAATCAAATGTGATCATAGAGGGTTGTTAAGTTGTCACTGCAGTCTGACATAATCACTGTGAGAATAAGTAACCAAACATACTGCAGCACAAGTAGCTGTTGCAACGTATAGACCATTGTCCATATCGTATAAGCATATACCCATCACTCCAGACACCATTTCTCAAGGACTACTGATTGCATACTATTTATGCATTGCATGATGGGATAGGTTTTGATGCAAATATCATATGACAACAAGGTTAAAAACAAAGATGTAAATAAGCATCAAAGTCTTAGCATTTAGGCAAGAATCTTATATGCAAACCTTCGTGGTCATTAAATTTTTTTTATTTTCTTTCTTTTCAGGAGATAAGAGATGAATGTTTTCCAGAACTATATAACACATGTGATTCAGTGCACCACTACCTTATTCATTTAAATATGATGGCAGCTAATTTTATATATAGTGGGTGATCTTTGTTCTTATTTATACGTATTTCTATGTGAGATTCATGGATTACTTTTAACTGATTTCCTGAAATAACTGACCCTCATAAAATCTTATCTTCTTTCTATGTTGACTATCTGTCGACTAAGTATTTTTACCTTTCATTTTTAGTTTTATTAAAGGTCCAGTGTGTCAGAATTTAGGAAGCTCTATTTACACAATATGACAAACACGGAATATAATATACAGTTATGTTTACATTTGTGCATGCTACAATCTTTTTATACCTTAGAGTGAGCCATTTATTTGTACAGACGCTGCAGGTCCTCCGTCATAGAGTCCATTGTATGTTGAGCCACCATATTTCTACAGTAGCCTAGAATGGACAAACTAAACACTGGCTCTAGATAGGGCATTTTGTGTACTTTTTCCTTCAAGCCAGGAAGGACAGGCTGGGGCAACATAGTTGCAGTCAGCAACTACACAGCTAGATGCAACTAAATCCTACACAGTGATCCTTCAAGCAATTTAAGTAGACTAGCTTGTTAGCCTCATTAGCAGATGTATTTGTATGATTTGTGATGTACATGTATTTTTAAATGGTGCAAGCAGTTTACTAACTATCTTGCCAAAGGAAGATATACAATTAAAATGGTAAAAGTACATTTTTCAGGTCTAGCATTAGGGGTGCTCTTTTGGAATAATAATATGAATACAATATACACAGAAGGTCTGCAAAAAATAAATAAATAAACTGAGTGACATCAAGTTAAACGGTCTTGTCTGGTCTACACGTGCCAGTGGAATCATCTGTCTTAATAATCATGTTTACTGTTTCAGACATGATGAGGCAGGAGCTGTGTGTACTATATGTATTTGATTGGGTCTGTGTGCATGCTCATCACACTGTGAATAAAAGTGGGTGGTTGGAGGTTTGTGTCAAACAAGATGTGATCGTTTTAGATGTCTGTGTAATGTAAATGAGCTAGCTGATCTCAGCTTAGGGAGTTGCAACATTTCAATGTAAATTAGAAATATGAGAATCATTGCATATCTCCAGTTTGTTCTCTCCTCCCCCTACTATCCTGCCAAGCTTTGCTCATTCGCACAGACCCGTCCCCTGGTTATTATCTCCCATCTTATTTGAAACATCTGTCTCAATAATCATGCGTTATTTCACAGGCATGCTGAGACAAGCGGCTGTGAGTGGGTTGACAGGAGGTTAATGTAAATGAGAAATGGTCAAATCGTATATGTGGTTGATTCTCCCCTTTCCCACTTGCCAACTTTTCTGCAGATGGCAGTCCGTTATTATTACTATTCATCCTGGGGATTTATCATAATTAGCTGAGCTCAGATCCCAATCATTTGGCTAAAAGAATCAGCACATTTTGTGATGGCACAGGATTATGTCTTCCACGCTTTGCTGATTTTAACATTAATATGTGTTTGTCTTTATTTTTAGTCTGAGTCAGCTTCTCTGTATGGTCATGTAAATGTGTGCATGTCTCGCTGCATACATTTGAGGTGTCTGTAATGAATGTATATATATCTGCTCACCTACAGGACATTTGTGTATGTGTGCTCACTTGGTGTGTGTGCCTGTGTTTTATTCCATATTTCCCGATACACTGATTGTGTGCCACACATTTTTTTGTGGCCTCCACAGTCATTGATCATGTCTGCCTCCATTCCCTTGGCAGAGCCAGTCCAAAACACAACACATGAATAATTAAACATCCAGTTAAGAAGACGAATGAGTTAAATAAACCTGCCCTCTGCCTTTAGTGCAAGCACAAACAAATTCCCATACACTCTTGCACATACACACATATTCAATAGGTCACTGGATGTGGGTTTTCCTCAGACAGTGAATGAATACCTGCCTGTTTTTTCATTTCCACTGGGGCTTTTTCTGTGCAGGTAAGAGTTGTGTATGACTGATTACTGTTGGATTGGAATGCACTCCAAGTTGGCCTGATGAAAGCAGCAAAACACACAATGTAGACACACAAACACATCATCATAGATACAGTTGAGGAAGAGAAATGATGGACTGAATGTTGTGTATAGGGCCTAAATTAGAATGAATAACTGAGGAATGTTTTAGATGGTGTTATGGAATTTTCTATCCTTAGGTTACACAAGGTCGCGTGTGGGCCTTGAGGTCCGCGGCAGTACTACTGTAATTGTTTGGCTTTGACCAGGAACATTAGGTGCAAGTCTAACTCAACACTGTGGTGGCCAGGGTCGAAGAGACCTATTGCTGCCTTCTTAGACATAATAGATAGCTTGCCGCTGACTTTCCAATTGCCGTAAACAGACAACAGTGTCTCCAGACTAGTATATGTCGACAATAACACCTGCATGGGTAAAAACATTCTCCTTGGCTAATTCTGGGCGTATAGTATTTGTAGTGTTATCTTGAGGTTTAAAGTCTATCCACCAGGATGAGTTGGGCAGAATGTGAAACCAACTCAGGCACTTCTGATGTACTATGAGAGTGTCCCTAATTCTCCTTGATCAAGCGACAATAAATATTACATCATAAGACATCAGAGGCACACTTTCTTCCCTCCTGACCTCAACAACACAACAGATGGCTAAATGTAGTCACCTAATGTGTCATCCATCAGTGAGTGAGTGTGTGTGCTTTTGAAGATGCTCTCTACATGTAATTTCTCTTTGATGATAATGTAACAGGTCAGCTAATTCTAGTGCATGTGTGTGTCTGTGCCTGGTCTGTGTCCCCCAGCCTTGCGTACGTGTCGACCTGATGAGTTCCAGTGTGGTGATGGATCCTGTATCCACGGCACCAAACAGTGTAATAAAGTTCACGACTGTCCTGACTACAGTGATGAAGCCGGCTGCATTAACGGTAAGCGTCAGATGAATACAGGACATTTGATATTCAAATTCCTCCACATATCTGTATCATATTCATTTTCACTAAGATAATGCAGCTGGTCAACTGTGTGTGTTTCATCTAAATTTAGTAGCAAGATTCATATGCCAAAGTCTACCTTGAAGAGAAATGCCAATGCAATCTCTCTTTGCAATTCATCAGCTTCATGCATTTTTTAGTCCTCTGTCATATTTGATTTACCCCCAAAAAATTACAATTTTAAAACTACTAACGGGATTCACAGGGGATGTACTAGAAAGTAGCACAGATGGCTGCAGTTGGCTGCTCTAGCTGAATCGGCCCCATGAGAAACTGAGTTTAAAGAAGTTAATTTTGCACTGCTAAAGCAACACAGACAAAGAGGAATGAGAGTGTAAGGGGCCACAATGTCGAAGTATTTAAAGAGTCTCAATATGCGTCTGCCTTAAATCTCGTTTGGCGGATACAAGAATTGCTCACAATGAAATGTGATTGTGGACTGCATGATCACATTTCACTGTGCCCATTATGCAAACAAGTTACAGTGATATTTCCAATCAGCTGCTAGTTTACATATTGTGGCTCACAGGCACACTCAAGGTCATTATCTGACACTTTATCTTGAAGGCAGTGTTTTGAAGTTCAGCTGTGAACCTGAAATTGATTTTTTTTTTCCATAGAGGGTGCAGTACAGTATGTGTGTGCATGCATTTTTTCAGCTGTGTCTGTGTGTTTTTCAGTCACAAACGATGGCCGATATAAAGAATTATGCACATAACAGAGACGCTTAATTGATGAATGTTACAAATGAGCTGGTGGATAGTTTTCACTCCCTCCAAATGTGTCTTGCAGTCTTAAAAACGTTTTCTTCATCATTTGCGGGAGCAAATAATCTCCACCAATTAAAATTCAAACTAAGTGTCTCCAACCTTACATCTATACCCTATAAGGTAGCTCTAACTAATCCATTTGTTTATTAAGCACTGCCTGATAGCTCTTACTGATAGACAAAGCAGTCAACTACCTGGCTGCCCATCTGCATAAAAAAAGACACACATGAACTGTATCTGCCAAAATGTTTTGCAGAATGCTACTTCAATTCCACTGTGCAAGATCTGTTCAGGACACCATCTTAAGTCCCTGAAAATGATATGTTTCACGCTGAAGAGTGTAGTAAGTAAACACCTGATCTCTAACTCTGTGGTGTGTTGTGTCTTTACTCCAGTTACAAAGTGTGACGGACCAAGAAAGTTCCGCTGTAAGAACGGGGAGTGTATTGACAGCAGCAAGGTGTGTGACAATGTGAAAGATTGCAAGGACTGGTCTGATGAACCAATGAAGGAGTGTGGTAAGTTCTTTTCTCCCTGTTTCTCTTCACACACAAAAACACCCACATGCTCAGACACTCATTAGTTCTTTCACCACCTCAGGCATACAAGGACGTACATGCATGCTGGTGCAATTATGCACTCATGCATAGCAAGGCATCATCAGCTGCATCTAATGTGGGTGGTCACTCTTCTTAGTAAATGAGCTTCATTTGATCAAGACAGGGTAAATCAGGACATTTCTCAACCGCCTTGTTATGATCAAAGAGCCAAACGACTCTGCCCTCTAGTGCAATCTTAGCCAGGAAGACGTGACCGGACTACATTACCCATAAGGAAGTGCACAGATTATCCTCACACCATAGATAATTACCACTTAGTGAGCGTCAGTCACGGATCTCACTTCACAAGCAATGCAATCCAGCCGCAGTTAAAGCAGTTGAGAAAAACATACCTGTTAATAAAATCTATCAAGCTAATGTAGCTTATGTAATTGCAATTGAATTACTGTGACTTGTGTTGTATCATACAAGCAGAAGAATCTCAAGGAATCTACACTTCACTCACAGTCAGGCTCTGAAATAAAGTGGTCTCAAGCCAGTCACATGGGTATGAAATGATATGTGAGTGTTCTGCCCTTTCAGCTAGCTCTGATCTTGGGGCAGATGGATATACAGTGTAATGAGATTGCCCTGAAACCATATCATTAATGTTAAACATGATGTTCAGCATGTCTCAAAGCAAACCTGAACCCACATCCTTCCTCCTCTCTGCTTTAGCTATAGCTGACAACTGCCATTATCTCTATGATATACTGTATATGTACACACGTTTTCACTGATCCCTCAAATGTGGTTTGTCACGGAGAAAGGCTATTTTGTCTGAGCAGTCACCCACAATTGCACAATCCAATTGACAGGGCCACTGATAAAACCACAATGGGTTAACAGTAAACGTTATTATCGAAAATAACATCAGTGCACTGAAACAGTAAATTCCACTTAATAGATCCAGATAACTCCAAGCATCTTTTTCTGAATTGTGTTCTTCTAAAATTATATAAATATCAGACAACATATGCAGAGATACCAATATATCAGATACAGTGAGGTCATAGTGACTCTTCTGAGAAGGCTTTCCACATGAGCATTTGTTGGCTGCTTTTCTTTCACACTGGAGTCTAGATCATCCCAAACCATGTCAGTTGGGTTGTGTTGTCAGGTGATTGTGGAGGTGCCGGGTCATCTGATGCAGCACTCTGTCACTCTCTTTTTTGGTCAAATAGCCCTTGCACAGCCTGGTGGTGTGATTTGGGGCATCGTCATGTTGAAAAACAAATGATGAGCCTAACCACAAACCAGATGGGATGGCATGTCACTGCAGAATTTTGCAATAGCCATGCTGGCGTTGAATTTTCAATTAATCACCAGCAAAGCATCCCCACACATCACACCTTCTCCTCCATGCTTCATGGTGGGAACCACACATGCAGATACCATCTGTTCACTTTCTCTGTGTTTCACAAAGACACAGTAGTTGGAATGAAATGTCTCAAATTTAACTCATCAGACCAAAGTACAGGTTTCCACTGGTCCAATGTCCATTCTTTGTGTTTCTTGGCCCAATCAGTTATCCTCTTGTTGGTCTCTCTCAGTCGTGATTTCTTTGCAGTAATTTCACCACAAAGGCCTGATTCATTCACTCTCCACCAAACAGTTGATTTTTAGATGTGTCTGGTACTTGAACTCTGTGAAGCATCTATCTGGGCTCTAATCTCAGGTAGCTTTATTAATGACCTCTGAGGGTGGAAACTGTAACAAACTTATTCTCTGCAACAGAGGTAACTCTTAGTCTTCCTTTCCTGGGGCGGTGCTCATGAGAGCCAGTTTCATCACAGTGTGATGGTTTTTGCAACTGCATTTGATGACACATTCAAAGTTTTTGTACATGTATCAAAATTAAAAGACAGTTAAATCTTTTTGGCTGCATAATGGGTACATGACATTTAAAGGAGGTTCATGTTTAACAAGCAGGCATGGTCTAATGAAAGATTGTTGCAGTATGGGAAGTATGTTTTTGTGTGTTTTGGAGTAAAACAAATGAGTACAAGTGTTGTCAGGAGTGTCCATATACATTAGAATGCACTGTCTATACTGTAAATTACAACCTTAACCTTAGTTAATGTCCACTTTCTTTTTGTTTCTCTCCGTCAGTCTCTCTCAATTTCTATCCTTGATATTTTCGTCTTTCTCTCCACACTGGCTCACAGCAGAACCTGTAGCCTTGAAGCTTAAATCTTTAATGTAAACCGGTAATGAAGTACCAGCTTTGGCTTTATGCAGCGATCTCTCTTCACTCCCTGGAGGGTTGTTGAAAGACAAAGGAATAAATGGAGGTGTGGAAACAGATACAAAAAGGAAGAGACATAGAGGAAGCATGACTGAGAGGGAGTCCAATCTGTTCTGCTTAAAAAACACAAGGAGAAAATAGAGAATGAGATCTGAGGAGCAGTGTAACAATAGGCATCATAGTGGAGTGGCACCTGGTACACATGGCCAGAGTCCTTGTTGGGGAATGGATTGTTTCCAGGTACGTTTGGCAAAGACTGTGCCTGTAGACCATGAGCGCGCACACACACACACACACACACACACACACACACACACATACACACACACACATACACACAAGCAAGACCATGAATATTCATGAATATACTCTACCTGTCCCTGTCTTTTTTATTGCTTTTTAGTCCAGTTTAGTACAGTTTTTTCTTATGGAATAAAATGGAATAAAATGGAAGAACTGTGAAGATGATTAAAACTCTGCACAAACTTTGGGTGTTTTGTCTCTCAGTCCAACTGTTTTGTGTTTTCTCTAGGCAATCTAGAATTGTTTGGTTTTTGTTTTGTTTTATCAACATTTAACTCCTGTCTACCCCTCTGCCCTCCTGTGTCTGTCCCGTTCTCTATCCTTCCTCCCTACTGCCCCTCTCTCTCTCTCTCTCTCTCTGCAGGTCTGAACGAGTGCGCAGACAACAATGGTGGCTGCTCCCACATCTGCAGGGACCGGAGAATTGGTTATGAGTGTGACTGTCCCTCTGGGTACAAACTCCTGGACAAGAAGACTTGTGGAGGTACAGAAAAAGAGAAGTTATGTGACAAAACTGCTGCTTTAAAGCAGGACAGCACAACTAATGTACAGTCACATGGCTATGTTGGGCTCTCTGTTGCTATTTGTTTTCTGCCATCCTTCATAGGATCAATAACCCCACTATTGGCAAGGGTTCTGGTAAAAGGAATGTATTTGACATACAGTATTGGGAAATGTGCTTGGTTTTCATTAAATATTCAAAGTCAGTTTCATCGATCTGTGCCCAGTAAAGGACAAAGTCTGGGACATGAAGCAGAGGTAAACTACTGCAAACCAACCTCTTTCAACCATTCCACAGCAGACACATTTACATTTATTAAATACACATAGAACTTTAAACGCAATGTGACATATAGTGGCTTTTTCGAACTGTGATTATTTGCCTTTAACATACATTAATATCTTTTCTGTTGCACACTCATTTATGGTACTGTAACACATACTGTTCATTGTAACTGTCTCTGGGATCAGATTTTTGCATTCCTTCTTCTAAGCAAGTTAGTTGCTTGGACGTGTTTTGTTTTACTTTGAACAGAACCAGGGAAGTAGTTTCCCTACTTCAAGTGTTGGTGCTGAGCTTGACTAAACGCATCCCAAGTCCTGATCTCAGTGAGATCAAATTGGTATTGATCTTCTCTTGAGGCTCCGAGTTTGCTGGCAAAGAAGCATTTCCCAAATGTTAGACTTTTGCCTTATGGTTTGATTTGGTTTAAGGTGCTTAAATGGACCGACTAATTCTGTTGTCAGAGAAGAACTAGCAAGGATCTCTGGAAAACAAATTCATTCAAAGAAGAGTGCAGAAAAGCAAACATGCATGACTTACCAGCAGATGCTCTCTTTGACTGAGAGATAATATAACATAGATTCAGGTTTTAAATTTAATAAAAATCACTTCTAATACAATTAAAGTCAATCATGGTCTCAACACTAATCTATGCAGATGCAATTTAACTTGGTTTCTCAAAATTACAATATCACTTAACACTTGAGTATTTGCATTTCTCAAACTCAGATCGAATTCTGTCAATTGGCCAGATAGAAAGTAAATGCTAGAAACTTAATTTAAAGTGGACATTGTTAACAAGCTAGACACTGAACACTAACTCTTATTCCTCGCTCTTCTTCTTTGTCTGTGTCTCTACAGTTTTGTTCTGATCTGTTTCTGTGGCATGGTTCTCTCCACAGACATTGATGAATGTGAGAACCCAGACGCCTGCAGTCAGATCTGCATCAACTACAAAGGAGATTATAAGTGTGAATGTTACGAAGGCTACGAGATGGACCCTGCCTCTAAGACCTGCAAGGCCGTCGGTGAGTCATTTATCACACACATACACTCATACATGCTCACGCCCCTTTGTGCAGGTAAAGACACACTCTGTCATAGATGGATGTGCTCTCCAAAATACAGTCGTGAGCACACATGTACTTAAAATGAACCACACGTTGACTCTACACACCGATTATCTTCCCATTTCAGCGCCCCTAGCTACTAAGTCACATCCCACACTATTCTCACACTGTGGGGCCCTGTGAAACAGGAGGCTTGCTTTGTATGCAGGCCCTGCACATCAATCTGTGCAAAGATAAATATTTGCCACATTTTTCTGCAGTCCTCACTAATGAAAAGTTTTCAGGCAGCTGCCTCTGCTCTCCCTGGAGTGTCAAGGGAAGGATGCTTTGTGGGGAGGGGGGGACTCCTATTCACTATAGCACACAGGCAGGGTCTGTACCCCTTGTTGGCCTGTGTAAACACTCCAAGCAGTGGTGTGAATGGAAATAAAATCTTGTCCTCAAAGGCTGCACCAGGCATGGATGGTTTATTAAAAATGGTCTGACTAAACCCTGAAGTTAAAATGCAACTACAGCTTGTTAGTTTACACCTACAGTATGGCTGCCTTTTAAAAAGCTCCATGTGAGTTCTCTGTCTGTTGCAGCTGGTTTTACTGATAATGACACTGTCTGACAACAAACCTTTAAACACCTGCAAATAACTGTTTCCGGCTAACACTGGTAAATTAGAGCTTCTGATGTGGAGTGATGTTTTAATAAAAGCTGATATGTATTTTATACCTACTGGTGCTGAAAACAGAATTTCTGCACTAACATGTAAATCTTTTCCATTTAAAAGAATAGAAAGGTACCTGCAAAACTGTGGCTAATGCTTTAGCTACATTATGAAGTTCTACAAGAAACATAGTCTCTTGCTCCTCTCACTGTGGCATTGTCAATGCCTTAGAGCTACCCCTTTACTTAAATAGGAAATAGAACCTTTAACTGATTGAGTTACACAGCAAATTAACTTTTTTTGTGGGAAAAGAGAGAGAAAAGAGTGTTATTAGTGGATACTGCCATTGGTCTTAGGTTGAGCCATGATCGGGTGAACTGGTCTGGTAATGAGAGAGCTTAAAGCAGAAAACAGGCCCTCACTCTTAAGCTAAGTGGCATAAAATCCACCATTGATTGCTTCATGTCTCTCTGTGTGAATCTTTATTACTGTTGGGCAGAGCAAAGAGTCCTTGTCAGACCAAGGCATTTATTGGAGGGGAGGAAAGGAAAGGAGGGAAAAAAAGATGGATGCATTGTATGAATATTTGTCTGTATGATTGTTATAGCATGCCAAAGGAGACAGAAAGAGGAAGAGACAGCGAATGTGACAGGATTATTGTTTTTGTTGTGGTTTATTTATTCAGAGCCACAAATGGGCCTGGCACCATAAATGCAGAGATGTCTGTTTCGTGAAGCTGACATAACGTGGACTTAATGAAGCTACATTTGCCTCTGAACTCATTCCTAGACACCCAATCACACACGTGCGTGGCCACAGACATCAGCACACGTATACGCATTTTTGGATTCCGGTCACACAAAAGCGCATGTAGTCATTTTGGGGAGTCACGTCAAGCGCACACAATTCCCCTGTTACTGACTGGCCTTGAGGAATGTCACGTTCCGTGATGAGATGCGACATGTGCCAAGTGCCAATATCATTTGCACATATTGAAGTTCAGGCTGCGAAATGCCAGGCTCGGAGGCACACAGCAAAACACAATGTCGTCCTTCAGTCGCACGCAAAACTTGTGTAGTTTGTGCAAATTGAGCCCATGAAGATAATTGTGAGAAAAGTTAATCACAGCTGAGCAATAACCTCTGCTCTATGCATTCTCCGATGTATAAAGAGCGCGTATCATTCTAATCCTAACACGTGGTTCCAGGCTCTGCAGATTAATTTCAGAGTAATATGTGACTGTACACTAGGAATGCTAATTAAAAGTAAAGTCCCAGGTTGGAGTCATAATGCGCTCACTCCTCTAAGCTGGTATTTGTGCATGTGTGTGTCTGTGTTTGTATTAGTACATGGCAGCGTCCATCCCCCGAAGAAAGTCTTGCTCTACACTAATTGCATTCATTGTTTTTGTGTTTACAGCTTTATGGGTGTGATGCCACTCACTGAGTCATCAACTCGAGTTATTATTATTGTGTCTGAGAGACGGAGAGAGAGAAGCAGTGGGAGAGTTTAGTTTGTGTATGAGGTATGAGAATAAAGGCCAATCCGCACAGGAAGCATTTTTTCGAGGCATTTCTGTCGTCTGTCATACGTAAATCAGAGTTGATACAAAATAGAATTCGATTGGGGCCAAGACCAAGAGGCAGAAAGAGAGGGATGAAAATATGAAAGCATACACAAGGGAACATAACTCCTGCCCCCATTTCTCAAAGTGGAACACGGGTGTACCTTTGTGGCATTATTCCTTATTATTGTCATTATTTTATGTCACAGTTGGTCAGTGAACACATAAAGAGACCACAGCAGAGACCACAATATTTGTACCAAATAGAATTTTCCAAATTTGTTTCTTATTATTGAAAACATTCCTAAAAACAATGGATGTTAATCATGTTATTGTGGGATGTAATGTTATTCAAGGCTGCTAAACTAAACAAATATTAATTAACTAATAACTGCAGATTAGAAGCGTCATCAAAAAAAAGTGAAAAACACAAAGCACGTCTTGCGGCTGATAGTCTGGTAGTTATTGTGCTAGGAACCAGGAAAGTATTGAATACGGGAAAGTAGGGTTGCAGCAGTTTCATGGTATACTATGGCATAAAAATTTTGAAAGTTATCATTCCATGTACATTTGCTTAACTACGGCACTGAAAATTCTGCATGGTATCAGTGTATTAGGGCATAATATTTTGTTTAAAAAAAAAAACTTTTGTTTTCGTTCCTTTTAAAGGACCAGTGTGTAAGATTTAGGGGGCTGTAATTACAGAATATGACAGAAATGTAATATAACATGAAGAATTATATTTTCAATAGTGTATAATCACCTCAAAATACAAATTGTTATGTTTTTGTTACCTTAGAATGAGCCATTTACTGTATATCTCTTTTTCCACCATGTTAAACCACCACAAACTAAACACTGGCTCTAGATATCTAATGCTTGTGCTTGTGCTTGTATTTCATGGACTGTGTGAGGTGCAATCAGCATTGAAATTGCATTTAAGGGCCATTGTAACGGATAATAATAATAATAATAATAATAATAATTGTGTAATACTGTGATACCATGAAACTGCAACATGTCATTCAAAAGTTTGTGAAATTTACAGACAGGAGTGAGGATAAGGATGAGAAAGATGGAATACATTACAGGTACACACACAAATAAAAGCAGGACATGCTGTCACAACGATGCCTTCTCTTGTTCCGTGTTCTCTCTCTCATCTGCAGTGCACCGCAGGCTTAACCATGGTGCCAAGAGCAGTTTGCACCACACTTGACAGTTTGAGCACACACTTTTCAAAATGGGTTTAAAGCAGTGGTCAGATTCTCCTCATTGTCAAAAGATTTTTCCATGGGACCCAAGATGCTGTTGAACACTGTCAAACCTCATCTCTGAAGTGTTTCCTGCAGTTCCAGGCATTTAATGGACGAGCACAAAACATTTTATTGTCTGTCTGTAAGAATATTGGTAACATTTATCCAGATTACACATTTGCACGTATACACGGTATCTATCATCAAGTTTCTGTCTTTATCCTGCAGTGACCTGTCAAACTTTATAATGGTCCAGTCTTTAAAATGCATTTTTGCACTTTCACTAGAGGAAGAAAATGCAACAATTTCTCAAGGAGGATCTCGCCTTTCTCCACAGAAATAATGAAGCATTATATAACCTGCTTTGTCACGAGGAGAAGACAACTTCTTGACATTTTTTGACAGAGGGTTCAGTTGTGTTCCCTGCTGCAGCATCTCTACTTCATTATATAGCATAGTTTGTGTATGTCTTAACGAGCATGTCTGACCTAGACATGTGTGTCTCCTTCCAGACATAACATCATCCTAATGACCTCATCCATTCACACCAGCTGCAACTTGACATCCCCATCATCCTGCAGAATTACTTACCTTTATGTCTGACCTTTTCCGTCTGTCCTTATGTTGGATTTTATGCTCTTAGTTTGCTTATCTTCACAACACAAACATCTGCTTTGATGTGAATCGAATCAATGCTCTTGCAGTGCCTTACGGCATTTCTCCAGCCCATATTTATCTTTTCACTGCATTATCTTAATTGGCTAACGGGGAAGAACGGCCCTGAACTGGCAGCACAGATTAAAATATATCCAGGGGACCCTGTCCTCGTTAGGAAAGTTGACTGTTGCTCTGCTGGAATCTATTGAGTAGAGATAATATAGCACTTTTTGATGACAACTCTAGTGCCATGGCTGGAAGAAAACAGTGACTCAGCTTTTTTCTTTTTTTTTTTTCTTTTTTTTTTTTTTTTTTTTGCCTTGAGGAGGACATATTGCTACGACAACAGTGATGAAGGATAAGAGATGTTGTCTTGAAAAAGTGACTCGAGGGGGGATTGATGAAAGAGAAGTTAGATCTATCTCTGTCCTCATTATACATACTCCAGAATGTTCTCACTCTCCCCTTCTCATCCTGTCTTTCCCACTTTTCTCTCTCTCTTTCACTCTACCCATCTGACTTTCTTCCCCCTGCTTGTCACTTGATCTGCTGATGTCTTTTCCTTCTTGCTTCCTCCCATAATTACATCCTCTTACTCTTCATTTCTCCATGACTGTACCTGCATCCATCACATTTGCTTGTGCCTGGTTCTTTCTGTCTCTCCCTCTCTTGCTCTCTCTCAGCAGGTGAAATTGATGGTTACAAACCAAGTAGTCAGAGGAAAATGATTGGTTCCAAACAGTAGTAGAGATGTAATATTTTCTCCCTGTGCACTAGCCCGTATTAAACTGGGGCTGAGGAAACCTATTGAGGGATGGTTGGCTCTGTGAATGTATGAGTTTGTGTGTGTGTGTGTGTGTGTGTGTGTGTCAGTGTGACTGTTGGCCAGCTTTGTCTCTTAACGTGACATTTCTGCTTTACTGGATAGTGTGGAGTGGAGAATAACATGACAGATAGAAGAGAGAAGTGAAGATGAATGAAAGAAGCTAGAAAACGAGATAGGTGGGTGTGTAAATAGAGCAAAATATTAAGATAGAACGGGAAATGGGAAGGCAGGCAGAAATCTAAAGCAAAAGAAAAAATAAACAATAAAGGGAAATTATTGGAGTGCAGTTTGATGAACAGTCTAGAGAATTCAGGTCAATTTCAAAGAGTAGTACAGAGCAGTTTGTATATGAGGAGAAAATACTGTGTGCAGGTGTAAAAATATTTTTTGGTGCCTGTGAATTGTGTGTGTCTAGAAGAAGTTGACCTTGTCAACTCCGTGAAAATTATTCAAATGCTTGAGTCATGCTCACCTTCAGCCTGCTGCAAAATGTGCCCCAGGTAGCGGATGTGCCAGCAAACAGCACACACCTGAGGAGGAGAACCCAAAAACACACTTTTGACATGCTGGTGCACTAAAAATAGAACCATGCGTCATGTCTGGTTTTTGAACTACTTTATACACCTGCACACTGCGCTTCACTTCTTCATCTAACAAAAGGACCTTCTTTGCTTTCAGCTTTGGCCACCTCACATAATGTCTGTGTTACTTTTCTGCAGAGCATAACTTTGTGAATAATTAAGGAAACAGCACTATGTTGAACTGAGTGAGTGTGTGTTTGTGTGTAAAGATGAGATATTTTTATTTTAAATGGTTTATTTAAATGATTTATTGATGCCCACATCATCAAAAATACATGTTTTATGGAGCTAAGTAGTACAAATGCAAAACAAGAGCACTTACATTATGTGCCCTCTTATGATTAAGAATCATAACTCAGCACCGCCCATGGTATCTGGTAACAATATGTAGGTTTTTAACAGTATTGCTGAATAACATATTATAGGGAATAAAGGATTAGAGTATACTGGTAGATGCACAGTCTTTAAAACTAGGGCAGGTAATGTTGGAGAAACTACAGTAGCATTAGACGGCTAGATTTCAAAAGTATCCAACCAAAACTGAAATATCTACCCACTCCCTTCAGGCCTCCCTCCAAAGCACATTTTGATGCAAGATGAGTGTACAAGCAGATACCAGACTTTTTTTTATGTCAACACAACTGTGTCTTCATGACAGCCAAAGTGGATGACGACAGAGGGCAAATACATACATTAGATGTACTCTTGTCATCGAATGGTTGTTTGAACAGGAACTTATTGGATAATGTGTCCAGAGGTGGGTTTCCATGGCCAGTTTTCAAGTGACATGTCATGTCAACATTGCTGTTGAACCGTCAGATTGTTTCTGTGGTAAATCTTGCAAATATTGCAGGACATTTTAATTTTAATATCAATATCAACAACTTTGACAATTTTCAGGTCTTGTCGACCTGGTAACACATGACAGCACGTAATTACTGTTCTGCCAGTGAGCAGCGTTGGCATAAAGTCAGTGTGACCTTGTCTGCCTCACACTCCAGAATAGTGTGGATTTAACATTAGCAAAAATGCAGATATGCAGGTTCACCTTGCAAATAGAGGTTTGGGATGTGTGCTACAATTGATGTATCACTGTCAAGGTCAGCAAATGTTTCCTTATCACACATACACTTGCATACTTATGATTGACAGTATTCCAAATGGCCCATGTCTAGCAGAGAGTGGGTTGAGAATGATGAATGTACTCTTTTGGGATTACAGTAGTAGGTTAATGGCTGTCAAGGGTGTCCACCCACCCCCTGAGCTTTGTGGCCTCTCTGTCCAATCTTACCAGTGTCAAGTTGTAAATAAATAGCAGAAAATGTTCTTCAAGAGTCGTTCTCCTATGTGATCTTGACATGTATGTCTTTTACCACTCCATTAGGAAAGAGTCCGTACCTGATGTTCACCAACCGTCATGAGATCCGTCGCATTGACCTGCTGAAGAGTGAATACACGCAGGTGGTTCCTACGCTGAAGAACGCAGTGGCCCTTGATGTAGACGTGTCCACCAACAAAATGTTTTGGTGTGATCTATATCATCGTAAAATATACAGGTACACACGCACACACACACACAATGTACAGAACATGGGCACGCATGAACACAAGACTAGGAATGAAGTGTACAGTGTATAAAACCGTGAATGACTTTGAGTTTGGATTATGTTCTCTCCCCGTTCTTCAGCCATTCTGTCACTCTGTTTCTCCTCTATCCATCCATCTTGTCTGTTTCAACCTGTCACACCTTCTGGTTGCGGGACAGACACACCTGGGGGCTGTGTGTGTGTAAATGTGTGTGTGTCAGTCACACCTGGACAGTAAAAGGTGGAGCTGTTTGCCCTTCACACACATACAGTATGTGCACACACACAATTACACATACTGTAGATATATCATTACTTTGATGTATGTGTGTGTGTGTGTGTGTGTGTGTGTGTGTGTGTGTGTGTGTGTATATGTGTGTAGGTGTGTGTCACCCTGATGGCTGGCAGGTAGTGGGAGGGGCCCTCTATCATCTCAGCTGAGCCATATGCTCTCTCTAATTTCACTGCCTCAATAATCACCACCATTACTCATCTGCATACATACACACATACACATACCTCCACACAAACTCAGTGATACACTCAAGGGCTTGTGACAGAGAAAGGACAAATGAACTCATTCGTCACGATGAACTCGACTTTGGAAGCAGCAGTAAACACACTCACACACACACACACACACACAAACACAGATACACTTTTAATGGACAGCAACAAGTGACTTTATACAGTTAAATGTGCTTGAAGTTGTCCTCCCTCTCGTGCTTTAAAAATGAAATATTTTATACACCCCAAAATGGCAGTGCATATATCCTGCTGATTTTGTGTTGCATGGTATAATTTTGAGAGACTGTCAGACAATCCAAAACTCTGTGTGCAAGTACATTTCAGAACACCTGCTACTTTTGATTATTTTGATTGATTATACGTTAGCATAGTTTTAAACCCCCTAGGCCCTCTGAATCACAGTGCTACAAATACTCAGAAAATACAAAAGTAGATTTACATTATCCAGCCTATTCTTCCATTTAAATTGCTAAATTGCAGGTCTGGTTCTCATTTTACAGCTTTTTCTCTCTGTTTAAGAAACGATTGACCGATGAGCGCTTAATAGGCAGCATTGAGAGCTAACTTGCTACTAGAAATGTCTAATTACCTTGGAATAAGCTTCTTATGTCTACAGATGTGGTGGGTCCTTTTCCAGAGCTTGCCATGTTGAACCACCGTGTTTAGTCAGTAGTCCAGAAGGCGAAGGAGAGAGTGAGGGAGTTGCAATCAGGAACTACGCTGCTTGATGCCACTACACACTGTTCCTTCAAGTTGGGTTGTCTTTGATCTTTGATAACCTCACGTCAACTGTTCCAAGCAACTGCTACAACTTCTGTGTCGACTATAAATGACTTTGGCATGTCACATACCTCACGCATCACTTGCTACTGATTGGTTCAGGCAATCAGTACTATCATTGGCTCACAGTATCAGGCTGAATGAAGTGAAGCAAAATGGCAATTCATTCTTATTATGCAGCTACCACTCACCAAAGTTGTGCTTAACTTTAGAGTGTTTCTATGAAGAGTGAAAAAAGGTGCCTCGTCATTTCAAGCGTTTTAGCTTTAATCCTCACACCTCTTTATTATTTGGCCTCTCATATATAATGTTTCAAGAATGCTTTCTTCTTCCACTGTTCACATTTGTTTTAAAACTGCTGAATACCTTCAATCTCACTTGTTGTGTGACTTGTTGTGGGTGTTGTGGAGAAATTGCTGAAGTCAAAGGTCAAGAGGTCAGGAGGGAAGAAAATGTTCAGGCGCCTATGATGTCTTATGCTGTAGTATTTATTGACTCTTGGCCAAGGAGAATTAGAGAGACACTCATGGTGCATCAGAAGTGTCTGAGTCGGTCTCACATTCTGCACAACTCACCCTGGTGGATAGACTTTAAACCTCAAGATAACACCACAAATACTATACGCCCCAAATGAGACAAAGAGAATGTTTTTACCCATGCAGGTCTTATTGTCAGCATATTCTACTCTGGAGACACTGTTGTCTGTTTAGAAAATTCCATAACATTAGGTTGTGATTGATCATACCTTTTAGCAGCAGAGCATTTATTCCTCTTATAAGGAGCATTTCTTCAAATAGACATAGTTGTGTATTTAAAAGCGATTCCGCCTCATAGCCACTGAGCTCACTGTGGCATTGCGGTTTTCAAGGCTAATTCGTAGTTATTAGCAAGCTACGGGTCGATGAGCTGTTAACTTCTCCCTGTGATGGAGATGTCTTTTGCAAACAATAATACAGCCAATTAAAGATGCAATCTGCTCAGTGGTCTTAGACTCATCTGTCTCTGTCTTATTCCTTACTCCAGTCTGCCCTCTACTCATCCCTCCAACCTGTTCATCGCAGTCTGAATATTTGTAGCTGAAATGAGGACAAACTTAATATTATCAAAGCTCTATGAAAGTATATATATTAGTATAGGCAAATTATGGAGTAATTATATTATATGCATGATATATCAATAAGAATCTGTACACTAGGCTGTATAAAGAGAAATTATGATATAATTATTATGTTTGACAAGGAAAATCATGGAATAGGAGTTCTAAAACAGGGTAAAATTGTGAAAATTATATATTTTTTTGTCCCACAGTTGTCTTTAATCAATAGCACAGTTCCTAATTAGATCATTGTTCATCCAGGTCCACATTGCTCCAGCCCTCATTTTAATGTGCTCCCTAAATAAGAGACAGGTGTTGAATCCATGCTATAAATCCTAGGACACGAGAGAGAAGCCTTAGATTATCTATCACAAGACAGCAGCAGGCTAACTCTCCCCCAGTAGATGATGATGTCGGCAGTGGCAAACAGTAACACAGCCAATTAACAACACAATCTGCTTCCGTGGCCCTGATTCATCTATCTCTACCTCATCCCTCGCTCCAACTACCTCACCAGCCTTCTCCTTCAGTTAAGCTACTCCTCCCATCTGTAGTTCATTCTTGTACGCTATGCAAACATGTGGTGATGAGGTGTAAATTGGGACATTGCCTGTCCCAATCTTTTAACAAGGTTGTCTTGTATTGTCTTGTTTTATAGGCCTTTTATAGGAAGACACTAATGTGTTATGTCTGATGATGTTGAGGAAGGAATGAGAGAGAGAGAAGCAGAGATGGGGACAAAAGAATGGACAGACAGCGAGTGGGATGTGAGAGGAAAATAGAGAGACAGATTGAGAGGACAAGAGACAGAGAAAGAGACGGCTTGTTCTGTAAGCTGCTGATAGATAAAGACAGACTCTTTTTACAGAGGCCTGAGGTGCTTATAGACGTGTCAGGTCTGGGTGCCCCTGACATAGCGTTATCTAGAGTGTGCAATGTGCAACTAGGTTTTTAAGGCACATGGTACACTCAATTCTTTCTTCACAAGAAAATGTTACCAGAATAGACAGCAACAGGTGCATCTTTTCTTATGAATTAGTCTCCTTTTTTCTGTCAGCTCCTGAATTATTGCACATTTCATAATTTATATAATCCTGACAGACACAGCTCTTCTCTCCCCTCCACCAGTGCTTACATCAACAAGGCCAGTGATTCATCGCAGCAGGTGACTCTCATTGACTCGCTCAACTCCCCCGAGGGTCTTGCTGTCGACTGGGTCCACAAGAACATCTACTGGACCGACTCGGGCAACAAGAGCATCTCCGTCGCCACAGGAGATGGCAGGAAGAGAAAAGTGCTGATAGCCACTGAGCTGAGCGAGCCACGGGCAATCGCAGTGGATCCACACCAAGGGTGAGTGGGAGAAGTTTGGAAAAAAGTTAAAAAGCTAGAGAAGCATGAAGGCTGGAATGGCAGAATAAAAAGAGTGGGAGGATGGCCAGACAAGCCTGTGGCCATCATTCTCTGAATAGGGGAACACCTGTAGTACTGCACAGCTTAACAGTTATTTGGAGATATGATGTGACTCTCGTCTGCTCTACCTGCCTTTTTATTCTTTCTCTTGCATGTCTTGAGTTCCCCAAAGGACTCTTTTCACAACTCAACAAAGCTTCAAAGCATAAAATACATGCAAATGAAGCCCAGCTTTCACGGACACACATTTAGCAGTGGTCAAAATTCCCAGTAGGAGCTGTTTTGCACAGTTTAGAGTAGATTTTTTTTTTTTTTTTTTTAGTAGGAGTAAAACTATTTGATTTTGGAGATAAAATGAGACACACATGAAAACCTATTAAATGCTGCTGAAAGGGGGCTTTTTATCTTTTTTCCTGAATTGTACAGTACCTGTCAGTGTTTAATCAGTCAGTGTTTATTTTGACAGGTTTATGTATTGGTCTGACTGGGGAGGTCAGGCCAAAATTGAGAAGTCTGGGTTGAACGGAGTGGACCGACAAGTTCTGGTGTCCGAACACATCGAGTGGCCCAATGGAATCACCTTGGGTAAGGAAGGACAGACAACACACACCATTGGACATGCTAGGCTTATTGAAGTGGTCAGAGAAATCTACAAGATACAGAGACAGGAAAATCAATCAGCTCTGAGAGAGGGTTTGTAAACAAAGTTGGAAGCTGATATTGAGAAAAAAAAATGGAGTGTGAATTCAACACAATGAAAGAGACAACGGCAGAGACTCGGAGAGGGAAAGAAACAAAAAGAGACAAACAGCAAGAGCCGAGAGCAGAAAACAGTCTAGGGGTGCTGCAACCTCTGAGCAGCTCTTATTGTTATGGCTCAGTTTGTGTCTGGCTCTCATCAATCAAGCCAGCGAACACGAGCCTCCAAATTAATAAGCCATACGCTCTGTGCCGTCGATACCTCCCGTCATCCCTTTCAACTCGCTCCGCGACAATAGCCAATTTTTCTTTGCTGCCCTTGCCTGAGGAGAATGGGAGGCACACAGTCGCCACACTCTGTGGAATTGAGGTGTCACTACATCTGTATGAAAACAAATTATTTTTTAGACTAAGGCGAATGAGAGAGTTGGCCAGACTTGCACTCTACTGTTTTGGAAGATAGGGTGGATTATTTTCCCTTGGTCATTGATTTCACACAGAGCAGCAAACAGAGCAGGTGATTGAGTCAGGAGAGAAGAAAGTTTTGAAAGAAAATAAATCTGTGTTTTTTACTGTTTTTTGAGGAGTATGATATTGTAAAATAAGTTTTTTTTTTTTTTAAGTTTAGTCTGTTAACTTGAATGACATAGTGTAGCATTAAGTCCTGCTTTATAAAGTTGAGATTTTCTTATTAATATCTATATCAATGACCATTTAAGCTTTTAAGCTTTTGAAGGCTGTCCCACTTCATGTAGTAGATTTAATATGTATAAATCTGGCAGTACTGTTTTCTTCTTGTACTTGTTTACTACATACTTGAAATGCAGGGTGTTTAGGAGGAAAGATGTCTAAATTTTCCTGCAACACCTTATTCATGCACGCTTGTTAAAAACAAAGTCATACTCAGATTCTGTCCCTTGCTGTCAAATGTGGTGAAATCCTGTATCATTATTTTGTGGCTCGAAGCCGAAGCACAGAAATTGAGTCTTAAAGTAAACAGTATTTGGAACCGTTACATGGTCATAGAATTGTAAAACAGCAAGACTAATCAGTTTGCTCAAGGTCACACATATTTTCCCCAGCAAAGAAGTCAACCGGCAATATTACAATCACATCTGTGTTTTCTCAGCGCAGGGCCTCAGCCGTCATGTCAGAGAAGATTGATGGTGTAGCCACTGGGCCATTACATTCATATACCTCTCACCCTAGGCCTTTTCTCTTGGAGTGACCTCTCTCTCTCCATCCGTCTCCCTCTTTTGTTTCTTTTCCTCCTTGGTTCTGTTCTCTCTCTCTTCCTCCTCCATCTTCTCAGACTTGTCTAACAGGCGCCTCTACTGGGTCGACTCCAAGCTGCACCTGTTGTCCAGTGTGGATCTGAATGGAGACAACCGCAAAGTGCTTCTGTCATCTCATCACCACCTGGGACACCCGTTCGCTCTCACTGTGTTCGAGGTACAGAATGATTGAGATTAAAATACAACCACAGATCAGCCCAAATCATTCAGTATGCTGGCTACTTGTTTGTACAAGATGTAGAACTTAACACATTAGCAGATTAACTACAGATAGCTTGTATTCGACTACATTAGTCTTTCCTATTTTCCAGAGCATGCTTTTAGATTGATTTGCTTCTTACAAGGTGTCTGTTGCTTTTATGTTGTTTTTAGTTCATGCTGGCATGTTATGAAGAGTAAGTCACAGAGAGAGAATTTTGCTGCACACTTGCGAAGTATAATCTGCTATTTTCCTTATTAAGGATTTTGTTAAGCAGACAATAACTATTCTTGGTTATTATGATTTTCCACCAACATTCAAACACTGATCACCTTGATATAAAGTAAGTTAAAGGTTCGGTGTGACAGATTTAGGAGAGCTTTAGGAACACAGTTAAATCCTCCACACTCATCCTTTAATAAAAACAATAAAAGTACAACATACAAATGATTACAACTAATTCTGGCATGAGGGTAAAACTTATTTCAAACTGCCTAGCTTGAACCGCATCAAAGTAAAGTGCACAAAAAAAAAGACTACCTTAAAATGCAGCATAAATATATATTTATTTTCATGTTTCTCACTTTGGTACTTGGCATGGATCACCCGCAAACACTTGGCATTATTTGTGGGAAGAGTCTACCTGAAAGGCAAACAAGATTCTAACAGCCAAAGGTAGATACAGACAGAAAAATAGCTCTGTCCTCACTTATCTCTGCCTCATGGGTGACACTCTCATATCTTGTTTGTTTATTCACATCTTGGCAGTGTATTTCGAGATTTGCCGTGAGCCAAATTTAAGAATTGGACGTGAGTTTTTTGTTGTTATGGTGGTTATTTATAACTTTAGTTCTTCATATTTTGCGAACTTCTATACCAGAGATAGAGGGCTTCATAACAGCAGAATGAAGACATACATGGTCTTCATGAATACCACATGTCATTAAGGGGCACCTGGTGTTGTTTGTTGTAGGGAGCGGTTGGTAAGAGAGCTGTGTGAGAGCTTAAGAAGACAAGGAAGAGAAACAAGTCAATAGAGGAACATCACCTGACTGAAAGATTGATTGAGAAGACATACTTTAAAAGTATAGTAGCAAGAAAAACCCAGTGTAGGTATTATCTTTTCAAGGGCTGACAATTGTAGAGCCACAGTAGAGTACAGCAATCGATGAAACTAATGTGGGTGTATTTATTGGAGCGGGAGTGAGCCAGTCTGTTAGAGCCCATCAAGTATAGATGATGTGGAAGGTGGAAAAGTGGACCAGAGGAGAGCAGACGAGAAAGAGGGCGGTGAAATGTGAACAGTAGGAAGTGCTTTCTCCATCCCTCTCTTTGCTGCACACACTGTGATGATGAGAAGGGACATCCATCATGTCCAGCTGAGTGTGCCTGCATGTGTATGTGTAAAAAAAAAAAAAAAAAAAGAAGAAGAAGAAACCCAGCGTTTCAGGCAGGCACTGAAAGTTCATCCCTAGAGATTAATAGCCCTCAGCTCTTCTTGTTGGTTATGATACAGACCAAATTAGAAAACCTTTAGCAGTGCAGCAGATTTCCCTGTTCCCCACAGACTGATAATGGGATGTTTGTTTCTCTGGGGTAGCCTGGTTTGAGTTGTGAACTGAAACAATGAGCCGTTTTTGTCCGTTTAATTTGGTTTGTATGTTATCTGTGAAATGAGCCTCAAGGGAGCATTTTTCACTCGGAGTCTGGGTCTGTGTTAAACTGCTTACTAAGTCCCGTTTGTCCCAGTTGTGAGAAATGATGCAGCATTTATTGACGTGAGGATGTTGTTATCATTTACAGCCATTTTTCCCCACTTCTAACTCGGTAGCATTAGATTGCCCGTGATTACAAAGCCATCAAAAAAGAAATGTGTTATTAAAGACGAGGTCAAATGGCATCAAAAAAGGTAAGTTACTGCAACTATGTTGACTATCAGATACTGATATTTCAACCATAAATGGCTTCTTAAATGTCAGGATTTGTGAAGTTAACTGAATATCTGTTGACATTTGGTTGAATAAAATAAGCTACGTGAATAACTACATAAATAAGCTACATGAATAAATCACCTCAGGCTGACATTTATAGACCAAACAATTATCGTAAAAACAGATAATTAAAGTTTTATTAGTAGTAGTTGCATTTGTAATTAGTTTCAGTCCTCAATTTACACATTTTCAGTATTAACACAGACAGTAGCATTTACCACTAATCTATGCATTAGAGTTCTATTGGAAAGTCAAAACAATAACATGGACAAAGCTGTATGTAAAGCTTCGTGACAGTTGTGAATGGGGTTATTTGAACCTGTCCCACACATTACTTTATTTCATAAAAGGGATGACTTGTGTCGCTGAGTGATACAGAGAGAATGTTAAAGTCATTCCATTTAAACATATCTGCAAACTTGACATCGTTATTGATGGACTAATATTTTGTAACACTGCAGAGGAATATAATATATCAAAGTCTAAACCCACCACTACCTAACACATACAAGGAAACACTCATACCAACCTTTCCAGTCAGTGTCAACCCCCCGCCTAGACACCAAGCCCTGAGGAAATGTAGATCGCAGAGCCATGCAGAGAGTAATGTTTTCACTTTCTCTGGCTTTAGTATCATTGCATAACTCTTTATCCCATTTTTGTTTGACTAGTGGGCATAGAGAGCGAGAGAAGGGGAGTTCTGGAAGAATAATCAGAAAGGGGAATGGGAACTGAAAGAAAAAGACAATGGAAATAAACACAGGAAGAAAGGAAATAATGGTGTCCTTGCACTGTGAACTCAGCATCGTAGGAGGATTTAAACAGGTTTCAAATGTCCCGCACACCCACACCTGTGTTTTTCGTTTATTCTGTTTGATGAGACATCTGCTCAGGTTGCAGGCGGGTGCTGGGAATTACATGAGCTCATTAAACTACAGTTGTTCCTCGCTTACAAGTGCAGCATCACTAAAGCAGCAGCTCGGCTGGGGTTACCACTAATCTGTCACAATTTCTCTGTTTACTTCGCTCTGCTGTTGTCCTCACCACTTTTGGCAAAGGAAAATAAAGCTCTCTGAGCTAACAAGCTCGATAACGGTCAGTTTGCAGACTCATCTGTTTGTTAGCTTAGCTTGGTCACTAATGGCGCAATAAGTTCACACAATTTATTCAAAAGACGTATTTGCACCAGTGACTTCTGTCTCAGATTTTCCTCTTACAGAGGAGGTTAAAGTTACCCAACACAGCTGAAAAGCTATGATGACATCCTCTATTTTGGACTCTCTGTCAGCACTATCAAGACAGGATACTTGCTATTGGTCAATGGCATGAATGTGTGAGTCAGAGTTCACCAAAATTACAGCAGTTGTGGAGATTCCATCAGAATGAATCGATTTCTTTCTTAAATCCAGACTTTAAAGTACGGTCCCCTTTGCCTTCAGTCCAACAAAATTGCCTGCCATCCAGCAAAAGATCCATTATCAAAAGTCTGGCTGAGATAATAAAGATATATTGTACAAAGTGATCATGGATCACTGTGAACCTGTCTGCTGTTTGGTATTCACACCAAAACGCATTTTTGATTTCATTCAGAGACACAGGGATCATTTAAATGAGGGTAGAAGTGAATATTAAGACTGGAGCATGCATGACTGCAACTCTAATAGAATAGTGAGTTAAATGTCAGTCAAGTCCTATCAGTCCAGATAAGAGGTCTAATCATCTAAAATAACTGGAAACACCTGTGTTGGTGTAGATTAACAGAAAACGTTTCCTAACATTTGATTCTTACACAGATTTAACACCAAGCATACATTATTTTTAAGACTTGCAAAAAGGAATATAAATCAAAGCCAAAAAGTTTCAAACGTTGAGTGGGTTGGCTTTGTTTGAGCTTTCATTTGTAGTATTCTGGCACAGTGTCTAAGTATGCAGGAGGCACCGAAAGCTCATCAGGCAGACGTGTCAATCAAAAAGGCCCAGCAATTTGTCAGAAGGTTCTTCTGGGACAAAATCATGACAAAATCATCAAGGGCTGTTCTCACCTTGACCCTGAAAAGACTTCATATCCAATTTAGATGTAGCCTCATCCCCTTCACAACTGACATGGCTCTGACTGAAGTGATGCAATGCCGTGCATCCATGAGAGCCTGTGCATGTGCGCAGGTTCTAGCCTGTCCTCCAGCACGTGGATGATTCACCTTGATTCTACAATAAAGAGCATTGACCTGCTCACGTCCGGTCTGTTTTGCTGTTTGAAGCTTTCAAGGTGAGGAAAAGTGACAGATGTAGAGACTGACAGTGGAGAAAGTGAAATAGAAAAAAATGAGGGAGAGACTGACAAATGGAAAGACATCCACACAGACAGAAAGGCAAAGGGGGAGATGGAATGATAGGTTTGAGTAATGTTTTATCAACATGGCTGATATTTGTCTTTCATTGTTTCAGCATTTCTGTCATATCAGTAAAGGTTATCTGAATCTGTGTGAGGGGGAGATGAAGCAATAGGGAGCTCAAGAAAGAGATCGAAGAGAAGGGGAGAGAAAGGTCCTCCGATAACCCAGCTTAAATAGAAAGCATGGATTACAGCTATGACCGAATTACATACTGGCAAATACAAACCTATATAAACACACCAGACAAATCTTTGGTTGGACCCTTATATGTCCTTGCCCTTTCAAATAACCATACAACTGTGAACAGAACCTTAAGCTAATGAAACAAAAGGTTTAAGAGTCATCCTTTCTGTTGTGTCTCTCTGTCTCACACTCACCTTCTGAATTGTCTTCTTGTTTTCTTTTTTTAACCCTCCTATTATTTCAACATCTGTTTTTCTTAATTGATGTGTATCTGTGTAGACCTTGCAGTCTATGGTTTCCATGGAAACCAAGTGCCATAACTCCTTGTGCAGCATATCCTGTAGTATCACTGAAGAGGACTGTGAGAAGGTGTTAGACAGAGAGGAAAAGAAATGAAGAGAGAAGCAAAAATGAAAGATGAACAAATGATCTCACAAGTCAAGGCTTGCAGTATTTATTTCTTTATCTCCAACGAAACAGGAGTAACAGTGGAATTTTTACAATATTTTACACAAGGGAGTTTACCTATTATAAAAAAACACAACAACTACCATCATGGATGTCATATTTTCAGGTGTTGTTGTAGCTGATTCTTCCAGATTATTGCATTAGCAGCAATAGGCCTTTATACCTTGTACGTAGGCAGCTAAAACTGTTAGCTTAGCATAGATTGCTATTCATTGTGAATGGGATCTAGCATTGCAACCCAGCACCAAAACCATTTAGAAAGTCTATAAGAGCCATATGACTGGACTATTTCATCCCATTTGTGTGTGTGATCTGAACCAGTGCAGCTAGAGAAGTCACATCAAGTCCATTTCTTGTATATAGTCCAGTATCACCAGTCACATATTTGCCTCAAGGGGCTTTACACCATTTGTACACCATACAACACCTCTGTCCTTAGACCCTTGAGGAAAAACTCAAAAAGCCTTTAACGGGAAAAAATCAAAGAAACGTCAGAATGAGCAAGAGTACAGATCCCTCTTCAAGGATAGGCTGAGAAGGCCTCTAGTGGACGTGCTTTCTGGGAATCCCACAAAAGCTTTTTCGGTTTATGCCAATTGAATGAGGCACCATCTTTGTTCTCAGTATCCAGTTCTTGATAAGAAAACACACTGTAGTGAATGTCTTTACTTCCTGCTTCAGCACTGAGCATAAACTCAAGTTGTTTTAAGCTTTTGCAGTAATTGACAAGGGTTGATATTTTTTCTCAAAGGGACAGCCTCCACGCAGTGTTAAAAATGTTATTTTAACTGTAAAATCCCACTTTTCTTCTTGTAAACAGTTTTTTGTGCTTATGCACTAAGGAGCCAAGTCTGATTCCAGTGTAAACTTCACAAGCAAGCTAAACCTCTTCTGTCTCATTAAATTTGTTTAATATAAATAATTAAGATGACTAAAAATACAAAATGCATTTCCATTAGTTGAAATGTCATATCCGTGTTTTGAAGCTATGCTTGCCTATTACTTTATCGGGGGGAAAAAAAGGTTTGTTTTCATCTATGCAATGATTATCTGTATCCTCTGAGGTGTCTGTGGTTACAGTTAAAGCACACTTTCCATTATAATACAACATATTCAGTCTACTTAAATATCTCCTTGATTAAAATGCAATGTGTTTAACTTTACATCAATAAATATTTTTATCCCTCAAACCTGTCATTTCTCATATGCCTTTAATTAGAATTTTAATCAAAGTTACCCGAGGCATAAAACATCTTCTCAAAATATGTCTCTCCTGTCAAATAAAGTAAAGCTGTAAGTCAGCGTACCTAAATCCAATCAAATTTTGAAGAAGCTGATTTGGGTTTCTACTTTGACCATAGGCCAATGTTATGACTATCCCAGGAAGTCTTTTCACTCAGGCAGTAATAAGACCCCTTGTTTTAAACAAAACTGGTACACTCAATCAGTCATTGTTAGGAGGAGCATATACCCTTTCATCACAAAACTCTCCCAGTGGAGTTTCCTTGGACAATTGCTGTACCATATTTACAAATAAATTGCCATTAATTCTCATTAAATGAATTGCATTTGTACACAGAGGATCGTAAATGTTCTCTTGGGATATTGCAGCATATTGGAGTCTTAATTATCACAAATACATGACATAGGGAAACAAATGTTCATTCAGTGTGTCAAAAACAATATTGTGTTTGGCTGCACCAATGTCAAGCAGCTTGATAAAACAGGAAACGTAATATTGTCTAAAATGTTAGATTGCGGCAGAAGATGTTCTAGTTTTCACAACCCCAAGTGTGCTGATAACAAAATCACTTTCTCTGTGTCATCACCGCTGAACTATTTGGTTAGAAAATAGCCCCGAAATATCCATGTCAGCTCAAATAGAAAGACAATTAAAATAGATAATATTTTTCCAAGATGAAAATAAGTGTGAGACCTCCTAGGGTTTATGCCAGTCTGTCTGTATGCTGCTTTATAGGATTTTCAACATTATAACTTATTCTTATGTTTATGAATTTAATAGGAAGAAAGGTGAAGGGTTTCTATATTTTTTAACTGTCTCTCTTTTTCTATTCAGGACCGCATATATTGGACAGACTTGGAGGATGAAGCGATATACAGTGCCAACCGACTGACAGGACAAGATGTGGCAAAAGTGGCAGAACACCTCAACAACCCCCTGGACCTGGTGGTGTTTCATGAACAGAGGCAGCCCAAGGGTAAGACATCAGCAGCCACAGTGAACTGATTAGATGACGAGCCACAGGTGACGGGCACACATTGTGAATTGGGCAGCAGGTTTGCTCCGTGTACTAGTTAGGTAGAAAGGCTACTACTATCAGACCCTAAAACCAGAGCCAAGGCAAGAAAGTCTTGAATAATCCCTGTATAGACCATTTACTAACAGTGTCTGAAACTAAAATCAAATAACCTGATGTGTGTGCAGTGCATGTCCAATGATGGGTTGTGATGTAGTATTTTTCCCTCCTGGATGGATGCTTTCCCAGGTGTGAGAACAAACACCTGTGTGTGTGCATTCTTGTGTGCCTGTGTATGTGTGTGTATTTGACAGTGTGTACTGTATAAACAATTTGCTTGTGTGATTCTGTGTCTTCATGCTTTGTTTTCTACCCTCCCTACTGTCTGAGTGCCAGTAGGGAGCTAATTTCATTCTCATAATAAGCGATATCACAGAATGTTTTTTTTCCCAAAATTCCAACAAAAGCAAGACATAAAATAACCTAACTAGGCTAAATGAAGACATACTGAATGAACTCTGGCTGCCTTGTTGAGATACAAGTAGTACAATGCTATAAAAATGTGACCTTGAGTGAAGCGATTGGTCAGCACCCTCTAACTTTTCTGTCACTGTTCTCTTGTTTAGTGATTGGTTTGCACAATGCACATCCACACCTTCAAATATAGCCCCCACCAATTCAATGTGTCTTCACTTTTATACACACTTCCTTAAAAAGCAGCCTTTCCTCCTACATTCTCTTTATTTTGGCTTTATTATTATTATTATTATTATTATTATATGTCTCTTTATTGTTATGATCGTCCAGCTGTGCTTTGAAGCCAAAGTTCCATGCTTTAGTTCCTCTTCTACACCTTAGAGAGGCAGTAAAGAAAAGGAGGAGGGACCACTGGAGCTATTGAAGATTCAGAAGATCATTTTGTAAAATTGAATCTCAGTCTTTCTCCTGTCTACTTCCTTTTCCTCTATGCTCTGTCCTTATATCATTCTGTCTCATCTTATTGAATGCCTTTTCCTCTTGCGTCCTTTTCTCTCCCTTTCTGTCCTCTGCCCCCCCCACCCCCACCCACCCCGCATAGAATTTAAATGTGTTGTCCTAACATGTCATGGGAATTTAAACCCAAAGAGCTTTATTTCTTCTTCATATGCAGAGCAGGTATAGAAGATAGTTCATGTAGACAGATGTTCAAGTTACATACTTGTTATGGTGAGATACTGTACACCAAACACTAATGTATTCCCAGCCTATTAAAATCTCACTGTGTGCAGTAACATTGCTGCTTCCCATGACGGATGATGATTCCTCAGATGTGCTGCTCTGTGAAACTACACACAAGTCAGGAGGCAGAATCGACCGCGACCTGACCTAATTCTGGTGCTCCCCCACATGACAAGAATAGCAATATTTTTTCCATGAGTCGGAGTCTTGGGTTAGGAAAGTGCTCGTACATTTTTCATTCGAGTGCAGAGATTAAAAAAAGAAAGGATCTCTTTACTGGACTGGAAAAAAATATAGTCCCTAAATAACATTGTAAAAGTTGGACTTAGTAAGTAGCACAAGTATTTTTGGCTGATTAGATACTATCTTCTTTGATCCTGTGCTCTCACTCAGTTTCTAACTTGATTAGAAAGTATTTGCAAATTTTTTGAAACTTTTGAAAATGATCAATTTAGAGCATTTATCCAGTAAGGAAATGAAGAAATACAATTATTGGGCATTTACATATGCCAAGATGTTTTGCTAAATCTCTTACATGCTTGGACTTATGGAGGCCCAAATTTTCTTACCATCAGCTTGAATCAGTTCAAAACTAGATGTGTCTTATTCTTAATAGCTCTTTCCTCTGAAATATTCTGGTCTAAAGTACATGCAGTACATCTACATGTAATATTAGAGCACGGTCTAGGCCTCCTCTGTGTGAAAAGAATCATGAGATAGCTTCTTATGATTTGGCGCATCTTCTGTGCTCATTAACCTGGCGCTAACATGGAATTTCAAGTTACATTTGGAGAAAGCACCAAATGTTGATAAATGTTTAAGTTTGTGAAGCAAAATAATAATTTCACTATGTCATTTATATGTAAGGGAAAGTGTAGAAACTCAAATTTGCCCAAACTCTTTTTAATCCTCTTGTTCTTTCTTTCTCCTTCCTCCCCTCAAGCCCCTGATACCTGTAACATGGGCAGTCTGCCTAACGGTGGCTGTGAATACCTCTGCCTGAAGGCTCCACAGATCACAGACCACTCTCCCAAGTACACCTGTGCCTGCCCTGATGGCATGGAGCTAGGACCAGACATGAGGCGCTGTGCTATAGGTAAGTCGGTCACACTCAATGAATCAGTAAATCACAGAGTCCAGGAGAAAGACATAATTAAAGGGATTGTGTTGAAGAATGTCCTAGGAGTCGACAGCACTGTGATCACAGTGACGTGATAGAGTGCAAGGACATAAGGATATTTAACTGGTTTCACTCTCTCAATGCTGAGAGAAAAGTATTTATGCTTATCTTTAAATGAATGTTCCACTTTAAACTATTCATTACATTGGTGCTATCCAACTTAATTTCCCATACCATTATAGGCTGAAGGAAATACTAACAGGTTATTTTTCGGTCACATATGATAACTTAAATCTTATTCTGTCACGTCCAATTTGATTTAGGTTCTTCTCTCAATGCAGGTAGACTAAGACCAGCTCATTTCTTAGAAGGTTTCAGTGCTAGAGTTGTAGCTTTCCATACCTTGAGCCCAAAATATAATATTTAAGGAGATCCACTGAATTCTGTGGATATTGTTGGGGAATTTATAGGCTCTTATGCACAATAAAGCTTTAATATTCACACCCACGTTTATTCATATTTGTCTCAAAAGACATAAGAAAATAGCCTATTGATTATTGCAGCTGTTATCCAAATCCACTATTCACCAGAATCAGCCTTCAACAAAGCAAAATATTCAAATCTAATTCTATTTATTCTGTTTGATTTATAAACCAGTTCCTTTAGAGAATATGATTCCTGTGCTTACAGTAAGACTATCTTAGGAAGTGGGCCAGGGATTCTCCCAGCTTAACTGTGTTCCCAGCACACCTCCATTATTTCACTGACCTTACTTCACCGCTCAGCCAGTCCCCAGCCTTTACAATCACCACATTTCACATTTGTTAAGTTGTTATCCTTAATGAACCCACTCGCTTTTGCCCCTCATGTTTGCGCAAGTGAAGGAGAAAGTAGCTGACACAGAGAAAAGCGGGAAAGAGAGATGATGATGAATGTAGGCTACCGTTCAGAGAATCCCTCTGAGAAAGGACGGGAGAGGGAACGTGGCCATCGAGCATGCACAGAAAGAGAGCGAGAGACATTTGCACTCCCGAGTCTGGAGTTCCCAGTGCAGTACAAGTATTTCTGCTGAGCATTTATTAAGGTTTGATAAAATGCCCCCTTACATTATGTTTCTCTTGCTCTCTGGTTTATGTCTCTATCAATTTTGGAGCAAATCCAATTTTTTGCAGCAACCATAAAAAGTTGAAGAAATGTATTTGGAAATCTCCAATCATATCTCTGCCAATTTTTCATTTTATTCTGTTTATTTTTCATTTTCATTTGGTTGTCTGATTATACAAACAAAAAGGCATGCCAACTGTGACATATGTGTTATTTGCAATATAGATAAACAAAAAAGTGCTCAGACAGAGTTGTAATCAAAAAAAAATCAGTCAGTTACCTTGAGCTAGATGTCTTATATGCTGTGTTGTCTGATGAAAAACCACCAGAAATGATTTTTTCAGGAGGATAAAAAAAACTGTTGTCAGAAACTGGCTCACAAAATAACACTAAAATGAGACACATTTAGCACCAGAAATGAAAATCTATGTTTACACAGTCACCAGGGAAAATATCATATTTTAAATGGATTCATGTGGATTTTGAGTGAAAGTGGATATGCACATTTTTTTAGAAATGGTTCTAATGATGTGCAGGTGGTTCTGAACCTCGACTCCTGTTTTTGACCACCTCAGTTGGTAAACTATCAATATCAAGGCTATCCCACATGTTTCCACAGAGCACAGTGGACTAATCAAAGCTATTTCACTGTTTTAGATTGAAATCAGCATAATCCAGGTTAATGACCAACTGACATGTATGCATCAGTCTGACTCAGTTCAGAGAAATTACACAGCTTGCCGTCTATCCTATTGATATTCCGTATTAAAAAACAATGGGGCAATAATTTTCTATTATCTTTTTTTTGGATTTTTAACAGAATCACATGATACCATATTGTTGTTTTTAATTACCTTACATAATATATGATTTTGCATACATTTGCCATATTGTGATGTACTGATATTGGGAAATATCCTGATAATTATTTTGACCTCGTCACCCAGATCTATTTAAAACTTGTCTTTTAATTTCCCATTACAGTACATGCTGTTTATTGTTTATACCACGACTCTTGTTGTCAACATACTTGCCAGCTACATCTTCAAGTCAAATCCCAAGTGCTGATCATTGTTCTCCTATCTTTCTTGTGCAGTGCGACCCAGAACAACCACAACAGCTGCTCCCCCAACAACTCCCACCACAACCACGACAACAAGCACTACAACAACTAGCACAACCGTTACCACCACCATGACACCCCCTCCCACCACGACCAAAAGTACCACTTCCACCTCTGCTGCTACGACACAGAGACCGACAACCAGGCGCCTGACGACGACACCTACTCCTCCCAGGAGCACCTCTACGGAGCAGCCTCGGACCCCCGCTGCCACGAGTACAGAGACGACCAGTTTCAGCAGCACAAGTCAGACGTCCACTTCCACACACACACCCTTACTGGGCCCAGTGCCCCCCAACAGCATTCAGAGAGAGAGCAATGGTAACCTCTCCCACAGAGGTAAGGATCATGGTGAGCAGGGTGTGTGCAGAGGAATGTAGGTTTGTGTGGAGTGTGTGTGTGTGTGTGTGTTCTTCTGGGACTGCAATGGTCCACTGCCATTTCAACCGCTACCACAAGTCATTAAAACAGCGGGGAGCTGAAAATCACTTACATCAGTTTCCCTCCTCTCTCTGGCTTCTCTTCCCCTCCATCTTTTTGTCTGACCATCTGTCTATCTACTGTCCTCTTTCCCTCTATGCTTTTCTCTCCTGCACACACATGCACAAGTGTATCTCGGCCTGCTCGTTGTCAGTCCCTCGTGAGCAGCGTGTAACAGAGCTGTCAGAGCTAACAAACGACAGTCCCCTATATTCTCACCTGCCACCTCTCATCACTCATCCTCACTTTCTGACAGCCTCTCTCACACTCTTTGTCTTTCCCTCTCCTCATCTCTTTTACTCTCGCTCTCTAAATTTGGCAGCATTCTTCGTCCTCGCACCAATCAAGCGTCACTGGCTCACCAGAAAAATAGCAATTTACAGTTTGTTGCCCAGACAAACAATGACAGCAGAACATAACAGCAGTAACAATGGTTTTACAAAGCTACGCTAAGACTTAAATTGTATTTGGATGTGATGAAGAATCCTTGATAGCACCGCAAAGCAAAATTGATAAACCACTATGCTGCACACCACATGCTGCTGTGTGATTTCCTTGTAGAAATCAGTGTTTTTTAAGCTTCTATTGAGGCCTTTGGTACGTACAGTAATGCCTTTAATATGAGATAGTTGTAACTGTCAAACTGCCAATTTGTCCTTGAATCGTTTGTTCCTTACAACAGTAGAAGGATAACAACAATAATAAAAATCCTCGCTTTGACATTTCTTTTTAAACACTGACTAAGAATGACATTTAGACTTCTTTTATTGAAAGAAATTATCTAGAAATGTGAATGTCTGCATTTCTTTTTGTATGTTCAACTAGCTCCAGTGCCCTTGCATCACACTTTTCAGGCCAAAGCAGGAGAGTGAAAGTAAAACAATGTCAGCTTATCGACTGATTCTTGTCATGTCATTTGTAGTGCCTCAATGACAACCTACTGCACAGCAGACGATAAAAGATGAGGCAGAAGAAGTTTTTAAAAAAAAACACACACATCACTAGCAGCTGTACTGTGTTTGAACTCTGATTTTGACAATGTTGGATTTACATCAGAGACATTTCTCATATTTAGAAATCAGGAGAGCAAAGTGGTGTGAGAGATGTAGGAAAAGGAAGAAGACATAGGGAGGACAGGGAAATGAATGAGGAAAAAAAGTGAGGATTAAAACTAAGGACTGTTAAATGAAAAAGGTACACTGACAGACAATAAAGAGGCTATAGAGGGAAAAGAATGAATTGAGCACAGAAAGGAACATGACAGTCCAGCACTTGAACGGGGAAGGTGGGAGTAAAATGACACACTGTTGGGAGGGAAAACAGCATTTACAAGGAGAAGAAAAAATGGAAAAAAGGCAGGAGAGAAAGTGATTTTCTGGGAATTAAAGAGGATGGCTGCTACAGCTAGTCTCATCACTTTGGGGGCCTGGGCTTTTCAGAGTTACTAAGAAGCGAGAACATGTTTCCTCTAGTCTCTGAAGTTGTCAGCCTCCTCACCACAACACAAGTGCTCCAGATGAGAGGTGGAGCAGACACGGATGAGAAAATGGGGCATGAACAAGACGCGTCTTCAAACCCACGGGCCATGTGTTATAATTTTCAATTCAGCGCACACTGTCAAGTTTGCCAGCATCAGCTGTTAGGTGTGCTGCGTTGTGGCTGGCATGGTGGAGCAAGGAAGAACCAGGAGTTTCAGGAATAAAAGATAAACCGCAGCTGGTACACAAAGCTCATTTGCATCCATGCTCTGATGAATTTGAACCTTTACTTGTGATGCCAGTAATTTCTCATCACGCAACACTGCACTAGAAAATACCATCTTGCATTTTTCACAATTTCTGTCTTAAAACAATACTCAGGTGCCCACAGGTTTTGCTTGTTTTAATCATTCGTCCTGTTTATTGACAGTGTTAAATTTTGAGGTCATATGCGTGATCTCGCCTACAGGTTTCTGAAGAGCTGTTTTGAAGCTCAGAATGTGGTGGCTCTGCATGATACCATGTTGGCAGTCCTGCCTCTTCCACCTCCCAGCTAATCTAAAAATGGGCAAGATGTGGATCATAAGTGGACCTGAGGCAGGCTGAATGACACCTGTAACGGCACCCACCTGTTAATCAAAGTGGCCACAGTGTTAATTATCCACAACATTAATTCTTTGAACTTATAACTTTTATTATTTGAAAAGTTGAGTTATTTAGAAATTCAAACTCAGTCCAGTTGTCATGAACAGGGAAATTGACTATAGAAACCAAAACTGTGTTTTGTACCAGGCTGTAAACATGTTTGTTTCTGCTATAAAGTTGGACATTTTAATATGGGGTCTTGTGGACACTGACTCATTCTGTAGTGAGCTTCAAGTGGCTGTTTGAGGAACTGCAGTTTTTGGCACTTCCGCATACACTTCACAGCCTCATTCTGTGCTTAAAAAATGCATCCTAAACCTCATATGGAACATACCCCAGTAATTTAAAATTGATTTTCACCATCATCAGGTGCTTGCTCATGTTAAGTGTGAAAATAATTATAAATATTATAAAGAGTACAGTCTAGACCTGCTCTATATGGAAAGTGTCATAAGAGAACTACTATATGTAGTGCCTGATCTTAACATAAATTCTAATAGTGAAGTTTTCATGGAGGCAGACAACAGCCTATTCTTTTTGAATTCAAATCCCTCAAGTAATAACAGTCTTAATGACGCGTCCTTTTTTTCTTTCTTTCTTTTTTACTCACTCTCTCTTTGACTCCACTTTCCTTCCAGGGCTGCTTCATTCATAGCTGCTGCTTTAATAAGATTCTATTAATCCGCCTTTTAGAGTCTTAGGACTCATTGGACATCACTCATACTTTAAGAAAAGGCAAATTCACTTCTGCTGAATCAGGACTCAGACGCTTCACTGCTCATTCGTATCGCCCACTCTGCCTCTTTACATTACAGTGTCTTTGTCGGTGTGTGTGTGTGCGTGCGTGTGTGTGCGTGTGTATGTGTATTCATCGAAAGGTAGTTTATCCTTTATATTATTGCATTTATGACAGAAAATATGTCTTAATTGAATGTCCCATCCGTCACCTCCCATCTGTGCCTCGTCCATGCTTGTAGCCACACAGAGTCTCTTTCTAGAATCATCCAATCAGTATGCAGGGTCCGCGCCATGATCTCTTCTGTTAATCTTCCTCACTAGACTTCATTATAGCCATCTGATCACACTTTGGCTAATGGCTAGCCTGCTGCTAATAGGACAGTTGGGAGCAGGATTAATGTCGAGCTCCACCCCGACCTGTTGGGGTGAGAGTTGAAGGGGAGTACGGATACAAACATGTCTACGATAAATGTGTGCCGTCTTGCATTGTGACATGAGGACATGTGGTAGAACAAGAATGACTTGCAAAAGAAGGTCATGTGTTTAAGTTCACTGTCAAGGTCACCTGAAGTATCCACTGTGTTTCAAGCCTCCACTGAAAGGTGTATTGCGTCCTTCTTTTTGAATCGTATTATTACAAATTCTGAGGCATTCCTCTCTGGAATTGCATTTGTCTCCTCTTGTACTAAAAAAAGCATCTCATTGCATTTATATCGCATCCTCCTTTCATACGCATTTCATTTACACAGCTTGCGTTCCAAAGTGAAATCAGATGTATTTTGTGCCTGGATATTATGCAAATAATTTGTTTTCAGCATAATGCTTCAAACTTGTGTTTCTTTCTATCGATGCCGTCGGGAGGGCGTATGGGGACAAAACTTTTTTGCTTATTTTTTTTTTCCTTTCTCTTTCTGTTTATGAAAGCTGCGAGTGATCACTACCTCATAGGTAACAACATCACAGTTGCTGTTCTGGGGATAGTCATTCCTATCGGTGAGTAAATTTGACTTCCTCGCTGTGTTGCCTTTGCTTTCTGCCTGCCTGCTTCTCCCTCCTCGCTTCTCCTTCTCTGCTTGTTCGCTCAAGTCCTGCATGTTGTGCGTGGATTCGATATTTGATGTGTCTGGCTTTATGCGTGTGTACATGCATGTGTGTGAGACTGGGGTTTATAGGGTGTTTGTGCTCCCACCTGACTGATTCAAGTGAGTATATTTTAGATCGGTAACAATTTGTGTCTTTTAAACATCCAGGTCTGATGTTGACCTCGGCAGTGATGCTTGAGCACAAAATAATAGTTTAGTAATTGGGAAAATGTACTGAGCTGTGGTATTATCCAACAATAGACTTGTGGCCCACGGCTATAAAAAGCCATTATGGGCCAGTAAGCTCATCAGTCAGCGATGGCCAGGCCTTTGCAATGTGCACATTATGCCATTATTAATGAGATTTGCAAATGGGAAATTCAGTTCATGTTTTGTCATCACATTTGACCAGCTGTTTTAACATTAAGCTCATGTTCACATTCTGATCGTACAGTATTGCTCACACTGAAATCAATCCAGTGCTCTGACCTATTTCTCTGACCCAGTGGACTAAGAGCGGGTTACACAGTTGCCGCAATCGTTTTTTGAATAGGAGGAAATATCAAAGGACTGAAAAGGGGCTTAATGAGATAAAATGTTATTTCCCAGGTCAAAATTTCCACCGCTTCAAGCCAAAAACATAATTTCCCAGGTCAAATAACACATTGTCCCTGCAGGGTGTAAGAAACGGTATTAGGTTTCCATACTTCCATCGAACTAATATAAGGTAGGCACACACAGATAAGGCAAGTTCTTGCAGTCAAACCAGCCAGTTAAGTTAATCTATTCTATTAGCTTTGATTAAAATGAGAATCAGATTTTATGGAAATATTGAATACTTTCGTGTATAACCTACAGTAGCTGAGAAATCAGCTGAATGTGCAAATGACCTTATAGTCGCAGCATATGTGGCTAATTGAGATCTTTTCATCCCTAATATTGAATACTTGAATAAATTATGTGAGCTCTAAAGCATCGTAAAGCAATTCTTTTCTCTTTTCATTCTTCACGATTGAGATATCACCTCATTAAAACAACCCCCGAGACTGTTAACCCTTTCCACTCCGTCCCAGATTCTGTCCTTCTGCTATTCATTCCTGCCATAAATCCCCCCATTCTGCATTTTTTGGCAGCTTGAAACCTTAATTATTGTTGGAGGTCCACAAGGGCTGGATTTCTAGCACCCCAGTTCTCCGCTCGCATCCATTAATGCGCCACGCCCACCCACGACTCCACGAGGGAAAACAGCCCAGCAATGATTATCAGTATTTAGCCGAAGTCAGGCTGTCATGCCACTCTCTAATTGGAAAGAAATTTTCTAAATGAGACAGAAGCCGATGGGTTTTTGTTTTCTTTTTTTTAAACCAATGAGCATTTAGAGAAGAACAAAGGAGGATCTGGGGTTTCCAACCCAGTCACACAGGGATCTCAAGTGCCTATCAAACAAAAGAGCAATTAGATGAGGCTTCCATAAGGGATGCCAAAGGGACACATCTATGGACGTGGGCATCCATGTTTTATCTCTCCTCTTTCACACACCTCTACTTCTGCTCTCTACACACACACACACATAGACTCCTACATGCACTGTGCACACACAGGTCCTACAGGGCAGCTAGGCAGTCATGCTGATATGGTAATGAGTGGAGAGAGACGGCGCTTATCTCAAATCCTCCAATCCCCCTCTCTCTCCTTTACTCTTCTTCTTCATTGGTCCATTCTCCTCTCATAACCCCATCCAAAAACACCCGAGTCAGGCAGTCTGCAGATAGTGTTTGATTTTTTGCCCAGGCCAGTGAAAAATTCTAAATCAGTGATGACAGTTAAGTCAACCTTGCTGAGTTTTTTTTTTTTTTTTTTAAAGCCCTAATCACTGCCTTCAGAACCTGAATGTCACAAGTTATAATCAGAAAGTGTCTGTCATCTTTGTGTGTCCATGTATTTGTGTTTGAGTGTGTGTGGAAATGTGGGGGTTAGTGTGGGGTGCTGCATGCATACATTGATCGTTGCAAATTGTGCATGTGTATTCATGTTTGTGTGTTTTTGATCACAGTTTAGACTGAGACTGCAGAGGAATGTAATAGAACGCATATATAAGCAGTTTGATGGCTCATTGTTTTCAGTTTTTCACCAAAAACAAATAAAATGGCAGACAAATATCCAAGCCATGACCTTTGGTATGTTTTAAATATTAGTATTTGTTTCAACATGGCCAACCTTCAGACTAAAATGCTGTAGGAAATCTGGGTTTAAAGTAATTTTCACCAGGATTTTACAGTATGCCATCACACATTCAAAAATGTGATGCTTTCCTCTGTAAGAAGATGCCGCTGTTGAGCTAATTCTTTCAGAGTGAAGAGAACCACAAATGAGCTGTTTAAGTATGTTTAGACCCCCAAGGTAAATACAAACAAAATGATTTAAACAAAAGTGTGATAAATAGTATTTTTATAGTCCAAAATAGAATTTTGCGATCTTTGTAGACGTGTTAAACAACAAGCACTGAATTTTGAAGGTTTCTCAGGTTTTTATTTTGTTAGCATCGTTATCGCCTACAAACCAGTGCATTCGTTTATATGATTTTGAAAAAGACAGAAAATAATGAGCTCTCAATACATGATTTTAAGTGTGTGAAGTGTGGTGGTGTGTGTGTATCTGTGTGTGAGTGCTTAAAGCGCCGCTCTGTGTCCCCTGGGCTGTGTTAACGCTCCCGCCGTGTGTTGTTGTTGTGTGTGTGTTAAACACATGCAGTCCCTATCCTTGCCACAGTGGTCATCGGATTACTCTGCACCGGCGGATACCTGGTTTGGCGCAACTGGCGGCGCAAGAACACCAAGAGCATGAACTTCGACAACCCCGTTTACCGCAAAACCACGGAGGATGACGACGACGAAATCCACATCGGGCGACACAGCGAGTCCATCGGTCACGTGTACCCAGCAGTGAGTGGCAGCCACAGTCAGCCATTCATAGCGCTTCCCCTAGGGGGCGGTGTCACAGACAGCAACTCTCATTGGTACTCAGGGGCACCGATGCTCTCCAGTGGCAAATGAGAGAAGCCACAGAGGAAAGGAAGGAGTTTTGAATATTTGGGATATGGGAGTACACATAAGGGGTTTGGAAAATCCCTGTTTCTTGTTCATGTTGGCCTGGAAAGAAAGAACAGGCTTGCACACACTCACGTTCTCACACATCATTTTTGCAGTGATCACTAAAAACACCAACCATACACAGATATAAGCCCTTCACCAGCACATCACGTTTGCATTTATTTCACGTCCATAGTCATACAGTACATTTGTTTTATCAACATTACTCTTGTTGCCAACCTGCCATCCCATCTATTTGTATGTTGTGTTTTTTTGGTTGTCGAAGTGTTTGTCCTGTTACTGGGAGACGCGTTTCTCCTTTCACAGACACATATAATTTTTGTTTACAGAAGCAGCTGATGCAAAAGTTTAAAAATTTTCAACACAGTCACTAGACAATAACAGGAAACTACCAGAAATACTAGTAAATGTGTTCCACAAGGTAGCATCCTTCAGAGAGGACTATTGTGGATGTTTCTTTATTATGTTTGCTGCTAAAAATGATAGCAACGGGTCATCCAGACATTAGAGAGACACTGAGGCTTAAATAATTACTGCTGTCTTGATGCAGTATATATGAAGATGCATGATGAGGCGAGCCCTGCAGTCACGTCTGTTTATGAGTAGAACAAAAATGATTTTAGACGCCATTGAGAAGAGGACTTGCTTTATAGTTACCTGATTGAAAGGACAGCAGACCATTCTGTAGACAAAAATTGGAGTTTGACATTTGACACTGGAGAGTGACATCAGGACATTGCCATTAATGCGAATTTAGTGTAAAAAAGAAGAATAGAGAATAAAAGAGGAAGCACAAATCAGAACCAGTGACAGCCCAAAGTACAATTTCTCATATTCTGTCTTGAGTGGAGTTGTAGAAAACATGAACATCCATCCATTTCAGGAGTTGCAGACCCTGTTGACTTCGCCTTGATGCAGATGCATTTTTGAGAGACACTTGTTGGATATAAAACCTGCATTTTCTATAAACTCTGGAAACAGTGTCAGCTATGATTTGGACCCAAATGCATTTCAAATGTATAAAGAGTTTGTCATCAGGACACTCCTGACATTTATTAAATATATTTGTTGCTTCACATAAAGCAAGCAGGGAAGGGCAGCCAAAAAGGATTATGGGGTGGGGGGTTGGAGTCTAGCGCTTTGATCGGTTGGCATGGTAACACAGATTTCTTTGTGTTGCTCCAGAGAAAAAGGAGGCAAGGAATTCTGGGTATCACTGGCATGATGACAGGCTGGGAACACACACTCACACACACACACGAAACAGGTGCACGACTGAGTCATATTAAGATTCAAGGTCGAATTAACCACCCTCAGTGAAGGGCTGCACAGAGGCAACTGTACTCTCTCCTCTCTCTCTTGTCTCACAGTTTTATTATGAGTATGTTCAAATCTCTTTTATTGTCTTTTAATTTATTTACTTGTTTTCTTCCTCTCCTCTCCTCTCCTTTCCTTTCCTTTCATGGCAATGTGGCAACTCAGACAGCCAGAGAAATCGGGCTGGCATTATGTGGGCCAGACATTTGCAGCCGTAGGCAAGCATACTGCATTCCTCACATAGGAGCAGCCAGAGAAGGAGGGAATGAACAAGGGGGCGAAAGAGGGGGGAATTGGAAAGAGGAGAAGAGGAAGGTCAGGGAGAAGTGAAGATGGAAGGAGCAGGAGAATGGATTATATATGAACCTTTCTTTTCTGGGTGCCGTCTAGACTTAAATCTCTCTTTTTCCTCCTGATTTCTTTCTTTGTTCTCTGTCCATCATGCTGCTTTTTCTTTTTCCCATCTCACCTCTCTCTCTCTCTCTCTGACTCTCTCTCTCTCTCTCTCTCCCCTTCACCAGCCCACTGTGGTAACAGTCTTTTTATCTGCTGTTTGCAGCGCGTGGCACTCAGTCTGGAGGATGATGGCTATCCCTGAGGGGGGGATGCGTCCTGCCCCCCCCCTTACCCACCCCCTACACAGCCTCTACACCACTACAATGAGGCCAGTACAACGCAGACGAGAAAGAGAAGGAGTCCTCACTTTGCCTCCCCTTTTAAGGAGCAGGGATGACATGTACATCTTGTATATCCCCCTTCCTCTCCTACTTTCTCCATTGGAGTAACATTACTACCACTACTAGCTACTACTACTTCCATTAGTGCTAGTTTATTTCTAGTCTCTGCTCCACTCCTCTCTTCTCTCTGCCTCTTGTTAGCTGTAGTGGTGTGTTAAATGCTGCTTGATGATTTTGTTCAAACTAACCTCATTTGGCTGTCTCAGTGCACATTGTAAATAGAAGGCTGTCTGGCCACAGGACAAGGGGAAAAAGTTGGCATGCATTCTTTTTAATTCCTCATATTATGACTTTTTATTTATTTGTATGTGTTTGCTGTTGTAAATATGAAATCAGCATTTCTCAGTGCGCAGGCAGATTTGTTCAAGTTTGCAAGGATAGACAGTAGTATGTTATTTTTCTTCATAGTTCCCTTTACATCTTGAGTTGACAGATTTAAAAAAAAAAAAAAAAAAAAAAAAAAAACAGGGGAAAGTCATCCTTTCTCACACCTGGCCTCTCTTTTTCACCCCTTGACATACTGTATGTAGGCAGGCAAAGTTAAATATAGCCAAGGGGAAAGGAGACAGAAAAAATGATGGGGTTGTCTGCATGTTTGGAGGTGATTTTGGGGTGAAAGAGTAAAGGAGGGTGAGGGTTTTTTTTTTTTGTTTTTTTTTTTTGCGGAATTGGAGGATTTATGCCACCAGAGGGTAGTGCCTCAAGGCAAAAAGCAGCAGGGCAGAAAAGGCAAAGGATTATGGGTAATCCCCTCTCCTGGTATCAGAGGTGTGCCTACAGACGATAATGAACTTGGGTTTGTTTGTTTTTTTTTCCGGCGGGTGTTAAGACTCACGTGTGACTTTTTGTTTGTCTTTGTGTGTGCTGTCATCGGTGTTTTCAAAGTACACCTTTAAATTCAGACAGCAGTGTTCCAAATCACTTTTCTGTGACTGTTTTGAGATGTGAAAATGGTGCTTTTAGGTACTGGGTTATATCTATTTCATCTGCTGCCAAACACACATATTAGTGTTTGAACTTGAGCACCCCATAAACATCGATCCCAGTGTGTTAGAGCCACCAGTTTGGTTGTTCTTCGCATCAGCTTCTTCGCCTTTAATCCCTCTTTTTAACAATGTGTCTGTGTGGTTTCTACATGAGAAGCTGCAGACAAAAAAAACACACATTTGGACGGAATTACTTTCTCCTGTCAGTGTTCAGCATGGTATGTTTGCGGCCCTCTTTTGTATGAGCAGACGAGTAATACGCTGAGGCTGACTGAGCAGAGCACTGATTTGATTTGAAAGCTGGATAGAGAGGAAACGTGTAAGCCAGCGTAAAGAGCTGATCTTCCATTGGATTGTCACAGACATGCTTCCAGGCCATTGAATCAGATGGAATTTATGCCCAGTGATTATTGCAATAATTGCTCACAATGTGTTGGAATAGTGAATTACAAAAAAGCCATCATAATAAGTTAACATGATAGCTGTTACAAGTAGTTATGGCACATTATTACAATTCTGGACATCATCTAGTCTCGATAAAGGTTTTTTTTTTGTTGTTTTTTGGTAAGTTGTTGTTTTAAGGTGTAAAGCAAACTATACATACAAACCTAGTCTTCCATTCTTAGAGTAACAAATTTAAACAATATTGCGTTACGGCTGAGCTGGGCTAAGAAATGCTTTTGTTTGTCACATCCTCAGACTTCTCAAACTGAGTAACAAGCAAAAAAGTGCACAAATGCATTCAAAAGTACATTAAAGTCTTCCAATAAAGGCTCAATAGACTCAGCACATGTATTCATCTAACTAACAAACATTTGATTAATGGTAGTTATTATTCATGGTTGGCACTGTTGCCTGGAAAGGTTTGCTCCGTGTAGATGCTCGAGTAACTGCGGGGGAGGAAGTAAGAAACACACAAAGACAAAGGTAGGCAGGAAACAAATGCCAGGATTTAGACTAAACTGTATGCGAACAGGTTTGTGCTCAGAAGATGAATGGTGGTCCATTTATTTTACTGGATTTGTGCCGATGTTGCGTCGAGTGTTTTGACACCCACTCCGCTCACCTCCCTCAGAAGGATGGCACTCTCTCCCATCAGTTTATGATGCACAGTGGGGGATTTTGTTCTGTACGTGGAAAGTGGCGTGCTAGACAAGTAAACTATACTCCTCTCCTCCGCTGCTCTCCTCTATGTCTATCTAATGAAGGAGGATTGAGCACAGGAGGGAGGCCATCTCCTTTCATCTTAACCTTATAGAGATGAAGCAAAAAATAAAATGCATTCCACGGTGGGAAAGACCGTCTCATCTCAGCACGATCCTGGACTGGTTTGGCAGCTTCCTGCTGTGTTTGGGCTTTTGGCAGAATTTAGGATTGGCATGTATGAAATAGTTTGAATTGACACAGCTGTATTTTGCTATTAAACTGTGGTTATTTTTTAATATTTTTAGGCAGTATGATGGCTGTGGGAATTGTTGTGAATGACTCACAGTTTCATGCTTTTTCATAAAAATGTATATCTATGTCTATGTCAATTTTAGATGACAAGAAAGATGCCACAGGTCAGATATCTTAGTGAATTTAAGATTAAATAAATCCCAAACCCACTGCTGGACGAAACCCTGGGCTCAGCCAACTCTGCACTCCATATAGTTTCATTTATGTCCATGTTTGCTGCAGGTCTAATGGAGTTCCATGCCGATGGTTTGCAGTTAGGAGTATAAATTGCTTATTTATTGAGGTGACTGAGCGTGGCATTGTAGAAAACTTATTATTGCTACAGTGTGAAGACAGATTGGCCGGTCCACTTTGTGGCCACCTTGAGAGCAGTCTCCAGCGAAGGACACTGAAAAAGAGACTTTTGTCATTCTTCATGCAGGATGTGATACTTGTGGAGGTTGCTGAGGACATGATTGGATAGGATGTTTTGCGGACATTCTTGATTCATATTTTCAAGAATGATTCAGGAGCTAATCAATGCTCTGATAGCAGCATAATCAGAGTTTCACTTAGCAGGGTTAATATGTTGTATGGAACCCTGTATCAGTCAGCTCCATAAACAACACTCTGCAGTTGTAAGGAAAAGGTTGAGCGTTCTGCCTCATGCTGAAGAGGTTTAAGAATAATTAATTGTCTTTTTATGTACATATGTTCAATTATTCAGTCATTGTAACACAGGTATGATGTTGTATAGGTACGTGTTTCTTGCTTCAGGTCAAGTTTTTCAGCATTAACCCAGTAGATGCTGCATTGTTGCATGTGTAATGTGATATCTTGCACAAAGTTCTTGAACACTAACCCATAAATTTGTCATTCAGAGGCAGAAAATGTAGCTTGTTGGCACACCCACATTGAATTTAAGACATACAGAAACTAAAGATCTGGAGCCGGTTGCTGCAGCTGTGGACAAACTGGAAAGTTTACACAACAAAATAACACAATATACATTAATTAGTCTCATGCCATAATCCTAATGACATGAGACTAAATGACGTAAGTTCTAGAAGACTGGCAATTAAGTTCAATATATATTTCTGATAAGATGTAGATTTTTGATGCTACAGTGACTTCCTGTTTGTCTGGTTGTTCCTGTCCTAGCAGTTTCTTTACATATTACTTAAGTAAAGACATTCCTCAAGTTTTAACGGTGACACTACAGTAGCTAGTTGTCACTAAGAAACAAACAGCTGTTGCAACACAATCCAGGTTGCAGATCTAAACATACACTTTAGACCACCTGCCCAATAAAATATGTTGCGTAGGCCTGTTCATTCATTCAGATTGAACTCTTTGTTTAAGCTCATACATTCATGAAGCAAAACACAAATGCATGATAGGCAGGTTACTATCACAGAAGTTCAAACTATGTCAAAAATGTTGCCTGTGGTTTATTTTATGGGAAGTTATTGTCATATCAAATTCTAACAGCATTGATAACCCATAATCTAATATAAATGTATGTCATAATTATAGAGTTGCTGATTTGTGCTCCCTGTTTTTAACTGTCCTGTTGCCAGTGACTTTCCTTCCTCACTGCACACTCCCAGTGTTCGTCTTCAGTCTTTTCTGAGCATCTTTTCTGAGAATGTGACCCATGCTGCTTTAACCAGTACGCACAGGCTGCTTTCTAACATCGCTCACATCTCTCCACCACTTCACTTCCTCAAGCACTGTATCAAAAGTAATGTCAGCTGTGAGGCTTCATGTTTGTTTTGTGGTTGTTACACTACTGAATTTTAGTCTAAAGAGCAAAGTCAGCATTGCTGTCTCTGTGCACTCTCATTCTCTCGCCCCCATATCTTCATCTTAGCCATTGACATCTTTCCTTTGGCAAGGGCTATCAGTCTTTGGGTAGACAGACACACACACACACACAAACACACACAGAAGAATGAAGGGAAAACACTGGAGGAAATAATCTGGAATCCCAAAAACAACAAGGAGACCCCCAGAAAAAAAACAAAATACCTTCCTGCTCGTTAACCAGCGAACAAGTAGGAGAGGCAGCCCCCCGCCACCACCATCACCACCCCCTCAACCAGCTACAGATTTGGACTGTGGAAGGAGCCCTCATTGACTTGGCTGGCAATTGGCTCTTGTTGACCCAGTGACTTTCCTTCACCAACTGGTTCCTCTTATCATGTGCTTTTGGACTATTAGTCTGTCAGTTGTAGTTGTTCCTCTTTCTCTCTCTCCTCACAAAACCGTACTCACTTTCATATTTGACCTTGTTGATGTTTGATTACTTGAAAGGCAGTGTTCAGTCGCCTGCATTTTTCTACCAGTCAATGTAAAATAAAGGTTGGGGGGAGTAGTACTAATCTGTATGTGTGTAAATCTTTTTATGGGTTGGGATGATGACGGGAAATATTTTGATAAATAACGTTGTTGCCACATATTTGGACAATTTAATTTACTGATTGAGGAGAAAATCACAAATTTAAAACATTAAACTGTCTACCTACATTTTCTCAAAATGTTGCTGATGTGTCAATGCCTGCAAGGAAATCTAAAGAAAAAAGAAAAAAACATTCGGGGCTCTGTCCATTCCACAGCCATACGACGGCATTTTTTACGCTGTTTGTTGCACAAAACTTTTCAAGAAGCCTTCTGCACTGTGTAAAGAGATAACATTCTTAGGATGGGAGAAAATAAAAAAAGGGGGGGTTGGTCCAATGGTACAGTCTAATGGTTTTGAATCGTGACTTGTAAATACGTTTTCATACAGCAAAAACTTTTTGATAATGTTTTAAATGTATCTGTAAAAAAAGATGTACATAAACCTCTGGGGTAAAAAGGAGTGTAGACTATATATGAATTTATTTGTACACAAGAGCACTGGATTTATTTACTACTTGATTGTAACTAAAAATTAATAATCTGCCAAAGTGTTTTTATTTTACTTTTTCTCCTGTCTGTTCCATTTGTTTTTGTTTTTAACAGCATTGCAGATTTTTTAGTGTTCATACTGTATTTAATTCTGTTGAATAGATTTTATTGTTGTGTGTTTTTTAAAAAAAGAAGAAGAGGGGTTTTAATTTATTGGTGCCTTGTTTTGTGCTCCTGTATACTTTTACTCTTTCTGTTTTTCTGTGTTATGTGTCTGTGGGAGGGCACGGGGGGGTTTAACTGGCGGGTTGGTGAGGGACAGAATGGGGGGGTTAAAAGGTTAGCAACTTCTGTACTTACATGGAATATCTGTACTGTATGCCAAAATGGTCTCACTCACGTTTCTATGAAATCAAGCTGTTGATAAATATCTCTATATATTGCTATATTAAATTTATAAAAACTGTCCAAACTTTAGTGCGTGGTGTTACTTTATCTTGTGTCTCTCTGTGTTATATCTTTTTTTCTTTTGCCAAGGAAATGTGCGGGGCCTGAATGACAGACACCATTCACCTGACTACAAGTCAGTGTAGCATTAACATGATTTAAAATATGTTATTTCATGGTACATAAGGTTGCTTTAAGAAAACATTTGTAACTTCAGATTTCAAGAAAGTGTTGATGGCTGGCTTGTTCAGTCAACTTTTGTCCAAGACAAAGAATATAATACTATTAACAAAGAACAATTATGAACAAGCCCTCACTGCTTGTTTGATAAAATGTGTCGGCATAAGAAATAGCAGTAAACTGGGGTAGTAATGAGATCTTTTGTTTTGTTTTTTTTACACAGAGACATGCCTTCATTTGATATAGTCAGAGATTTCTTAGAGATAGATTTAACTTTGAAGTGTTCAGTTGAAACACTGGGCCCAATGATTTCACACGGACATATGGGTGATTTTGATATCTGTGTGTCCCAAACAAATCTTTGATGATGGATGAAAATGTCACCAGGACCCCCCCTGGTTTGTTTTCTCTTGACTGCAGCTCTCCTGAGAACAAGACAAGACAAGTTTCACTAAAGGGAAGGAGAAACAGAACTGAAGGCTGAGGGTAAAATGGGATGACAGTATAAGCAAGGGGAGAAAAGTAACAGCAGACAGGGGATGTGTGTAGTCCCTAGAGATTTGAGAGGAGTGACAGTTCACTGAGGGTTTGATGGATGAGCTGGCGGGGAGAGTTGGCTGAGGATATGGGGGCTCTTTGGCCTGCCCATTGTTCCAGGGTTGCTGATGCTCTTCATTGAAATTTCAACCCTGCCAGTGCTCTGCACTGTCATCTCCCCGAGCATCACAGGAGCCAAGGCAGCTCAATGGTTGCATTGAAGATTCATGATAACTGAAGGACTCATGGTGGATCAAAGGGCTATGGTGTTATGCACCGCGCTCTGTGTGTCAGTGTCTGAGTAGACTGCAGTGTATTCCAGGCTGTCCTGTTTGAATCTCAACTTGTCTGTCCCATTTCACTATTTACATTCAAAACACATAATAAAATTAGCTGAAATTATTGAGATTATTATTCATTCAACATAATGCACGATGGAACTTGTGAAAGTGTCTGGACAGAACACTCACCTGTATTTGTGGCGAAATGGCAAATTGATGGGTCATGGGTGCAGTGAGGTAAAGCCAATGCAAAGTGCCAAAAACTGCAATTCCACCAGCAGCCACTTGAGGCTGGCTACAGAACATGTCAACCTCCATAAGCCTCTATATTATGTCCAACTTCACAGCAGAAATGAACATGTTTACCGCCTGGTACAAAAGAGTCTTTAGTCTCTATAGCTAATTTCCCCTGACAACTGCACTGAGGCTGAATTTCTATAAAGCTCAAATTATATTACGGCTTAAAGTCATGCATAATTAACAACAGGCGGAAGAGGCAGTACTGCCAACATGGTGGCAACCAGAGCCACCACATTCAAACTTCAAAACGGCAGAAACCTGTGATGTCATGGATACAGTATCCATTATGCACAAACACGTTTTATACTGTCTATGATCCATATCTAGAATATATCTTTAATATATAATATATCTTTAAATTTCCCGGCCAGATTGTTAACACAGATTTCTTGTCATAATTTCTAGTGAAGGTTGAATCATAAACTTTTAGGTAGACATCACAACTGCCAAGTTCTGATAGTGCACATTTTAAGGCCTACTTTCAAAGTTACAATGTATGTAATTGTAAAATAATGGCTACTTTAATTCGTGATGATGTTCTACTTTTACTGTAGGAGGGATGTTTATTATTGGTAATTTTCAGGTTAGTTTGTTGTTGTTGCTGTATTTGATGGCATTCTACTGCATGCCTAATATTTTTTGCTGTGGAGAAATTGCTGAAGTCAAAGGTCCATGGTGAGATCAGGAGGGAAGAAAGTGTTCAGGAGCCTCTGATGTCTTATGTTGTAATTTATTTATTTCATTTGACCAAAGAGAAATAGAGACACTCTCAAAATACATCAGAAGTGCCTGAGTCGGTCTCACATTCTGCCGAACTCATCCTGGTGGATAGACTTTAAACCTCAACATAACACCACAAATACTATACGCCCAGAATTAGTCAAAGAGAATGTATCCATGTTAGTGTTACCGTCAGCACATTCTAGTCTGGAGCCACTGTTGTCTGTTTATGTTAATGAAACGTCAACAGCCAGCTATCTATTTTGTCTAGGAAGGAAACATTCAGTTCCTTCTACCCTGGTCACTACAGTGTTGAGATGGGCTGGCACCTGCTGTTCTCAACCAAAGCCAAACACTTAGTACTGCCACGGACCTCAAGGCCCACATGTGATAGAAAATACCATAACATTTTTGATCACTAAATAACAGAGGCACCCTATAGAGGTTGCACAGGTAGTCCAACTCCCTAACCCTAACCCCAGGGTGGTACATCAATACGTGTCTTTGCGAGAAGGTTTGCTGTGTCTCCCAGCACAGTCTCAAGAGCATGGAGGAGATTCCAGGAGAGGGCAGTTAAGCTAGGAGAACTGGACAGGGCATGGAAGGTCCTTAACCCATCAGTAGGACAGGTTTCTGCTCCTTTGTGCAAGGAGGAACAGATGAGCCCTGCCAGAGCTCTACAAAATGACCTCCTGGAGGCCACTGGTGTGAATGTCTCTGACCAAACAATCAGAAACAGACTTCATGAGGGTGGCCTGAGGGCCCGACATCCTGTAGCAGACCCTGTGCTCACTGCCCGGCACCATGGAGTTCAACTGGCATTTGCCACAGAACACCAGAATTGACAGGTCTGCCACGGGTGCCCTGTGATTTCACAGATGAGAGCAGGTTCGACCTGAGCACATGTGATAGACGTGAACAGGTCTGGTGAACGTTATGCTGCCTGCAACATTATTCAGCATGACCGGTTTGGTAGTGGGTCTGGGAGGACGCACAGACCTCTACAGGTTAGACAACGGCACCCTGACTGCTATTAGATATCAGAATAAAATCCTTGGGCTCATTGCCAGACTCTACGCTGGTGCAGTGAATTCCTCCTGGTGCACGACAATGCCCAAAATGGACTAGCCTGCTGTAATTTTTTTTTGCTTTGATTTTGGGGATGTCTTTGAATTAAGCCCTCTGTAGGTTGATAATTTTCATTTCCATTAATGAGGTGGCATCCTTTCGTTTCTAACACATTACCCAGTCCATATCAGGAAAGATATCCAGCATGATTTTTTCCCCACTGAGATCTGATGTGTTTTCAAAGTGTTCTTTTAATTTTTTTGAGCAGAGTATAATATATTTATTTAATGCGGTTCAGACCGTGGCCTCAGCTCATTAGCAGAGTTAAATCTACAGCTTACCTTGACAAAATATTGTATCACATTATACTAGATTTCATTACATTATAATGGTTTTGTTGAACTTTCTTAAACTGCACAGTGAGGTGTTTTGTGAATAATAAAAGTGCATTACTTTCTTGGAGCTACAGTTAGTGGAGGAATTTCTTGTATGGATATACATTGAATATAGAAACAATAGAAAATCCAAATTCAGCAGTCACCTTGTGTAGAGTCAAGGGCAGATGATTCAGATCAGAACTCTTTTGCCTGTACAATCAGCCAAGAAATGTCCACAGCATTAGAAGCCCTATGGACTCTATGTTCCAGTTGATTGGTTGCCTTGAGGACTCTGATTAGAAACACCTGCATTTGACTCTATAAATGGCAGTTAGACTTTGGTTGACTCTTACACGGTTCAGGCAGAGTGTTAAAAACATCATCAAAAACAACTTCCTCGAATTTTCACTTAAAACGTGTGATTTGGCAGCTTTTATATCAGGCTGTGCTGCTTTAATAGGTGTGAATTTTCCCTCAGTTCTTCCTTTAATAAAAACAATGTCCTTTAATTAAAATATTAATTATTCCTGCAAAACTGATTCAGCATGTCTGTTTGCAGAGAGGTAAAGCAGCCAAGAATTGTCAGAGTGCTGAATAAGATGTTCTATGTATTTTATACAACTGCACCTGAATTTGCAGACATGATTATTATATCAATTTTCAGGGATGCCTTCCAAACCAATAATTTTATATAGTTATAGTATATGGAGTTAGCATACTTACAACATCTCACCCACTCACACACTCACTGTCTTCCTTCCCCCATGCTAAATGAAGCTTATGTCGTCCTCCATTAGCTAACATTTGGAGTTAGTGGGGCATCCAGGTGGCTGACTGCAGAAAATCTCCTCTCTCCACCTGTCACTTAAAAATGAATAAAATATTTGGGGTGCCTGGAATGACAACTCTACTTATGAAAATGATTTCGGAATAGCAGAGCTGACCTCAGTGTGCTCACATCCTCCTCCTCCCCAGGTAGCAGTTCTGTCAAAATGTGGCACAATTTTAGGTGCACATTTTAGTTTGTTCTATATAGGTTTAAACACAGCTTTTAAAATCGGATTTATAGTAATTATTCTTAGTTTATCAATCTAAATTATAGTATTGTTGATTCTCTCTCTTCAAAATCAGCCATTTTCACCTTGCAACAAACCCTTACGGTGTCCTAATTCTGTGCCACACACTAGTGGCAGTATAATATGCAGTATAATATGTATAATAATGTTCTCAGTATACCAGTTTTCATAGTTTATATGCAACATATTTAACTTTTTAAAGTTTTAATAATAAGTAATAACTTATTGCGGAATTGCGCAAGATTTGTGCTGTGAAACATGAAGTGTTTTCTAAATCATTAATTTTATATTGATAACAAACTTGACATAATGAAATGGTGCACAACCTGGTGCAGGCATAACAACTTGGAGCTCTAAAGACAGAACTATCATCTCATCAGGACCAGGATCAAGAAAGCAACAGAAAATGTACTTCCTGTGGACTTCTAAAGAAGAACAACCTGCCAAAGGCTATGTTGCAGGTGCACTTCTACTCCTCCATCATTGAGTCCATCATCACCTCCTCCATCACCATCTGGTAAGCTGCTGCCACTGCCAAGGACAAGGGCAGACTGCAGCGCGTCATTCAGTCTGCAGAGAAGGTGATTGGCTGCAATCTTCCATTTCTTCAGGACCTGTACTCCTCCGGGAACCTGAGGTATGCAGGAAAGATTGTGGCTGACCCCTCCCCACCTAGGACACAAACATTTTGAGACACTCCCACCTGGCAGGAGGCTGCGGTCCATAAGGACCAAAACTTCACGCCACAGGAAAAAAAAAAATCCCAGTCTGCCGCAGGCCTCATCAACCTGGTGTACCCTCTGACCCTGACTCTCACTATCCAGCCCAGACCCCACACGTTACATTAACACAGTCTACTTACTGACTCTCTGCATTACATTAAAGCTCTCCATTTTTTATATTTTCTACTTAATGTTTTTTATAAACAAAGACAAATTCCTTCTATGTGAAAACCTATTTTCTAATTTCTGATTCTGATGTAAGTTTCATGCTGTGCTGCCCCTGCTGGCTGGAGGCCCCCATTACACTAATGTTATTACTATCAAAACTGTAAGTGCAGCAACACACTGAAAACTAAACCGGCTGCCAATCTGCTTGGCTCTCTCATCCAAGAAAGATTAATCTGCCATTTTGTTTTCAGGGCACAGCACTTTAAACCATAGCGATATAAAGCAGCGTCTGTGCTTATGTTTGCTGCGCTAATTCTTTTTAATCATTCTCCATTATTGTCTCCTCTCTTTCCCTGATTCATTATTTCTCTCATTACCTTCCTTTCCGCCATTGTGCTGCCTCTGAGAGCTTTGCTGAGGAGATGCACGTTTATGGCACTCAAGTGTGCGAACAATTTTCACAGAACGAACAACCAAAGTGTTTCACAACCGTTGCAATAAAATGTGATTGTTAAAAGCAAATTAACATTTAGTCTCCCTCCACCTTTCTCACTTATTTTATTTGCATCAGCTTTTTTCCCTACATTTCCCTCCTCTCTCCTTCTCTCTTTCTATCTCTCTTGGTCCATTTCGTTTTACGTCTATCAGCACTTTTGGTCCTCCCTTTGTAACACTTTGTGGCACCTTTTGTTGCAGTGAAAGGTCTTTCGACTTTGTGAAGGGAGCCAGATCAGTTAATTTTCCACATCTGGCCTCATAAAGTTATTGCAGTAAAGTCTCTCTCTGTTTCAAAAATGCAGTGAACGCACAGCCACCTCCACTGCCTCTCTCTTTGTCTCTCTCTCTCTCTCTCTCTCTCTCTCTCTCACTCTCTCTCTCCCTCTCTCTCTCTCTCTTTCTCTCTGTCACCCTCCTTCCCCTGCGTCATGGATGACATTTCCTATTATCTCCTGGATAATAAGTTGCACAGATTAGCCATAGGGGCATGGATATGACACAGTGTGTGTTTGTGTGTTTTACAGTGTTTTCTGTGCTTGTGTGTATCTGCTCAAATGTGCAGATTTTTGTTTACTTGTCTGTCTGTATTTGTGTGTGTTTGTTTGTCTAAATGTGCTTCTCTTTGTCTGTATTCAAAGATTGAGCTGTGTGTGGTCATGTCTGTCTGTCAGTCTCTGTGTGTGTGTGTGTGTGTGTGTGTGTCTGTCTGTCTGAATAATTCCATGCCAAAGTGTGTGTGTGTGTGTGTGTGTGTGTGTGTGCATTCATTGGAACACACAAGAGGAGGAGTTGATGGGCTAAGTGCCATTACCAGATAATTACAGCTAAAAGTCTCCATGCTAACGAGGACAGCTCATCATCCTGGTGTTGGCAGACAGAGGGGCCACAAAAAACATCTGCAATGCAGATTAGGAGCACTTGTGTGCATGTTTGTGTTTGTGTGTGTGCATTCTATATTCCCCGGCTGCTCCGTTCCCTCTTCCTCTTTGTCGTTATGTGGATGTGTGTTCGTGTTAGTTACTTGCACGATGAGGGGATTAATGATAAGCACAGAGATTCACATTTTGAATAAGAAGCCAGCCTCTCAGTGTGTGTTTGCATGTGTGAGGGTGTACACGCACGCAAATATGAACACTGTATATCACTGTAATTGGCTGGCACAGGAGCCCAGTGTGAGTTGAGTTTGAGGGCATCCATACACTACATAAAGTGGATGACTGTAATGTGTCCACTCTTTGCTCCCTGTGATGGGGCTTATTCCCTTCATAAATGGTGTCTGTGGCACACGGAGGCAGTCGGTAACAGGAACATAAACATATGTAAAATGCAATAAACACCAAAACAAATAGTTTACCCATTTGTGATGCAGCTGTTACTTTAGGATATATGTGAGAAATGAATGTAATTAGATATCCTACCTGCTGGGAAAGGTGAGGGTGTTGAGACCCAGAAGTACCACAAATCTGATTTGCAACCTGCCTGTTCAGCCTTCATCTTTCCAGTCCCCTGGCTTCGAAACAGCAGTTGATGAGGAGAGAACAACATCAATTTTACTCATTATCCTCGCTTCTCCTATCCTCTGTGTATGGGAATACTTAGTGTAAAGGGAAATTCAAAATTGCCTCACTATGCGTATGTTTGTGCATCCACATGTATATGCGTGTACAAGCACAACAGAGTATGTTGTGTTTGTGTATGTAATCACTGCAGCCGGAACAAGGAAAAAACAGCACTAACACATCATCCACTTCAGTTAAGAGCAAATCACTCACTTCCTCTCTGTTTGTGATTAACGACCATCTGTTTCCTGTAAAAAATGAATTTATCAAAATCTATCAAATCATTCCAGTAATGGTTTGTACTGTACAATATTTGTGCGTATTAAGAATGTGTTTATTGAGAATAATGACAATAAACTTGATGCTACCCTTAAAAATCCATAAATATGGATTTATTTTTAAATTACTGTGGTATACTGGTCTGTTTCAGAAAGTATCTTACAGCTACATCTTGCATATTCATACCTTGGAATGAATGATAAAAAAAAAAACTAAATGAAACAGGTCTAATTTAAAGTTTATAAGATTTCATCATGTTGGAATTACCTGTGATACTAAGTATTTTTATTCCACTTTAAAGGTCCCATGTGTAAGATTTAGTGAGCTCCATTTTCAGAATTACATAACTATTACAGAACTATGTTGTCATTCAAAATAAAATGTTGTTGCTTAGAATGAACCTTTTTATATCTAGAGATGCTGTGGGTCCTCTTGCCACCATGTTGAACCACCATGTTTCTTCACTAGCTCCAAGGGTGAGGTGAGGGAGTTGCAATAAGCACATTGCTAGACACCACTAAATCCTCCACACTTGTCTTTTGAGCCATGTAAGTAAGAGCAGCTAAGTCTTTATCTTCATTTCCTTTCATAACTGCAAAATTGAGCACAGCTGCTGTTTTCATTAGTAGAAATTAAACAATCTTCTGTATTGCTTTGAAATCTGACAAATATGTGTTAGCAAAAAATTGAGTCCTGAAGATGCACAACTGCCAGAACAAAGACAATACTTGAGAGAAAAAAAGATACAGTCTATTGATAGCAGATGTTTCCATGCAGACGTGCTCCCTAAGGAAATCAAGCAGTTAACACGGCATAATGATCAAGGTGATCTAATGATTGGCACTTACTTGTCCGTTATGCTGGCTACCACGGTAGAGATTAGATAAATAGTTAAGAGAAAACTGATGTCGTGTGACGGAGCATGCACCATGGAGCAGTGTTCATCATGGAGCAGTGTTCATCATGGAGCAGTGTTCATGCTTGTACTGTACCCATAGTGTGCATTCAGAAATATTGTTCACCCCTCTGGTGGCCCCAGGATCGAAATAAACACTGCAAAAGTGCCTTATGGTGTGTCCTTCTAGTGGATAAAATATGAACAAGTGCACTAATGGGTGCCCATTAAAATGGAGAAACATGATCAAATGCCCTCTTGGGCACTGGCTCCTAACATGTGGGCCCTGAACCCGATTGGGGTTGCACTAGCTTCAAAAGGTGTTGCAAGGCTTTCTTGATTTTAAGGTGTACAAGAAAACATTTTAAAAATATATACAATGGGCTAATATCTCAGCATTTCTCAGTCATTTCTGTGAAATGCATGTAAGTGAACAAAGAAATTGTTATTATATTATAATATAAGTTTGGACTATAATTTAGGATATAAAGTAAAAACAATAGTCTCACAGGATAACGGCACGTTGAAGCTCTCAACACAAGTGATCTCCACAGAGCCTTCGCTCACTGTGAAACATCCTCATCTCATCCTGCATTACAAAAGCATGCAGTAAAAACAACCAAAGAACAATACAGAGAAAACACTGAATTTATCAAAATAGTAGCCCATTAAGTATGTATGATGTGAGAGACAGACACGCTTGTATAAAACACGCTGTTTTTCATAAACTTCCTGTAGTAATTGCATTCACTATTATATTACTATGACTATCATTTATTGTTTTATCACTTGTTCTGTGCAGTTATTGTTAGGCAGTGAATATAATATGAAATATCCATAATCCAAAGTGATGAAGTGCCATATAGGCATACTTTTAATCTTAACCAGATAAGAGGTAACAAGTATTCTCATAGAGTGGTATTGCTACTCTCACTTTTGCGAATGTTGTGAATAGTTCTTCCACCACTGATAAAGGAACTTTCTCATAGCTTTCTTTCCTGCCTGAAATGGGGTTCTCATTTAGGAAGGTCTGAGTAGATCATCCAGGCAAGTATGATAAAAAGATAAATGAACATTTCGCCTCGTTCAAAAGTCTTCTTTCAGCCTAACTAACCCATTCCCACTTTAACCCACCTGAATGCTGACTGTGGCTTAATGACCCTCATGTGAATTTAACTTTCAACCCCGGTCAGACAGAACTGAAGTCTTTCTTAGAAGAAATAAAAAGTCTCTTCACCAAGGCCAGTTACTTGTGACTTGGCACGTGGAAAAGAAGTAACTGTTGTTTGCCCCTTAGTTTTCTTACCACATAGCAATACCGCCATCTGCTGGTCACTCTTTTCCTTACACCATATAATGGCATTAAAGTTGAGCACGCTGCGTGCACATCAGGACATCAGGGTTGCAACGGTTCTGTTAGAAAAAATAGCTGTTTTGGGTTGGAATATCAGCGCACTTTCAGAAAGCTGTTTCAGAGATTTGGCATCATTTAGTTAAACTAACTAATTAATTCTCATGAGATTATGCCTGTCAAAATGACTTCACTTCATCTGTTGTTACATTGTATATCAAGTGTTCACACTCATTGTTTAATGTACTGAGCTGCACTAGGTGAATTCATTGTTACAGAACAACATTTTGGTTGTGTTTTTTCTTGTTAAACGTGTTAAACTGTTTAGTGTGATCTCATCACAACAGCAATTTGCTTCTAATTGCTGTTCAGGCTGCCATTAGGTGCCTAATAGGTAATATTGTGTCAAGTTGACTAGTCTGACATGTAACATTTGTAATAAAATAACAGTTTAGAATAAAGGACAAGTCAGATATTTTTGACCATACATTTACCAACTAATAGAAGTGAAAATAAAGGCCTGTTTTACAGACATTGGTGATGTAAATAAATAACATGGACAGCATCTTATCTTTGCAGCATGCTGTTGTCAATGATCAAGAAAAACAGGGGCATTCAATAAGTTTTAAATCTTCATATTCATTTATTTAGAAGTAGTTCTCTGGTTTGTAACATATAAGCCCGTTTTACAAGGAATATTTTAGAGGTACAGGTTTTTTACATTTGACTCTGTCATGTACATACACTTCAATTTTTAGATTATTCAGACAAGGCAGACTTTACCCTCATAAAACCATTGTCAAATCTGCTTCATATTTTCCCTTATAAATGTCAAAGGTAGCATTAAAGGGCACATGACACAGTCCACGACCTTTTTAAATCACACATGTACTATCCCACCCAACCACCGAAGATAAACAGAATAATCACATCATCAGGGAACAATCAGCATCATTTCCAATCATCCAAATTCCCCTCAACAGAATCACTGGAATATTTGTCCATGCATACATAAGTATACTATATATGGTAAAAAATATAGCATTTGGAATAAATACTTAATATAATTTTTAGAGCAAACTGTCAGACAATACTTGTTATATATCTTCCACAATACTGTATGTACATGTATTTGGCTGAATTTACAGGAACAGATAAAACTATATACTTAACCCCATGTGAAACAGATTTGATTTCAGTTCTTTGGTGTTGAGCCAGCTATGAAACCTTATTATATCTGGGTCACACTGGATTAAACATATGGGTGCGATTTACTTTAAGACTTAATACACAGGCACGGAAGACCAGATATACCGGATATTTCACACAGCACAGATCGGATCATCCTTTAGCTGTCTGAAAGGTGGGAAGCTACACAGACATTTTTTTTTGTCCCTTAATATACAGACAACCAATAATGAACAGATGTGCTGCACAGTTAGAATTCGGAGTTTCGGATCCTGTATAAATGCAGCCTCATTATTGAGAAGATCTGTGCTACTTTGTGACTCAACACATGATGATGATCTGATACAAAGCCACTGTTGAAAAACTGCCATTGTTGCTGAGTAAATGCAGCCACTTTATATACTACTATATAATCAAGATACTTTATATAATAGGTCTATCTTCATATCAATCTATATAATCCTATATTAGCACCCACATTAATAAAGTGTCTGGGAATGAGAGAGTACTGGTGCAGGATCAGTGGTCAGATCACACTCCATCTTAGAAAAAAAAAGTTAAATTCAGCTTAGAAGTTAGCACTGTGTACTGTAGGCATGGCAGATTTGATGTCATGACTAAAGGAAACCAATAGGACACCTCTGTAGGACAGGATTTATTTTCTGGCTTCAAATGCAGACTGGACTGTTACAGACCGCAGATATGGCAGTTGTTAAAATGAGTGGTATTCCCCTTTAAATTCCACCTTCAGTAGCCCCAGCAAACCCCAGCCACCATTTAAAGAGGCACTACATCAAATGCATACATATAGGTCAGGTTGTTCATCCTGAGGAGTACTACTCAGCCTGTGAAAACAGCATTCTCTCTGGACTAAAAAATAGAAAGTCTGCAATGCAAATTAGGAGTATGAAGTTTAAAAGACATGGACATTTACCAGGCAAGTTATTGATGCCATTAGTTGCATTATGGGAACTGGAGTATCTAGTGTGATGTATCTAGAGTGATCTTACTTCATGCTAGAAACTAAAAGTCATAAAGTCCCTCACATTTATGAAGGTACAGTGCTAAATAACTGGAGTTCTCCTAGCTTTGATTGACTTTCACAAGTACTGTTCTGTCCACCTGTCAGGTATCATGACTGGATGAAAACACCCTTCCACATGTCAGGTAAAATGATTGATCTCTTTTATTTCCTGTAATCTGGTAACTGATGATTTCTGCAGAGGCCACTGAAGGGGAGCTGTGAAGTTGTAAACATTTTATCAGACCAGTACACCTGTTTAAAGATACTTTAGGAATATGGGTGTAGGTTTGTGGAAAACAGAAGACAAAGATCGCACTCCCTGAAACACATCTCATTTCTAAAATGTAGGATGGTCGTCTGATTAAGGCTAGACCAAAGCCACTCTCTCTACCTCATTTCTGATTGAAAAGGTAGTATTTCATTAATATTGCTTCTTTTAGAACTGCAATCCAAAAACAACCCTGAACTTTTTTACATCTTGCCAGTTTACCATTTCGAAACATGAATGCCTTAACAAAGTGAACTTGTGTTAGTAACTTAAATACAGGCAGATCTGATTGTTGTAATCAAGATTTTCTGAGTAATTAAATATCTTCAGTCACATGTGGTCATTCCTATGTCTGCCATATCCACTGGCAGCCTCTATTAGTCCCATTAACCATGCCAGTATAGTTAGACTTGCTACATTTTTTTTTACATTTGTCTTGGAATGTATCACAGCCAGCCTGACATCCATTGTGCATTTTGTAGCAGTTGCATACATAATTTGATTTGAAACGAGCAGGCGAACAAGACATACATTATATTTGAACTGAGGGACGAAGAAGAGAGATGTTAATCATGAGAGCAGACAGTATTACAACATACTGTTGTTTAGTACTATAAGACAGCCAGTAGGGGGGGTAACTGTGTATTGGCATGCAGCACCTTCTGAATAGTACAATCTTCTTACTAGAAGACTTTTATCTTTCTTTAATCTGGTTATATTGTGGTTATAAAAAATCACTTCTTTTGCATCCAACAGAAACATTTTATCTCCTAACTAAACCAAACAATTCACAGATGATGATCACCCATGTCATGTATGTGAAAAACATCATTACTATGGCAAAAATAATACATTAAATGATGTCAAATATCCAACGAATGATGTGGAATTTGACCAGAAATTCAATTATTTTATTTAATTTTTTAATTTGCACTTTTGGAGAGATATATAGTTTCTTCAGGACATCGATTATTAGAGTAGACTATTCACTGTACACAAACACAATAAAAAAGTGCAGTAGAAAATACAGTTTCTGTGTTTGTATATGATTATAATCTGATAGAATAACATTCTACATATACTATGTTCTCAATAATGGCTTTATGTCCAAATATGAAAAGAATGATGTCAATGTCATTAAAAAAAAATAGAAATTATGTCATATTTAATATCGTATATTTGAAAGGTAGATCATGTGCTTAGTATTTTGCTTGAAAAGCTAGTTGATGATAAGAAGCAGCAGTTCGTCTGAGTATCTCTTCATCCACTTGCCGGTCTAGCCATCCCTGATCCTTCTTTATAATCTTACCCGGTTCCTTAAGTAATATCCTGTCAATCACACTCGTCTCAATGGCAACGTCTTATCATCAAGCCGGCTCCCTTTGTCTGTCCACTGAGTGGTTGATGCAGCATATCCTTTAACACCCACAGGGCATGTTGGCAGAGATGTGGAAGAAAAATGTGGGCGCACATTGGTGGACACTCCAGTCTCAGAGGTTTATATGTAGTTCCACGGTAAACAGAGCATATCCACTTTTTCCACTGGTCATACAGAGCTTTATATGGTGTCATCATGTCCTTAATTCAACCTGTTCCATCTTTTTTGTTGGACAGAAGGTCTTGGAAATTGAAGGGTTGGGGGTCGGCTAGCTGAAGTGGTTTAAAGAAGTAGACGGGCGGCTTGGCTCAGAGGAGGTCTGTGGTAGACGAGGGCTCAGAGGCACGGGTCTCAGCGTGGGCCTTCAGAAGGTCAATTATGTCTTGGTGGGAGGCACCGTCTGCCACCAACTGCGCTGTATGCCCATTCTGAGGAAAAACAGAGAGAAAATGTCACAGCTTCATATCAAAGACATTGCAGTAACTGCTCTCACCCTGACAGTGGCAGTGTTGTGTTGCTCTATCTTTAGCAACTGGCCATTACATTGCATATGTTTACATTGCACCTGCGCTGATACAAGCAAGACTATTAGAAGAGCTGACTTCAGTATCTGAAAATAAATATTAGCATTTTGCCTGTCATGTTTCTGTAAATCTAATACTTTTCTTCCCAAATTATACATCAAAAATATGAAACAAAGATCCATTGATAAGGTTCTTTACATCATGCAGAATGTGTTTATGTAATAAGACACTGTTAAATAATAAACATGGAGAGGTTTTGTAGGGAAATACAAATCGTCCAGTGTTCCTAGGTATACAAGACATAAACATCAGTAAAAAATGCTTGACACTCAGTAACATTGGAAATCCTTTGTCCATCAACAATATGAATAGCACAACGAAAAAAATACCTACAAAAATGAGGATTTGTATTATTTATGCTTTTATGGACCAACACAATGCAATATAATACGCAGAGGGAGCATTTCCTCTGCGTATTATACTCTGTTTTTCTTCCTTTATAAAGCTAAACAAGCAATTTTAATAGAATGCACAAGGTTGAATGAGATTGGTATATTGGTGATTGGACACACAAAAAATAACAACTGTGAAACAACTTATGTTGTAGATTTTTGCCTGTAGATTCACCGATATTAGTGATTAGTGATATAAGTATTCATCAACAGCTCAGATATTTGTAACTGACTCTCATAACATCCAGCACACTCATTACTTCTGAAATAAGTCATGCTCTACTAGCAATTAGCAAAATTGAAAATGCTAAATTTATATTTGCATCCCTGTGGATAACATTCTTGCTAAGACGTTGCTGGAAGAACAAATCTCTCCATAGTGTAAGCACTTCAAAGCACTGATCCATATAGTCTGAGATGAACTTGAGACATTAATTAAAACTCATAGCTATAAATATTCCTGGCTGTCTGAACTGGCTCAGCTCTATAATGCTGCTTCTAACTTCCTGCACCATTCATACAATGTGTCTTGGCGTCTCCTATTTATTCCTCTAATCAAAGCCTAGATATTACTGCAAACTAGAACAGACAAGGCTGCATATTGAGAGAAACCTCTCATGGGAGCACAGATGTCTCAGAACAGTCTAACACACTCTGTATTACACTTTATGCAAATTTCACAAACCTGTTAAACTGCTTGACTTGCTTGCATATGTTTGGAAATTGCTACCCAGAGCTGCTTATTTACTCAGTTTTGAGATAATGTTTGTCCCCCACTACAACTAAATATAGTGTGTGCGTTCCTGTGTTGCCATGGAGTCACACAGCAAATGATCTACCAGAAGCACATGGCTGAGTTATAGGATGATTGCAGGACACGTCTGTATAGATTCATCTTGGTTGAGAGTATGGCTTAGACCTGCTCTTTATGGAAAGTGTCATGAGATGACGTCTGTTATGATTTGCTGCACCATAAGTAAAAATTCAGTGAGCTGAAATACATGTGGTGCAGTCAAATCCAGGTTAAACAATCTATTGAACTGTGCACTAGGCTAATTGTTAAGAACACATGAAGCGAGGTGTCATCTGAAGTCCTATCCCCCCTGGAACTGTGCAGGGAAAAGTGATTTTCAGAGTGTAATTCAGTAGTGTTGGAAGTAATGATTAAAATGATGCATCCTTTGGGAATGAAACCCCACAGTTTGAAGCAGGTGTGGAACAGCACCAATGCTGCAATAGTGTTAAAAGCAGTGCTTACGGGATTGTTTCCAAGGGGTAAGTGCACTGGCAGAGCAAAGCACCAATCTCGCCATTCTCTGACTGGGCACCTTACACTGCAAACGGGAATCAACGATCTAAAGAAATCAATAATGTACTAGATTGAACAATCAATCTGCTATGTGTGGGCCCGACACCAGCTACTGGACACACTGACCACAGGAGCAGCGCGATGTCAAGTGACATATTTTAGAGTATGTGTGAGCCAAGCATGAAGAGTTGGCCATTCATATAACCCAAGCAGCAGATAACTATTGAAATGAAGCCATGTCGCCAGACTTCTCAGTAAAGAATAAACCCTTAATGAAGAGTCACTATAGTCTAAATTAAGCCAAAGACAGCACTTGCAGGAAGTTTCAGGCTTCTGCCCTCAGTACGGATCAGTGGCCTTCTTGCCATTTGCTCCATGTATAAATTAGCTACTGTGGGAGTGAGAGGTGAACCCATTTTGAGGCCATGTTTTTGCTTACAGAGAAAATCTCTTTTTGTCTCTTTCTGTTTTATATATATGTAGTGTTGAAACACGGGTCTGTCAGTGGGCATGTTCGGTCTGGGTTGTGCAGCATTCTGTTATTTATACAACATTGTGATATATTTTAAACCTGGCAGCACATTAAAAGGCAGATCACCCACGAGACTGCATGCTTAAACATCGGAGGAGCCACAGTGTTTACGCAGTGAATTGCAACGAGCAAAATACAGATCTGTACGATGGTGAAATGCCTCAATTTATGTCCAGAAAAGAAACAATTTTCCTACAGAGAGATAGTGCATGGACAATCTGAACAAGATCTCAAAGAGGTCTTGTGTGTCAGACTGTATCTTGTGGAAGGACTAATACATTCAGCAGGGATCTCCCCTTTGATCCCTTCTATACCATCTTGGATGATAGGTGAAACATTCAATTTTAACCCTCCAGCATACTGTGACATTTCAACTTCACAGTATAACAGCATACCTTATCTGTGAGGCTGAGGTCACAGCGACCCGTCTCCAGCAGCAGACGAACGATGTGTGTGTGTCCATGTTCGCTGGCGCACATCAGGGCCGTGGACCCCTCGCGATCCTGGGAATTTACATCCGCACCGCAGCTCAGGAGCAGCTTCACCATGGCAACGCGGCCATGGCTCACCGCAAGCATGAGTGCCGTCTGGCCTGCCTAGAGAGAGAGTGAGTGAGAAATACAGAGAATTAGATTGGATCAGTGAGAGGGCAGGTATAAAAAAAAGAGACAGCAGAAGAACTATGTGTCTAAAAGTCATCCTTACAAAGTTCTGCATGAAGATACATTCCTCACACTCAATTACTGTATTCGAGAATGTGCACAGTTCATTTAAGTATGTTTTCCAAGTCTAATATGTTTTTTCCTGCCATTTCATTTGGTTTGCACTACAGATGGCCTTGCTGTTGAGAAAAGATGGCTGAAGTTGTGGTGTATTCCTGTGAAGTGACCCACTTCTAAAAAATTCTTAACATGCTATGATTTCCCCAGAGGATTTATTAAATTCCAAGACTTACTATGCCTGAAATACAACTTCCTCTACAACAATAACAAACAACACAGCAAATCCCTTGAGTCAGTGAATTCAGGTGAAGCCATTTGTCAGTGCAAGCATACACAATATATTACCTGTCTGGAGCATGCATTGACGTCACCCAGTTTCAACAGTTGTTGTGCCACCTCCAGATCATCAGGGCTCTCAGCAGCCGTCAGTGCAGCGAGCATCACTGGAGTATAGCCTGCCTTGTTCACATTGTCTGTCTCACATAAACCTGAGGACACAAACACAATGTTTTAGTAAGTGTTAAAATGAAGTTATGTCTCCACATTCATGCTCTTCTGTTCTACAAGCTGTGTGTGTTGTTTGCATCTCACCAGTATCAAGCAGCAGTTTGACCACAGGGAAGTTTGAATGTGACACACTGTAGTGGAGGGCCATATTCCCATTGCCGTCTGTCAAGTTAACGACATATGGCAGGAGAGTGGGTGTGGTCAAGCCCACTTGTCGCAGATATAATCTGACGGTATCGGCCTGCGAGTCTTTCTGACTGGAGATCCTGAACCACTCCTGGTAGAGCACCACTAAAACCTGGCGCTGAGAAGAGAAAGAGGAGAGAAGAGATATAAATGAAAAAGCTGCCCATGGCAGCATTTTTTATCGTTCCTTGAACATATTTTTTACAGTTTGGGCTGTTGAGCAGCTTGCATTTTCAGCCCGAGGAATGGCACTGTAAACCACATTGCTCCATGTTATTCCGCTCACTGAAGTCAAAGAGCTCGAACAGAACATCAACAAAGAACCTGAAGCATTTTCCCTAAACAAAAAACATTTTTTAGCGCTTTTCAGAAACTGAATTTGAAATTTTAAGCATATTTTTCCAGCGTTAAAAAGAAGATAAACACATAACGCATAAAGCCTGGAGAACCGATCAACAACCATGAGCATTAACTTTGCACTTCACATCATTTTACACACAACAACCAAAAGAAACTTACCATTTCTTTATCTGGGGATGAAACCTCTTCCATACGGTCTTTTACATACAAGCAAGCGTCTATAAAACGCTGGTCAACTTTTTCCCTGAAAATAAAGACCAGATGACACAGTAAGGAGCTGCAGCTGTTTTTTTTTTTTTTACCCATTCTAGATTACCAAAACCTTTTAAGCAGAGCAGGAGTATCTGGAAGTAAAGAAAGATAAATTTAACCCAGCGCACTCCACCTATGTTCCTTTTATTGTTTTCTTTACTGCTTTTTCAGGTTTAATGTTGACATACCATCAAGTCTGTCTAAGATATGGCCAAGACACGGCTTTGGTTCTTATGTAAAGTTTGTCTGGCATGAAAACAAGAGATAAAAGATGTCTTGCAGGCCTCTGCAGTGTGCACACACATCAGTCAGCAGTCTGACACATTGATAGCACATGCAAACCTTGATGGTAACAGATTAAACTGATTCACTGCCCAATAATATCCACCAAGTGCTCACACTGCTCATCTATCATGCACATGTCATACTGTACATCTCAGTGTCATCCACTCAGGGTTAGTGCTGCCTCTCACTGTGAGCTGCTCTACTGACATAAAACACATGTGTGTGTACAAGCACAAATACACATAGGAATGATGAGACAGGTGTTGAGTAATGACTTTATAAGTCCTGTCTTCTCCCAGGGCTCCCATCTACTGTCTGGCACCAGTGCCACATACCTGGGAGAGATAAGTGATCGGTCAGTGACAGGGACAGCACTGCTGCAAATGTGGTATGTCTATCTGAGACCTCTATTAGGGTAAGAGCAGCTTATACTGAAGTGTGTAGGAGCACGTTGTGTGTTTGTGCGAAGCTTACTGTACATTAAAGTGTGTGTGGAAAATGTGAGTATGGAAAAGAGGCGTACAGTGTTTGAGCGAGGCAGTGACTCAGTGCAAAATACTGAGCGGTAAGCAGTGTAAGTAGCTATGAGTGTGCTTTAATGGGATTTCTGTTTGTGTGTGTGTGAGGCCAACTCTATATTGAAGTGTCGCTCGGCACCGGTGTCAGACAAAGTATGTAGGCTGCAGCTAGACACAAAACAAAGCACTCACTTGTGCTTCCCCGACATCACGTCACACTATCATCTTTATGGGTGTATTGTTCTTTAATTATACTGCATTATCTTTGCATTAACTGTAATTTGCTGTGATGGAGAGTGTGGGTCACAGTGATCAGTGGGTTTGCAGTTGTGATGGCTTTGCTTAATGTGTGTTACTGAAAAACAGAAGCATTTTCCCAACTTTCATGGACTATTCATGATCCACAATCTCTACCTGCAACATAAAGCCAGTCCGTGCCAGTCACAGTTCATTATAGTTTATAGCCCTCTGTGGCTACATGTATAGGCTCTGTAGCTATGTCGTAATCTCTAACACACAGTAAATGAAGCTTTGCTGTCTGTCTCACCCTTCCGCCTGTTCTTCCAGGAGGTCCTGGCTGCCCTCTGGATCCAGCAGGCCCCTCTCACTCTCTTTCTCTGCAGCCACAGCAGCTCCTGCTTCAACTGAGACCTCTGCATCCTTCTGCTTGGTCTCTGCTCCCTCCTCAGGCTTCTCTTCTGGCTGAGGCTCAGTCTCCTTTTCTTTCTCTACCTCTGGTTCTGAGCTGTCTTCCTCCTCTAACTCCACCTTTGGCTTCTCATCTCCACTGGACTCTTCGCTGGATGTTGTCTCATAGCTGCAGGACAAAGCAGAGATCCATCTTTAAATTATGCAAGACAGAAACCTTTTTGGGGCCTTTGGAACATTTGACTCTTCACTAGAAGTACAGTAAGTATGTGTACGAAAAATAGACACAGACAGAAGTAGCCACATCAATAAAACACCTTAGCAGCACGTAGAAACTAACATGAAAACACTAAAGTCAGGCTAGATAAATATGAATAGGTCATTCCTCTGTACAGCTCAGGCGCGACATGAAAAAACATACCTGTCTAATACAACCTTGGCCCACATATCCAAAACATCCTTCACACAGTTAAACATATACATAAAAATCCATAGGTATGTTTGCACACTCACATATGCAACCTTGGACAAAACACAACCTTGTTCAGTGAGGAAAAGTCGATGATATATTTAGAGCTGTTGAGGTTTCTGGTCCCATGTGTACGCATGTGTGAGTGTGATCATTGGGGTGTAACATGAAGGAGACTCTGTGAGGCCAATGATCAGATAAGTCTCATATTGAATGCCACTGATTCATGCTTATTTGTAGACGCACACACTGAGACACCACACCACGAGAGGCGTTCAGGGGCCACAGCATTCCCTGGATTCCAGAGGAGCTCAAGGGAGAGCAAAGATAGGTTAGACCATCCAAAGAGAAGAAGTACAAACAGCAGCCCACTTCCTGGTGTGGGTAGAAGTATAAAGATAGTCAAGAGAAAATACTCTTGTCTGACATGTTTGTCTCATTATAAATAGTATCTGCTTTTATCTGGAACTGAGGAGTGTAACACAGAAATTGAGATTTATTGTTCTGGACAGGGGTTAAAAACTCAAAAGAGACTAGGCTAGATGTAGACCATCTTATATAACATCTTATTAGTACGCCTATCTTCTGTTTATATAGGAGCAGATCCTTTCAATACTCACTGATAATTCATTATTTGTTCTGGAGAATGGTCGATAGGCTATGCAGATAATTTTAAAACAGGGAGGAGTGACTTCACCACAGCTCTGACAAAACATAGCGAAGGCAAGCAGGTCATAAAACAGTGAAGCTCAAGAATGTAAGAACATGAATAGAGAAAATAAAACAAATCTCCTGATGGGAGCCAAGAGACAAATGTATCATTAGATATGTGCATGAACCTAAAAATAGCCTGATTTACTATTTTATTGACTGGTAAGAGGCAAAAACAAAAACAATCCACTAAATGATCATACTCTTTTAATATGCATTTTGTTATTCTTGTGATTCATTAGATCACTGAACGTCTTTGGGGATTTCAAATCAGACTGAGCACACAACAAGTTTGTTCTCAGATGTTTGAAACAGATGTCTTGGCTGCTGGTGCTTTGACAGAGAAGTGGAACACCGTCAAGTGTATGCACATCTGAGGTAATAACTATGAATATGTGTATGTGTGTGTAGCTTTGTAGCTATGTATGTTTTTATTTGTCTACAGAAGTGTCCATAAATGTGAACATTGTGAGGAGTCTCAAGTCTGTACCCATCCAGGGACAAAATCTGGTTCAGAAGGTTAACCAATTTTTATTTTAGGACTAGACTTGGTTTAGGCTAAGAGGTTAAGATTACACATGTAGTACTTATGGCTAAGGTTAGGGTAAGCATCCAGGCTATTTATGTCAACCACTACCATCTGATTACTTAAAATTCATCATCAGCTTTTATGAGCACACATACACAGACAAATACACACACACAATGCATCTGGCATCAGCAAATGCTGACCTAAGCACACTTGCACAAAGCACTGAGGTATCATCAATACTGACAAAAATGTGCACACACATCACATAATGTACAACACACATTCACACTCCTGGTAGAAGCAGCGAGTTCAAATTCAGGGCAGTGTGTCTTCAAATGAGCCTTGATGACTAGCAGCACGAAGTAGATGTGCGAGACACAGCTGGACTTTGTCCACAGTCACCGTGGTCAAACTCAGGTGAAAAGGAGAAAGCTGATATACTCAACTAACTGAACAAATGGACGGTTCATTTTTTTCAAGAATATTGCTGCTGTGTAAGGTCGAACACACAGTCTGTTTATCTGACTAATGAGGCCTGTATGGAGAATAGCTTTGAGTAGTTTTTAAATAATCTAACTGGCTGTATTTTATTTTTAAATCAAGTGTACAATACTTGTATTATGTTTTATTTATTTTATCTTTAGCTTTTTATGCACGACCAAATCCAGGTATCATTACAGTACCTCTAAGGATTACCTGGAGTCATTTCTGGCTAATTCCACTCCTTGTTTTTGAATAATTTCTTATATTAAATCAGGATAAAACAGATTAATACATTCTGTTATTCTGTAGTCCACAATGAGTTAATTCTAATGTGCAAAAAAAAAATAACAAAACATACATGGACACAAATAAAAATGTACAAAAACACACTGCACATAAAGATATTAAACACGTATGATTAAAAAGAAGATTTTTACCCTCCATTCACCCCGACAAACTTCAGGTTTTTCTTGGCTCCCTTGTTCCCCTGCTTGTCAGCGACACCATTTTTCTTCATAATAGATTTGAGACCTGGTGAAGAGGAGGATGAAGGGAAAGGGAGAACAAAAAAAGGGAGGGTGGGAAAAAGTCATTAGGCCTTTGTGGAGTGTGTATGTGTGTTGTTGTGTAACAACATCCAGTGGAGTTCCCAAGACTTGTTTGTTTCTAGTTGTATAATAGTTACTGTAATGACATGCTTTGTACTGGAATAGCCTCTAGAAAAACATGTCTACCCAATTATAAATGTGCTGCCACTGATGCATTTTCTGTAAATCCAACTAAAAGTCCCTCCAAGACGAGAGTCATATATAACATTTCCTTGAATGAAAATAAATAAGGGAATGGAAGGTTTCCAAAGAGGCGGTGTACTTGTCTCCACAATGTGTATCCAGCAAAGAAAATCAAAACAACTGAGTCTTGTTAATGTAAGTCTAAAGGCTAAGAAAAAGCAATACATCAAACTATTATTGGTAGCTCATGAGATCGCATATGGTTTGCACATGTTCCTTGTCTAAGTATATACAGCATATCTGCCTACTTGTTTCGGCACTTCTGTGTGCCATGTGTGAATGTTAAGTATGTGTATCTCTTAAAAACATGTTTGAACTGGATTGATACTGAAGAACCACTGGATGCAATTACAAGCTCATGAAATAATGTGGGATCCCTGTCTTGGCAGAGAAAGTGGAAGCTCGGGCCCCATCTGTGTATTCCATATAAAGACAACAATAAAACTAATGTGTTAATAGCACCCACCAAGAAAAATGATTTTTTTTAAATAGGATTTCTTGACAAAAAATGTTCATGTGAGGTCAATAAGTATTTAGAGATTGTGCAAGAATAACATAATGACAGTTAGACCAGAATTTGCTATGGTGAAGAAGTTGCTAAAGAAAACCAACTTGTGACTACTGGCTCTGCAAAAAACATCCAAAGTAGTTCCAGGGCAATATACACAGGTCAAGATTATAGGCCTTAATAACATCATACGACCTTGACATTGTCAAATGACATTGTTCATGTATGTAACTACCCTATAATTGATTCTGCATGAGCTCCTTTGCTGACTCCCCTTGGCTCTAAGCCCGGTATTACAGTCTTAGTTGTGCCTGACAGCAGACATGATGCAGAAGCCCTGTAATGTTTTATGCAAGGACATAAGGATGTGGCTTTGAGCCAAAAACCACGAGCTGAAAAGAACCCAGCGACCACCATGTGAGAAGAAGGATGCCTTTAGATCCAATATCTCTCAGGAGATAGCAGCAGGGAGAGGTGGAGTTTACAAAATATTTGGAATTTTAATACAACCTCTTGCCATCTTCCAATAAATAAAACAATGATGTAATTTAACCTTCCCCCAATGTGTCAGAGACAATGATTTCACTCATCCATACAAATCTCTACAAAGCTCAACTTGAGTCTCTGATGATCAGGATGAGTGAGAGTTCTCAACACAACAGCAGTGGTTTCTGTTTTCATAAAACACTGATGTAATTTGAGGTATATCTAGGCACACATACACAAAACACATAAAATCACTTTTATATACTGTACTCCCAACACTGAACTTAAAATGAACTTATAATATGTGTGTTTGTGATAGAGAGACAGAAAAGCCAGACATCAAGGGAGGAAAGGCATCGCCCATTTAATGTGTGTATGTGTGTGTGTGTGTGTGTGTGTGTGTGTGTGTGTGTGTGTGTGTGTGACAGCCTGTGCTTCTCTACTACTCTAAATAAGGGTCTGTACACGTATGTGGGCACTTCCCAGTATGAGTGTATGTGTGTTTGTCTTTAAAGCATGAAATCCAAACCTGATCTGCTTTTGGAGGTTATTGAACCATGTTGTTTCACCAGTGCTTAGTATAACGTGTTTGCCCACTCTTGTATAGGAGAGTATATAGTTACTGTATCTTAAACATAGCATGTTTTGCATATGAACATGAAATTTGCTACCACCATAGATGACCAAAAGCATAATGTCATGATACAGTTTACAATATTTTTACTTTATCTTGCCTTTGTTACACTTATATTATACTGTACTTGTAATTGTAACTGGATATTTTATAAACTAAAGAGAAACAGGTTGTGCAAACTGATTTTAAAAAATTAAGTAGAGATGGGGCCTTGGCAACGAGAAGCATCAGAAAAAGATGCTGAGGTAAATGCTAAAGTAGATTGGTGGAATGCAGCAAAACACAAAAAACAATGACCACTGTCACTGTGATTTGAAATTCCATCCAACAGTCAAGAAGCACTTCTATCATTAAGGTTAGGATACAAATGGCTATGAAGTTATATTTGATATGGACACAGATTAAGTTCACGGAATCATCCCAAAAAAGTCAAGTGATACCATTTATATGGCAATGAATCAGGTGCAATAATCCTTGTGTTGATATACAGTAGTATTATTGACAGATGGTAGACATGATTTGAGTCGAGTATTTCTAAATAATAGAATAGGAACAGTGTAGTTTCAGGTTGCAGTGAAAAGAAACTACCCTACGAAACAGCCCAGCTCACTGCAAATACAAGGCTTTGTTGTCAGTTTGATAGTAATAGTGTGTGTCTGACATGAGCTGTGTGCTGAACTATTAAAAAGATCTATATACAAGTGACACCACAGAAATCCATCAAAACCATTATAGCAAGGTTTGGCTGCTCCTGTAGGCCTTCTTTTCACGGGAGAGGACTAGGAGGAGGAGTAAGGATGGGAAATATTCAAGGCTACTGAGTTGAACATGTACACATTAATCGTGAGACTTACTGGCAGAGATCAGAAAGGACATCTTGCAATTAAGTAGTTCAGCTCATTGAGTCTATTACAGATAGGTAAGCAGGTATGACAGAGACATGCACATATGTGTATACAGTATAAACCATGGGGTCCTAACTGAACCATGAGCATACCTTGTTCTTGCTGTTTGCTGGCAGCAGCAGCTTTCTGGCTTGGTGAGTAAAAGGCAGAGAGGACACTGAGGGAGCTGACCAGTTGACTTTGAATAGAGCTCATTTTGGAAGGACCAGGCTTCCCTGCTGGTTTCCCTGTTGTTGCTGCAGGGACTGCTTTTCCTGCAGGCTTGGCTGCTGCTCCTTTGCCTGCCTCTGCTCTTTTCACTGCCGTCTGTTTCTGGGTGCTGGGGGTCTCCTGCTGACTGGTCGTCTGTTGAGCTCCAGAGCTGCCCCCCAGCTGTGCCCACTGCTCCCCCAGAAGCCCTGTTAACCGGGTTACGACTTGGCCCAAAGCCGCAGGCGATGTTGGTGACTCACTGGAGCCTCTGCGAGGGGTCTGGGCATCGCCAGCCTCCCGACGTGAGGCTTCGCTTGAACCACGACGCTGACCTGTTTCACTGGAACCTCTGCGCAGAGATTGTGTCTCGCTGTCATCTTTGTGAGGGGGTTGAATCTCACTGGAACTTCTACGAGAGCCCTGAGATGGAGTTTGGGTGTCACATGACCCCTGGCGAGTTGTGCGGGCCTGGGCTTCTCCTGATCCACGGCGAGGAGGCTGTGATACACTGGATCCCTTCTGAAGTGTTTTCAGTTCTTTGGAGTTCCGTCGTGTTGCAGTGGTATGAGACTGAGACTGAATTGATTTGGGCCTGGTTTGGACTTCACTGGAGCTTGGAGATGCGCCCTGAGTCACAGTCTGAGATTGAGATTGTTTCTCACTGGGCTCCTTAGGGGGCCTCTTTGCTATGGTGTGGTCCTCAACCTGAGACGGAGATGGGGCAGGATGTTTTATCTGTGGTTCAGAGGGTTGTGTGGGGGTTTGGGCCTCTTGCTGAGTTGGACCTTGTACCTGGGGTTGGGTTTTTGTCTGGGGCTGTGACTGCTGGGCTTGAGTTTCACTAGATCCCCTACGAGGACGCACAGGTGCAGCCTGAAGCTGAGGAGGTGAGGGCTGTACCTGTTCTGCCGAAGGCTTTCTGCCTCTCTGGGGTCGTACAGGAACTACTGTCTTCACTGAATTCTCTGCTGTTACTACAACAGTGTCAATTACTACAGTTTCTTTGATTGTTGCACACACAATCTCACCTTCTTCTGTTTGTTTCTTCTCAGTCTCCAGTGCAGTCTGTCGTGATTCTACAGTTTCTGTTACTTCACTCTTTTGGGGTGTCATTTCTTTCGTTTCTGAGTCATTCTTTGCCACAACCATTTCAATTCTAGATTCTGTATTTTCTCCTGCTGCAGACTCCTGAAGTGAACTGATATGGTCTTCGTCCTGGCTCACAATGTCTGAAACTACAGTTTGATCAACTCTTTCTATAACTACAGTTGGACTCTCTGTGACAACTTTCACAACCATGTTTCCACTATCTCCACTACCTCTTCTTTCATTTGCTTCGTTATCTTCCACTCTTTCACTGACCACACTACCTACATCTTCTCTTTCACTCTCTGCACTTTCGCTCACTTGACTCTCTGCTTCTGCACTTCTGGCTGGATTGTTATGCAGACGTCTATTTATCTCTGTCTCAGTCTGCTGGTCTGTCCTCTGTGCTTCTTCTGTCTCTGTCACCCTGTCCACAGTGTCTACTCTCTCTGTCTCTGTCCCCCGGTCCGCACTGCTAGCCCTCGGCCTCTGTGGATGGTCCGTTACTGTCTCTCCCTCTGTTTCTGTGACTTGGTCTACCCGTTCCGCTACGGGTGTCTCGGTCATCTGATCCTGAGTAGGGATCCTCTCAGTAACTGTGCCCCGTTCCATGCTGTTGGCTCTGGGTCTTGGTGGGCTGACAGCAGCTACTTCTGCCTCCATCTCTGTCACCTGTTCATGTGTGCCAACTTCATTAGTATCTGTTCCTTGATCTATACTTCCAGTCCTTGGTCTGGGTACACACACTTCAATACAGATTCTATCTGTATCTGTTCCCTGATCTATTGTACCAGGTGATTCTGTCTCTGTCTCTTGGTTGGCAAAATCTACTCTCTCTGTCTCTGTCCCTGTGTCAATACTCTCTCTTCTTGGTCTGTTGTGTGCTTCTGTAGTACACACCTCTACCCTCATTCCCTCACTCAGTTGAAGTATTTTCTCCTCTTTAATTTTGTTCTCTTCTAACTGTTGTTTCAAAAGATTATTAGTTCTATCCAGCTCTTGACTAGCTTGACTAAGTTTAGCCTCCAGTGCCATAAGCTTCTCCTGCAGCATCTGCGTACTCTCCACAGGTTGCCCTCCTTTTGCTGCATTACCATCTTGAATACTGCTAGCCTCTGCATCTTTTATAGCCACCATAAGTGACGTTAATTCTTGTCCTGCAATGTTCTGTGATAGCTTTTGCACTGCATGCGCCAGTGGACTCTCTAATGTCTCTTTTTGTTTGTCTGATTTTTCTAACAGCTGTGTTTGTCTCTCGGATTCTTGCTTTGACAACCCACCCATTTCTCCATGTGCTGAGGAGCTCTTGACAGATTCCTGATTTGTCTGTTTCTCTTTTTGTAACACTATACTTTTTTCTGTCACACCTTGTTTATCTTTCCCTGTTACCAGCTTTGCTGGCATGCACTCTGAAGCTTCTAAACCTCCAGTGAGTTGAGTCATCAGAGCTAGGTTGAGCCCTTCTGAAGGTCTGTGTCCTTGTGGCTGAGTGTGTGTCCCAGAGTCAGAACTCTGTATTATAGTATACGATGATGTGGAAACCTGGGCCTGGGCCTGGGCCTGGAGCTGAAGAAGTAGTTTCTCCCTCTCCTCCCTTAGTGAGCAGATCTGAGCCTTTAGTTCTGGGATGGTTTTGACCTGCTCTTCCAGCTCTCTGACCCTCTTCAGCGCCACTGTGATCTGCTGGTGAAGTCCTGTTCGATCCTGGGGAACACACCGTCTCTCTGTTATGTCCGGCGACGGACGAAACATGTTCTCTGTGGAGCCACTCTCCGGTGTTCCCACAGTACGGTCTGGGCTACTTGAATCAGAGCCTTTACGCTGCTGTAAGGTGATGGGCATGCTTGATGCCCGCAGCAAGTTTGGCCGATTTTGAATCCCCACAACTTCACCATCCCGAGCCCCAGTTCCTAATTCATCTCTTGGCTTTGCTGACACATAGGCAGTAACTGGACTGGTTGCTCCCCTGCTGCTTTGACTGGAAGTTCCCCCTTCACTTGTCCTGAAGTCGTAGATCTGTTGGACCTCTGTCACCCGTGATTTAGGCTTGGGCCCCAAGGTGGATGTCCCAGACCAAGGGGTGTCTTTTTCTTTAGGGACAGGCCTGGCTCCATGCCCAGGAAGGCTGAAATTTCTGGGCAGAGTGCTGAATTTAGGTGGGCCCTTGACTCTGCGCTGAATGTGGACCCTTTTGATGGTATTGCCTTTTTCAATATCGTCAACATACTTGAGGAAGTCAAGGTCCAGGTGGAAGCCATAGGGAGTTTCCACTGAGTAGGGCAGCTGCTTCCTCTGAACACCACCCTCACTGGCCTTGGACTGAAAGCCATTGGCTGTAAGAAATTAACATGAAAATCCATCAATCAATGCTTCTCCTTCTACTACAAATGATTACGATAGCTAAAATTATGCAACTAAAATATATTTCCATGTGCAAGTGCTTGATAAAATGAACATGATCCAAATAACAGATTATCATCAGCATTATTATTCCTTTTCACCCACTTGTACAGACAGGCTGTACTGTGCTGCACACATGGTGCTTCATTATGTAAAACCATATCACTTACTGGGAAGTAATTATCATGCAGTGATTACGCCAAAACAAACTAATCAGCATGCAAAATGCTACTCCTGCTGTGTCAGAAGGCGGTTAACACCTGAAGAAATACAATGTAAACCCTTCACTGCTTTTGGCCACATATAGTAACAGGAAGTTGAATGTTTTATTGTCTATGTCAGATATATTGTACAATGGATAAAAATCTGATTCTACAGTGCATTTACTATTGTTACATTTGTAAAAAATCAGATTTGTGGCACAACAAGTTAGAAGCAAGGGGGTTGTTTGTTTAAATGCAGGCTTAGTGATACTCACCACTTTTCTTGTCCATCATGGGAGGCGGAGTTCTCAGTCATCGACTTGTGTTTGCTACAGTTGGAGCTGGCAGCCTGGAAAAAAAGAGAACTCTGTGAGAAACTGAAATATTACCCATCATCGTCGTCTAAAAAGAACAAAACTTCACAGTCTGCCCCTTCTCATTTTTACGAGTACAATGGCAAATCTGTAAAATCAAATGAAAGAAAGAAGTCTGGTCCTTGTGGGTGATGTTTCTGATATTTACTGCATATTTTCACTTATTCTGTACAGAAACTAAAACAACTCATACAACAGAACAATATATGCCTCTGTGAAATACGTTATTTAACACCATACTCCAGCCTTGGCTAGGTTGACAGGAAATAATGACAGAAAGTTGACTTATGTCAAATGTAACATAAGCAAATTGAAACATATCAAGTAAACCCAACATGATGCTTAATATGCATGCAGTAATATTGTAATTATAATTGCACAACAAAACACAGAACACTGCAGTACGATGGTTGCATGAGAATTGTTCAGCAGTCCAGATGGAAAGGCTTTCAATTATGAGGCTGTATTCAGTGAAGACCTTAAATGTAACAAAAAGGTCAATATGCAGTTCATTATTATGCAGTCTAATAACTGAAGACAACATTATTAAGTTATACCAAGCAACGGCATATATTAATTGCACAGTGAGGGGAAAGGCAGTGTTATTGTGTCCATTAACTTAATTTCTTTTGCCTTGCTGAGCCAGACCTTTAGAAGCCAGTTAAAGTCAACACACCCCTAGACAGATCCATAGAAGGGAACACGTTCCATTTGGTGCCACTTTGTATCATTTGTTCCAGTTGGAGAAGCCAAGAAACCAGAGCCCTTGCCGTTTTTTTTTTTTTTTTTTTTTTTTTTTTACAATGTGCTTACTGAAAGAGGTAGAGGTAAGAGAGACGGAAAACAATTCAGCAAGGGGAGTCAAAACTTTTAAGGGCTTATGTAAAGCTTCCTAATAAAATATCCAATACTAATACTAAAACCCAGGCAATTCATCCAGATTTGAGTGAGCTGCACCGTTCAAATCCATTAAATTTACACGTACAACTAAATATCAACTTTAAAGCTATTTAGCAAATAGGCACATTATTCATGCAATTTCCATGCAAATTTGTGTCACTGGAGAACATATCTGCTACGTAGGAAACATAGCAGACAAGTGCCTGAAGCTCTGGTTTAATAAGCACTGGAATTCAAACTTCCACGTGTGGGACAATTTTAGAGGTGTATATTTGCATTTTCATTCATTTTGGTAGGTGCTCTAACACAGTATATGCAGTAAATGTATTGGAACAGCTACTACATATTGAGTTTTTTTTTACACCAGGCTTCCATGCATTGTATTTTATTATGCCCCTGGGTTGCATTTTACTGCAGATATATTTTAATACAAATAGTTAATAATGCAACAGTCCAGGTCATTTTGCTTTAATGGTGTTTCTGTCATATGTTATTTCCCTTCCTATTCCTCCTGATACCATTTTTACACTGAAAGAAGATAAGGGTCTTGTGGGAATATGGAAAGTCTGTTTCTAAAGAGGCAGTTTTCCCATTTGAAATGACTGCTTTGATGTCTCAAAAGAATGGGAGCATGCATCTCCACACTGCATCTGCCTGTGATACTGAAAACAATGTCTTATGCAGAGACCCTCAGAAAACCAGTTGATCTTTTTTTAGCAGATAATTTATAGTTTTTAATCAAACTTTCAACTCACCTTGTACCTACTGGTTCTAAAAGTCACCTGCATTCGACTGCATGTAACAGAGCAACTATTGTAATTGATTATGCTATTAAAATTGGATTAAGACATCCACTCAGCACATTTAGATATGTTTGTGTGCTTGTACAACACAGTACTTAGGTGATATACAGTAGTTTGAAATAGTACTGGCCACAGGGTAAACTGTGCGTTGTGCAGTGCTGAGTAGGGACATATTGCAAGGCAAGCATTACATGAGCTGGCAATGTAATCAATCAAAATGACAGGCAGTCCACCCAGGGACCAAAACAGGAACTGTGACAAGCTCTGTTTGGCCCCTGTACCCTCTTCATAGATTGAGCCTTAATAATAATAATAATAATAATAAAAAACTGGTGACCTGGAGCAGAATTGTTGTCTCTGTTACAGATGGACAGATGTACACACAAACACTGAGAGTGAGACAGACACAGATGAACTGACTGACAGCCTCTGCACAGGATCTGACACCCATGTGATCGCTACCATGGCAACCATTCTTCTATCCACTACTTCTGCACGTCCCAGGAGCACAGGCATTCCTGACTCCTCCTGATGCTTAGTGCGACTACGATCGGCTCACTGTCCTTAAGGCTTAATTAGCCGATTTCAGGGCAGAAGAATGCCGCTCGTAATTGCTGAGTGAAGTACAGGCAGACCCCACTGGCAATTATACACAGTGGGCAGGCAACAAAACCCTCCTTAATTAGATCATTACTGAAACAGAGAGACAGAGGTAGAGTGGGAGAGAATGGAGAAGGGAACAGAAAGAGGGGGAGGTTAAAAAAAGGGGGGAGGAGAGAAGAAAGAATAAAGATAAGGTGGGGAATACAAGGGCAAAAAAAAAAATGAAAGCTCGAGTTCGGCAGACGAGTATGACAGAAAGAAATGAGGAGGACAGAAGTGACAGAAAAGATGATGCTGTGAAAAGAATTGCCACAGTAACAATCAGTGACTTGACAGAACTGCGAAAAATTTCCCTAATGAGAAAGAGTCTACCTGACCTTCCCTACAGTGAGGATTTTTTAAAGTTTCCTCTTTTAATTAAAGTAGCTCTTATGTGGCTAATGGAGGCCTCAGAGCAACAGAAAAATCATGTTATATTTGGTGAGCTTCAGCAGGGTAATACAGATGATCACCATAAATGATGAGCCATTATATCAGTCTATAAACATCCACTGGAAATACATATGTTTGGGTATGCAAGCAGTGGTATTGCAGCATGGTTACTAGTAGATTATCGAGGTTAGGTTAGTGATTAAATATTGGAAGCCCCTGATGACACTGATGATGCGCGATCCACACTGGATTACAGCTTTAATGACTATGAGCTGGCAGCTCATAAAAGCTATGCTAATCCAAATTGACAGTATTTGCTACTGGCTACACAAAAATCTCAAAGGATGCCACGGATGTGTGTGTGTGTGTGTATGTGTGTGTGTGTGTGTGTGTGTGTGCCCAAAACTTTGTTTGGTTGTGCCTGTACCAATTTAGTTTCTTTGTCAGCGTCTCTTTGTGTTTGTGCTGCTTACATTGCTTACAGTGTGTAGGTCTGGTTGTGTTTGAACAGGAAACACACTCCAGGTCTCACATGCACACACATGCAGATAACCCCTTAAAGGACATGCAACAATCTCTCAACGCCAATCCAATAAGTGTGACAGCTGGTCATGAGGCGACGACGTCAGTAATGTGAAGCCCGGAAGACAGGAATAATGAGAGTACAGTAAATAAGCTCATACTGACAGCCAGGGGTTTTCATATGTCATCAACATGGAACCCTCAACCATTTTGAGGGTATTTTGCAACAGAGACCCATGGAAACCAACTAAATACTCAAGTCTGTATTGTAAAATGTCAAAACATGGCAGTCCATGGGGAAAACTGCTATTTTAAACATTTTAAACTTCCTGCAAATACAGCACATAATAATAGAAATTAAAGTTCCACTAACTGCCAAGGTTTTCAAATTATACACTAGCTCAGAAATTCACACATACACACGAGACAAACACACATACACAGAAAATTACTTCTGACCCAACCTACCAAGAAGGGGGGGAAAGCATTAATTGAATGTCATGGGTCATTACATTGGAGTGCCTGTGTACTGGAGATTGAATTAGTCTGATACACTGACACAGAGCAGGCTTAGATAGAAGACAGGCCAACAGGAAATAAGATTGGAGAGCTCAAGAAGGGGACAGGAGGTGGGCGGTTGGAAGAGAGAAAGTGAGTGAGAAAGTGAAAAGAGGCAAAGATGGGAGTGGCAGCTGTTCTCACTCATATCTCAGTCATACAGAGTGGCTTTACCGTTATGGTTCCCTCTCTTCTAGTGCTCCTTCTGTCACGTACACATGAATGCATTACGGACACTGTGCGCTAGTTGCAGCTGCACTTCTCAACATGAGTCAATGTGAAAGCAGCAGAAGAGGAGAGAGAGAAAGGCAGGACAGAAGCAACAACACAGGTCCCAAGTCCTTATCACAGCCCTGACATGGGACCAGCTATCTCTGTTTACCCTTGTACTACCATGAGAATAAAGCCAGGACTGTACAGCTTAATACGCCAACTCTCAGCCTGAGATAGACACAAACAAATACAAGAAAGAGCACATGTGCAGACGGACACAGGGACAGAGATAAAGACATACATATTCATAGTAATGAATAGTTTGCTTAAATTCCCACTGCAGTACAATCTTACAGTAGGGCAATTTTAACAAAGCAGCAAAAGGTGGTATCTCATGGGGCACCACGGTCAAAGATTACTTTGCAACCTCATTTGTATGTTTAAAAGGTTCACCAGTAACATTTAAAGCCGCTTAAGATAATTTAAAAAAAGTTACTGGATTAAAAGGAAAATCCAGTTTTTACAGAAGTTTCTAACTTCAGCTGTTGCGTCACCATTACACATGGTTTTCTGGATTTAAAAGCTTTCACTAAGCAGGGTTACATCATTTGAGGTATAAGAGCTATTGTTTTAAGACAATTAGGACCATTACTGACTGTTCTGTACAGAGCTTCTACTGTGAAGTGGATGCAATACTGAGTATTGAGTTATTGTTATTATTACCAAATATGCATTTTAAGAGGAGAAAGGGGGTGGAGCAGTAAAAAAAAAAAAAAAAAAAAAAAAAATCAGCATGTGCAATTTTGGTATCATGAAATACAAGGACTTGTGCTACCTACCTTTGTACACCTGCTTAAAAGCTCACAACACAAAGTGTAGTCTCCCCTGTGCTATTTTCGTATCTTTAAAGTGGCACTATGCAACTTTGGAAAGAGGAAATAACACAATATTACTTCAAGAAATAAAAGTTGAATCCACCAACAACAGAATGCCCTTTTAGTCATTTCAATACACTCAGTGGTTTTCCTGCTACAGACTTAGTTGGTCTGGTATGACCAGTAGCTTACGGTAGTCCATGGCTGTGCTTGTGCTGTTCTTGTACTATACATTTTAGCATTTCCCATTAGCTGCTGTTCAACAAAAGTCTTGTTTTAAATCATCTCACATTATAAAAGCTGCCATCAATCATGTTTCTTGTTTCAGGAGGTTACATTAAATATGATATTTGTTCTTCGTTTTGTACTCATCTGTGTCCCATTACACAGAATTTCCCTACGTGAGAACCACAGCTGATGGTGCAATTAGTTCAATCTAGTGAGTTGCAGGTGTTGATGACAATTCTGCATAATGACACACTGCAGTATGGAGAGTGGTGAACTGAGAAAATTGAGGAAATTCAATGACAAGACCACTGGCAACTGGAACGTTTCTGATTGCTGAACCAGATCGAATGAAGGACGCTGTTCGCATCCAGATCATGAAGACAAAACTAGGAGACATTTATCTGATATCTCAGTGCTTAGTCTGAGTGTGTGCTCGACAGGAACAGATCAATCCCTCTGCTCTGCAAGAGTTATTTGAGCACAGTCTGGTCCATCACACTCCAGTCTTGTATGATCTCAGTCTATGTATAGTACATGACAAAAATACTGTACTACTAGAATACATCTGCTGGGCTAATTTGCCTTTAATCATCTTCACTCCAGCTCTGTCAGGTCTGTTCTAATTCATCATCCAGACCTCTAATCCAGTATGATCTAGTCTACTCCAGTATGACAGTGTCTGTATTCAGAAGGGACCAGATTGTTCCCTTTGTGCTACACAACATCTGGCTCTCAACCCCAGAGAGAAATTGACAGAGGGAACTTCTGTCTATGGCCTTCATTACACAGTTGACAAAATTATCCTGCAGGGCTGTAGTGAGTAAGCTACTGTTTTAGGTCAGTTCAAACTGCTTGTTCTGCTCCAAATTAAGATATCCTGCACTGGATATTTTAATAGTGACCCCACCTTCGACTGGAAAATAAATTATTATATGTTGTGCTCAAAGAGAAAAAAAGAGGGGAAATAAGCTGGTTATCTCCACTTGTTTGCTGGTTATCAGTTATTTGTAGAGCCCAAAAGAGACAAAAAATAAACTGCCTGGAAAATATCACGCTTTTGTTTAGTCTACTTTAAAGAGTATGTTCTGTTCCTGCTAAATGGAAATGATGTTCTTTCTAAGCACACAAAAGAAACATGTGCTTAACCAAAATAATAAAGAATCAAAAGGCAGAAGCTGATGGTTTCTATCTTTCTATTATTCGGTAGCAAGTTTCTTTTGCCTCTGAGCAAGGAAATTAGTTATAAGAAAATCAAACACTGCACAGCTCAAGGATTCCACTTACATTTACAAAGAATGTACAGGATGCATGTGGAGGATGAGACTGGGTTGGAAAAGCATAAGCAGAAAAAATGTAACAGTTACACAATTCAAGGGCCATTATTGTAACCCCTCTACGTTTTTGCACTTTGGACCAACATAGCCAGGGTGCGTTTTTATATGAGACTGGGTTGGAGGATGACCTTCAATCTATCTTTCTATTCAACTTGGAAAGATCTGCTATTGCTGCTTCCAAATATGAGCATTGTGTTGATATGCAGCATGTGATGGGTATGCAGAAAGAAGTGAAAACCTGTGGGATGAGTTCACTGACTTCATGTACAGCAATAGCAATAGAGTTTTAGAAGAGAGAGTGAAGAACACCATGGTACTCTCTACCATGGTGTTCTTCACACTCGCTTGTTATTCACCTTTCCAAAAGTTTCACTATCGACCAACAAGAACCTCTGTGTGATGTAAATTTTGATGGACATTTTTTGGCGTTCATATGCAGCCCAACATTTACAAACCCGTGCAGACTTTAGACCAACAAACATGTCAACAAGTCCGTCTATACAGTATATAAACAGAACTGTGTCTGTGTCCATTTTGAACTATATCTGGCCCATTATTTGGACCACAAGCAGTGGCTTAAATATGTCAGGCCCTGTTCATAAAAGGTTTTCACACCTCACCAGCAGAATTACTTAACACCTTGGTTCTTCTGTGGGAAAAAAACAATGAAGCTCAACCTTTCAGCAAGGCTATTTTGGGCAGCTCAGATTCACACCACACTGCTGCTCTCAATGAATAGAGGAACTTAACCCTCTGGGGTCCTATCAATTGTTTTTGCAATCCCAGAGGGTTAAACAGTGAGAAAGACTCAAAACATTCTACTTCTTCATCAATATCCTCTTCCGTTTTTTGGTTAAATGAATGTCTTGGGATTAAGCGAACAGACACCCTGCTCAGTCTCCACTGAGTACAGCTATGTTCTGCCACCTCCTGTGATCATTTATTCTGTATTTCAATACGCTCTAGCTGAGCACACACTGCAAGTGTTCCTGTTGAGACAACCTCTCCTTCTCTGATCGGGCGACTGCATGAGTATAAATTGCTGATTTAACCGTGATTCATAAGTGGTACTAACCAAGGTGGTAATTCCTGAACTGCTGCTTCCAGACCCTCAAATCACAATTTTATACTCATATTTCATGTGACACCTGTAATATGCGATCGACTATTTTTAAATACAAAATGAGTGGCCACAGGAAGGGAGGTGGAAGAGAGACTTTTTAACATCACCGCTGTGCAGAAGTACTTTCTTTGTCTATACTGTGCTATTATTTTGGTGCTGGGAAAATGATGTAAGAAAAAAAAAAGCCATTTCAATTTTATCTGCATTAGTTTGGACATGACCGGAGCATTAGCAACCCTGTCCTTCCTCTGCCTCTTCTGTCAAAGGACAGATAACCCTTACTGTATGCCATGCCCTCCTTGCAACTGTTTTCTTATCAGTCTATCGCTCAATCTCTTTAAAGCACAATCCACAGAATAAAAGCATCGTCCTTTTTCCACATAGATCTCCTCGTGCCTTAGTGGTATTTCAGCACAAGGAGCAGCTGCCTGCTTTCATTAGCGATAAAGGAAGTGACACACCATCTATTATTCATTGGAGCACACAGCCAACCCCTTCTTGCTGGAGATATGTTAGCATTATGGCTACTTCCACTCATGCAAGTTAATGAGGGTGGTGAAGTAACTGCTGCCACTAATTAGCATGCGGGCTATCTGGCTATTCCTCTGTCAACATTAGCAGATGTTAAAAAGGGGTTGAAAGGGATGGTGACAAGAGATAAAATAAGCAGGGTCAGTTAGAGATGGGTGGCAGAGTTGGGTAGGATAGGAATATAGTTGGAGAGATGAGGAAAAGAAGGGAATGTGGCAGTCAGAGATTGCAGAAATGGGGGAAAAGCAAGAGGATGGAGAGATATGACAAAGGGCAGATGAGGGAGAAGGTCTACTGTATGCCACCATAGAGGAGATCACTTACAGCGCTGCCATGTCACATTATATCAGCTTCCACTCACTATGACAGGTACAATTCTCACTACACACAAACACCAAATATGTATAAAATATTCAAATGTACAATATACACAAGTTGAGCTGATGTGTTTACAAACTCTCACGGAAACATGGGCTATAAATAAATCTGGGTCCCCCCGCTCATTAATCACTACTTCTACTACACAAAAAAATAGAAGAGACACACACTTGCATGCAATCAGGAAAATCTGACATGGTCTGGCAAACATGAAATAAGACATTTTTGTGCATTCAAGTGCGCAGAAACATGCATGCAAACGCACAGTTTATTCCCCCACACAGTCACACACCTCCTGGTGATAAGAAGCCCGCCTGACACCAACTGAGTGTGAAACCATGCAGGCGATGGCGGTGCAGTACAGTCTGCAGAGCAGGAAGGACAACTCTGGGAAGAAATCAACACTTATAAATTCACACTCTGCTGATCTTAGTATGATGACAGCCTTCCAGCTTGGCTTCCGCTTGCACGCACACAGAAAAACGCACACACGCACTGTACACAAATCAGACATGTGACACGAACATTCAGATACCGCAGTTGGCTGATTGCCACAGAGCAGCAGCTCAATACTCATTTCACTGTGTTGTGTGTGTGTGTGTGTGAACGGCTGAATGCATGCATGTGTGTTGTGTGATTGTCGGCCTGCCCACTTATTCTTCCCGCATTGTGTCAGCTGCTGAAGCCGTGTGAGGAGTGCTAACATTCTGCAAACAGAAAAACACCACACTGTCCCTCTTTCACACACCCACCCACCCACACATACATTTCTACAAACACATACAAGCTCTTTTTTTCTCTCTCTCTTCCACACCTTTTCTCACACATCCCAGGCAAACACATGTGACCTGTGTTCTAGCCTGCAAAAATAGACTAGAATCCATGGAGTGAGAAAAGAGAGATTTGAGGTGTAGTAGATCAAAGAAGAGCAATGTGAGGTAAACAAAATTAAATTATGGTCTGCTTAAACAGAGAAATAGAAAGAGCAAAACGTTCATGAGGGAGGAAAAATAATGAGGATACAAGCAAAAATGACAAGACGAAAATGGGATGATGAGTCTTAAAAAAGGAGTAAATTCTCAAGAAGTGCTTTCCCTCTCACCTGCCAAGCAGTTCCTCTCACCTCCTGTCCTTCCTGTTTCTGTTTCTGTGAGTGCTAGTGACCCTGCCTTTCTTTTTAACCTCATCAGAGAAAGAAAGAAAAAAAAACAAGGAGAGAGGAAGGGTGGGGGTCTTGGCAGAGGTGGAGCGCTGAGGGGTGGAGTGAAGAGAAGAGAAGAGAAGAGAAGAGAAGAGAAGAGAAGAGAAGAGAAGAGAAGAGAAGAGAAGAGAAGAGAAGAAGCCGTCTGGTCAGCTTTATCAGTATGACAGATTTACCGGACTGACCACTGCAACCAACTGGCCCAGAAAAAAATAACACCCTAAAATATAAATGGGCTAAATGGAGAACACATACACACACACAGAGTTATCACCCACCACTGCCTCTCTGTATTTGTTGATAGTTCAGCTAATTTCAGTGTATGTAAATGCAAGTGTGAGTACAACTTGAGATTTCTTAAAGTGCAAATCACCACAAGGGAAACACCAGGCAGAGTAGTCCCGTGTGTGCGTTTGTGTGTATGCAAACTTTTTTTGTGTATGGGTCTGTGTTCATTCATGCATCTTTTGGTGTGTGCACCCCTTTGTGTTTCTGTGTGTGTGTTTTGCCTGAGGCATAAGGCCTTCCTTACAGTGAACTCCCACTATGCACCAGTCTAATTATTGCTGGAGGACTTAAAGTCAACCCCCTCTGTGTTGCTATGGGGCCATGAGGCCTGCTTTGACTGGGATGCACTACACACTGGATCAAAAATGCTTTTTAGAAACATCAGACTAGCTTTGCTGACGTACCATCTCTGTGAAATTTAACAAGTAAACCCCCTGGTTAGCTCTGTCCGTCTCAGTAACATAAAGCAGTCTAATGAGTAAACTCTGGCTAGCTCAGCTAGCTCTGTAGTGTAAATGAGGTAAATAATTAACTGCCTTTAAATAGGCTAACTGCCCAGGCTAATGGTTCTTATCTCTTATCTCAGTCCTGCACCGATACCTCAGACCACCGATGTTAATTTGTCTCTTAGCGAGTCTGTGGAACACATTTTAAAAGCAAACATCCAGCCTAAAACAGCTCAGCAGCAAGCACGCAGCATCTGTAAAAATATAGCCTCCACACTTTGAGTTGGCATGCTATGTGAGTGCACAGATACACGGAACATATGAAATATTCATATGGATACATGGCATAACTGCACCATTGCTGGTCTTCGGAATCAAACCAGTCTGCATGGATGTTTTCGCAGGCAAAAGGTTTCATTTTATTTAAGACTGGAGGGAGAACAGCTGACATGCTGATAGCCTAACTGCTAATTTGCGCTTTAATTGTGTCATAAATCACTTTGTTTACTTTGATGATGCTGTGTGTAATGACTAAATAAGTGTAAGGGAAACAGAACATATGGGGAGGTCTGTGAGAGTGTGGGAGAGACAAATTGTAATACTGCACTAATGAATGCAAATACACAGAAGAAATCCAATACACTTTAAAAATGAAGAATATAGTCTGACTGACGTGAACAAAAATTCTATATTGTATTAGAATTTCAGTGGTGGGTTGCAAGGAGCTTTAAGTATGCTTCTTGTCATGTTCATTTTCATGTTCAGTCTAGCACCTGATATCCGTTATATAAGATGTGCATGTTTTGTATTTTAAAATTAATAAGACATGATCTTCTTTCTTAAGAGGGTTGGCTTGCTCAGAGGCTCTTCAAACATAAGCTCAGACAATGTTCACATCTTCTATGGCTAAATCCTCCCCTTTCCCTCTATGTCCAACACAGAGCATAAAATCAGCTCACATGCTTTCATCTAAAGCAGCGAACTGAAAGAGGGTGTAATGCGGCCTAGAGGGTTAAGCTTCCCTTTTGCCGATCACATGAACCGTCTCCTGTCAGGAGGGATCAGATCCTACCTTAGACCCCTAGGACTTTTGGAGTCCCACTTGTCTCTTGTCTTTTTTTCTCTGTGTCAAGGTTAGACATTGTCTGTCCATTTCGATCGTTCTTATGTTAAAAGAGATGAAAATGGAACGTCAAAATAGTGTGCACTGAAACAAACATTGATTTGGAGCGAGTTGCCCCCTCAACTTCAAGTATCTCTTTGTGTTGTTCACAAACAAGGTGGAGTATGAAGTACAAGTATGAAACTGAATGGAGGACTGAGCCCACAGAGTAATACAGGGTATTAGACCCACCTTTTCAACCATGGTGGAGGGATTCCCATGACCATATGACCCTGGGACCTTTGGGGAAGTAGTTAAATACTACTTAAAGGGTCACCAAAGGTAAGGCAAAGACCCCAAAAGCCTAATGGTTGGGAGATGCTCAAACTGGTTTGTATATTGACAATGTCTGGGCAGGGATGAGTTGTGATAATCATTTAAATATGGAAATAAAAGCTCACACATTCAGACGATCTTAACCAAACTCATTTATAGTGCTACACTTGTTTGTGCATACAATAAGTGATGGAAGTGTAAAGAACAAAATAAAAACCCTACATGCTTTTTCATCTCTGCTCACCTGCCCAATCACTGCATGAAATGAGCATGTTCATCTGATTTGAGTTACAGAAGGTGCCAGGCATAGCCCCACCAAATTAAAGATTATACTCACCATCTGTACCTTCCAAAAAATTAAAAAATCACTGATGAAAAACAATATGTTTCATGATCTGGCAGCACTATGGATAAAATTTGGTTGCACGACCATTACTTGATTAGGTTTGAGAAAAAGATCATGGTTTGGGTTTGAGGACTGAAGATGCTTTTTTGTTGTGGTTGCAATAATAACCACGTGGTTACTATGGAACAAAAACAACGTTGATTATCAGTTGGAAACGGCAACAGCTGTCTCTCATGTTATGATCAAATGTTTTGTTGACCTTCCATCCACCACAATTTCCTCTGTGGATGGACTTTGTTGCTCCATGATAACGTCACCTGACCACTGCCATCATTGTCACAGGTTGTTTTGGGACACAAGCTGAAACTTCTGTTTTTCTCAGCAGGAGATGGGCATACAAGTATAGGTGTCAGGGTACAACTTGTGGACAGTCAGATTTCCACTGAAGCCAAGGACCTTGGTGGACAGAGATCTTTACTCTCTATGTCTGAAATAGAACTTTAATTTGTGCAGTCCAACATTCCTACATGGTGCAGACAGTAGGCCTATGTGACACAGTGTATTGTTGTATATCAGCGGTCTCTGCGCTCCAGCTTGGGCAAAAACACACAGTTAAAATGTTAAAATAACAACAGGCAGTCCTTTGCAAAGTCTGGCACCCCAGGATTGTGCAAATGTATGTGTTTGAATGTGTCTGGTTGCACGTCAAGTGTGAAAACCTAAAACTGTTTTAACTGCTGCGCTCCTCAGCTCATAAACATGTAGTTCAGCATAACAGCTTGGACTCAGATGGTGAGTGTTTTTCTAACTGTGGGAGTTACAACAAAACAATCTGCAAAATGAGTTATTTGTGATATGCAGCATGTAATTGTAACTAATGGTTCGAGGCCACTGCCAGGCACTGCAGTCATCACTCACCATCAGCCTGACTTAAGTAAGTTTTGATTTAGTTAATTCTTCAACTCACCTCAAATCAGGTTACGCTGTCAAAAATGTTGACATTGCATGTTTTCAAATGGTCTCAGTTCTGGGAATATCCCATTCTTCATTATACTGAAAGGAATACACTCCTGCTAATCATCTTAAATGCGTGCTATGTCTTGTAATATAATTTTGCGTGCTATTGTTACAGTTTTGGAACACTGGCAGCTTGAGGCTTATGCCAAGTCTTGCAACACACAATTATCTATGTGAGTGTGGCCTGCAGTATGTGTGTGCATGTGTCTGAGTGGGTACAACTGCGAAAAAAAATAAAAACTGTTTTTACTGGCAAAGCTCACAGTTCTCAAATAACATCAAATCCAACAGCTTGAAGCCTTCTGAAAAAAAAGTTTGCTTCTCAAAATTAACTAAACAAACCATAACATAAAATGGTAGAAGATGCCATGAACTCACAAATGTTAGATTTTGACATAAATGTGTTTTCATTTTATACCTAAAAGTGCGCTTCCATTTGCCAGATGCAACTGTGCTTGTGTTTTGAAGTTCAGCAGAGTTCAGGGTTGGGTTTTAAAACATGAAAGGTGAACTGGGAGGATATTTGAGAACACTGGTAAAAATCAGGGAGTGTGTGTTTAAGAAACTGAAAAAACACATCGAGCATGATAAAAAGAGAATCCAATATTGCTTACTGGAAACTGTCTTTTTTCAGTTCCAGTAAAATGTAATGATTCATTAATGGGAACATGTTTTGCTTTGAGATACATGACATTTCAGTTAAATCCTATTTGGCAATACACCAATGTTTAGGCTTATCATTCTTTTCATAGCTTAACAGTGTGTCTCATTTATCAAGCAAAATGCTTTATATATTTTGACTTTTCAAGATTTATAATATTTAGCAAATAAGTTGGCTCACTACATTTTTCAAACTGATTTCACTTTGTCCTGATATAACTATTTCAATGTTTGAAATGCATGCTGTGTGTATGTATTATAGAAACCATATATCATTGCTTGGATACACATGCAACTATCAACTATCTCTTCTTGGAAGCACAAAATTCCAGCTCCAGACCATATATAGGCTAGACTAACCTTGCACCACTGACTAATGACATCATCGACCATTGCCTATGACAAAAAGAACGTGTGCTACATTTTTTCTTTGTTTTTAGTGCTGTGTTTTTTCGTTCCTTTCAAGAAGATGCATACAGACACAGAGACAAGGGGAATACTTCAGACACTCTTTGACAAATTGTTGTCTGCACATTCTCCTCTGGTAAATTTTTGACTTGTGCCAGCCCCCAAAAACATCCTCTCTTGGGTCTCTTGGGTTATGTGTGTAGGTGAGTGTGGATTACTTTGTGTGTCCCATGATAGAGATAGGAGAAGCATTGGTATGGCATAGAATTAACACTAAACACCTTTTGAATGCTAAAATCTGGTCAAAAATCAGTCAGGAGTGAAATTAAGCGCAGCTTTTGACATTTTGCAGAACAGAATTTCTCCAGCCACCAAGGCACTCACTAGTCAACAAACAAGCCACGAGAAAACAAATTTCTCTGATGAAGGGGAATTGTTGTTACAGTTTGGGATGCAAAATGGCTCACGGCAAATTAAAGCATTGTCATCAGTCCAACAATAAATAATTTCAGGTGGTACCCATTCCTGTAACAACGAATATCCATTACTGAGATGGTTTTAAGATGGAAAAAACTGCGAATGAAGCTATGATCAGGATTTTCCACTGAGAGCGTGTGTGTGTGTGTGTGTGTGTGTGTGTGTGTGTGTGTGTGTGTGTGTGCATATATGTTTGTGTGTCCTTATGTGGCTGAGCCAGGGCTGGCAGACATCCTCAGGAAGGCCAGTTGCTGATAAGACCTTCAGGCAGGGGACATACTGTTTATATGCTGAAACAGGCGCCCACTGAACTGACCACAGTACTCACCTGATTGCTCAAGTGGAAATGACCTGAACCATGGTGAGCATTGTGTGTGCAAATGTGTGTGTGCGTGAGAATCGGAGAGACAGTGAGACGGCAAGACTGAGAGGGAAACAGTCCTAATGAATGAAGACTGCTAATTGAAATCCATAACTTTTAATATAGCAGTGAAAATGGATTATAGGAGCATATAAAAATGAATGTGTGCTGCCCTTTACTTTCTAGAAAAACCACAGAGATATTGCACGTCATACTTCATTCATTACTTATTCTTCATCTCTTTCTTCCCTCTACATGTAGGTGTAGTCATTATGTAAATGTACAAGCTGACAGGAAGGCCAAAGCACTCCTCGTCTGCTTGCATGAAAAGCAGCTTGGGTGGACAACAGGGAAACAGAAAGAATGGACACAATGGAGACAGACAGACACAATTCTAGTTTCAGGTACATTCCTCTTCTGTCTTGCTTCTTATGCATTCTGACTTGCCCAGTTGCTTTCCTTTGTATTCCTCAATGTCACATTCCCCTGGTTTGTCCTTTCATTTCAGACTCTCAGAGTCCCAGAAGAGTTACTATAACCCACAAATTCTACTAAACATGACAATGTGTCATTCTAGCTGCTTAGAGAGCTGCTTGTTTTGAAAGAGGAGCAGAGGGGAAATGCATCTGCGCTATAGTTAATAGTGTGCATAAGAACAGCTTTGGTGCTTTTCCACTGTGTGCAAAATGTAAACAAGAGCTGAGCTTGAAGAAACTGCAATACAGTAGCTAATAGCCAGGCACTTGGAATAATTTGCTTTTTAGATAAGGTTTGTCACACTAAAAGCACCGCAGGCCTGTCTTTAAGTGAGCATGATAGCTTATGTGGGTTTCCATTCATTTTATGACTTATTTTTATTTGAGTCAATAAACCATAAAACAACTAAATCGATTTTATTCTTTGTTGGTTCAGCGCACTAGATGGAGATGAAAATGTGTATCAGCCGTCAGGAATTTAATCTGGGCAATTGTTGAGCTTGCACGTTTCCATCAGGTGTGTAACAATGCATCCAAAGCTCGAACACAATATGATCAGCTTTCATTGATTTTGGAGGAAGCGCATTACCAGTAGCCGATGGCAGGAGTGGAACTTCGGCATTAGTTTCTTATTGTCTTTCTCTCTTCCTAAATAAGATCTGTTTTTTATCACCCAGTGTCACTCAATCATATCTCAATTTCAATCCATCTAAGGTGGTGATCTGGTTTGGAAGGACAGAGACAAACTCTAGAGACAAAAAAGAGGAAAAAGACAAAACACAGGCATTAGAAGACAGGGAAAGAAGAAAAGAAGCAGGAGAGTTTTATCATTAAGTGTGGGTGAAGCATGGCTAAGCAATAACCTGATTGTGGCTTTGGTCTGCTCTCCCCCACAGACAGCCTCTTCCTGTAGGGCTGAACTCTGCTGACCTGTGGGGGCGAGAGACTACACAGGCTACAGGCTGGACTCTAATATCACTAATAATCACTACAGCCAAGTAACCACAACTAGAAGGCACTGAGGCAGAGGAACACGCCAGAGAGAGACAGTGTTTATAGCTCTGTTATTTTATCTATGTTTTACTGTTGTTGCAGAAGCACAGTGCATCTCGTATTTCTCTCTATGTTGCCGTATCTTGTTGTGTTTATTGCTGACCATGAATCAAGCCTGAAGCCACTGAAGCCTAAACAATGCCGCCAATGTGTCTCACCCTCCAGTATATATACGGGGAGAGTTGTAAGCTATACATGTAAACAGATGCAATGATATAGAGGTAACAATGGAAAGCTGTGTCCCTGTAGTGCAGATCAAAACAGTCCTGCTGTAGAGTACATTACTGCATGAAGTTTGAACAACTCAGACAAAAAAACAACAAAGCTGACTGTGTGTTGACTGTGATTGATTAAATATCTGAAGCAGGTTTCAAGTCCTCCCATGCTGATTTTCTTCACATTTTAAGATGCACAGAAACCAACAACTTCCAGGACGATGGTAAATCATTCTAAAAATATATGCTTTGCAAAATGATTGTCAACAGCCTGAAACAATAGATATGGTCCTTCAGCTGAACTGCAATGTCAGACACACACTGATTTCAAGGCTGGCAATTTGCTGTGTCTTAAAAAGAAATTGTTATTTTCAACCTGGATGTTATTCTCGTGTTTTTCTCCAGTATGACATCATGCTGTTTTACTCACTGTGCTGCAGTACACTGTAAAGACTTGTAAAATGCTCTCATAAGCAGATCCACCAGTGCAGGTAGTTGGGTCAGCTGGCAAACTGACACAAAAATGGTTTTGTAGTGCTAAGCAGCTCACTACTATAGCTACTTTGATCTCTTTGGGATTGGGATGTGTGTTTACTTTTGATTTGACTCAAAGGTATTTGAGATCATGTCTGCTTTTTGAATTGTCCATGTTTCCCAAAACTGATTTATTTTTTCATTTATGTAAATACGTCATCTGTGAGAGATTTTGTGGTAGCCATTAGCATTTTTACATAATGCTAATGTAAAAATGGTATTTTTACATTAGCAGCGACCTAATGCATTATATTGCATTAGGTCGCTGTGAAGAGCATTTTTACATGATTTTCAATGTCTGAACTAACTAAAACAACAACAACGAAAAAGTTTCTCAATTGATTTTCCAGGGAAAAAAAGTGATGATTAAAATGTTGTCATGGCCAGTCTTATTAATGGTCCAACGTGTAGGATTTAATGGCATCGAGCAGTGAGGCTGCAGATTGCAACTCCCTCGCCTCACCCTCCCCTTCCAAGTGTGTAGGAGAAACAGTGGTTATGAAACTTGTGAAAAATGCCACAGGCCTTATCTAGACTCAGTGTGTAGTTTGTCCTTTCTAGGCTATGTATAAACTGTATAAAATGGCATACTACAGAACACAGACAGTCTTATTTTCAGGTGACTATACACTAATGAAAACATACTCATTTTACTTATTCTATTCCATTTCTGCCCAAAAAAATCCAGTCAGTTCTCACTCTGCTCAGTTCAACAAATTACATCATGTTACTCACTGATTTCCTTTACATTTGTCTGACTACTGTATCTCCAGGCACATCTGAGCTTACTCTATGCCACACTGTATGAGTAGAAAAAATAAGTGGTGTTAACCAGGCAGCTGCCTCGCCTCTCTCAGCACAGGCAATTTGTTGAGTCTGACGTGAAGCTACACGGGGTCGTGACCTTGTCTGAACGTTTCCCAGGAATCTTCCCTTACATAAGTGAAAATGGGAGGGGGGAGTGATGTGTTATGGGTCAGAGGTGTGTACATGCTAAAGGGGTTAAATCTATTTGGACGGTGCTGTAAGACGAATGTGTTATGTGACAACATTTGATAGATATGACAACACAATGTCATGATTACCAAGAAAAGGCCTCACAGAAATCAGATGAGCCTTAATCATATAGTAAAGAGGCTTATAGATTATAGAGACAAACATCATTTTATACAACATACAGTATACTCATCTTGCAGCCTGCAATACTCCTACTCTAGACCACTGAGTATTGCTCACACAAAGCAGAGCCATCTTTATCTGCCCTAAGGGAGTCCTTTGTGTGAGTGTAATGTTTTCCTTTGAGTTAAAAAGGGAAAACCACAAGATAGCATGTAAATAAATCTTTATAATTCAAACAAAATGCTTGATTTTTTTTTTTTTTTCAACTGGGGCCACATGTTGCGAATGACTTTTGGGATTTGCATAATTGCTGATAACAATGGATATAATTTCTTTGGGTAAATAAACTGTCTTTTTGTGGGAATTTGTTCTTGGTCTACATCCAGTCAGATGCAAACAAAAAGAATGTAGACTCAGGCATTCTACTCCTACTCAGTGAGTCCTTTTATTGTTGAGGGGAGAGGAGAGGAGAGGAGAGGAGAGGAGAGGAGAATCTTGAAAAGATGGGGATGTAGACGGAGGCAGTGCTGGAGACTCAGATGGCTGAGCTTCTACCATACACTTGTGAAATCAAGGGTTCAAGTTTGGCTCAGAGCCCTCGTCTTGTGTCACATCCGCTCTCTTATCTTTCCTGACACTCTCCATGGTTCCCTCTCTTTAAAAAAGCTGAAGCGTCAAACCAATCTGGAAGATGAAGTGCAAACGAAAGGGAGAGTTTTGTTTATTGGCATTGTAGAGCAGCATCTGCCTACAGCTATAAAGAAACTGGTAAAGGCTAAACCCTTTAATTTCTTCAGCCTCCTTCTTTCTCCACCTGTAATTTCTTTCTGTGCTTTTCTTCTTTTTTTCCATTATCTATCTCACCACACTGGGAAGCACAGTAAGTACAGCAGAGCGCACTGCAGGAAGAAGGACTGTACAAAGAGCAGCAGCGGGATATTGGACTGGCGTGAGCAACAAGGCCCGCTGGGTTCACTACGATAGATGTGGTGACGGGGATGCTCTTTGTGTATGGAAATATTCCAGTGGTGTAAATAGAGGAATGGGAGAGGCTGGAGGAGTGTCAGAAGGAAGAACGTGTCAGATAAAGAGGGTGAAAGGGTGCTGATAGGAGATAAGAACTTGAAGGAAAGACTTTTCAGCTGTTTCATATTCGGATGGAATGAGAGCTGAGGAGTCCAAAACGGAGGAGGCTATCATAGCTTATTAGTTGAGCTGCAGGATCCACTTTTATTTAACCCTTCTTTGTGTAAACTGCTCCATAAAATTGAAAAGATTTGGAGTTATGAGACAGGAGTTGAACATACAAATAGTAAACAGAGCTAACAAGCTTGCTAAATTGTTCTGAGACTTATTTACCCAGTCATTAAGTCATTATTAAGTCAAATTATGTACAATCCTGTGAAATGAATGCCCATTTCATCTTCATTACAGAGAAAAGAAAGAGAAGCTTGGAGAGATATTGTGACTATCACTACCATGCTCCTAACCTGCAGCTTGAAAGCTGTTAGATTGCCAGCTAGTGCTGCATTTAGACTTTAGGCAAGAGGAAAGAACCATTTGTGAGCACTCCCAAGTCGCAATAACAAGATTTTTCTTTCCTGTTCTTCCCATCCTGTGGGCAAATAGCCCCTTTGTTACCAAGCCTCCAGCAATTCCTATTGCACAAAGATGTACGGATGAACTTTGCTGTGCCACTTTCCAATGTGACTGTGCCTTTAATGATAGTGAGAGAGGGGGATGATGGGAAACATGAGTGGGCAAGCAATTAGGACATTTTGTGAAAAGAGAAAAGAGAATTGTGGGATACGAGTTCAAGGAAATACAGAAAGGAAAATTGAAAGAGGAGGAGTTTGAAGAGAAGCGAAATGGAAATTAATCAAAGCAAACAGAGGAGATGAAACCACATACTAAATAGGGACAGGAAGGAGACAAGAGGAGGATGAGGGGATGTTGATTATTGGACATGCCTGTAGTACACAGCTTGGACTCATTTTGACAACAGGGCTTTTAATTTTCCTCCCCTCTTGCTGTCAGCCAAGATAAATCATTAGCTGGGGTGTCAGCGTGGTATATTTGGTATTTTCCACTGGATTTCAAGAGGGCTTTTGAACACAATTTCCATTCGTTTCTGTGAAGGGAGTGCTGCTTCCCTGCACATTTTATCTTTCTGATCACGTCCATGCAATCGTTTTAATTAACCAAAGTTTTTTTTTTTTTTTTAAAGTGCTTTTGATCTTGCGCTGTAAGCATTTTCAGTGGGTCCTGTGCAGTCCTCGCTCAGCCCTGCTACTTGATTTTCATACTGACAGCACTAGTAGTTTGTTTGCCCCGGAGATACTGGAGAGATGCTGCGACTGCTGTGCATCCATCTGTCTGTCTGTCAGCTGCACAGAATGAGTGGGTGGATACAGTTTCTCAAACACAAACAAGGAGGCACACAAATAGCATATGCAACCCACAGTTAGTGCAGATTGAGTATGTACAATACATGAGAGGAACACACACACACACACTCACAGATGTTGAGGATCTGGGATACATACTTAGTTGAACAGCATTTCAACCTCCCCATGCACTCTTTTGAACCCCCAAATCTATCAAAACAATATCTCTTACGGGGGGGTGGGGGTTCTTTTTTCTAAACCCCCGTTCAGCTCACCTCATTCTGTCTCTCAGTATCTAATAGAAGCCATCTATCTCAGCAGTAACCATGGGGGGAGCTGGGAATAAGTAACTTGAAATACTAGAGAGCAGACCAAAAGCTTTATCGTTTCTTAAAGACACAGAGAGAGAAGACGATAGAAAGGTAGCAACAGTGTTAAAGTAAAGACCCCTGCGTGTTTATGTGGAAACTTACAGTTGTCTGATGCCAAAACAAATATTTCACAGCAGAGACAAAAATCTGAGACAATGGCTTGTTTGGTTTGTGTGGTCATATAAATGATATGCATGCATATCCTGTTAGATAAAGATTGAGTGCATGAAGTATACTGATGATGGCCAAACATGTGTCATAGCCGGTGGAATGCAGTTGCCATCTTAACTGTTTGCTCTGGAAATATGATGTGCAATATGATGAAATGACATCATTCTATGTATATTTATCATAGATGATATCATTGCAGCAGAATGAAAAAGAAAACAAGTATATCGAGTTATGAACTGCTGGATCCAGACGTAATATTTACCACTGCTCAATGTTCCTTAACACAGAAAGACAGGAGTATACTCTACTATAATCTAACAATACTATAGGTTTGTTTTATAGCCATCAGTTAGATTTATTCCCATTGCTTGTTTTTGAGAAGTCTGTTGGTGTGATGATTGGGTTTGGTGACCAGCTGTAGTCATTTAAATGACATTTAAAAATCCTCAACAAGTGTGTCCAGATGGTCTAAAATAGACATTTAACTACATAACTGCTAATATAACTGGTGCATAAAACATAATTAAAAACATTACTATCCTTTTAGTAATTATTTTATCCTTATTCAACATTTAGACAGCATTATATTCCCCTCCCTAAGTAAGATTTGTAGACTAATTTAATCTTTAAAAGATTCAAAGTAAAGTTTTTCAGATTGACATGTGAATTCTTTGCATAAAATATGTTCTTGTAAACAAGTGCACACATACTTAACTTCACTGGCAAAACAGATATTATTATCACCATCTGATAGGCAGCCTTAGAAAAACAAGGTTTTTGTGGGTTTTGGCATGTATCCATTCTGACTCCATAGAGACACTCAGCCAATTAGTATTCTCGTTTTTCATTTTCTGTTACTGACTCATTTTCTAAATTTGCTGCTGACATTCTGTTTGTAAGCTGCACTGGTTTAACGCTGCTTTGTTTTGTTAATTGCTTGATTTTAAGACCTTCATATACTGACTAAATTTGGACCTTCCAGGGTACTTATTTTCTTCTCAATTAAGTGAATTTAGGAGATTGTGTAACTCCACTGAGAGATATTTGCAATCTTTCTGTGATTTAAAACCAGGTAGAAACAAGTTTTACTCCTCTCCCCTTCTCAAACTCAAACTCTTTTGTAATGAACAGAAAAAGCTGGTTGGGCGCAAACTCTTTCCCAGCTTTGTACCACCAGGCCGTGGCTTTGAAGTACTATTTTTCCTCACCTCGTTAACCAACTCCCACTTTTTTAATCAGCCCGTTTCTGCTTTACCGTGAGTGAAATCGAAAATCTGAAGATAAAACGTCTCAGTCTGTGTCATGTAGCGTAAAATATGACATGTATGTAAGAGAAATGTTTTCTCAGGGGAAAATTTATTTTCCACTTGGATGCAAATGTGGCATAATCCATCATTTTTGCATTTACAGAACCAAGATGAAGAAAATGTTGGTCAGAGGTTTCTAGCTTCATTAGCTGTACCTTCTATTTACAGTTCTTTAGATTAATGTTTCCTTTCAACTGGCAACTTTGAAGCATGTTTGGGGACTAAACACAGGTATACAAAGAATTTATTCAGTCATTTGTTGTAGCTTCTAACATATGGGTACATGGGCTTAGGACAAAAGGTGATGATGGATGGACAGCAGATGTGTAACCACACTTACTCAATGTTGAAGACAGCCTGAGGGGCAGGTGTGAGTGAGGGTCAGGGGAAAACAACTATTAAACACTGGGCCAATGCCAGAATGATTTACATATTACAAGATCAGAGACAGGATTCAATTCAGTATGATTGATGAGGTTATCAAAAAGCAGATTGAAACCATCAAACAAAGGTTTAAAAAAGAGGTGCCAAGCCAAAGTTATATGTGTGAGTGAGTGTGCACCTAGGCGAAACAGATTTAATATGAAGGTACCTGCTTTTTTTCAGTAAAATAAAAAATACAATAAGCGAGTTAAAGTGACAAGAAGAGGTTTCATTGCTATGGACTGTTTCTTCTTTCATCATAGGAGGTGTTGCATGATGCTAAGGTCATTTTTCAACTGGCCGAAAAGACAGCAAACTGTATAATATTCCATTTTGACGAGGAATCGATAAACTGACAACTGTAACTTGAACAGCAGATGGGACTGCAGTGAAAACTGAAAATATTTCAACTTTAGCTTTCCATCTGTTATCATTCTGCAGAGGAACTTGGCAGATGTCACGTCTGACATAACTTAATTTTCAAACTCTAATATCAAATTAAAACTTTAAATGTGAGTTTTTTAAAGAAAGCTCTACAAATCACATATGGAAGTGCAACTAAACCCCAAAACAACCATTTTCAGATGAAAACCAATGTACACTACTCACAAAAAGTTAGGGATATTCAACTTTTGGGTAAAATTTATGGAACATGGAAAAAGTTCATGCTACAGTGATGTTATATCATGAAAGTAGGGCATTTAACTAGAAGCATGCAATGGTAATTTTATCATCTCAAACAATTTATTGAAACAAAAGTGGTGGGTATACACCGAAAGCCGGATACCCCTAACTTTTTGTGAGTAGTGTATATGGGTATTTAGTAATGCTGTTGGTTGATTCAGGCACAGCAACCTCACTCTACAGGTTGAAACTTGGCCATTGCATTTGAATTTAGCTAATGGCTGATTTTGGAGGGTAAGTGATGTATTCTCCTTGGTCCACTTACACGAAACCCACGTCTCCCGCCCTTTGATGTAGCTACAGTGACACTACCAGACAGACACACCCGAGAACTCTGAGTTGCTAGCTTAACCACGTAGAAACCTTTACAAATGGCTATGAACGTGCTTGAGTGACTGTCAAAGCTTGAGCAGACTCTTCATCTGTCCAGTGTGGATATGAAGAGCCTGACAGAAGCTGATAAGTAGCTGTCAGTTATATAGATAAGTAACTGTAAATAGCTGATAAGTTTGGTTAGCTCTGACTACCAGTAGTTGTAATCCTGCTACACTGAGTGATGGTCAGTGTGCCACTAGTGTTACTTCATGTGTCACAAACTATGTAGCCATGAGGCCACAACCCCTATAGTGATTGTATTCTACAGTACATGGCACATTTTTGACATTTGCACTTTAAAATGCATTTATTAGTAAATTGATGATTGATCGATTCAAATTGATTTTTTTTATTATTTTTGATTGTTTTTCAAAATACATTATCTCTTAAAGTATCTCACATACTTTTGATAGTGACTTATTTAAGAGTTTCATAAAATACTGAATCTCAAAACTGGTAAAAACATCTACAGTCATGTTGCACCTACATAGGTGTTGTCACATATTTTATTATACTGCATGGGTACAGACTGTGCTTGATAGACATTTTCACCCAACTGTTTGTTTTGCCTCACCTGACTGGCAGGACAAATTACACCTTTGTCATTTTTTATTACGCTGCAGTGAGACCAAAATTTATTGGTGTAGTGTGGCTAAAAGCAGACAGAACAGCAAACAGCATGGACAGGGTTGTAAATAAAACTGCGACCAACCGGTGTTAGCAGACTAAAAGCATTCCATAATTCATAACTTTTACAGTGTATTTATTGTCGTTAATCTCTGTCATTGTCTTTGTTCCCACTACAGCCAAGTAGCATCAATCCGTAATGTAGTTATGGAAGCAAGAATCTTACAAACAAACCATATCCGTAAAACTGGCTAGACAATGTAGAGCCTAACCGGGTTAATTTGTGAATAGAAACAAATGTGTCCAGTCCATACAGTAGGTGTCAAAAATATGGCCTGCTAGCCAGAACCGACACACCAAACGGTCTAATCTGGCCCACTGGATGACTAAGAAAAAGAAGCTAGAAGACAAAGAAAGAAGTAAAATACTTTACTGTTCAGTACATTTGTAAATTATTATGCATATTTATTCACAGACTGATTCAGGCTCTTAGTTTGAGTGACATCTTGTCTTATACTTTAAGACTTTCTTAAAGCAATGCTTTTACTGGTCTGGCACCACTTGAGATCAAATTGAGCTCCATGTGGTCCAGGAACTAATGTGAGTTTAACACCCCAGGTCTAATCCCAATCTACATAAAAAAAATAAAATAATGGAGAGTGAAATCTGGGCCACGCCATCTTGTTCTAATTTGTGTTGACGGGCAGATCGTAAACCAATGTAAAAAGTGCTGCCACTTAATGTATCGGAGTGGGTTTAGCATGAAATCATCTGAATACCAACTGGTTAAAAATACATAAATAAATAATCCCATCTAATCCGGTCTCCATAATATAACCCATCACAGAGTTCAGAGTTTCCTGGATCCTCGTCCTGTGTTCAATAATGCTTTTAAACTCTGTTCCTGCCCTGCTTTTATATTTCTTATATACCCCCTCACTGAATTTTATGTACTATAGGAATGTGTTCAACATCTTCCAGATTATTACACCATTAAATATAGCATTGAACTGAGACCCGTGTGCCCTATCCTTAGCCGTGTAAATATCACCATGCTCCTTTAAACTGTTTTACATTAACAGACCTCTGTGTTTAATGTCTCCTCCTGTTCCATCTCCGGACTGCACCTCTACGCCTCTATCCTTTTTTATTAAGCAACTGAGTTTGGTGACCTCACGTGCTGGCGCTGCTCGTCACGGTCTCAGTCTGTGCAGAGGTCTAATCAGGCAGAATAAATGAAAACACCTGAGTAAGTCTGCAGGGCCTTTAAATGGGTCACACTCAGTGGCACAGGTGGTGCTTGTTGAGCTAATTGCTGGTTCAGGCTAAAAATGCATGTGTGAGGAGAGGGATAAAACAGCAAGACGCCAGTTCAAAAAAAGAAGCGAAAACACCCTTTGCCATTCGTCAACGGGCAAATACAAGACAAGATGTTTCTCGTCTGATCCACAGCTTGCAGGCTCTGTCAATTCACTAACAGCGCAGTCCAATACTATTGTTTTCTCTCTGTCTGGCTGTCTCCCTCTGTGCCTGCTGGTCTCGCTTCTCTCTCTGATCTTTTATTTTTTATCATCATTCCTCATCTCTTCTTTTTTTTTTCCTGCTAAAGCTCACTGCCCAGTGCAGCATTTCGTTCCATCTATACTTCCGCAGGCAGTAGTAAAACTGTTCACAGCACTCACTTAATCTTATAATTATTGTTTGGGTGTTTCTGACTCATTTGATAGTACAGAGGCACAGAGCATTACATGGTACAGCTACTGAAGGGCCCAATTTATTTTGTATTCAAGCTGGCTTAACCTCTAGCCAATTTATCTCCTGGTCACAGCTACAAGAAGAAGGGGAAAATATTGATCAGTGCTTTTAAAACCAGCAAATGAGACAGCTGGTAGAAATTCAGCCAAATGTAACTACGGTATTGGTATCAAGAAGTTTCAAAGATAATGAAAGCCTCCTTGAAATAGTTCTGCTGTGTTTATTTGAGTTAACAAGGAGTCTACACAAGTGGAAATCAACTCTTAACAAGCAACAAGGTATTAGGGTTTGTATATCCGTATATTTCATCATTTAGTGCACTAATCTGAGTTTGATTCCTGTTTAAGGTTTCATAGAGGGCAGACAGTCCAGCAGTAAGTCTCATAAAATCCATCCGTGATCCCTGAGCAGATCATGTGTGAATTCCATGTTAATGGAGACAAAGACCCAAGTCATTAATTCCAAGGGCAGCTTTTATTCTGCTGTAAACCAAAGAGGAAGACAAACAGATAGCCGGACTGAGAGAGGAAAGAGAGTGTATTCCCTGAGCAGGGGGGAGATATCAAATGAAATCTGTCTTCCACTCCTCTCCTTCCCTCCTCCTTCTCTTTCCTTCAAGGAGAAATAAGACAGAGGGAAAGGAAGGGTTCCCAAGGTCACTTTGGTTCTCTCTTTCTCTCTTTCTCTCTCCCTGTTGTTCACAAGCACATGACTAACACATAAATATATGTTCTCAGAGGACGAGGATAGACATCATTTCCGCTCATGATGGGACTCCTGATTAATTATTCACTGCATTGGTCATGTGACTAATTTCTGGACTGCAATACACACAAGCACCTTGAGGATACTCTGTTGCTTTATAAAGAGCAACATGAAGGATTTTAAACATCAGTCATGTCAGTGTCAAATTAAGTGATGCTTAACAAAACAGAAACACTATCAAGTTGTTCAAGGTGATGTGGTTGATGTAATATAAGGACATTTTTTACAATAGGTTTGGTCTTCATGGTTCTTAGTATTTTTGTGTTTGTATTCATTGTCACTGAATTTGTTGCAGCCTTACAAAGTCTTTAACCTTTACTGACTTGCACTTGTTAAACTTGCACATACATACCTGTACCTACCTGAGTGCAGATTCATTTAAAGCTTGCTCAGAATTATCATCCATCTATCACATTTGACTTAGGGAGAGAGGCAGGGTACACCCTGGACAAGTCACCAGTTCATCACAGAGCATATAGAGGGAAATTTACACTCACATTCACACCTACGGGCAATTTAGTGTCACTAATCTACCTATTAAGTACATCTTAAGGTCCCAGAAAGGCCCCAGTGGAGGTTTGAACAAGTCACCTTCTTGCTGTGAGGTGACAGTGCTAATCACTGCACCACCGTGCCGCCTCAGAATTATAATGAACTGAAATTTGTAGAATAAAAGATAATTGTACTATCACTATAATTTGGCTGAAAGACGATAAATGATATTTTAGTTAAAAGAGGTGGGACAGAAATATTTAAAGTTGAAATAGAGTCATAAAATGTCAATCAGTGTTTGAAATGAACTTTTTTTCAGTGTCCTCAGTTTCCTGTAACTCTCCCAAATTCTACTTCCAACCGTCCCAGACTTGTGTTTTTCTTATATTTTATTAATAACTTTCTTTAATTTGCATCACTTCATTCTCACTCTGGTCCGCCATGAAAGTTCTGCTCGATGCTCCCTGCACTTAGATCTGAATAAAAAATTTAAATCACCTCAGGTGTTTGGCCACATTCAGTTTTCATTATTCTTTTAGTCATTAGTTGAGTGTTGCTGTTTATTTCTAACTATTATACTACTAACTACATGATCGGTAAATGCATCACTACAAACTGCAGTCCAAATGCAAACCTGTCTCTGATTAGTATACAGTGATGGAAATACACGTACACACACTTTTCTTAGCCCAATAACTCACTACAGGAACAACGTGTATCTGAAGTAAGAAAGTTTAAATAGACTGACAAATGGAGGGAGAAAGTCAAACAAATATCTTAATCCAGAGAAAATACAGCACTAATCTCACCCCCTTTACATTATTCAAATTTGAACAGAATTAAGTAAATACAGTATTAAAATTATACAGGCCTATATTCCATGATGCATGAATGTAATAATTGAATTTGCAATGATAACTTGCACTGCCTGCAATGTCTCATTGTCTGTCTTACTCTGAGGATAAATATAGCTCAGTGCTGTTGGAATATAAACACACACGCCACACATGAATTACCTGGATCACACACAAAGCAGACCATATAATCAGAGAGCGCATTAATTTCAGTACAAGGCACGACAACAAAGATTAGCGGTTAATGCAAAAATGGCTGCAAATGATGAACCTAGAATGCCAAACTGCATGTACACTCACACACAGTGTGAAGGTTGTGGTATAAAACTCTTTTTTTGCCTTTTTTAGGACATTAATAGTGAAAAAATGGCTTGCCCTGCTCCTGTTTATCTTAACGTGTTTAATAAATCTCACAGTGTTCGTCATACCCTAATTCTTTCTCTGTCTGAAGGAAAACACAGACGCCTGCATCCTCCAATCCCTCCTCCCTCACCTCAACTACACAGATATCCATATCAGCCAGTCTAAACCACACAGAGAGAAAGCAGACAAACAGAGACTGCAGAGAAAAGACTGCTCTTCCAGCATCATTTTTTTTGTTTCCAAAGCTTCCCAAATTACCAGCTTCTTGAAATAGGTTTGAACTGCTCTATGGTGAGATGAAATGGTTGTATTTAGGTTCACTGTGGGACAAAGGGGCGGCGATTCAAAAGTGACACAGACACATGCTTTGTGTCTCTGACACACACATTGTTACACTTGGCAATACAAAGACACGTACGCACAGACACACAGGCTGCAAGCGACTGCTTTGTTTTGTGAGATTATTATGGACTACCATCTGAAACAAAATAACTGGTTTTGCTTTAATTGCAACTAAAAATAAATAAGTTGGGGGGGGTGTTATTATTCCTAGGCAAATCTAACAGAAGAGGGAGCACAGTCGAGCAGGCACGTTAAACAAGCTCTATTTTTATGCATTTTGTCCACACTTCATCATCGACTGCAGTCTCTCTTTGCTGCTGATGCGTCGTTTACCTTTGAGTTTGTTTTGGAGACACAACTTATCGTAATGTTATGCCACATTGTTATGCCAATGTTATGTTATTTTATACAGCTTGAGGTTAATTAGTGAACTTTTTTTTTTCACAAAATTGATTATTAACAGGAACATAAAAGACTAGGGCCCAAGCAATCATCCATGATTGCAAAAGTAATTGATAAGGCCATTGATGGGATCCCAGAGGGTTAAAAGCAAATAGATTAGGCTGTTTTTAAAAAACTTCAAGTTTTTAAAGAGTTTGATTTGTCCCCAACTGTCATCTTATCAGTTGTTTGGAGCGTACATGTGAATCATGCAAGTATGCCACCACTTCTCAGAGAATATTTATTGACTTGGTATTTCTAGAGAGAGGGTGAAGGTATCTTCTCCACTTCACAAGCAGTAAGAGTTTCATTACAGCCAGCATCGAGAGGCCATTAAGCAGGCTGCAGCTTAAGGCACTTCTGATTTGGCTCCCCCATTTAGCTGCTGTGACTTCAACTTGTATAAAAGAGACAACTAAAATGGGTTTCGTAAGAGTCTGTTGAAGAAGGCCACAGTCAGATCAGGATACAGGCACTGGGTCAGGCAACTGCTCCAGATGGAAAGAACACAATATGGTTTGGCCTGAAGGGAACTCATTTAAAAACACAGACTTTGTTCGGGTAGTAGAGAGGGCTCTAAAACAAAAGGCTGGCAGATGCAGACGCTTTGAGGCGGACCAGATGTTTATAGAAGATGTAGATGAAAGAAATTGGATGTGAGGTTGAACATTTCATAATATGATATCCTTGCACTGCAAGTAAATACAGCTAATAAAAAGAGATGCTACAAATTAATGTTGGATGCATAATACATTTAACTGATCCCGGGTGAACTTGCCAGTGCCAACACAGAGTAGGGTAACAGAGGGAGAGAGAGAGAGACACCATGTACCAGCTTTAGCTGTGATGACCTAAACTTGAAACATAGCTGTTACATGTACAAGGCAGGGGCAGTTTTTACAAGGTGAATTCCAGTTCTAGCAGCCAAGGAGAAAACTGAAGTCGTACTGCTTTCCGAAAAGAGGCAGTTGCAGAAGGCACTTAAATGGGAAAAGAACAGGCAACAGTCTGTGAAAACTTGGCTGTGTTCAGGCAACCCTCTGTGCTGGCTGAGAGCGTTGTCTTCTGATTTGAATGTTATTTGCTCTGCAATATATTGTATTACTAAAGATCAAGATTATTCAAATCAGCAAAAATCCTTTTTTTAGTTCACTGATAGTGATTTCAGTCATTTCAGCATGGATTTAATGTGACTTCACTGCTGGGACTCAAGTAGTTACATTTGTTGAGGGAGGACAGAGCTTTCTTATTTCCTGAACTAGTACTTCTCCCCTGCTGAGATACAACCACAGAAGTGTGTTCTGAATGGTTTTCTGTTTGTCAAAGAACGTGCTGTAAGGTCATGATCATAAGGCTCGGTGAAGAAGAAGCACAAACAGGAAACTGGCAGAACGAGGGATTCTGAGAACTGGTCACCTCACTAGGATTCCCCTGCTCTTCAAAGCACCATAACAGCATCTCTCTCTCTCTTCAGTAGATGGAATAAAGCCATCTTTGTTTGCCGCCTCTCTCATTTTAGCTCCTGGACTGAGCACACACTTGGCCTTTTCTCCAACCTGTCTCTGCTTTACGCTGTCTTTGGCCTACTGCTTCTCTCTTTCACCACTGTGGCCACTACACCGTGACAACTTCATGCTGTTCCTCTCTCGTCCCCCTTTCGCATTGGACTACTAACCTGGGAAATGCACAGATTGGCTGTCAACCTGCCAGAGTTATAAAAGTCACTTTCAAATTACATCTTTGCAAGCTAGTAAAAATAAGGTTGTTTCCCACACCTGGGAGGACTGGACATAGTGCTGAGTGCCTTTTCTAGAACTTCACACTTGTCAAGATGAAAAGTGAAGGGTACAGGAGAGTCAACACAGATTGACTCTCAAAGCATGAGGGGCAGTAATAAAAAAAACATTTAAGTAAATAAAAGGATGATGCCATTTTATGAATTTCAAGTACAAAAATATAAAATCTGTTATAGACAAAAATAGCTTTTACTTAATATCAGCTCACAGTGAGACTATATTAAACAAATTTTAATCAAGTTCACAGCAAGGAGTTAATTGATTAATCGTTTAAGCTTATAAAAATGTCATACTATGATAAGTGTCCATCACAGCTCCCCATAGCCCAGAGCAATGTCTTCCAATTACTTTCTTCAACCATTTAAAAAAAAACAAAAAAAAAAAACATAGGTATTAAATTATAATGGTATGAAATAATGAGAAGTTTGAGAGACCGTGACATTCAATTATTCAGCATTTTTGCGTAATGAAGGACTTATATGATTACCTGACAACTCTTCATGAAATGTTCGAACATTTTAGAAAGCATGAAACTCTCTTGCTTTCTGTTCAAGTGTTAAATGAGAAGATTGATACCGCTCCCATGTCTGTGCATTAAGAACAGAACTAGAACGAGTGGCTGATTAGCTTTAGCTTAGCATAAATACTGGAAGCAGGGGGAAACAGCTAATCTGGCCTGCCCAATGTTAAAAAATCACCAGTAGCTCTTAAAGTTTGTTGTTTAAGTTTACTTGTTTGACTGTGAAATGTAAAGGACAACTGGGGAGTCAGACAGTTTATCCCTCCTACAGGATTTCTTCATATCTGGCTCCAGTGCTTGTTGCCAGATATGGTTGATGAGCACAGGTTTAAGCATGAGTAACAGAACTGGCAACCTCACTCTTGCTGTAAGAGTGGTTATTGATCTTCTCATTAAACTCTGATAAGGAGAGTGAATTGGCATTTTTCAAAATGTTGAACAGTTTCTTAAATATCGTAGTGGCATCTAACGGTGAGATTGCAGATTGCAACTAACTGAATACACCTCACTGCAAGAGAACCTATGGTGGCCAAGCAAGTGTTTTGTTTGTCCGCTCCGGGCTACTACAGAAATATGGCAGTGCAGCTTGGTAACAAAAAAAAAAAAACACTGTGATTTTCAGGTGATTATACACTAATGAAAACTTATTCTGCCAATAGATTCCCCTGAATGTTACACACATGTTACCCCTAAAATACACAGCATGCGGCTAAGGAATGGCTCCGCTCTGGGACGACAACATACTCCGCCGTCCGCCAACTCACAATCCGCTCAATAATCCGCTTGTGATGCGCACTGGTGCGGCTCTGGCACGAGATCTTGCAAATTCACGCATAATCACGCGATATTGCCAGCTGTAGTCTCTTTGACTCCTGCAATGGCATTCCATGCTGCATCTTTTTTGCTAGTGCCCTTATATAAAGGATGTGAGGTGTCATAAATGATAGGTTGATTTGGACCTCCCGAATCAACTTCTCCTCATCCTTGGTGTCGATGGGGTGAAAAAACACCTGAAAACCTCTGACCTGTTGACTTCAGGATGGCCCCGCCCATTATGACGTGTTCTTGTAATGAAACTTGATCCGCGGTGAACACGGAGTATTTTATTTTGAAAATCAACCGGTGTTTTATTTTGTATTTTGTAGCCGATTTCCTTCCCCGCACAATCGGCTCTGTGCTGAATTTATGTGGCGTGCTGTGGCATCTGGGGAAAATAGAAGCTCTGCGTATGTGTTGCGAAGGGCTGTCGGACGCCACAGTCGTCAGACTGTGTGAGCCAACGCATTGACTAAAGTTGAAATGTATCTGCTCCGCCGCCGTGGTGGAGTCGTTCCGCTTGCTGTGTATTTTAGAGGTAAAGGTGACCGACAACATGCCACTCAAAAAAAAAAAAAAAAAGGAGGCAAGAAGCCATTAAAATTCTGTTCCACATCACATCCAGACAATAAAAAGTTGTAGTTCCTGAAATCTGATCTAATCTTGACAACAGCAGGGCACATCAATGTGACATGATCTGATCTATCCATCCATTGATCTATACCCCCTAATGCTGTTTAAGTCTTGAGGTGATTCTAGCACAGGATGCAACTGATTAGTATACCAATAAAAACCCTCCGCTGTATGTTTATCAGAAAATCACCTTGAGGGAAGTGCCTTTTTAAAATCAAACACTCCCCCTCTTTTCATGATGTTTATGTGAGAAAACCATCTGTTACCTAACTGCCTCTTACTACCACATACTGTGAGTGATGTGATGAAAAACAAAGTCAAAGAGTTTAATCTGATCACCTCTCCATCGAAAGCACAGAGTAACGTTGTGACCACTGTCAAGAGGTTGAGAGAGCAGATGGCCAGAGACATGCAGTACAGTTGGCTTAAGATGAGCTCTGTCTATGTGTGAGGCTAATGTTTCTGAAGAGATTCAGTAGATGATTCAAAGAAAGAGGAAAAACCTGTAAAAAAAAAACGAAGTAGAAAGTGTAACAAATCAGGAAGGATTTACAGCAAATGATTAAAAAAAAGACAATTAAGAAGACAAATTAATACATTAAAAAAGACAAAAAGGACAACTAAACCCTCTGAGGCAACTTTAGTTCCCTGAGTTCATCAACATTATAACATATGGGTACATAATTTCACCAACAAGCTGACAAGCCTCCATATGTTACCATCAAAAATATGACCCAAAGAGGGCTTTTTTCCCCTCCCTGACGAGCAGAGAATAGCAGCAGAATCGGGGTCAACCACATCTCTGCCGCTTCATCTCGACACATACCAGCATGCATCCCCTCATATCTCTCAAAATTGATTTCCTTTTCTGTCCCCTGCTTTGTCTGCCAGGATAAGATGTCACCACTTGAGTTGCTATTATGAAATCCTTGAGCAAAAAGAAAGACGGGAGAGAATTGTACAGCTTGTGCAGGTGAGATAAAAAATGAATAAGGGGACTTAATATGATGAATTACTCTGCAAAATCAGCCAGCATGTTTGTGTGATTATTGTATAAAGCTGTTTTTTTTCTCTCTTGCCAGTATGCACACGTTGTTCTTCGTTATTCTCTGACTAGCCACTTTGTTACAACTTCTTGTGTTGCCTCTTTCTTGTACAACCCACAGTGTAAATGCCAGAATAAACAGTTCAGAGATGAATATGGATAAAAGACCAAGATATTATGTTATAGGCTGTGAACTGTGTTCACATATCCAAACCTAAACCACACAGTCACCACAAAACCCACCGTAATCACATTTTTAATCTCCCTTAGAACATGACGAATGCGTCACAGCTGAATATATCCAGACCATGAATGTGTTATAGCCTTCTTCCTTCTTGGGGCTGCAGGCCAGTTCCCATGCTTGAGACTATCACACAGTCTCTACAGGGCTTGGAGTCTTTTTTCCCTGCTCATGATAATGCCTGAGTAATTACTAATAGCTGACCTCAGTTCCATACTGTCAGTGCCCCTCATGCACAGTGTTCCCATGAATCACACATCTGGGAATGAAGAATGGAAAACTGGACACAATTCAGTGTGTCCATATGTGCCATTAAGTTTCTAGAATGTAAGAAAATAGTGGAAAAAACGGCATCTGTTTGTTTACCGAAAAATGAATTAGACGATTGATTACCAAAGTCACTGATTAATCTTCTTTGAACAGAATAAACTAATTAGGACAATCAGGACTACTATCACTGCACTACCAGCATTCACTCACAAAAAGCATGATTTATAACAGAGACGATGCTGCTCAACTCTTCCATAATTAGGAAACACCAGCCTTCATGCTGACTTGGCACTGAATTGGAATCATTTGAATTTTACTGCCAAACTAGCTGCAGAAGTCCACCAGAGTTCATGATAAGAAGGGATTTACTCATTAAAAACCATGTTAAAAATAGTAGATAATTAAAGAATTACTCTTTTAACTGCAAAAATGAATGTAAGACATGTCTCTTACTAGCTTATTAGCTAACTGGTGCACTATATTAACTTCACATTTTATTAAAATGTGCAAAATCTAATTCTAAAATAATATAATATAATATATAATATATAATATATATATATATATATATATATATATATATATATATATAATATATAATAATAATAATATAATAATCTAAATGTGTGCTTTAAAGTTCCCACAGCTGAATGAAAAATTATGTCTTCATAGTATGCTCGCTAGTTTTTGCTAACCTACAGTGCTTCACCTTTAGTGGATATGTAAATCAGAGTTATGCACCTGTCAGTGATGGTGCCAAACCATGATGATTCATGACCATCTAGAATGAGAAACTGCCACACTGTTGTTGTGTGTTCATTATGTGGCGAGGGAGTGAATCTGGACATAGTGTCGCTCTGTGAGTGACAGATGACATGACAGCTGGAGTGTTCATTTCACATCTTCTGCCATCTCTTCTTCCTCTTGACCTTTTCAAAGAAGCAATGGTTGAGGAAAGACAATAAGACATGGGGAAGAAAGAAGAAGAAGATGGAGAGAGCACAGGGAGCATGAATGTGACTGAGCACGCTGTTTGTTTGTGTTTATGTGTGTAAGACAGGCGTGGGGGGGGGGGTGCTGTATGAGGGTGCTGGCCACACATGTCACACCAGGAGGCATGATTATCCACCAGGATTACACTTTAATCAATCTAAAGCACTAGTCCCTGTCTGCCACTGTGTTAATCCCATCAAAGAAGGGCTCTTTCTGTCTGTCAGCTTATCCTCTTCCCATTCACCACAATGTTAAACACCCCCATAGAGCTGTATGTCAAGAGTCAACTGGGCTTCGGCGTGAAGATGCCGGGCCCCCACTCAGCAGTGCTGCACTCAATCCACCAACAATGCATTCAATTTCAAGACGCTGCAGAGAGGATTTTCTCATTGAGGAGGCAAATTAATTGCGGCAATGCATTTAAATATTAACAGTAATAAGAAATAAATAAGAAATAGCATTTTTGGCCATTATTGGTGGCTGCTGTAATGATTAGCTTTGTACTTTAAATTCATAAAATGACAGTTTAACTAACAAGAGCTATTTAGAGCTGTTGAAACTATAAGTCGACTTATCAATTAGTCGATTAAGGAAAAACAGAACAAATCTGTTGTTCCAGCTTCTCAATTTTTTTCTGTTTTTCATCATTATAAACTAAATATCTTCTAAATCTAACAGATGTTACCTTTGGCTCTGGGAAATGGTGATGAGACTTAACAAATAATAGACCAAAGTCCAAAGTAGACAGGGTAATTTAGTCTAATCCTAAAATGCAAAATGTGTATTCATGGTCTTACACACATCCAGTAATATGCATGCAACCACCTACACAAACACACACACTCACACTCACTCTCACTCTCTCTCTCTCTCTCTCTCTCTCTCTCTCTCTCTCTCTCTCTTCTAAATCTAAAATGCACTGTCACGGTTTCTTGGTAACGGACTTATCCTTGTTATTTTTAAGGCATTCTCTCTCTTTCTCTCACACACACAAATATACACACTCACAATGACAGAAATGGTTCTGAATTTGATGAATGATGCATGTTTACATTTAGAAAATCTTCCCATTTAGGCAACTCCAATGAACATTCATGCTTTCATTTTCGGAACTTCATCTGCTTCAACTGCTTAAAACACTGGCTGAATTCAAGAACGAAAAAAAAAAAGCAACACATGCATTCAGTTCAATACACACACTACATTAGGAGAAGAGTGTGTACCCTACATGCGTGTCTACGATGAAAACCCCACTCCGGTGTCTTTTATTTCTTCTCTCACAGCCTAACTCTCACACAGCCGTGATGAATGGATAGAAAGAGGGAGGGAGCAGGAGGGAGAACAGAAAGAAGATTTGAAAGGAAGAGTGAGGAAAAGAGAAGTCACTGAGGGATAGAGGTACATAAAAAGGAAGACACATAGCTTACAAGCATTGAGGATAAAAATAACCAAAGAGCCAGGAAGAGAGGAAAAAAATCTTTTTTTTCTGCAGACCTCTCTCCATCCATTTGTGTTGTGTGTGTGTGTGTGTGTGTGGTTTTAAAGCTCAGAGGGAGGATGAGGGAGAACACCATGTCAATAAAGAAGAAACACACACATACTGTACATGCACCTTATACAGAAGACGCAACCTAACCATAAATCAACCGGCAGATAAAAGACAGTTGTCCAGGTTGTCTAGAAAGTCTGCATCTTTTTACAATAAATAAACAGACGGCCACCTATGACGATATGCCAGATAAGTATGCAAAACAGCAAGACAATCGGATAAAGAGACGGCAGGACTGGACCAAACAGACATACTAAGCATTACCCATCTGTTTGATCCTGGAGACAAATTGGGTTTGTTACTCAAGCTAGTTATCTCTCTCCGTATTAAACCACAATAGGCACAGCCGTCCTAACTGAAATGGTTTAGCACAAATCTGGGGCTCTGGGTTGTGGCCAAATTGCCGCATTGCATAGAAAGGTCTGAAGAGGCTTAGTCAGCTGCACACAACGCATAGCAGTGGCATCGTGACACACAAAAAAACCCCAAAGCGTCAGTGGGTCACTGTTGGTTAGTGTTTGTGCTGCGATGCAGACTGGCAGAGCAAGTGCTGGCTTTAGCTATCTACTGGGAGACGGCATGACCACACAGCAGGAACAAAGAGTGATGTCAGGCCTGTTGGACAGCCACTTTATTGGTTTTAACATTTTTTCAAAGTTTTTCTTTTCACAGATGCGATGTACAGCATGTCTGTGTGACATTTTGTATTGTTTGGGCTCTGAAATCAGTGGATTCAAAAGGGGCAAATGGCTGATTTTTCACTTTTCACCGTGTTCTGTTGGTGTCTTCGTGGGCTTTTTTTTGACCCATATATGAATGTAAACCCTCAAATTAAAACTGAAGGTTGACCTCACAGTAATTATCTTTACTTCAAATGTACTGGAGTACAGAACCAACACAACAGAACTGTCATTATCCAATACATTTGAAACAAGTCTACAGTCCCGCTATAGCGCCTACCTGAGGCTGCACAGCTGTGCTTTGTGAACTAAATGCTAATGTCAGCATGCTAACATAGTCACAATAACAATGCCAACATGCTGATGCACTAAACATAAAATACAGCTGACTGATGGGAATGTCATTAGTTTTACAGTATCAAGCAAAGCAAAGTATGGGACACATTAATTTGTTGATGTGGTAGGAACAGTGTGAAGATCAACAGTCATTACAAATTATCCTGAGGGGGACAAATAACTGAATTGCCATAAAAAACACAAACGTGAACCCAATGGTGGCACTTAAAGGAAAAGTCTAGAGAGCTCACCAAAGTCAGTACATCTAACCGTGAATCTCGGTACAAAATGGTGTGCTAATTCATCAAATCAATGTTTCTTTTACTTATATCTTTTACTAAGTGAAAAAATTGGCCTGCTGTCAACTTCAGAGGAATCTGTATAAGATTTTATAGCAATTCATATTTCAGTCTGGACCATGGCAAGCTAAGCAACACTGCCATCCCTGGAGATTAAGCTCGTCTCCTGGGATTGCAATGTTGCTATAATTAAAAATGAATGTAAGAGTAAAATGGAATGAAATAAAACAAATGTAAAGGTATTGATTCAGTAACGTGCAAGCAACTAAATCCAGCCAAGACAAGACACAAAGCCCCCAAATCATTAAAACTTTGCAATTGCATTGTCTTGAAATGCTGACATCTAAATTTCAGTTACAGTACACCTGACTTACCTACATCACTGTTCACTTATTGCGCATTCCACCGGGGCTGCAACCAAACGGCATTCAGAGTTAGATATTGATTCTATACTAAATCTGTTGAGAGCATGTCCTGCACTGACTTTGTACTTTCTGTTGTATGCATCGGTATGCACTATGAAACTGCAAGCTGTCAGTACGTCTCTACCCTTGCCACGAAAAACCTGCAACATTTATTCTACTTGATGGTTAAAATAATTCACACTGACAGCTGACCAAGCAGACTAATTTGAACAGGAAAGCCTTCTCTGTCCATTGTAAATGTGCGGTACAACCAGAGCTTGTAGCGGTGAGGAAACTAATTTGCTTTGAGGCTTGGTCTGTGCTCGGACGAGAGTTTCATTACGACACTAATGTTGCTTAGGAAAAATTACTGCGGTGCAATGAAATATACTCCAAAGAGTGAGTATACTGGTGCTACTGAAACCATCATTTAGTGTCAAATCTATCAGGGATACGCATTTTGTTCTCTCACTCGCTTCCACTGCTGCCTCTTCTCATCTTCTTCCCCTTTTCAGCCTCAATCTTTCTTTCTCCCACCTTCCCTTCCTCCATCTCTTTGCATGTGATTTGCAGGATGCAAAAAGAGATGCCTCAGTGTTTCAGGAACCCACTGCTGACTGATAGGAATATCTGATTGGGAGGCAGACATACAGGCAGGAAGGGAAAACATGGCTGCTGGAATGCTTTGCTGACATTCTCTCTCTCTCTCTCTCTCTCTCTCTCTCTCTCTCCTTCGCTTAGTCGTTCATTCCTTTTATTCCTTTAATGTGTCTACCAGGCCTCCCTATAACTGATATGAGAGAGGTGAGCTGACAGAAGGTTTCTATCTCCCTCCTCCCATAATCCCTCCCTCCTTCAGTCCTACTCAATGGAAATGCAAACCCTGCTTTCATCTATCTTCTTCCTAATTCACCCCCCACCCATTCATTTCTTCAGATCACACGATCATCCCACTGTACCTTCTTTCTGTGTCTTCGACTTCCATTCCTCACATAATGTGTACAGTAAACACTCTGTGAGTCCTATGTATCTAGCAAAATGCTTTCTAGCAGCAGGATGAAAGGCATGCAGCACTGACTTGAAATCAGCGGCTATCTGTTATCTGATTGGCCGACATGGAGTGCTGTCTGTGGATTTTAGTTACCAGGGAGAACAGGGGAACAGGGAGATAATGGCACCATGTCAGCAAGTTCTGGAGCTGCAGGGGCCAGACGACGATAGAGGTAGATAGGATGGGAAGTCATGCAGTATGTATGTTCTGTCACAATTTTTGCATATTTGTCAAGAGATATTTGAATTGTAATCGTTATCATTTATTTATCATAACCACACTCAAGACTCTACAAGTGTCACTTGAGGCAAGTAAAGTATGAACACATACACATATGCACACTTGATCTGATGAAAATAAAGTTTTATTCATGATTGAATGAAATTATTTGCCTTCTCATTATCATGCTGCTGTCCAACAATAATAACTCTTATTACTAAGAAATCAAAGAATAATCAACATTGTGAAGAAAGTTCTGTGCTAAATGTGTTGTAGGAGCTACAGAGCCCATGAGAAGCCATGTTGTGCCACCGTTAGAGTAATACTATACACTACAGAAACAAATATAAATTAGAGTGGATCATCTCAAAGTAGATTTCAATATATGGACCAAATTACACATAACAAAACAGATTTTTCTGAATATCTAGCTTGGATTATTTATGTAACATAACTGTCTTAAAATAGTTTAACTCACAGCCAGTCCTAATCACTACAAAGGGATCTTTAAATGTACCATTCATTCCCTTTGCATTGATTTGTTGTACGGTTGAAGACTAAAAAACATATTTTTTTTTTTTGTGTGACAGTTTAGGAACTAGATTTCAACATGAAAAAGGATTTCAAGCACCTGGCCTCGATTTAAAGTCGGAAGAGGCCTCCTTGATATTACAATCCTGCTGATTGGAGTCATTCATGGTGGGTGTGCCAGTTCAAGTGCTGCAATCTACACTGATTGTGTCCCAGTGACACCTGCGCCTCCCCTCACTCCCTCCCCTTATATCTGACTCGTTTTGGAGTCTCTGTAGTTGAGTACCAAGTAGTCAGGGGCTGCCTCCTTCAAAAGATGCACAGTGGATTTGGGGACACTGAGGGCTGCGAAGGATGCATCCCAGGCCAGAATTCCCATATTCACTTAGAAGGGGACAGCCTCGTCAATCCCTTTTGATGTAACTCTTAAGATGCACACTCCAGTGGAAGAAGCTCCTGAATTAGGACACATTTAATGTGTAAATTGCTTTTCAGGTATTGCCAGTCTAATTTGCCTTTAATTTTTAAGCGATTTCTGTTTCTTTCCCAGCATCTCACCTGATGCCTGCCAGCTATGTGTGTTCTCCCTGCCAAGGCTGCTGTGTTTGTTTGCCTGATCCCGCCTGCCTGTCACCAAATAAAAGTGTTCCCCTCCATAAACTGCTTTTTAAAAAAACTAACATTTGGATCCTATTAACAGTTTTCAGCAAAACCCAACTGTGAGAAAGCACACAAAATTAATTCATTTTGACATTTTTTTAGACATTTATGGCACATAAATGTATTTAACACACTTTTTCATTGATGCACCTGGTATACATTTTAATGGTCTTATTTTCTGCATGTCTTTTCTAGTTAGACATATTTTTGTTATTACACAGTTTTAAATAAACTCTACCTGTCTGGCAAACTTGCATTTGTTAGCTCCAATATTGGTTTACTGAGCATTCAGCACTAGGAACACTATTGACCACAACTGTGGATGTACATAACAATAGAAAACACTGGCAAACACACACACACAGACAAAAGTGTGCGTCTGGTCCCCTGGTGAGAAATGAGTGTTTTAGCAGCTCCAACAAGAAGCTGTGAGAAACTGAAATGCGCAAACACACACACACTCACAGGTGGAGGAGCAGACAGGGTTCAGGGCTCATTAAATCCCAGTCAGGCAGCAGCTCCACTGAGGCCAAACACTCAGCAACTCACACATGCAAGGTTCTAGCTGAGACAAGCACACACACAACACACCTCTGAAAGCTCATAACATAGTAGCTTACAAGCAGCTGTGTGTGTGTGTGGGTGTGTGTGTGTGCACGCACGTGCGTGTAACACTGGATATTTACTCACACCACAGCACAGCACACAGACAGACATATGCAGCAGTGAGGCATTCATCTGTTGATCTACATTCCTGAGCTTCATGCGAGCCATTAGTGCAAGCTATCACACCACAGTTAGTTTGAAAGATGGGAAGAACATTAAACAAGCGTGTCACGTGCGCGCACACACACACACACACACACACAAATGTACTTTCTTACAGTGAAAAAATCTTATCCCTCCCCATCTACTCATTTTCAGTCATCTTGTCTTTTTTTTCTCCCTTTTCATCTTTGTTTCATCTCTGCTTCTCTTCCGCTCTGCTTTACTTCCATCACCCGAAATGTGTGTGTTTTAACCCGCGGGAAAGCAAGAACTACCTTAGAAACAACAGAGGTGTGTGTGTGTGTGTGTGTGTGTGTGTGTGTGTTGTGAGTGAAAGAGAGATAAAGACAGAGGATGGAGAAGAGAGAGCGTGCCATCAAGCCGATTTTCTCTTTGGCTTGCAGATGGGAGACATAAAACTTTCATTAGAAAAAATGAGTTGTCGGATCGAGGAAGCATGTGTTGAGATTGTCCTGAGAATAAGGTTGGGGGGTTTCGGAGTAAGAGACAGACATGAAAACCTTTATTTAGTACTCACTGGTGCACAGAGGCCCATAAACAAGAATGAAACATTACTCAAATACAGTTTGAATGAAAGCAACTTGCACATATGAGGAATAAATATGGCAACATCTACAGCACCATCAGCTTACACGATCACAAATGACTTTTAAATGAATGCTGTTTGAGCCTAAATATATTCTGAGAGGAAGAAAAAGAAATGTAGTGAAAAATGTAAAATGTGAAATCCTTACAACACACACACGCCAAACAAAAAGACACACACATCAACATGTCTACATCTGCATTTCTACACTGCTGCTGCTGCTATTTCTCTTCTTGCCGTGAGGATGCACGAGTCTGCTGGCACTGCAGCTCTGCTCCTGGATGATACTGGCTGTGCCTGCTTTGGGGTTGCTGGCAGAGACGATTCTGTGTTTCTGTGTTCAGCCTGTGAGTTCTGTTTGTTTGTTTTTCATTTCAGAAGTCACACACCTGGAAAAATGTGTCTTAACACATCTTTGACTTGCTCTACCAGCCTCTTAAAGGATGTCATTGTCGATCCATGCAATTTGCCTTGAGCATTTAAAATGCTTACCACTGGTCACTTGTTGTTTGATCCAACTCAAGTAGACACTGGAATACAACATGATATGGGTCATGGAGTTGACTACCTTTATATATGTTAAGGCTGCAACTTTCAATTATTTTCATTATCAATTAATCAGCCAATTATTCTATCAATTAATTGATTAACTGTAAAACTTCAGAGTAAAGAGTGCCCATCATAATTTCCCAATAGTCTAAGATGATGTGTTTAAATGTTTTCATCCATCCAACTCCCCAAACCCCAAAGATGTTCAGTTTACAATGATAAAAACAGAGAAAAGCAGCAAATTATCACATTTTAGAAGCTGGAACCATCAAATATTTGTCTTTTTGCTTGAAAATATTAATTTTCACTTCAGACTAATCTGTTCACAGACAAATCATTTCAGCCCCCATATATCTCCTCCACTCTTTTACTTTTGGTCTGCCTGTTAGAGGGTCTTAACATTGACCAAATGTAGGAAATTCAGTCTATCTCTCTATCTCTGAGGAGGCAAAAATATATTTTCAACACCAATCAAGACTTTGCAAGATTTTCAACCTCTGACTTGGTTTAATATAACAGTCAGATCCCTCAGACTTTCCTCTATTGTCCAGCAGCCACAGTGACAAACACAGCTCTCTGTACTCTCACATAGTTGTGGTTTAACCACAATCCCTCCTTGTCACTTGTGCTGTCAGCAAGAACAGTAGGAGGCACTGCAAAGAGTACACCACAGTCAGTATGTGTGTATGTGTGTATGAGTTTTTGTGCAATTCAGTCAACGAGCTCACATTTTAATGTGTGTCTTTTAATGTGTGTGTGTGTGTGTGTGTGTGTGTGTGTGTGTGTATGGTGTTGATAATTGAGGTCTTGGCTCTTTTCTTGTCTCCCCTCCGTACGCGTACATTAAGCAGTACAATAGAGACTGACGAGTGACGATAGTAAACCTCTTGGGAAATGTATAATCAAACCCTGCAGGTGAATGCTGAGGTCAAAGTGGGACCGGTAGCAACAGTGGAAGAAGCGAAGAAGTGTTTGCAGACAAAGCAGTAAGGCAGCATGGAGAAAAATCACAGCAAAAGAAAAGAAAGAAAAGAAGTATACTTTATTGCAAACTGTGCGCTGCAATAAAAGTATATTAGATATACAATACGTTTTAGTGGGTAAATTATGCCATATTTAGGTTAAAAGTGGCGCTCAAGTATTCTGCTGGGAAGATAAAACTCCCACAACCTTCACAAGAAGAACATCGCACTGTATCTACATTCATTATATTTATACACCCACAAGCATCTTCAGTATTCAAATATACACTCACAAAGTCAAAGGTTATTTCAAGTTCAAAACACACAACAGCCTCCCACAAACATGCATCCACACACTCAATAAGTCTTTGACTTTGCGCAGGGAGTGGTCACTTTCAACAACACTCAGGCAGGAAGTTCCTGCCTCCTGCAGCCAGCCAATTACAGCACAGAATGTAACGATGAAGGTTCCATTGAGGAAGTCACATGTTGCCCTCTGCGCTCTCAACTCCTCTCTGGACAGACTCTGTTTTTTCCTGCCTGTCAATGCCAGGAACCCATTAAAGAGCAGTGGTGAGGATACAACATGGGGAAACAATGTAAGGATGGACCCTGCCATTGTTCCTCAGCGTCGCTCCTTGAGAAATGTCCGGATGTAGTACTTTACTTTTTACTTTTCAGGCTGAGCGGCAGTGCCGGTCCTTGGTTTAAATTTTTACCAGAAAATCATATTAATCATAACATAACTCTGATCATAACTCCCATGACACTGGATCCTGACCCTTATCCTGTAAGGGCCATAGAATGCAGTTTTGGGAATGTCTTGAAATCGTCTTTAAAGTCTTTCTTTTTGTTGCATTTAAGAAAAATCTGAGCTTTGAGTTTGCTACCAATAGCAACTGTTTTAATGGTTTTAATTGCTCTATTTCCATTCTGTTGATATTTTAAACCTTTTTACAAGGACAGCAAGTAACAGCTTAATGATGCAATACCAATGTAATCACAGAGATGAGTAAGTCCTTGATGAAAAATGTTTGGCAGTGCTGTAAATTCTACTCAGTGAATTGTTAATGGCCTAAACATGCAAAACCACTGATAAGAAAGTAAATACAAGACTCGTGCCCTCCTCCCCGCAACAAGAAGCCAAAGAACAAGGGCACATCTTACAGTTTGTATTGTTCCTCTGATCTCCATAGTTCTCCTCAGCGATGACCTGCAGCCCACCTCCTCAGTGACCCTTGTCCAGCCAAATGCACCCACTCATGCATCCACCATGGAAACTCAAAACACACGTACTATTGTTGAGCAGGGTAACAATGCTAATCTACGCATATCATAACCTGCTGTTTTCCAAGGAATGGACTGATACATCTGATACATCACAAGAAGGTATTATATGCTGCTAACCTTTGAGGTATTTGATGACGGTCTAGATACTCCTTTGCTAAAATTCAAGTTGGAAAAAAATTCAGATCTCAGTGGGACACACAGGCATTGTTCTGACAAAGAGGTGGAAGAAGAATCAGATAAAGATTTCACACAAGAAATACTAAAAGCATGATCTGTCAATATACGACAGAGAGAAGGATGTTACCTACAGTGCATCTCCTCCATCACTAACAAAAAATAGGAGAAACGCTGTTTTGAAGAATCCTTGGCTGATGGACTTTGGCAGATCATTAAAAAAATGCCTTTGTATCCTTTCTCATCAGTGTCCAGTACATCAAATTAGACTCAATAAAAGCTCACTATGTGTGTCATTAGTTTCAATAAAACTACAGCCTGTGCCTGCACAAGATCCTAACCAGCACAAATCAGCTCACCTGCAGAAGTCAGCTTCTTTTGTCTTGCTCTTTTCTGGCCACTGAAACAACAGGAATGAACAGCGTATGTGTATGGCACCACAAAGGAGCAGTTAACTCTCTAGAATGACAGGAAGTCAATCTCAACCTACACAGTAGTAGTTTAACACCCTGGACAAGATATGTCCTTGAGTTGTGACGTGTCAGTTGTTTATTTGAATCACACAAGTGACTCAAAATGGTTTGCCAACGAAATCAAACAGACAGTTCAAAAGGGTTCAGGGTCTGTAAGATTATGCTGTGTTCAGATCTAAGCCAGCTGACATTCCTTTAAACACAAAATGTGCTTTCAGGGCAAAAGAAAGAAATCTGCCTACCATGGCAATGACTTCAATGCTGGCTGGCTACTATCCAAAAAATGTGCTGGATCAACCTCAGACACAACAAACTCATGAACTGTCAGGGGCCAAAGTGCTGATGTCTACAAACTCTTCATTTTTGGATGAGGTAAAAAAAAAAAGTTTTCAACATTTTCTCCAGATGCACACGTCTCTTCTTCTTCAATCTTCCTTAGTAAATTAACGCTGAACTGAAGTAAATGTAATATGAATGAATTCCACAGTGTTGGATAATCCACTGAATCAGATTACTTAAGTAAATTTCTCCTCTCACTATTCAACCCCAAGAAACCACCCAAGGTCCACTGAGCCACTTTATCTGAACTTCTGCAAAGTCCCACTCCATTTTAAAGTCGTGCAATATGTGGGAAGCTGTGGTTTGCAGAGCAGATGTTATGCGGGAACAAAATACACACACACACACACACACACACACACACACACACACACACACACACCTCTTACCCAGTGTGAACTCACCCTTCTGCTGACACTGAGAGGAAGGAATACCTCTAGCTTTAGGATACCAACATGGTGAGGGAGAGAGCTGTGAAAGCATGGCACATCTGAAGAACAGTGTGTCAACAGAGAATGAGATTAGTAGTGCCATTCCTCTGCATTCGCTCAGCTGGTGTGTATGTGAGTGTGAGCGTGCCGACTCCTGGCGCTCATGTATCTGTGTGTGTTCTCAGCGTGGGGCTTTTGACTGACACAGAGAGAGAGTTTAGGGAGTCCCTCGCTCTCCCTTGGCACAACTAAGAAGCCCTAAAGCTCCTCAGCCCAGGGTCTGCCACTTGTTCGATGAAAGAACATCTATCTGTGGAGATGAAACAATACAAAATCCAACCCAGTGTCGCCCTACATGGCCCAATCTCAAGCACACATGCAAGGAAGAGATTTTAAAAGCGCTCACACACCCTCGCAGATCCATTCTTTTTCTAGCTTTGTTTTGTCCTTCATGTGGATTATTTGGTTCGGTAAGGAACTGAACACCTTTATACCTTTAAGCAATCAACTTAGCACACACATTTGTGCACAAACACACTCATGCTGTGTGGGCCAACAAAGGCATTTACAGGTTCAGAGGAGCCTTAGGAGGAGTCAGTGGATGTGAAAGTCTGGAGAATATGAACCACATGGGAGCACCGGGCGTTCGGCCAGTCGAGTACAGACTGGCATCGACTGACAACAGCCAACACACACACACACACACACACACACAAAACCATGCACGTTACTGACCATCTGAGCTTAGTGAGAAAATAACCTGCAACACACTGCTCCACACACGGCAGACACACACATTACTACGATGGTTGTGTGAAGGAATCGTGTCGTGTGCCATGTGGTTTGTGCTGTGTTGTTTCTTAGCCAACAGCTATCTTTAGAATAACAAATTAGAATAATTACCATCGTGGCTGCCACACAAACTTAGTGTGTGTATGTTTAGTTGTCCAGAGTGATGCAAGTGTTCTGCTTTGTTCTGCATAACAGCAGCCATCCCAAGATGCTCACTGGAGTGGCTACGGATTCTGGGTGGGCCCATTGTGTGTGTGATTGTGTGCTTCAATACACTTTCCATCAGATTAAACTGCTAAGCCTTTCATATACAGTTCTACCTAAGGCTTGGTCCCTAATGGTCTGGTTTCCACTGCAGGACTAAAGTGGGCTACTTTACTATTCATGACTTTTAGTTCACCTCAGAGAAATCTGTCCATTTTTGCTTTTCCTTATGTTGGTCATTTGAACAGAGATGCATGCTAACGTTTAGCAGGTATAATGTTTACTATATTCACCAGCATAACATGTTTGTTAGTGTACTAACATTTGCTTTCATTCAACATTAGTACTAAACACTGAGGCTGATGGGAATGTCACTAGTTCTTCTGTTTTTCTATTTGTTCATATGGCAAATACAAATCTTGACCTGATGATGGCGCTATAGGAAAAGTCAGAGGATCACTAAACAATTCATGCTGATAGGGACACGAATGCAAGTAACAAAGTTCATGGAAATCTAGCCTATAGTTATTGAGATATATCTGCAATAATACAAAAGTCAACCTGCTGGAAATAGTTAGGGAATCACCAAAGTCACCAGGATTCATCCTCTGAGGATCATGAACCAGGACCATCTATCTATCTATCTATCTATCTATCTATCTATCTATCTATCTATCTATGGGATTAGAAAACCTTCTCAGTTCTCTATGGATAACCTAAAAGATTTATGGGTGGTGAGCTAAAAAAAAAAGGCCTTTTGCTTGTTTTCATTCCCTGAAAGGTTGACATTTCACAGATACACGGTCCTATCAGACAGTGTCTATTTGCAAATCACACATCATGGCGTTGTTACAATGAATGATTCTAGCAGCCACCAGCATGTGAGCTGGTATGACTCACCTCTCTGCACCTCCAAGGAAATCACATGGACACACATACAAACATAAACACACACACAGCGGGGTAATGCACACTAACATGGGTTAGTCATATCTCGAAGGACAGCGTGCGTATTTGTGTGCGTGCCCTTTAACCCGAGCATAGAGAGAGAGATCTTAATGTCACTGAATGGAGCATAAAACACACACACACACACACACAATGTGACACCCTGTAAACATGCCTCATGTAACAACATCGCTTTGCCTTTTTAATGCTGTGTAGCTGCGGTTAGCCAACCAACCATGGCCAATGCTCTGTGGCAGGCGAGCAGAGTCTGCAGTGACCAAGACTAACTGTGAATACATGAAAACCAGAAAAGAGCAGAGAGAGTGAGAGAGACGGGGAGGTTTTGCATTAGAGAAAGAGAGAGGTAGAAAAGGAGGGACAGCGAACGAAGCAAAGATGCAGAGCGAATGCATGCAGATCGCTAAGAAGCAGCCATGCAAAAGTTGCATATTTGATCACTCTAAATAACAACCATCGCTTGCGGTTTCGTCTCTGTTCCATCCACTGGTTAGGGTACTTCCTACAGTATGTGTGTATTGTAACTGTATGCATATGTGCATGTGTTGAGCTCCAGCTGAAAGACATTAGTCAGGCCAGGAGGGAATTTTACTGAAACCTGGCTCAGCTAACAAAATGCTTCAGAGAAGGGATCAACTGGTATAGAGATGTAAAAGACAAACAGGCAGAAAGAGGGAGAGGAATAAGTGCACAAATATGTAAGTGCATTCCTCGCTTTCAGCATCTGATTACCACAGAGATGCAGAGGATCTCAAAGCTCAGGGGAAAAAAAAACCCTCAACCACATCATGAAGAGAGAAAGAGGTAAAGATGCAAAAAACGAAAACAATCACACCATGGCTGATATTCTATATAAAGGCTGGTTTGAAAATGTTCCAAGACTGCCATTAAAATGAACTGCACTGGGATAAAGAGAGAAAGGAAACTGTAAAAAACAGAACACTAGATAGTAGTAAATAAATTGCAAGAATAATACAAATGAAAAAAAGATACAGCAAAAAGAATGAATGGATATGATAAATCAATAACGGACAGAGGATAATTTAAGAAAATAGTGCAGGAGAGGAGAGAAGCAAAGCACGAGAAATGAACTAAATAAACAGCCGAGAAAGGAAGAAATAGAGCAAAACAGTCAAATAAAGAGAAAGGAAAAAGTGCACACCACATCTAATCTTCCCTTACCTCTGCAGCTGCGTGTGATATCCTTTGGGACAAAAAACGTAGTGGGGAGAAAACTTCAGCTTCAACAGCACTGCTACAGATCCTCACTTTCTAGCTCTTTCCAAGGTAACGTATCTTTCAGCCCAAACACACGCACGCTTCAGTCCACTATGACAGCACTCTGTCTACCTGCGTGAGCTTGTGTAAATGTATCCTCGATGGTGATGAATAGTGGTGAGTGAAAGCAGAATACTACGCTAGAGGGCAGACAGACTGACTGAAACAGGAGAGCAGCTAGAGTAGAGAGCAGACTGAGTAGGATGGAAGAGTTACAGCTTCCTAACATCAGAGCGGCTCGGCTGGATACACCCACCTCCTCAGCATGCATCAAATGGGAGTTGCTCAGATGCTTTAAACTATGCAGAAAGACGGAGAGAGAGAGAGAGACTGTGTGTAGTCTGATATCTGATCTGATCTGATCTGATGTATGCATGCCAAGTTATGCACACATGCATACAATCATAGGATCTCATTAACCCCCCTTCTCTCTCTCTCTCTCTCTCTCTCTCTCTCTCTCTCTCTCTCTCTCACACACACACACACACACACACACACACACACAAAACTACTGAACAGAGCCTGTGTGAGATGTCTGCCGTGACACTCAGTGAAAATAAATAAACTATCTGATGGTCACACAACAGTTAATACGATGTTTAAAAAAGAATCACGACTGTTCCATTTTTTTTCTTTTTTCTTGTGAAATGAATATGTTCACCTCTTCTAGGCCGCTAGAAGTTATTCACATCAAACAATCTGATAAGGAAAAATCTCTCCCATTTGCACGATGAGCCCATAACCTGTGATGAAGGCTCACATTTAGGCATTACCTCATTTTATTCTAGTGAATTAGCCGTTAGACAGAAGACTTTTCAACAATTTTGATAATCAATTAACCGTTCAAAGTTAAGTTATTTACTGAGCAAAAATAGCTCTCAGCTTCTCAAATGCAAAGCTTTGCTGCATGTTTCTGTTTGAATTCCTTCTAAATTAGATACTGTTTTTTTGGTTTTGGGCTCTGGGAGATTAAATGATTACAGGGAAACTCCAGCATTTTGTGAAGTGTGTGTATTTGCTTTCTTGAGCTAGATGAGAGGACTGATATCATATCTGTATGAAACTACAGTTGGGAGCTGGCTAACTTAGCTTAGCACAAAGACAAGGGAAACAAGGGGAAAGTGCTAGCCTGGATCTGTCCAAATGTAACAATCAGTCACTCAGCATTGCTAAAGCTCATTAATTAACCTGTTATATAATGTTTGTAAAGCAGAGACTCCAGAGACTGGCCCCAATGAATAATTAGTCTGGCACAGTATTCTGTCTACAGGTATGACAGTGTTATCAATCTTCTCAAACTATAAGCACTGTTTCCAAAATGTTGAACTTTTCCTTGAATCTAATCAAATAAAAAAATCACTGATAATGAACACAGCTATTTGTGTGAGAGTGACTGATGCAATCTATGTTTGCCTGCAAAAATAGGCATCAAAGACAGGGGGGAAAAAAAACCCTCCATATACATAGGGTCCAGAGGAGTTTGTTAAGAGGTAAACTGAAATAGACTTCAAGACATGCCTCTCATTCTTGGAGTGCACCGTTGCCTGTCGCTCAACATGCTTTCATTTTCCCTCCAGTGTTACCCTTTCCCGTGAGAGGAGGTGGGTGGAGGCTGGAGATGGGGTGTTTCATGTCACAGGCCAGGGCTTCGAGTTGCCACACCTCCAACCTCTGCTGCTCCGGCTGGGAGAGCTCTGCGCCTCCTGGGACAAAGCTTGCCTTGATGAAGCCCAATTCCATTGCTCAGTGCATGGAAAATGGTCCTCATTACTACCACAGGTTAGGGGTTAAATTCTTGAGGGGTCGCCCAATATGTGGTGATATCTCTGAAATGTTTGCATTCACAATAGGGGCAGTTTGTCCTGATTCAGTGACGGTAGATGTTTTCCCTCTTGTTTATCATTTAATTAGTTGTTTCATGTCTTCTGAAAATGGCAACAAAAAAAAATGTAATTTCACTCCTCCAGTGACCTTCTTCAGTGTCCAACAATCCTGTTGCATCCAGTGTGTATTCTAACAGCCAATCAAAAACAAGGCCTTGTGTTGATTTCACTGTGTAGTATAGAGCTTAGGACAAGTGTGGCAGGATCTACCTGCCCCGGAGTAAAGGCAAAAAAAAAAAAACCCTCTCCTACAGAAAATTATGTTATCAGGAGGTGATGATTGAAGTGAAAGACAGTAATCCCTCTTTATAATGCATCTCCTGGTTAGGCATTATATGTGAGATGAGAGAACATAACACCTCCCCACCAGCCTGCCCTGTTAAATCTGAATAAATCACCTGCTGGTTGTTACATCTATAATGAAATCTATTTCATGAGGCAATTATTAAACATCATATGCGGAGATGAAAGATAATTTCAACGCGATTTAAATGAGGCATGAGATTCTGGCACAGAGACTTACTGTTAAAGCCAACCCAGAACTGGAGATTGCAAAGATAGCTGAGGCTGGTGGTGTTGACTGCCTCCTGGAACTCCATCACAACCACAACTGGGGAGGTTACAACCCCCACAGGAAGTACCGTACCACCAAACTACTCCCATCCACTACTGTATCAGCATCCCTGCCGCAAAATGACTTGATCACCATGCCAGAAAATAAATATAGAGTGGATTCAGGAAGCTGAGGCACAGTAGCTCATGTCCATCGATACATCTTTGCTGCTGACCAAGCAGCCACTCTGCAGCAGCAGCAGCAGCAGCAGCAGCAGCGTCCTGCATACATCCCGTCTTATTGACAAATGCCTATACTTGCTGTGTGCAAGGGAGAAACGACACACCTGTCATTTCTTATTTTTGCGCTGCATTCAGGTGCTGCGACCCCGTCCGTACGGTGAAAACACACGCCAGCAGCAACACTCTGTAGCCCCGTTAAAATCAACACGCTACAACTGATGCAAATACGTCGAAACAGGGATTAAATAGGCTACTCCCGCGATACAGCTTTTCAAGAAGACTTCGGTTTATCTATTCATGCAGAAACCTGAAAAATCATGAATAGTATCTTACCGTTAAATGCGTGGAAGGATAGCCTCTGCTGACTGTCAGATGAGGAGATGCTCCAGTGGAAGTGAGAATGATGCTGGACAGTCCAACCGCCATTCCCATGGATTATGTCGCCCCCTGCCGGTAACAGGTGGTCACTGCCCCTAACCACCGTGAATTATCAACAGTGACGTTTTCATTCGTGTATTTAAATGCAGGAACTGTCTCTCTAAAGTATGTTGAGGAGAAAATCTGAAACGATAATCGTTAATGTAAAATATCTAAAACCCTTTTTTCAGGTTGTGTTTTGCAAGAAGGGACAATTGTCAAGTCAGATTGAATATTATACTTCCGTTTAGCATATTCAAAATAAAAGCAGCTCATAGAATAGAGTACTATAAGAGTACTAAGAGTACTATAAGACCATGATGTGTGCTTCAAAAAAAGCTCTTGTCATTACAGTGTAGTTTATCTGTGCATTTAAATAGATTGAATTGTCAAAACATTTTAAAAATTATGAATACCAAATTAAATGAAAAGTGCATGTGTCCCTTGTTTGCTGACAAATCAATTAATAAATCAATTTATTTACTTAAGATTTTAAGTACAGTACTTTTACTCCTAAAGCCTATTTTTCAATAGTTGCATGGCTACATTAACTTAAGGTAAACCACAAAAGTACTAAATGACTTCTTTTTTAAGCGTAGTTTCTCTTTATTAAAGCTATTTAGACATTACACGCTGGATTCACTTTCAACTAATTAATTGTTTATTTTTATTTTGAAGGAAGAATTTAAACGGCCACTGTCGGTGTTATTCACTCTAACTTGACGCACTGTTACAAAGGACTACAAAAATGGCTTCTGTAATTGTCCAAAGGGGCCTAAATTAAATAGAGGACTTTATGTAAGCCTGACATGTGGTATTTAAAGTCTCTCTGGTCATATAATTTTACGGAGGTCTTCACGGATATACAGGTTTTGTGTATACGTATAAAATACGTTTGATGTCAGGGGTGTCCGTTATTCTGAGATGTTTTAGCGAAAGTTTTGATGTCGTGTTTGCGCTTCACCGGCGGTGTAGCAGCCAGCGGGTCTTCAAGCAGGAAAAAGCGCCAACTTCTCCTGCACCGTGTGAATCGTCAAATACTCAGTAAATGACTCTTAGACTGGCTATTCTGTGAAATTTAACACTAAACTTCAATTTGGAATGACTCATTCAGGTAAGAGCAAAGACCGCTGTTGGGATTTAGAGAGTTAGTTTTCTTTAAGTGAACTGTTGAAACGGCGTGTTGCCTGTTTTCTCCTCCCACTTCTCCGCCGCGCCGTTTTGACCCAGTTTAGTCGATGTTGTCTGCAAAGTAGTCAACAACACCGGTTTATTGAGCGCTCTTTGCTACGCCACAGACACTTCTTTACGCTGGAAACAAGCGTTGCTGCGGTTACCGGTTCTTTTTCAAACGCTGAAGGCGGCAATGAAAACGAGCACCAGTAAGTTAGCGTTAGCCAGCTAACATGTTATATAATGCGTCGTTCAGTCGGTAACTGGGTTGTATTTAGTAAACAAGAGCTGTCTACATTTACTCAAACCAACTACTTTGGCTGTAGTTACATAACTACGCAGTATTACTTTAGTGCGTAGTTACTTTCATTTGAACTCTCATGGCGCCTACTAAAATCAAATTGTGTTTCCATTTCTTGCCAGTGGGGCGCGCTGTTGTATCTCACTAGATAAAAGTCGCCCTCGGGGTAAGTGAACGGAGAAAAAGATGCCGGGCCTGCAGGGTGAGAATGTTGTGGCCGCACATGGGAGTCCCGTCAAAAGGAGTAAACTGTCTCTGAAGTTCCTCCAGAAGAAAGAAACCAAGCGGGCTCTGGATTTCTCTGAACCACAGACAGATGAACCCAAAACGGTTGAACCAGTGGAGCCCGAGGCAAGGTTGGTGTGTGCAGTCAACGTGAGATTTATCTGGGGTCATACAAAGTTCAGCGGACCTGTCCACGAATGGTGTGCCTGGTGGGCATGTTCTGTATAACCATTCAGACTCACACAATATCTGTCAGTATCACTATTGTGCCAACATCACTGCCTTTGTTGACATAAACAAGGCCACATTACTCTGTGATATTTGATTTAAAAAGCATTCTTCTTTTCTTTTGAAAAATATAAAACATTCTTATTCTCATCATTATGAAAACTGTTTTTGTTTTTATTTTGAAACTCTGTTTTCTCATCCCCCTGTCCAGCAGCTGTGATCAGGTGGTCCCTGCTCCTTCTCAGTGTCCAGCCTCACCTGGCCTGCTCCTGCCGTGTGAGAAGAGGGAGAGCTTGGTGCCGTTTGTGGGCCTCAACAACTTGGGCAACACCTGCTATCTGAACAGTGTGTTACAGGTGGGTCATCAGAATGGATTTTCATCTTTGAACAAGAGAGAGGTGTATCGTAGTATAAAACGAATGTGACATGTATAGAAAGTATCAAATGCTTATATACATGATTAAATAAGGTAATCGTGGCCATAGTTTGTGTTTGCAAAGGGCCTGCGTCCATCTCTGCAGTTCCTTTATCAAAACAAGAGCATTATAAATTGTTTACACTGACACATTGTTATCACATTGGCTTTAAATTTGTGTTTTCAGTGTTGTTGTAATATAACAGGTCACAACATAGAAAGCTGTGATACAGGCCTTGTCTTGCAGGAAGTTTTGAACTAGTCAACAGGAAATCATGTCTGAAGGAAACAAAATGACTTTCCCTTTCAGAATACTGGTGAACACTGGCACAAACACTGGAGTGTATGTCATATTGTGCAAAACCGTGTCTTCTGTAGCTGATGTAGAGCAGATCAAACGTGTAGATAAGTGGCTGCAGCATTCTGTGGCCTCCTGATTGTGACGTACTCTGTGTACAGATCAGAGCCTCTCACTGGCTTATCTGTGTTCAGTGTTTACACGTAAGGAGACAGACAGGCGCTGGAGCTTTAATCGCACACTCAGGCACTTGTATGATCTCGTCTGCAACACCTGTTCAAATAGAGTGTGTAGCGGTGGGGTCACATTTCATCTTGTGTACAGGATAAAATTACTTTCCCCCGTTGAGGAAAGAACATAGAATATGCCTCAGGGCGACTCTTCCTGCAGGCCGCTGGGAAAACAATAAGGCAGCCTCTTATGCAGTATGCAAGCAGGAAACTTTTCAGTGTTGTATTACTTTACTTTGTGTGTTATTATTGTGTACTACATTGACATTCAGCGTCTCTGCTGTCTTGAAGAAGCTTTAAAAGGATTGAATTCAGTTTTGCCTGAGACACCAAAGAAGATGTTAAAAAGTCTTCACTTACATTGAAAACAGTTCTTATACTCTGCCACAGGCAGTAATGTTACTTTCAAAATGTGTTTGTATGTGATTTAAGCAGATATTGGTTGGCAAATTCCCAGTGCTCCTGCTTTTCCAAACCACTGACCATATGTAAAATTCGTTTATTTATTTATTAGTTAGATTTTAAGTTAATTAATCCATCCGTTTTTGGCTGCTTGTCTGGGTTCAGTTGTGATATTATGATTTATTGTTATGTACTGCTGAGAGGTTCTGACGTAAATGTCAATAAATTGCATGCACTTTACACCCTTACTATTTTTCATTCATATCTTTCATACGCTGTTAGCATGACTGTGAAACAGATTTTTAATTGTAGTAATTTACTTTGGTGAAAAATGTTGGACAGTTTTTGTTGATGCACAGATTTGTGTTAAACATGTTTGTGCGTCTTCTATGAGACCACGAGCAGTGACCTCCTGCCCAGAAAGTTTAATTTAGGAATCCTGTTTTCATTTTCTGTCCAGTTGGAAAGAAAGTTGTAAAGAAGTCAGTGATGACTAACACGAGGTCTGATTGCTCCTGTAGGTGCTGTACTACTGCCCAGGGCTCAGAGAAGGCATAAAGAAACTGTACGACCTCTCTAAAAGAAAAGACAAATCAAAGGAAGAAACGGATAAAAGCGAAGAGGTTGGTGCAACACAAATTACATTTTTATTTTACAGGTGCTTCCTTTTAACGTCGTGTAATCCCACAAGTGTTCCTGTTATTGTGTCCAGACCTTCTAAACTGAATGGATATGATACTACAATTCAAAGACCTTACTTATTTTATTTCTGCGTTCACATTCTCAGCAGTCAGAAGCTGTAGCCGAGGATTTGCCGGTTCAAATTGAGCTCCTCGGGAGCTTCAACAGTCTGATAACGTCCGTGGAGCAGCTGCAGTCCGGCTTCCTGCTGAACCCCGACAGCTTCAGTGAAGGAGAGCTCGCCACACCGCCTCGTAAAATACTCCACACACTCAGGTAATGATGTAGTTATGTTGAATTATAGATTGTGCCCAAATGGCTGTCCAAACCATACATTCAAAAGAAGGAAGTAGCTTATTCCTACCCAAATTGATGAGTGATGTGGGACAGAACTACACATTATTCTCCCTTCAGTGAACTTAATGCTGCACTTCTGCATGTGTTGCAGGCAGCTGAACCCCATGTACGAAGGTTATCTTCAGCATGATGCTCAGGAGGTGCTGCAGTGCATCCTGGGTTATATCCAGGAGGCTTGTGATACCATCAGGAAGGAGCAGGAGTTGGAGAAGAAGGACAATGACGTGACAGAGGTTAAAACTGAGAATGGAGTCCATCTGAGTTCCAGCAGCTCTGGGGCAGAAAACAGCCCCACAGGAGAGGACGGCCAAGTCGGCGGCAAGAGAAAGAGTGACACTGAAGTGGGAAATGCCAAAAAGAAGCCAAAATCTGTGAAGTCTAAGAAATCTGATCCAGAAGAAGGAATAATAAATAAACCTGTCACTCGCTCCAAAAGGAGGTCCTCCAGTGACATCACAATAGACAGCACCCAAGATAAAACAAGAGATGGGGACGCAGACGATGAAGGGATGAAGAAACTGCACAGGGAGGAGGAAGAAAGGAGTGACGGTGAGGGGAAAGGTGAAAAGGATTTGAAAGAGGCAGAGGGGAAAAGAAAGAAGAAGAGTAAGCTGAGCTGGCTGAGGCCTTCTGGGAAACAACCGAGCATTTTCTCAAAGTTCCGCAGTGTGGGGAAGATCACCTGCACGACGGTGAAGAACCAAAACAAACCAGAGCAGGAGGACGGACTGCCCGACGACCAAAGGCAGAACGAGAAGAGCAGTGAGCAAAACATGGCTGAAGACAAGAAGGCAACGAATCCTCAAGGTATGAGATTGTTTAGGAGGGAAAGGAAGATAATGAGTGATCTCAGCCAAGTACAGGAAATTAGTGGTTAATGTCAGTAACTCATGGAAAAAATGAGAATTAAACCATACTGAGCAGACATTTAAGAGAATTTGTTTTCACAGCCTCTAGATTAAAGCCACGTTATTAGAATGATCAATTAGCCTTTTAACTTCAGTCAATTTTAGTGTTTGTCTCTTAATGGGATATTTTGTTTTTAAAAGCAGCTTTCAAACTATTGGAATACAATTAAAGAGCAAAAAAAAAGAGAAGACAGGAAAGACAACAGATTCCTGGTTGCGTGGTTTAACCACTGCCCTGGGAAATCAGACAGCATCAGTACTTCATATGTGACAGATCACTCAGCCATGTCTCTCTGTGTCTCTGCTAGATTCAGAGGGCCTGCATCTGATGGAGCGCTTGTTCCAGGGTCAGCTGGTTCTGAGGACTCGCTGTCTGGAGTGTGAGAGCTTCACAGAGAGGAGGGAAGACTTCCAGGACATCAGTGTCCCCGTGCTCGATGACCAGCCCAGCAGCCCAGACGACCTCTCTGAGGGTGAGGCCTTGCTCTATAATCATGGACTTATGGACACTTATACCCTTCCTCTTTTCTTCAGACCACAATGCAAATGAAAAATGACATTATTTATTAAATAACTGCTTTCCTCTCCCTTCCCAGTCTCTCCTGATCCTAAACCAGAGCTGAAGACTCTGAAATGGGCCATCGGACAGTTTGCTTCAGTGGAGCGCATCGTCGGGGAGGACAAATACTTCTGTGAGACCTGTCATCATTACACAGAGGCCGAGAGAAGTCTGCTGTTTGACAAAACTCCTGAAGTGATCACCATCCACCTGAAGCGCTTCTCTGCCAACAGTTTAGAGTGAGTTGATGGATCATCAACACATTTTCTGTTCGTTTCAGTCAGTGTTCTGCTTCAATTCAGTCCTGTAGAGACGTACTGTATTTGTGAGTTTACGTAATGTAAAATCAGCCTAATGATTTTACATTTTTACATTTCTTTTAAGGATTGATTCAAACTGATAGAGCTTAAGCGTACAGTACTAACTGCAGATTTCTCCATTTCTTTGCTCACATTCATTACGTGTTGTTCCACAGGAATAGAACAGGAAAAATAAATTCTGTGCTGTCTTCTTGAATAGTGACGTGATCGTCATACATATGAACTCCTCCATTTCCTTTCCTCTTAGATTGGACCCGTATGCAGGTCTGTCTAAGGTCAACACTCCCCTGCAGACCCCTCTGACCTTGTCTCTGGAGGAGTGGTGTACCCGGCCCTCGTCTGCAAAGGGTCAACACTATCAGCTGTTCGCTGTGGTCATGCACAGTGGCGTCACCATCAGCAGCGGCCACTACACCGCCTATGTCCGCATGTCTGAGCTGAAAGATGTGAAACTCTGGCCACGGGACAGAAAAGAAACGAAGGAGGAGGAAGAGGAGAAGGAAAGCAAAGAGGGAACAAGGGTGAAAGACGAAGCGCTGGACTTTGATGACGGAGAAGTGTCGTTCAGCCTGAATACAAGAAGAGGAGCAAGTTTGGCTAGCAGCAAAACAGGAAGTAAGAAGCTGTCAGAGGGCGGGGTTGGACTCTTGGGTGGCCAGAGGAGTTTGTCCAGTTATGACCTCGGGAACAGCAGCAGCAAACACACAGAGAAAGCAGCCAGCAGCGGAGCAACAGAGGGATCCAAACGGAGAAAGACCATCAGCAGCGGCAGCCTGAGCCAAAATACTGAAGCAGGGCTTAAAAAGGAGCCTGGAGTAGGAGAGGAGGCATCAGTGACGGCCTGTGGTGGGGTGGAGGCCACAGAGCGGCAGGCTTTGAACAGCCTCCTTGAATATGAGGGCAAATGGATGCTGTTTGATGACTCTGAGGTGCGTTTGTTTGAGGAGGAGGATTTCCTGCGTGCCTGCTCTCCCGAGACTTCCTCCTCATCAACGCCTTACCTGCTGTTCTACAGAAGAATGCCTCAACCGGGAGACTAACATGAACACCAGGATCACTGTCGGACTCGGGGGTGTGACAGTCGGGCACTTTGGCAGCTGAGCACTCAGGCAGAGGACAGTTGTATTTTGCAATACTACAAACGGTGCTGAAAATACTGTGGCTGCCATATTGGCACCTGAACTGAGGACAGACTGCAACAGTCCGGTCTCACTGTGGGACCAAAGCTTCTCATGGACTTGTATGCTGGGACAGCCAAATGGGGATTTGTCCATGTGCCAGGGAAGACTTCTTTTTTTGGATGTGATTCTCACTCTGTAAACTTTAAACTGTCATTTTTGGTGTCTGTGTTATTATTTCTTGGACACTGGCGCTGATGTTTTTTGTCAGTCTATAACATGAACTCTTTGTTTTATTTTTTATGTTTCCTTTTTACAAATTGGAAAAGCACTTTTGAACTAAAATTTGAAAATGCAAAATGTTGGGAAATGTTTTTCTAACTGATTTTACTTTTTTCTAATCCATCACAGGTCAGTGCTGTGCATATCCAGAACACATTCCTCAACTAAAAGCCAAAATAAGACAAAATCCTTACAAAGCAATGCAGTATGTCCTTAATGATGCTGCAGATTTTTACTCCTGCAATATTTTCTGTAGTTCTGAAGACAAGCCTTTGCCTAACTCCCATATCAACGTCTCAAAGTTTTGCACGGATTCCTTGTTTTTAAGTTTTTACATCCTTTTTTCTTTTTAATATAAATCTGAAGCCTCAAATTGATGCAAACTATGCAAGAAAAATCTATTGTTGGACAGACTTTAACATTTACAATATTGGGATATTTTTACATACAGCACACTAAAATGTGAAGTAGCTGTCCATATTTTGTCGGTTCTGTTTTATACTCAAACAGTTCATGCTGCTGACTTTCTCACTCAGCTCAGACATCAGGAGCTTTTTCAAGGTGCCAATTCAGAGGGAAGATGCGTGAATATTTTAAATGTGTATGTCGTCAAGCTATCAGGTTTTTATAACCTGATACAGATAAGATACAGATAAGATTTTATAAGATACAGTTAGCATAATTATATAAAAAAAAAAAACCCTGCCTCATTCATCTTTCATATCTAATTTAGTTTGTAACAATATGCAAAGCCGGATCTGCTATTTAAAAGTGTTTGTTCCCTAACACAAGATCAGGATTTTGCTCTCATAACTTGTCCCTGTGAACGCTCAAATAATGACTATCCTACTGATCAAGCCTATCCTACTGTGCTGTGCATGTTCAGTGTTGTAAATATTACATAGCTTTGCATCTGAAAAATATGGTCATATGGTGTAGTTAAAGATCTTCAGTAAAGGTGACATTGTTCATCTCAGGTTCAGCAGTGTTTAAGTCCAGGCATGGGCTCAGGGATTGAATCAGTTATTTAGCTGTGCTTTTGAGTAATACTCTTCATGGGCCATATTCAATTTCAACATAAATCATATACACTTGGAAAATGCTTCCAAAGCAAGTTTTGGAATTTAAGTGCTTACAGATCTGAATGAATAAAATGTGTCCGCCCCAATAAGTGTCTCCTTTAAACTGTACCTCATTCCAGCTGTAATTATGTTAATGTTAGCAGGTTCATATCAGAAGCAAAGTTTTTTTTTTTCCTTCCTTGTCCACACTCCTGATGGAAATACTCTTAAATGTGGCTTGAAATGCTAAAAATGCATATGTGATATCAAAGTTGAACATCTCATTAAGCATCCATAAAACTGAGTGAGTGAAAAGTAATCTCCACCAAACCACACTCCTTTTATAAAAACAGTACCTTTCACCTCTGAACTGAGGATTTATATCGACCAAACAGTAGGTGATTATTAGAACAGTGGAAAGACGAAAATGTTAACAAGGCATAGATCATTTCACAGCAGCCATTTTGACATGAAATAGTAGACAGGTGTTTCCACTAATTAAGGTTCAGTTCCATTTATTGCAGCAGAGACTTTCCAGTGAGTCAACATGCACCACAGCATGGAACAGAACCTTCATCTGTAGACACAAAATAAAACCCTGTGCATTAAAAACTTTCTTATGGAACCCCCTGAAGGGACATGGAGGGAATATGGTTGGTAAAAAAATGTCTCATCCAGGCTTCGGTACAATTCAAACCAAGATCAGGTTTTACAAAAACTTAAATGACTTGATTTTCAAAGCAATTCCTAATATTTTTTTTAGATGCTTACTAAACACAAAACATTAGGAAGCAATGAATAAATTACCAGCATACACCAACGGAACATTAAAATATTTATTTAGTAAAATATTTAAAATAAACAAAACAAAACTACATAAAATTATACAAGGATGTTTGAAGTACCTAACTTTAAAACATTCTTTCAACTAAAAATGATAATAAAGCATCATGATAAATAATGGTACCATTTTTTGCATGTTTTCATTTTTCTTCCCCCCGTTTTGAATTACATAAACTTTCAAGTTGTAAAATGCATTGCTACACCGTAATAAAAAAAGTGCACACATGAAATTGAATACAGATTTTTGACACATAGTACATAATTAAATAGACACCTTGACTTTTAAAATCGTACCTTTTCTGTGGAACAAAATGGTTTTGGCACTAGAAGTAACTAATAAAGGGATCTCAGAGCATTTTTCTTTTTCAGTGGCTTGTTTGTTTCCATCCAGCAGATTCTGTTGGTTTTTAAAAAGTGAACGCTAACTACATTAGCTTTTTTTGAAATGGTTGCATAGGGACGAATATAAAGACTTGTTCCCTTATGTGACAAATTGCCAGCAAAGAAAAATTCTAAATGCCAAGGTATCTCTTTAATCGTTAAGATCCACTTGTTCGTCCCTCTGATTGTGTAACAGTTTGTCTGTAAACAACTTAAGACACTGGAATGACGGACCAAGCTGCAACATGTTTAGCCTTTCTTTTAGCACACCCTCCGAAACACTGACCGACTTTGAGGACGCTCCTATTTACACTCAAGAATAAATTAATATTGCAATTTCAGTTATGTGTGTGCGAGTGTGTGTGTGTGTGTCTGTATTTTCTTCATCTTCAAATATCAAGCTTGCGAAGACTCATTCTGCTGAAGGAATCTCTGTAAAACAGAAAACACGTTTGGATTTACAAAAGGAAAGAACAAGAAAATAAGATAGACGCTGATGATTCTGAAATGATGTCGCTCATCTTTTATTTCCATTCTTTAAAAACAAATCTGGCTTATGAGAAGAACAAGACTGTAAGGCTGGTAGGATTAAAGTGGAGATGCACTACTTTTAACTGTGCGTTCATGTGTACACACTGGCTGCTGTGCATATCTTTTGTTTGGAGCGTTGGATGTGCACATCTTCATAACATTTTCGCAACATGCAGTATGCACACGAACGGTAGGAAAAAGTGCAGAGGCGGTATGGTGATGTGGCAATAAATGTGACAGATTCACAAAAAAATAACTAAACCTCCATGAATGCTGCTATTTTTATTGTTTATATCATGCAAATCCTGAAGTTCTGTCTGAGTTCTGTGCTGTACCCTCCAGTGAAATCCTCCAGCAACCCGCCAAGTATTCAGGCAAGTACGTCAAGGTCCAACCCAAAATATCCAGCAGCTGCTTCCAGGAATTTTACATGAAATGCCATGCCAGATTGTAAACACTTACACTTCTTACAAATCTTATTCAGGTTGTTTGTTTTCTTAAAGTTTGTGGTCGTGCTGTTATCAATTCATAAATGTACTGTTTAGCTATAAAATTTAAAAGAAAAAAATCTATATTATCTGATTTTTTTTTTTTTTTTTTCTGGACTCAACTGCCTTTAAAAACACATTCAGTGATCAGTGAGAAGCGAACATAAAATACAAACACAGGACACGGGCACTACCTTGTCAAGCTGTCCGTTTGCTGCATGATATTTACAGAAGCAAAAAAAAAGAAACATAAATCACCACAAATCACCTCCACTCACTTACACACACACACACACACACACACAGAAACAGAGCTCCTGTTCAGTCCTACCTGTGTGAGTTGACCTGCAGCACGGGTTTATAAAGCTGAGGGATCTTTCTGTTGATGAGGGGCTGCAGCGCCTCCTTCAGTCGGTGATAATTCCTCTCCAGCTCTCTCTGGTACTCTTTCTGGTCCGGGCCGATCAGGCTCTTATTCTTACGCAAGGCATCTTCACACCTTTAACAGAGAAGTCGGCACATTCTGTACAATACTTTCCGGACAGGAGCCAAAAAGGAGCGCTCTCCCTCTGTACTGGACCAAATTCAAAACTTTGACACAAACACATGGTGAAATGAGTTCCAGGTTGAAAAACACAGAACAATGAACCTTTCTATCTATAGACGTAGTTCAACGATCACTTTTCAGCTAACTGCTGATAATCAAAATCTTGTTTTCACATGATTACAAGATAACTGTCTCAATGCAGATCATGCAATTGTGAGATTGTTTTCTCATAATTACGTGCTTCTATATTAAATCTCGTGTCGCTCAGACACAGTCCAACATGTGCCCCGCCATCCATCATGCACGGTGCGTACCTCTTGGTGAAGTCTTTGAAGCAGAGCCGTAGCTTATTGTGGTGTCTGTACAGCTTTGGGTCACTGGGGATCTCTGACAGGAACACCTGAGCAACCTCCAAAGGACCCTGAGGAAAGCAGATAATAACGGAGATTAACCATCTTCAATTATCTTGTAATAATGGAATAATGCACTAATGCAAATAAAGAACTAAGGAAGAGCTTTATATGTTATAAACTGGCATCTCAAAACTTCACCTGGTTGACAGTTGTGCCTACTGATCCCTGTAGGACCATCTGCAGCATCTTTGCATCAGCAGGGTCCTGGTGGGTGGCGAAGGCCAGCTCCTGAGTCTTCTTCTGCATGTCCTCGATTGCCACCTCGATGGGTGTGGATATAATCTGGAATAAGATGAGCAGACGTGTCGGTTTTAGTGATCAGGACGCACAGCGCAGTGAACGGTGAGCTGGAAATCAAAGGTTTCTCCCACCTCCTCTTTGTGGATGATGTTGATGCGTGTCTTGATGTAAGGGAAAGCGTGGGAGGTGGTGAGGATGGTCTTCCTTTTGAACTGTTCGTGCAGGTCCCCGTGCGCCCGCCCGTCCAGAGTGAACGGGGTGCAGTAGACGAAGCGCCGCAAGTTGTAGTTCTTGTCAAAGTAAGTGATGCGGTCCTTCATCTCGTACGTGTCGAAGTACGGCTCCACATAAGTGATCTGGATGAAGGCCTGGGGAAATAAATTAGATCAGATTTTTGATCTGTGAAGTTTTTCGTCTTCTGTTAAAGATGGATGCTCGGACTTAAAGCTTGAATAAAGTCAGTCCAAACTAGACTGACTGATCCACATCTCCAATGTAAACTTTGCCCACACCGACCTTATTCGGGTCCAACTTGCACTTGTCCACTGGGTTGGAGTCCTTAATGACTTCCACCTGGTCCTCTCCAAATCGTTCCCCATAGAAACCCTGAGAGGAAGCGCACAATAGAGCCCGATTAGTTCTCAGCAGAAGGCTGAAAGCACATACAGCAAAGAGTTAACAGATGTAGATGTGGATGACGCCTACATGTTGGTATTTACCTCTAGTCTGTGAGAGATTTCCGCCAGCTTCGTGATGGCAGGCTCTTTGTACACAAACTCCTGCTCGTCTAAGTCGCCAAATTTCGAACCATAAAATCCAACTCTGAAGTACGTACCAAACATCCTCTTTCCATCCTGCGAGCACAGGAAGATAAATGTTAGTGAGGAAGAATGGGAATTAAATCCATTTAAGAAAGCGTTCATTCTGATCCAGACTTTAAAAATGTCAAGACTTCAGACTCTGTTGTGACTGTGTACTTCACAGGTGTAAATGGAGAAAAGGTTGGAGTCATTGAGTGAGTTTCATCAACTGCACGTCAATCTGTGAGCGTATAGCTAACACAGACGTAATAAAAACTTCATGAAATAAGTGAAAGTAATATTTTGCTTATTATGTCCACTGTGTTCTCATCTAAACAAGAGTATGTAAATGGTTTGAAATAAAATATCCATGTAAGCCAGTGTCAGATAGAAGACAGACAGGAGATACACATATTTGCATCCACTATACAAGTTTCTCTGAGCTTGTTCTACAGCTTTTCCACCTCTACAAGTACGAGTGTTTGACCTCAGGACAACAGGCAGAGGACAGAAGAAACAAGAAAACAAGAAGAAAACAACCTCATCCAGCAGAATATTCACAAATATAACAGACACTTAAATAAGTCAAAACTTGATCAGCTTAAAATTCTTTTTATCTAGTCTGTACACACACATTCTCTGTTGCTGCATTTTGCCTGTTTTGAGAAAAATAAAGCAATCTCAAAGGTAAAAGCAACAGAGAAGGCTGCTCCAAAGCAGCTTTAGATGGCATACATCAGCCACGAGAGTCAGGAAAGAGAAAGAAAACAAAAGAAACCATGAGAAAAGAGTTTCCACAGAACAAAAATGGCCATAACTCATACTAACAGAAGCTAACAAGCTAACTCAAGCTAGCAGAAACCAACTCGCTGATATCTTAGGAAGTATTAAAGTTCAGTGATGAGAAAATGGCCAGCAAATCCAGAAAGTCGGAGCTTTGTTCTGTACAGACCGTCCAGAAAGCAGCTTTGCAGGTCTGATGCGAGTGAACAAGTGTGTATTCTGAAGTACAACATGAGAAAGGGAGAAGCTGTGGATTGTTGCGTAAAAATAAAACCACCTAGAAACTGCAAGTCTGAGGCAAATGTGTCAAATCAACTGTTGATTCAAAAGGAAGTGTAAGCAGAAATTTAAAAAGGCCCTGAAAACTGAGGAACTTACCACAAGACACAATTAAGTAAAGTGGGAAGGAAGGGTCGGCAACCAGGGAAATCAAAAAGGAGAAAACAGAACAAATTTTAATGAGGATTGGGTTCCTCTTACAAAAACAACACAAACTAACATACAACAGCAAAAATATCTCCATTGATTCTAAGAAAGAACATAAACTCATTGTGGAGGATCGAGACCATGCAAAGGCAGACAGTTACGAAGAAAAAAGAAAGTGAGAAAGGAAAGATCCACCACCTTCAGAGGCACAACATGCACACTCGGTGCATTTCCCAAAGGAACACAGAGTGCTCTGTTCATTTCATGCAACAAACCATGGAAACTCAGAAGTTAATATTGTTAACAGAAGTACAAAATGGATGACAAAATAAATAAACCAGGGGTCGATTTAGTTTGATCTATTAAAAGAAAGGGCAAGAATGAGAACTAATCAAAATCAAAAGGGATAAATCAAGTAATCCTGAGATTACTGTGAGTTGAACCCTCTTGAAAAAAAAAAAAAAAAACACCTGACTGCCTCAGGAATTTGGTTCCAGCTTCGACCCAATGCAAGACACCTTGTTTTCTTTTAAAAGGCTCATTCAATGGCGTGTGGAGAGAATGACCAATGGCTAAAACACGGAGGCTAACGTGTCCCCTTCGAATGAAAACAGTGCACTGAAATCGAGCCCTGTGGTTGAAGATGAGGTGAAGAAGATGAAGATGTGACAGCAGACGGTCAATGAGTGTGTTCTGACTAACACAGCGGCAGACAGACAGAAGATGGAGGACAGGGAGAGTGCGGATTGTGCAGGTGATGCATTCACTGAGACTTTTGTCATTAGTGTCACACACTGTGGCTCCCATGCACAGACTGCCAACACTGTCACGTTATAAAAAAAACAAAAAAACAAGCTCCTCTTGCACATTAAGAGGAGGGAGGAGAGAGGAAAAACGGTGAAGGTGTTGCTGCTCATACAGCGAGTGTCCCCAGCGGGGGCAGACAGTTGACAATTGTCTGCAGATGTTAATGGATTGGATGTATGTAACAAAGCAAAGAGAGCACCTGAATGCCCGCGGCTAGCAAATAAAAGGATGAGAGTAAATAAAATAATGACACAAAAAGATAAACAACATGAGCAGGGCCAAGCAGGAACCGTTTAGCCACCTACCTCCCAGCCAGTACTCTGTGTGACAAAGAGAATACAGGACAAGTGAACGACAACACACATACAGCCCCGACACACAGTGTGGCATACGCACACACAGTGATGTTACAGCAAGGAGAATGGACTCAAACTAATCCAGGTTACTGCCGGTCCAACTGGAGAGCAGAGCAACTGGTGTCAGACAAAACTACAGAAAAGCTTTCTGTGACTGAGTCGAGGATCGTTCTTTGTCACAGTTGCTCTGCACACCGGACGGCCGTAACCCTCCCAAACTGTAACCTGACATCGTCATTATGAGTCACACAACTGGCCTCTTAAGAAAAACCACAACAGGAGGCTCTTCCCCCGCCTCGTGCATTCTGTTTACAAATATAATAAAGCATGCAAGGTGTCTGACAAAATATAAACGGATAAATACATTGGAACTAAAACGCCAACAAAATAAAATCATGCAAAGCTGTGTCTGTCTTTAGACTACATCTGCAGGATATGTCCAGTTGTGTTTGGTGTTGTTACTCTGAGGCACTGTAGGTGAAATACTTTAGTCATTGTAGCCCAACCTCGGTTTCATCCCATTTTTTCAATATGAAATCCTGCTGGAAGAAAGTGAACCCCTCTACACTGCCACATAAATGTGACAGATGTAATACTGTATATTTGTATCTGGGTCACACTGAAATATATTTTCGTTATGGTATAATACCAGCATCGGCTTTGCACCTCAAGCTATTGGAGCCTAGCGTGGAAGAGGAGATGTGTATGTGTGTGAGTGTGTGTTTACCTGATGTACAATTTTGCCAAAGGCTTCCTGCAGTTTACCATGAATGGTGGCTAGCTTCTTTGCGTCCCTGTTGGCTTCGTGGATAGGGATCAGTACCTTGTACACTTCATTTACCGCCTCATACATGCCCGCCTAGAAGGGAAATCAAGACAAATGTTGGTATGGTACCATCAGTCATCAAAAACACCTCAGCCTACATTTAGAGATGTTCACACTTTAAGTCCTAAATAAGACAAAAACACATATATGGACACCTGACTGCATTTTATGTATATTATTGTTTACAGATCTTCTAATAAAAGATTCAGGATGAATACAATAACATGTCTATGAATCATGTTACTATCTAACCAGTAGCTCTTTTCTAGGTGATATTTTAGTGAGAGAAAAAGGAAAGTCTCTGACTACACCCCTGACATGGCATGTCAACATCCATTCATCTAATAACCCATCCATCCTCCTCTGCTTCTCACCATGGAGAAAGAGGCAGCAGCCTGCTCCAGGAGTCCCACGAGGCCAATCTCAGTGAAGTATTTCCCTGAGCAAATGCCCTCCTCATCTGGTGACACCACATCATCAGAGACTGCGGATTCCTCCAGCACGTTGGAGGAAATATTCTGGAGCGTGTGCGTGTGCACAAACACAAATACAACAAAGACAATCCAAGCACAAACATCAGCTCTACTGTCAAAAAGACAAACGCATTACAGTTATCCAGTACTCTCCTTACCTGGAAGGTGACACAGCCTACAGGCAGATACTTGCGGTCCTCCAGCATGCTCAGATATTCTGCGACCAGAGCAGCGCTGTGCACCAGACACTGAGCAGCCTCAGCGTGGTTGTTCCTCTCTGAGTGTTTTCCAGCCATGTTCTGAAGCCATGTCAGCCGCAGGTCTGGAGACGTCTGGTAACCCTTTGCAATCCTGGAGGAAGTCACAAACAACAAAATGATGACGATCATGGTGTAGAAATATATTTGTAAAAAAAAAGGTGTTTAGTTAAGCGTGCATGTATTCTTTACCTGTACATGAGATCTATCAGCATCTCAGGATCTTCCTGGTGCTCCTTCATCTTGACCGTGTCAGACAGGATCATGTGCAGGTTAAACACAAGGTCCTGAACCTGGAAAATAATGCAAGACCATGAGTTACTGCATCCCGAATCCTTTACCTTATAAATCAAGCTGTAGTGGAGCACATAAGTGAAAATCTGTGTCTAAAAATCAGTCATCTATAATAAGTTGTCAGTCAGTCAACAGTCTTTTCATTGGATGGATAAATCAGTACCTGGTCTGGGAATGTGGTCTCCCTCAGCTCCAGATCCTCCTCTGCGTAGGTGAGGATGGTCTTTAGAGAACGACGCAGAAACTCCTCGTTAAAATTCTGAGACGTTCCCACCAGTGAAGAAAGAGACATGGTGACTTGCATCTTCACTCTTGCAAAGTTCTGAAAGTGAAGCAACAAAGAGAAAAAGGTTTTTATAAAAAAAACAATATTTTGTCAAAGCTACTGGCTTTCGCGTGACGGATATGGCCTGCGAAGGAAGCACTCTGATTGGTTGTTAGTAGCTGTTAGACTGTGTGTGAGTCTGGCTGTACTATAACAAAGGAAATGATGCATTCACCAGTAATTGGGCCTAAATTGGATAGCTGATTGCAGTGTTTGGTTTTGTACTAAATTGGGTGATGTGAAAGGAAAAGAGGAATAAAATAATACAAGAATACAGACGAGAACTGGCCAACCAGCAGTAATTTAGTTTCTCATAATGACCAATTTAATTATAATAGCAGTGCTTTTAAAAGGGAATGGATCATTTTGAACAATCTCTTTCAGGCTTCTTAACGTGAGGTTCAATTAGAGGTCATGTCTGGAGGCACGTGTGGTACCTGTCACCACTGATACATCGTAGTAGCTCTATGAACGTTACACTTTGTTGTACTCACATTGCCGATCTCAAAGTTTTGCCTCATGAGGAGGTAGAGGGAGGCACTGGCGTGGGCCCTGATGGTGCTTATGCTGCTGCTGCAGCTCCTCAACAGTCGCAAACACAGGTCAGCACACTGCTCCGTTTCCTCCTCAAACAGCAGTTCGGGGAACTTCACAGGCAGAGAGAACACACCCAGATTGATATAATGCAATGCAAGTCCTGGAAGAAATGGTAAGAATGACCTGAAGCACTTTAATAAACATTGAGTAGTCTAACCTTGGACACCAGCGCTCGCTGTGTGGCAAAACAATGCTGGAGGTAGAGGGCACTCTGGTTGCAGGCCATGCTGTGGAGTAACACCTTCAGCACACCACCCAGGATACTCTCCTTCGACTCTGTCACTGATACCGTCTGGAGAAAGAGGGACACACGCAGTTATTATAGGAGCTTAAAATTTAGTCCACATAACTTAAAAAAAATACTTCATTACTTATGAGTACACCCATGCATGTTCTCATTCTGCATGGGTAAATGTAAAGAAGCTCTGTTCGCTTGCATACCTGTACAATGATCTCCAAAGTATCAAGAATAATTATGTTGGCCTCCGTCGCAAGGTTACCATCAATAAGTGCTTCGTGTTCCAGCTCTGCTCTGGTCCTACAATCAAGAAACCAGAAAACACTGTTACAACATTACTGCTCCCAAACTGTGATGATAATGATGGACCCTTGAATGTTGCATGAGCTTCCAGTTACCGCATTCAAGCCATTGTCCATAACCATGAATAATGTTGGTATCTTTATGCAGAAGAAAATGTTATGTGTCGAGCAGAACCTTAAACTTTAATGAAATGTGCTACATTTATACAACAAGAGCATCAAGTTTAAAGAGCTGTTCATCTATCTGTATTTAAATTCATTGTACGCTGCTACTGTAGATGTCTCTTAACCTGCATGGCACAGACCTCAAACTATTCAAATGATCCACAGCAACAGTGCATGCTGATCCACATGTAGACAATTAGTCCAAACATATAACCTCCCTCACCAGAGGGTTAAGAGGTTTGAAGGCATTAAGGAGTCTGTTCTTCATTATGTGTTCATTAAGTGAAGAGTAATTCATTTCTGGTCTACAGGTTGGAGACTAAGGTTACGTGTCCTAAAATGGCTATGTTTGAGCACATGAAATCTTAACAGTATCTGACTTTTATATTAAATAATCAATACATAATCAAACAAATAATCTATAACAAACAAGAACTATCTGCTACACATGTCTTGCCTTTTGCTGCAACAGCAACCAGGGAGACACACGAGTCAGAACCCCAAAACAAGAAGCACACTGGTTAAAGAAGCAAAACAGACCCACTGCAACCACTACCAACCCTGAGACAGACATTGTTACCAGGACAGAGGGACTGATGGCATGGGGGTGTTCAAGGGTCAGAACCAGGATCAGGGGGTCTCTGTTGGTGCATTCAGGTGCATGTATGAGCTTAGATGGTCAAAGTGGAGAAGAAATGAATCCTAAAATGCTGTCAGGGGATCAAATAATTCATGTGGGTCACCCAAAACAAAATTAATTAGCTAATGATGACTTGTTCAAAGCCAAGTTAATTGGGAAGAAATGTAATACAAACTGATAAATTCATTTTGTGTCCACTGTAACTGTCTAACTGCTCCCAAGCATGTGAATACACCATAAATGAGGAACTAAAGCAGGGGGGAATTCAAAAAAAGGAGCACACGGCAAATGTGGACCATACAATACCTGACTGATCTGTGACTCCTACATAAACACACAGCAACGTGAGAGAACAAACGGGAATTAACAGAAAACAAAGGCTGCAGCTGAGTTTACAAAAGAACAGAGAGAAACATAACATAACAACATAGCACAGCTCATGTGGCATAGGATACAAAGCTTGAGCTTTTTTTAGAAAGTGGATATAAAAGAGATTTAAACACTTGGCTGTCTGATTCTGTTCCTATGTAAATCCAGCATAAATATATAGACAAAAACAATGAACACAAACTTTTCAGTCAGATTACTAAATGGACTTTAGCAGTGATAGGATGATGGATCATTTTCATATTTGAACATAGTACATAATGAATTGGTGACTGGTGATTTAACTTATAAAAATGGAAAATGAGAACACACTGTCCCTTTAAATGAATTTAGGAGAACAAAAACCACAGAAGACAGTTTAGTCAATAATCAGTCTTCGGTGTTCTGGGACTATCTTTTATGTTTTTTTTATTCTGCGACATAAAAGAAGTTATTAGGACAGTGGGTTAAATGTTAGAAAGAGCGTACTTGTCCATCTTTTCGCTGTTCTGTCTCCAGTGGGTCATGTCCTTCCTCCATCGAAGGTTCTCCTGGCTGCCAAAAGCACTTCCAGATGGACTCCGCTCTAAATGGTGGAGAAAGGGTTATTTATTTTTATTGGAGGTGAAATAGGGAGTGTGTACACAGTAAAACATGACCAAGTTTGACTGAATTGCTGCAGCTGCTGTGTGTATTTCGTTGTGTGTTTGTCTGAACCACATATTATTTCCTTTGCATTTGCTTGGTTCTACTTGTATCTGTGTCAAATGTGCGTGTGCCCACACCTAGCTGTCCACGACTACGTCGCACCATCTCCTGCCTGGCCCCGATGCTGCCCAGTATGGCCTCCTCCAGCTTGGCCTTCATGTCTTTGGACTTCTTAAAGGTCAGGCTGTTCATTCGTTCAAACGCCTTCTTCCCCTGCATGGTGAACACAACATGGGCCTTGTATCCATGAGGCAGAGAGTGAGTGAACGGACAGAGAACAACAGCGGGGAAGTTATTTGCAGCACAGCACTCAAGCAAAGCAAAGCAAAGCAAAGCAGGTTAGTAGTATGAAAGCAAATTTGCAAGCACAAAAGGAGCAAAAGGGCAAACAGATAGCAGAGCAGAAACAGCCTGAAATACACAGAGAGGAATAGATTATAGCATAAAGAGCAGCAAGTTGTCTACTTTTATTTTATCACCACATTCAGTAACCAAAACGTATTACTGCAGAGAAGCTTATGTTCTGTATGAGCGAGGATAGTGGAAAAAGTATCATCCACAAGGTTCACAAAATGTAAAACAATATGTGAACATAAGTACCTAAAAGTCCAGTGTAACTTACTGAGTTATGGTAGTTTTAGTAAGTCATGTTGCTTTTTATTAATATTTTGCTGTTTACAATTTAGTTTGTTTACGTATGATGGCCGATATTAGTATACTGAAATATCACAATCAGCCCAAAAGATTCCTTATTTTTGGAACATAAATGTTAAAAGAAGAAAGTACAGTGAAGAGGCCGGCATGCTGCTTACTGCTGATGACCCAATCCTCTGTGTACATCATCAGTCTGACTCAGTGAGCGAGTGTATTCACTCCTGATGTTACCTTGTACTCAAAGCAGGAGACGCAGAGGTAGAGGAGATCCAGCAGGCGGTTGAGCTGGGACACCGACAGATCTGTGAACCACTTCTGTAACACCAGCTCGTCAGCGTTCTTCAGCACCCACAGCAGGCAGATGAGCAGACTTCGACTTGACTCGGCCGAGAAGCTACCGTGCTGACGACTCGCCTGGAGAGATGGACCAGGAGGAATCAACAGAGGGGAAAGAAATGACGGCTTTGTGTTTGTTGAACATATTGTGACAATATACAGGATATAGGATTTACCTGCGAGTTAAGCAAGAAGCTGCTTGGTCGGGACATTGGGGAGGCAGTGGAGGTGCCTGCTATTGCCATGGCGACAGTCTGGCTGATCAGACTGTTACCTTCTCCCTCTGCCTCTTCCCCACCACTGCCCATCGCTGCCCCCTGTGGACCGCCTGGCCGGCCCCACTGGTTATGGGACTCTAGTAACAGAAAAGGAGAGAAGGGAAACGTAACCAGTTAACTAATTGATAAGAAAAGCTGGATTAACTTTTTAAAGTGGACATGGGACCTAGACAAAAAGAGTAAGGATCCCAGCGCTCATGAAAACATGGCTGTCTGTATTCCATCCTGTACTCTGAAATTAAAGTAAATGTAAACCTAACTGGGATGTTGTTCATTTTAAAAATGATTACCATTTTTAAAAAGAATTGAGAACCAGTCACAAGACAAAACAGGCCAAAGTTTATTCAGCTTAATTCACTCTGGACCAAATGTTTATATTCAAACATTTATGAATGTACATTTAAATAGAACCTCATGCACCAGAGAGAGCAGGTTTATGATAGAGTTGCGGGTTAAAGTGAGGGGTGAACTGAGGATGGAGATTCAGCTGGTACATTATTTTAAAGGTGCTACATAGTTTGCAGGTTAAATGATACGCTGCAAAGGATATGCTACTAAAGGTCACAATGGAACTTTAGGTTATTTGTTTTTTTTGGCTCATTATGTTCAAAATAGCTCCCCATCTTTACCTGTAAAGTCATGAAGCTGTGGTAGTGTTTCCATGACGATGCCAATGAGAGGCAGGTAGAGCATTGCGACCCGGGCCTTGACCTCAGGATCGGCGTAGCGTGGGTCAGAGTCATGGCTGGACAAGAGGTTATGAACGACACTCACCACTTTTTTATGTAGGCCAAACATCCTGCAATGAAACAGCAAAAAATACAAAAGTTAAAAAAAAAAAAAGAAAAAGAAAGGAACAAAGAGACAGTATTTCATGTCAAGAGTGAAAAGCACGATGGGCAAGAGGACAAGAAAACCTACTGACATTAAGATAATACTGGATGAGCGTAACTCACTCCCATGCTTGCACAGGCTTATCTCTTGCCAACAGATAGAGGCTTTAACCCAAAAATATCACTTTCCTCTACCTACAATACTTGACGGTTTATTGGCTAGACACACATTCACACAATAGCACCCATCCATAACATGTGATATGTGAGGACCCTTCACTATCAGTCCTGAATCCTTGAAACTCAACCATAAATTTGTCACTCAGACATAAACATTTCCTTCATATGTGCGCATCCAAAGGACACTAACCCTTCATTTTCTGGGTCCAGTATTACAGACAGTTCAGATAATACAAGTCCAGCCAGATAGTGTTGCTCTCTGAAGGGGACAGACAGCTCAAACATGTTGGCTATCTTTTGGTCCTGGACATGTGTGGAGAACCCAGAGCTCTGTGGGAGAGGAGATAGAGCAAGTAAGAACATTAATATTTTACCTGATTACTTGTGGCTGTAAATGAAGCCTTCTGTGAGTTTTACAACCTCTTTATGTTAAACTTGTGATCTGACAAGACAATCTACAAATATTTTGACTGGACTTAACTTATACTTGCTTAAATCTTTCTAATGTGTTAAGTTTGCAGATAGGACCCATGAACAGGTGGGAAATCACTGCACAATTTGTTTTGCTGCTGTCGGACTACTGTACTGGTATCACAGTGTCAATGTCTATTTGTATCCAGGTGTTGTTTGCCTACACCGTGTTTTGCCTGACCTGTGAAGTTGCTGAAGACACAGAGGGGGAAGGCGAAGCAGGTGGGGTGAGCAGACTGCAGGGCAGGTTGAGGGTGACGTAGTGCTCGTGACTGCAAACAATTCTCAAGAAATCAAGCCTCAAAGACTCCAGGGTTGGGTTCTGCAGAGCATAAAGCTTTGTGGACACCTGGAGGGAGGAAACAGCACAAAGAGTTTAAAAATAAAATGATGTGAGATATCATCACAAATTAGTTCTTAATGCAATCTTAGGGCTGTGAAGCCACACCTGAAATGCATTATTTATTCTCTCTTAAACGCTTAAGACTCTTAAATGGCTCACACTACCCAGCATCAAAGTACAAACAACATAACAGTATCTGGCAGTAGTTTCCAATAAGTAATACAAGATATGTATAACATATTTATGAACATAAATAAGTCATTCACCTGTTTCCAGTATGCTCTGATGAGAGTGAAGACAAAGCCTCGGTCCATAACTGACAGCAAATCATTGAGGAAGAAAGCCAGACTAGTGTTTAGTCTTTCCACCAACTCGAGGTCCTGATTGGAAGAGATACACACATCTTAAAAAGAGTTGGCAGTTTGAAGGTGATTTCTGCTTTATTACACTGTGAGGAAAATCAATGAAACAAACAAACAAAAAGGATGATATAGGACGTCCCTTGTGGCCATAAACTTGTGCCACATTATGAAAGCTCAGAGCATATACCAAGCATAAATATATTTAAAGATGACTTCCCTTAAATGCACTTAGCCTCTAAATCACAAATTGTTCACAAATTGCGTTGCCCATTGGGACCCTGTAATATCATAGCCGTTACTTACCTTCTGGAAACGAGACACAATGTCGCCAGCGATGGTGCTGACCAAGGCTGTAATGTCATCCATGAAGCGTTCTGGGAAACGGTTCTTCCTGGGCGACTCCAAGCGGTCCGTGAAGTACAGGTGGTGGATGATGCTCTTCACCTGTGTTAAAGGTTGGATAAGACACAACCTACTGTCATGGAAAAAGTACTGCAATGTAATGACTAATAACGACTATAAGAGACATATCCCTGTAGTTAGAGCGGTTTAAAAATGCTGTTTCCTACCATGAGTTCAAAGAAAAACCAGGCCTGTTGTAGAGCGCCCTCCCTGACGCTTCCACTGCTCACCACCCACTGGAGGGCCAACTCCTCATGGAAGAGCTGAGAACAGGAAAGCAGAAAAAAGAGAAAAAGAAGTAGAGAGGGAGAGGCAATAAAGCCAGACAAAAACAGAGAATGTGAGGCACAAGGAGCAGTATTGATCATCTTAAATTAAAATATATAATATAAAATATATAATATATTCGTCTACATGTTGTGAACAGATTCAAAGAAAATACTGTTAACTGGATACCATAGTGTATTTACTTAATGGGGGGTTTGAAATAAAAGATAATTTAAGTTAATTTAATTAACAATCAGTAAAAATTCTAAGATTCTACATGAAAGAATAATACAGTCCAGAAGAGCTCCTGTGCCCTCAACACTGAAAATTAACTTGATTAAAGACAAAGTGAGATTTAACCCGACAATTTCATGTTACGGATTATCATCTGCAAACAAAACCATTCAAACTCTGATAAAAAATGCACCCTTATCACCATGCAATTTTCTTGATAACGGTATAAACAGCTGAAAATATTCTCCTGTGTGTGTGTGTGGAGAAGATGTTTGCATGGAGAGAAGAATTTATTCTTCTTCATTTCTTTTAAGCTCTATGCAGCAACAATAGCATTTCTTTAGGCATGTTTTTATTCAAAACCAACATCCAAAACAGTCTGGCTAACACACTGACTCTTGTCCATAGTCTGGCAAGTCTTCTAGCATACAGAAAGTTTTAGATTTTATGAGTGTATTGACTGGAATCGTAATTTCTACTGCTTTAAAGCAGTCAGTAGCAGCAGACAGCCGTGTATTGATCAGTATAAACAACTGAGCAAAGACCATCTGCTGAAAGAAAGTTCTGGAGAAAAAAAGCTGGTAAGTAGAACATGCGTTAAGAATTTTCAGGGAAATTAACTTTAATATTAGTCAACATTACAGCTGATATACCACGTTTGTATTTCTGGTACAATATCTCTTGTAGGGTCATAGTAAAGTGATTGAAAGTTGCTGTACAGCTGTTGTACTTTCTTAAACGTAACACACATGCGCTCGATTCCTGAGTGCAAAGTGCACACTGAAAGGAGACTTCCCAGACTCAGGCAGGCTGTTAGCCAGACTACAAACAACATTCATGTAACATTAAAAAAAACTCCTCGACACATTCAGAACAAGAGGCAGATCAGTGACATTCAGCATTCAACAAGACTCCACAACCACCAAAATACGACATCAACCAATCCAGAGGCACACATCCACAGACAAGACAGGTGAGGAGGCGAGTACAGAGGTGGGCGGGCTTGGCTCCTCCCCCAGTGCAAGTGGCTCTACCTTTTTTGTGGGCAACCGTCCTGTTAAAGTTTGCAAGAAACTGGCGCTCTCAGTGTGCGAAGACATGCGATTGCCACAGCGCTCCATGGCCTATGGGTGGGATGAATGGAACGGTGACAACAAGGTTAGTGGAGGAGCAACAAGAGCGTGGGGTTGCACCTTTTTCCTCAGCACACAGGGAAAATGTGTCTGCTGGGTCACACGTGCCCACACACACACACACACACACACACACACACACACACACACACACACTACACACTTTTGTGATCTCTCTTAACACATGAATACACAGAACAATTAGACAAAGGACAGGGCCACAACACTGAAGTGTTGTAACCATAATCTAAAACAGTCAGATACATTGGTAGCCTTAAACGGAGGGATGCAAAATGGCTGCAAAAAGAGCCGTGACATCAAATAAAGACATTGTATTGGTTGTCTTTTCTTTCATGTTACAACGTTGCTTAGAGGTGTGCCATTCTGCCTCCCTCCAGGTGAATACAATACTCATTACAGAGATGTAAAATGACATACGGACATATCATCCTACAGTATTTAAGTTATTATTATTTATAAGTGGAGTGACAATGTTCCATCCCAGGTTAAATGGTGATAATATACATGCTCTGTTAATGTTCAATCTAGCTGTGATTCTAAGATTACAATATGCAGAATTAATTTTATCCCTGACATTCATAATACTGAATGTGTAAATTAGTGACAAACACAGGCTTATGCCATGACAACTGAAAATGACAGAGGACATAACATCACATGAAAATGGAAAGTGAAGCCGACAAAGACGTCACACGTAGACGTACGCACACTCACACTCACAGATATACCATGCTCCAGTGACAAAGTGAATGCTATGCAGGGTAATGCAGATAATCATGCAGGGATGCTAGCTGAGAGTGGAGACTATGAGGTTAAAGCAGAGAGAGTGAAGAACTGTGTTAGGAACAGAGAATGAAATAACAGATGGAACAAAGAGAATGATGATTTCTAACACTACTCTTTTTCTCTACCACTCAAACAACCCTCTGTGATATATATACACAAAAAGATCACAGTAAGCCTCGGCTTTGGGTTTAGCCTTAACTTGCCAGTGTAAACCCAAAGCTGCAGGCAAGTTTGACAGAAAAAACAGAAGGCCAACAATGTTGAAGAAATTGTTGCCATGAACAACTCTGGTAAACTGGTAGTGAAATAGTTGGATTTAGACTACGTGACTTTTCATGCCAGTACTGAGAAAAAGGGAGGTGTTAGATGTGATAAGAAAATAGGGGTGATACTGGAGACTGTAGCATGAGAGATAGAGGGTCATGGAGGCGACTGTGACTCCCATGTATGGGATCATGGGAGGATTGTGATTTAAAGTTTACCAGAATACTGTGATATTCTGAAGTTTTGGTCTTTTATGCCTTTGTGTTACTCTAATCACATTGAATATGGTTTAGAAGTCTCTAGTTGAAGAAACTTAGATGGTTAGCAATCATAGTAGCCTGACTTAAACCTCTGTAGGTAGCTTTATGTCTGTAACTGAAAGACATTGTGACAACAGGAAATAAAAATGTAGTATTAAAAACTTATTAAAGTATTTGAAGTCCCTAGTGTTAGGGACTCTGACAAAGAACACAAATAAACCAAAACTCCAAATATCCCAGTATCCCTTCAAGGTGAATAGGGTGAGTTGTTTTTGCAGTGAAGCAAAGTAGAGGACGGGGCATTCATAAAACCACCTGCATGGTTTCTGGAGCGGACCCAGGGCTGGATCCCCACGGGGCACTCTTACAGCCCATGGTGTGCACCCACGAGTTGGAGCGGTCTAAGCCCTAGTCGTGCCAAGGTCAAAGGACACAAGGCAGGCGGGAAGCAAGGGAACGAGCGAGCAGCACGGGGGAAGGAGGAGGGAAGGAATAATGACAGGTTAAAGAGGTTCAGAGGTCAGGACTGCTGGAAGATGCCAAAGGACCAAAAAAAGGTTAGCTGTCAGTAAATTAAAAATCCAGAACATCACCACAGATGAGCAAAGCACATTCTCTCTCCCTTTCTCTCTCTGTGTAAGAAATAACTTCCCCTCCCTCAGAGACAAGAGAAGAAAGGTTTGGTTAAGAATTAGCAGCAAAGGGAACATTCATCAAACAAGGGGCTGCATTCATTCACTGGTCAGGTACTTTTGGGTTAAATAAAAAAATGTTTGAAGTGGGAAACCAAAAATTATACAAGACAAAATACATGACAACATATAAATAAACTAAAATAAAAAGAAACTAAGACAAGACTAAGCAATTCTTAATGTCTTCAAAAGACCAATGGAACAATGAGCTATTGTATCTTCTTGACAGCATCTGCTTTCTGATGTGACCTTACACTAAATGCCTCGTATGTGTTTCACAATGTGTTTCATGGTGCATGCATCTATGTGTGTGTGTGTGTGTGTGTGTGTGTGCGTGTCAGGTTGCTGTTACAGCGGTTAGAGAGATAAGATGTCCAGTCTTGTGTTTACGCAATGCTATACAGTTTACATGTTGATGAAATAGTCCCCTGGGTCACTGTGCACATGGAAGGCCTCTGCCTTGATGTGGGTTAACTACAGATTCACCTCGCATGTGTGTGTCTGAAATACAGTACATCACAAATCAATAAGAGCTGCTGGACTACAGCAGGGTTAAATATTTAACTTTCATATTTGACATCCATATGCAATGTGGACAAGCCAAATGTTGCAATAAGGCTAAAAAACATTAATATCCATGCCTGCTGGTTATGTCTACTATAGGACCATGTGTAACATTTTGAGTTCAAGAACCTCTTTAATGCAAGCAGAAAATATAAGAGATAAAATAATATCTTTATCAAGTATAGCCAGAGACACTATTTAATGACCTTACCTTGCTGCCAATGATTGAGCGGACCTCATCATCAGGAGAGGTGGGTGTACCAGAGATGTCAGGGTTACTGTTGCTAAGGCTACGGGAGCGGTTGAGGTTGAGGCTGGCTGGTCTGACAGCTGAGCGAGCCATGGTGGCATAGTGAACCGAACCTCCCAACCCTCCCGGGCCTGGGACAACACACACACAGGAAAGAAAATAATACAATTTTGTAGGTCCACTGACATGATGGCTACATGTTAACTGCTTCCAATACCCACATTTAAAGCCAATGTATGCAAACATTTCATTTTGTATGTGGTGAGCACACAAGTAAGTACTTCATACATGTATTTATTCACAAATGAGTCTTGGCAGTGCATGGTTTATTAGGACATTTGCTGGAAATCAAATGCTCTACCAAAATGGAATACTACATGAAGAAGTTAATGTAATTGTAATTTTACAGGGAAGAACAGTTGCACACAGATAAGGATGGACAGTAGTGGGCCATATCTACCTGTTACGGATGAGTTGGGGTCTGTGTTGGGCGGGCAGAAGACAAAATAGATGTGGGAGGAAAAAAGCAAAAGATAAAAAGAAATAGAAGAAGAAAAATTATGGCAGGTAGGTTTGATAATAAGATACCCAGTGAAGGTGAGTTGGGGGTTGGATGAAGTTAACTTAAAAGGAGAAAACAGAAAAACAGACATAGAATAAAGAAAATATGAGGTGGTAAACTGTATTGACAGTAAAATACCTGGGGAGGGTGAGTTGGGGTCGGTGCTGGGCAACCGGAAGACGTAGTGGATGTAAGAAGATAGCAGGCCGTTGCGGCCGTGCATGTCCTGGCTGGTGTCCAGGTACTTATGGAGCCGGTTCACTATGGATGCCATAACCTCGAACGATGCCTGGCCCAGATTCACTGAAGATGTACGTACACACACACACACACACACAAAGAGGTACAGACAGGAGCAAAGTGACACAGAGTATTTAAAGACATGACTTAACTGGCTGACTTCCTGCACAGCATGTATCTCTGCCCACCTGTGCTCAGATTATGAAAAATAATTAACAATTAAGGAACCTACATATTTAAAAAGCACTGCACCACAAAAAATGAAACAGCATAAACAGCTACTCTTATATTTTCTTTTAATTGTTTAAATAGTCACATTTTTGTTTTTTGCTAGAAACATCTGGTGGACCAAAGTGAACCCGTGGGCTCCACAAGACATTTCATCACATAAATATTTACACTCCTATGTCTCCCAGATAGAAAATAGTGTTTATACAAATACTATCATAGTTGTAATAACTCAGATGGCTGTCTTAGAGACTGTAAATGGTTATTTCTATGTTCTTTAAACTGTTTTTCAAGTTCTCATCAGGACAGGTTTTTTTTAGACTACGATTTTAAACTATGAATTTTGCATGTAATCATTTCCTGTGTGAAACATAATTTTAGACACACCCCAAATTTATTTTGTATCTATATAAATGTGGTTGCAGAGTTTCACACAGTGAGCATGTTTTTACACATGAAAGTTCTGTTACCATGACATGACCAAATTTAGGAAAATCTTAAACCTTAAATGACATTCATCATCTCTGTAAATAATAATAATAAAAAAAAAATCTAGAGCTTTAAGAAGTACAGTTGATACCCAACTGTACTTGGTGGACTGTCTTTAAATTGAATTATCTTCAAGCTAAAATCAATGTCTAATCTCTGCTGTTTCTTTTAGTTAAATGTAATCATACCTATCTGCCCAGCAATGACTGGCGGCCGCACTACAAGCAGCACCAACTTGTCGAGTAGAAGGTGAAGGAATCGAACCACTGGCTCCAGCTGCGAAGAGTTGAGTGCTGCGATGCTCGTCTTGAGCTCAGCCTCGAGGTTATTCTCCATGATGCGCATGTCTCCTATCCTGACTGGAAACATGTGCTCGTCCAGAGCGTGTACCAAGGCAAAGAACTTATCCAGGTACTGGTCCTGGATAGGTAGAGTGGTGGGGATGGGGATGAGGGTGCATAGCAGATGAGAGAGAGAGAAAGTTTATTGGCAAAACAAATGCAAGACATTGCACAAAAGGCGACATAGGAGAACATGGATGGTAAAGGAATAGAAGATAAGAGAGAGATGATGAAGATGGATGGAGAGAAGAGAAAAACATGAACGTTAAAGAGAGAGAAAGGGGGAGACCAGCCGACAAACGAAAGTAAGCTGGGATCTTCTCGTCTGTAAGTTGGCTCACCAAGTGGAAACCACAAAACGAACTTTACTACAAGAACGCTGTAGAATCCAGCAAGTCTAATCTGCGCTAGGAGCTGTGATTTATGAGCACATTAGTCTCAGTTAGGCTCCTAGGGACCACAGTCAAGCCCTTTACACCCCAGCCGACACAGAGATGGAGTAGACTCCAGTAAATTACTGGCGAGGCGAGCTTCACCCGCTAATGAACTGGTACAAGGGAGGAATTACTGTCTAAATGTGAAAACACTGTGTTTGTTTCTCTTTACTGTAACTGAAGTTTTAAACAAGATCCTGGGCGCAATGTTTACGAAAATGATTATGTTGCAATTGATAATAACATAGTAATAACACTGTTCTTCCCTAAAAAGCAGGTCATTTTGGTAATATACAGCTTTAAGTTTCTGGGAGCATGAGCAGCATCCTCTGCTTAAACATATACTAACATGGGACTAACCTATCAGGGAAGATGAAACAGGAGGATGAGAGCTGATGATAATAATTGCTAACCCCCCCCAAACACTGTTAGTTAGACTACTGTATACAGTACTGTTACCTGTGTGTGAATGGTTGAAACAGTCACCACTTCCACATTGAATACTCCTCGATGGTTGTCCACCCACTTCATCCCTGGGAGAGGAACCTGATGTACAATAATACCAAAGTCAATCTGTGCTACACTGGTAAAATGAACACTTAAGAAGCAGTGAAGATAAATGAAAAGCCAGTGTGTGTAGAAAGTTTTAAGACTGTTCCAAAGCCTTTTTATACCATCTCAACCTTTTTTTTTTATTACAAAAGGTTCTCCTGGACTGCCCGACAACATGCTGCAGCAAAATATATTCCTCAAAAACAAAGCCACTGAACTCTCCCTAACAGGTGACCTAAGTTGTCTGCAGCACACTCAGCACTCTTTACTGTTTACTAAATTCATATTTGAATTAACTAATTCGTACTTATTCATAAACATCTGTATTCTTAAAAAAAATCTGTGCCTTACGTCTGGTGAGAGAACAGAGTAGGATTGTGGTGGTTTTTCCAGAGACACAGGGAGACAGAAGTGGCCTGTCCGCAGACGTCCATTCTGCAGCATGGGTATCCACTAGAGGGAGAGGGGGAGAAAATTAGATCAAAAGAGGAGACATAGAACAAAAAAACACACAGAGGATAATATGATTTTTCATTTGGTACACATTCTAAATGAAGTATGGCCTCCTTAAGGTTTCAAATGGACACTACTCACATTTGTCTAAAACAGCAGGTGTGGAAAAAAAGAATGACTCAAAATCTGTATAATACATATGTGAATGAGGTGAATGAGAGAATAGCTGTTACCTACAACCACAGCAACAGCCTGTGTGGTTATTGTAGCTTGTGAATGCTACCTACCGTGTATCCCACAGGGGTCTCCAGTGGCGTGTTCTGCTTCTGCTGACAGCTGACGTGGTAAAATGTGAAGAGAATGTGGTGGTGGTCGGACAGGGAGGCAGGCAGCTTGATCTTGACCTCATCGTGGAAGTCAGGGGATCTGTTCACAGCAAATAGTAACAATAATATAAAACTGTTCAACAACAAGCTGCTTTATATTGATGGAAAAATTGATCAATTGGGAGAGAGGCAGCCAAAACAGATTAGTTTTCAAACTACGCAGACATATATTAAATAATGTGGTTCAGGCAGTCATCTCAAGGGCATTCCACTTAAACTTACAGTTCTAATTATATCCACATTGACTATGGATCTCACATCGCCTGACGGCTATGGGACTATGACTATGTTTCACTTTAGACAAAGCTAATGGGTAACAGTTCAATTGTTGCCTATTACATGTCTCTTTTTTTACAGCAAGGCTATAATGGTGGCACTGCTTTTATTCTGATTGCCTGCTCTGTGATCAATGGGGAGCAAGTCATAAATACCTATCAGGTCCTCCCACTGGGCTTCTATGAAACGCATCCTGGAAACCATTGACGAGTGGCTTGCTAAATACCTTTTTAAGATTCCAGGTAGAATCATACATACTAGCTACAGACCGGCATATCAGTACATTTCCATCTGTGCATGCACAAATATGCAATTTAAATAAAATCTGTGTAAATATTGTGTTTCAGGACAGTCCATTTATAACTTGTCAATCTTTGTCTGAAGACAGAGCAGGGGTTTATAGTGGAAGTCAAGTGATCTAAAAAGAAAGAAATAACACATCATAATTCACTTCACTTCACTTCACTTCACTTCACTTCACTTCACTTTATAGTCCCACAGGAGGAAATTCTGTCTGCAGGCCAATGCCCAGAAACAAACAACACACCCACAACTACAGCAAGCCAATCAACAAACCCACTATGATCGCCTCAAGCCTGGAAATGACCAAAACTGCTTAAAAAAGGTCACAAAAGGTCCCCCATTTCTCATGGGAACAAACATTTGGATTTTGGACCTCGGAAAAGAAAAACCAAGGCGGAACAACACTAAGAGCAACTTTCATGGAAGTGGAAAAGTTAATGGGTTATCGGTTAAAAGTACAAAAGCAGAATATATTGCAGATAACAAAGTTTTGTTATAATAGAGAGTTGTTTTTCTTCATGTGTTCCTTTACAAGGTTTGACAAGAGAAATATTGTACCATTTCTGAGTGAATTGCAGACTGTAATTGACCATTACCTATAAGCACTTCTAAGGGCTGGATAAAGTCCTCATGCATGATTGTCCTAGTCACAGTGCTACATTATTCACAGGTTGATTAATTTTAGCCTTCAAGGTGTGACCCTTGGGTGACAAATGACAAACCACTGGATGTCGTAAAAAACACCTAAAGTGGTGATAAAATATGAGCGACCCCTCAGCTCTTGTGTAGAGATGGAACAAACTTGTGCCAAGGACACAACTTGACAGTATCTAGAAGGTTAACTCAAACTATTCTTAAACTAGAAGGGCACTCGGAGGGCGCAAACCTCTTTTGATTCAATACTGATGTTTAAGGTGGCTGTTATGTTGTTTGTCTAGTCACGCCGTTTCCTTTCCCTTCAGTGCTCTATAGACACTCGTCCAACCAAAAGACACTCAAAGACAAAGAACTTACCTGTTATGGTACACCACAGCTGTATAGGCTTCTTTAGCGAAATCTGCACAGCTGGACTTCCCAAATATCACCTGGGGATACAAAAAATGGTTGTTTTCGAGATGGTCATGAAGCCATGTTATGTATTTAAACAGAGCAAATTTGGTAGCATGCACACAGCTGTAGAATAAATGTTGTTGCACTGCACAGCATACATCCACAGTCTTACCAAATGCCACTACACAGGCTTTACCACTCACTTTACCATCATTAGTTATAACTAAGATGACTGTTTTATCTGATAACATCTCATCATTGCATACCGGCATTGCATTGTTGGGGTCCTCTCCATTCATAAATTGCACTTTGACTGTGATGTTGCGGGCAGAGCCTTGGCGGTTAGCAAAGTTAAGACTCTGAGGGTTCACATACAGCAGATTCCTAAAAGACATTCATGGAGACAGACACACAGAGAAGAAAAGGTACAACATAAATTCAGTTACTTAAGAAATAAGAGAAGGGGAAGGGGGGGAGGGGGCACAGTAGGAAGTGCAAATTAACCCGAGATCAGCTGACAAACCGCAATGACGTAGTCAAGTCTGTGGGGAATGGCCCCACAGAGACCACAGCTGGAACCACAACTAACAAGGAAGCGTGGGAATCTCTCTGGTCTGATGATTAGATATTTGACTCATTCCCTTCTTCTTAACCCCCCAACTAGCATGTCCCAGGAATTATAATGGAAGCTTTAAAGTGGGTTTTGAATAGAAAATAGACACCAAGATAACTTTATTGTGGCAGATGTGGGATACCCATATAAGCACAAAAGGCCATATCACTGATTAGTCAGTACTTCAGATTAACTTCAGAAGGTTAATCAGTACACGTGATTACTGTGAATGCATACTCTACAGGTCTCCCAGCATTCTCCAAACTTTCAGAAGACAGCTACCCACTTCCCAATTCTGAGCCCAGGGGCTACATAAAGGGGCAAAGTCATAATTTATCAGCTCTAAACATAGATCAGCATGCATTTTTCTTGTACAGTCATAAGTACCTCTTGATAGTGACCTAGCAGAACTAGATTACATCCCACCAGCACCAGCCATGACTTTTTTAGGCAACCCTTCTTCTCGTCTTCAGTTCACATAGATGTTGCACATATTCCTCCAAATCAATATGTGAAAATCTATCCCTAAATCCAGTTCAAGTTAACCCTTCCTTGGTCAATCCGGCCATAACATGTTTCTTGACAGTTTAAGTGAAGCTAAGTATGAACAAGTTCTTTCACTTTCAAAAAGGCCTCATCTCACAAAATAATGACACACACAGCCAGTTAGGCGCTCCAATAGTGTGTGAACGTGACTTTTCTGTCACCTTGTGATAAACAAAGGATGGGGCGGTGGGGAGAAGGTATCCACAACCATGTAACAAAGGACTGACCCACAGCCCGTTATCAGAGCAGTCCTCTCAACCAGAGGTCAACACAAGAGGTTATCAGTGCCCAGAAATACAATTGCTACAAAATCAGGACTGATAGTATGCATAATCATCAGTATAGCTACAGATACATCAGTATGGCAATTAAAAATCAGAATTAAAACATACATAGCAGTGGATCATAGACATCCCATTAATACTACTGTCTGATGAGGTTGTTTGTACTTTGTCAACTGAAAATTCATCTGCAAATTTGAACTTTGGCATGAACATGGCAACTGCAAGGCCCCTGCAAGCCATGTTAAGTTCACACCCTTAACTCTCTTGCTGTTAAGCCAAATTGCTAACCACTGAGCTGGCATGAAGGATACTGAATATCATTACCAGCTTTATGCTGATCAAGCAAATTCCTCGCACATTTACTCAGTCCCTGGTAATTTTTTTTTTCCATAGGACCCTTTCATTCTGCCCTGTTCATATGTAAAAAGGTGGCAGCCCTTCATTTCTGAGAACTGAGGTAATCCATCCACATAACCGCAAATTACTAGAGAAATCTCATTAAGAAGACTGGGTGGTATTTTAAGGTGCACTCTAACAGCCAGAGTGCTAAAATGTTTCCATTTTAAAGCAAAGATAACCAGAGGCAATGGGCCAAATATCCTTGTAGTGCCTGCTCTGCTGACCAATGAAAATATATTTTACAATACAACAATAATAAATAGTAAAATACCACTAAACAGTTCCAATATATACCTGCCAGTTTGAACAAGAACCAATTTTAAGCTTTGATTAGCCAAAAAATGCAATGACATAGCAATTCCTTGGTCTGGAGGGCCTTTTTCAGACCACATAACAGAACTAGCTTACTTTATACAGTATAAATATTTATATTCCAATTAAATACTAAACCAAGTAGTTTCACTGATTAGTTTATTCATTCCTATCTGGCTGAAGGTGGACATATTTCACCAACATTGCAAGTCTGCTTAAACAACTTACTAAGAATTTGCCATAAAGATTGTTTTTTACGACAGGACAGGAATGATCCTTTAAAAGCTGCAAGCTAATCAGTAAACTGTATATTCCCCATTTCATGTCTGGTGGCACTGAAAAATATCACACAGGGCATGACAAACTTGAAAAAAAATGACAAGGCTGAGCAATAAAACCGAGATGATGAGTACACACTGTCCAAACTCTCTAACATCATTCATGGCCAGAAGCTCAACCCTGCCACAGATGACAGGATCACTCGCCTCCCACCGCAAAGAGAGAAGAAGGAGGGAGAGCGAGAAAGAGAGTCTGGTGCTAGGCTGATTCAGCAGGATGCTAAATCAAACCCAAGAGCATTAATTACACCCAGCATTATCAATCAGAGCAAAGTGTGTGCAGGGTTATATGGTTTGAGATTGATCAGACTGACGATCCATCAAAAACCTGTGATGGCCATTGTTGGCTTTCTGCTGATCAGCTAAAGCTCTGCACCACAGATGGAGAACAGGGTAGGGTGTGGTATGGAGAGGGGATTGGGGTAAATGGGTAGTAGAGAAGGGGTGGGGGTGGGGGGGCGTATATGTCATTTGCTCGCTGCTGTGATTTGTTTGTTCGAGAGAGGGAGGGCTCGAGGGGGATTTGGGAGGAGGTAGGGTACAGAGCTAAAACATAGTAGGGTTTAATGATCAGCTAATCCCCCCCTCCTCTACTGAGAGGACAGTATATAACACAGGGCAGCCTGCTGCTCTCACATCATTTAAACAGCAAGGAAGTCTAGGTTATAGGCAGAGGGGGAGAAAATAGTGTTGAGAGGAGCACAAAGTAGAGGAAAGCAAGACCAGTGAAACACTTTCATTAGACAAGAAAGTCATGATGAAGCTGTTTTGCTTATTGCTGCTGCTAGCTAGTACCACTACTGCTGTCCCTCTGGAATCATCAGGTAGAGAAGAGTTTCCCACCCTGCCCTCCCAGGTCTTTGCCACAGCACCAAACCCAACCGAGGCAAAGTCTCGCTTTGCCATGCTGGATGATGTTCGTCTACTTGCAAACGGCCTACTTCAGCTAGGCCAGAGTTTACGGGAGTTTGTCCACAAGACCAAATCCCAAATCAACGACATTTTCCAAAAGTTGAACATTTTCGACCGCTCTTTTTACCAGCTCTCAGTGGTCACGTCAGAGATCAAGGAGGAAGAGGAGGAGCTGAAGAAGACCACGAATTTCTTGAAGGCCAACAATGAGGAGATCAAGAACCTGTCGCTGGAAATCAACTCTAAGATCAACAGCATCCTGCAGGAGCGTACACAGCTGCAGAGCAAGGTGGGAAGCCTCGAAGAAAGGCTGAAGGGACTGTCGCAGAGTATTGTCCCTGTTGACCAGCTTAGTGAAATCACAACACTCAAGGTAAGCCATTGATAAATGCTGAAGCAATTTCTTTCTTTCTAAGACTGCATTAGTTAATGGACATGTAAAAAAGTGAGCAAATAAAAACTGAAACCCTCAAATCAACAACAGAAATATACTCTACAAAGTTGGGTAACATTAACCAACATCCCACTTGCTTGCTGACATTACACAAAAAGAGCTCTAGCCCCAAGATAAGCTTATCTGGTAAAATATATCTTCATGATGAAATGATCCATTTCTGTAATGATTATTGATAAACAATATGTCTGTTGCATTATCATTTCCAACTCCAACTGTTGTAAAAAAAAAAAAAAAAAAAAAAAAAAATACAGCATGTGAGGACAAATGGCCATTAGAATTGCACAAATGTTTACTGGCAGAAAGAAAGCGTCTGAAAAAAATATTTTTTGTGTTCTGCTGTTTGGCATGACAATGACTGCAAAAATAATGTTTGTATTATGGCATTTTCAGGAGGTGATTGACGCTCAAGAGAAAACTATCACTGATCTGCTGAAAGCTGTGAGGGAGCAGCATGATCAGCTCGACAATCAAAAAATCAAGATTAAAAATCTGGAGGAAAAGGTATACAATTAAATTAATACAATTTGACTAGATTTAGTCTTTGAAGGTCTATCTGTGAGCTTAGTACTCCGAACTATCTATGAAAGTTCTGCTTTACATGTGATTAAAACATGAATATGGGGAGGGAGAGTCTGCTTTCTAAGGCTGACAACATAATTAATAATTTGCACTCTCTTGCAGATAAGCTATGACAGCTTTCAAGATACAGTTGATAAGCCAATGGATTCAGACTCTGCTGCTTCCGATATGTTTGAATATCTGACAGGAAACTCAACTGGCCTGGACACAAATGGTAAAATTATTCAAAATAAGGTGTGGTGTGGTGCGAAATATGAAGGAGAATGCAAACAGAGAAATTTGGATGTATTCATTTTGATTTTCTTCATTGTGTTTTAGACCTCCCTATGGACTGCAGTGAGTTGTTTAACAAAGGAGAGGCAAACAGTGGAATCTATGTAATCAAGCCAAACGAATCGGAGCCATTCAATGTTTACTGTGAACTGGGTTCAGGTGGGTGAGAGTACAGCAATCAGAGTTCTGAGTGACAGTATCAATAACCTGTTTATTTAGCAGCACTGAAACAGGGAATCCGGTAAGGAACAAAAATCGATAGGTTATCATCCAAAAGGGCAGACAATGGGGTGGATATCCCATTCACATTATCTATGATAAGGAGGCTGGTCTTGTGTAAACATTTGTGTGGCTTGCACAACAGAAACTTGACTTGAGATATGTCTCTAACCAATTATACAGATGGGGGTTCAACTGTCATCCAACGCAGGGTTGATGGTTCAGTGGATTTTGACCAGACGTTGAACAAGTACGAGAAAGGCTTTGGAGATCTGGAAAGTGAGTACTATTATCATTTGCCAAGACCATAAGCAATTTGATTTAGACTTTTTCCTTAACGGTAGCAAATACACAATAGATAATAATCCTCTAAAAGCATACTCAAGCGTATATTACCAAGTACTTCCTGCAGCCTTGGTCATAGGAAATAGTCATTGTTACATATCAGACAGGAATCGGCAAACTGACTTCCTGTATTGTCTGAGTATACAAGTTTCTCTCACGACTATCTACAAAGCCTAATGAAATAGAACAAGAATAACAACATAATAAAGTTGTGTGAGAGAAATTCTCAATATTAAAAAAGAAAACTCTAGGAATTTCCTGTTTGAAATGAGTTAAATTAAGATTCCTGGCATGTTTCGCAGAGGACTTCTGGTTGGGCTTGAAGAAGATCCACAGCTTAACACAGCAGGGAGTTTACATCATGCGTATTGATCTGGAGGATTGGAAGGAGGAGAAGCATTGGGCTGAGTACCGCTTCTCACTGGAGGGTCCCTCCATGGACTACACCCTTCATGTCAGCCACTTTTCTGGTGATCTGCCTGATGCCATGGCCAACAACACTGGCAGGAGATTCTCCACAAAAGACAGCAATAACGACAACCATCGAAACTCCAACTGCGCTCGCAGTTACACAGGTAAACAGTTTTACAAGCTGATACAAGCTGATATAGGAAGACCTATATCCTCACCATGTCCATAAACAAAATGCACTCAATGATGGTTGCTTGGTAGTATAAAAACACTTAATAAAAACAAGTCTTTTTATATTTTATATATATAACTTATGTCTCTGACCCTTTGGCAGGTGGTTGGTGGTTCAATGACTGTGGGGAAACAAACCTTAATGGAAGGTACTTGTGGTTGAAGGCAAAAGGACGCTCAATGAGAAGGAGGGTCATTCACTGGAAGCCTGGCACAGGGCCTTCATATTCCCTCAAGATGACCAAGATCACCATACGACCAGACCCTACTGCTAAAAGCTTCAACTGAGCCCCACTAGTCATGCCTTCTCGTTCCACAGAAATGAAGTAGCACAGGCATTATATATATCAACAACACCAAATTTAATTTATCTGCAACATTAGGCCAATTGCTTCCATACATCATTTTGTCAGAGACCGGTGGTGACCAACAGATGACAGACAGGCCAGAAGAGTCACAAGCCAGAATATGCTGAACAGTCGCAATGATGCAACCATGCCACACAGGTCATTAACCTATTGGGTCTGATCCAACAGGGACAGTAGAGCTGTCATTATGCAACGTCTGCAATCACTTGCAAAATGGACATATTGATCCACATCAGTAACCTCATTCAGTGCTGGAGGCAAAATGTCACAGTACTGCAGAAGAAAAAAACAAAACTATGAGGAGAGCAATTGCTTGGCTATGTTTTAAGTGAGCTTAAATGAATGACAGCTTCCATGTTAGCTATTTAAATTGTATTTTATCTTTGTGATGTGAAACTGTTGCATGTTCCTGATGAGCTACTGGCACAAATGCCAACAGGTTAATACATAAAGCATGCAAAAACTATAAGTCAGAGCTCAAGAGAAACATCTCTACCATGTGTCCATAGAGGTATTTTCTTTCCTGCGAAGGGCTTGTAATTTTTGTCCTGGTATTTTACACTTATCATCGCTAGTTTTACAATCTACAAAGTATGGGCAACTTTAGCAGTGAATTACAAAACAAAAGAGTATAAGAGAGTAAAAAAAAAATCAAGATTCAGAGTTAGTACACTAATGGTGATGTTTTTCCCTTGTTTGTTCTATGTTTTTTTCTACTCTGTAAAGTATTTAAACCATCTTCATGCCATTACCTGATTTATGTTGGTACTGTTAAAACGACAATTTCCGCGTATTTCCTATGTTATTGAGTCATATTGACTCTTGTCTATTATTAGAACATAAATGTACTGTACTGTAAACATGCATCATACTAACACCTCAACCTGTCAAGTAGTTATGTGCTCTAACAAATCATATTTATGGAGTCAAAATAAAAATCATGACCAAATGACTAACAGGAGTACATTTTTTATATTGTGTTAATCTATAGATATTGATATTGACTTGGTATAACTTTAACATTTATTACAATTAACAATTTAAAATCATGTTCTCATAAATGTGCTTTACATGCTTCCATATTTCTATAATCTGTATTGGTGGTTCAAAATATAAAACAATGTGTTATTGTTATGTTTATTTATTGCTTATAAAACAGTGTTGCTTGATAAACTTCAGTAACCTGGCATCACTGTTAAGGTTCAATGAACTGAGAGTATATTTAACATATATACATATTGATAAACAATATGTCAATACATATACATACATGTACTTACAAAATAAATAAATAATGACAGATAAGAATATCAAACATTAGGACTTTAAATCAGAATAAAATGCAACTAAAAATGCAACATTATGATTTCCTTTCACCCCATTCCATCCCAGTTAATCTGCAATAGGAAAGTGAGTTTTCTAAAGACAAATAAGACCTTTAGTAGTGGGTAGTGAGACCAGGTCAGAAGAGATGTAAGATTAAAAAGGACATTTGACCTTGACAGATGGAATATGTATGCACACTTACATGTGCACTGGCAGGCATAAGGTAACCATTAACAAGCCAGTGTCAGTCATCACTGTGCAAAGCTTGAACAGATGTGTACTGATTTCGACAGGTTGAAGATGCATTTAGGCTTTGACTGAAGTTGTCTGCCTTCACTAAATGATCATTAAAATGTTACAAAGGCTCACAAAGCCATGAATATTCCTATACTGATCTATATTCTTCTATCTAAATGCTTTCCAAAAAAAAAGCAGTCTGAATATGAAATATTTGTACAGATGTTGACTCACATGTAAGCCAATGGAGCTATGCCAGAATGACATGCTTTACAAATTAATTAATTCAGTCATTTATAATTAAAACAGCGGGTATTTTTGCAACTGATTATTGATTATTGACCGATTATTTGGAAAGAAAGCTTCATCATGACAAATGAATATAGTCTGCAGACAAATTTGCTAAAAAGATTAAAAACAAAAAAATCCAAATGTTTGTTCTGTACCTGTATGTGGTGTTTGGCACGTAGACATCCCTGGCAGGGAACTCCAGGATCTCTCTGGTGGGGCGTACCCTGCTGTCTGGGTAAGGTTTGACCTGCAGTAGGTCAGGAGTCAAGCAATAGTGCGGGTTCTCTGGAGCTGGAGAAATGTCCAACTTCAACTGGGCTGTGGTGACAGTCACAGGAGACAGAATGGTAAGGAAGAGAGTGTACAAGGAGGTAAAGAAAGAGAGGAAGATATATATTTATTTGAAACACAAGTGGTTTATTTCTCAAAACTTTCAAGTAATTTAAGAAATCAAAGCACGATCAATCCTTGTTTGTACCTGTGATGGGTCTGAGCCTCCTCAGCACTGAAGAAGGCCTCCTCATATCTGCTAGGAACTTGTACAGGTCTTCATCACTCAGTCTGTCACCCTCCTAAAACAAACATGTGCAACATATTAACTAAAAATGCATCCCGATGAAGCTAGAGGGCATATGCCTTTTTGTCAGCGGAAGTGCATAAAATAGATATTATAGACGTGTGTGTAGTAAACAGTATGTGACCTGTTTGAAAAAGTTGGTGATGGTAAGTGTTGCAGGTCTAAAGCCTGTCAGACTGCATGATTCGTCTCCACTGGTAGTCCTCTCCAGGGAACGCCTCCCCATGATGCTCGAGTTCCTCCGTTCTGACCATGAGCCTTTTCTCTCTGCATGCAGGCGAAAAAAAAAACGACATCATTTTAAAATTCTGTTCATTGACAAGGCTCAAGATTAATCCCACATTACTGTCCCAATTATCAGTTTATAAACATTTCTCTGATCTGCCTGGCCACAAAAAGGATCCACCACAGTCAGCATCAAAGATACCTTGTGAGGTCAAAGATTAGACAAACACCAAAGGTCAAACTCAAAATATCACCAAGGATCAATATGGCTGGACGCTTTGGAAGTTTTGCCCTTTGTTTAAATTTGTTGGTTTTAGATAGTATGTATCGCCATGCCCATGAGCCTTATGCATGACTAAAGGATGTCAGTCACACTCTCTGTCCCCTGATAACTATATGTGACATTGAGGCAGTGAGTGGGTACAAGCACAAAAACATTAACCAAGATTTTTTTTGCCTTCACACTGTGACCGTTGGGGCACTTTCAAAAACAATCTGAAGCTGGGGTGAAAACACAGGTGTCTGCCAAAAAAAGCGGTAAAGAAGTTGAGCCAGATCCAACTTTTGGAAAAATGCAGCCTGACGTCACGCTGCGGCCGCCAATCAGATGCTCAGACTTGTCAAATCCACCAAAGTCGGCCTGAAATATCACTGAAACTGAGGCTATCCAGGCTATCCAGGATTCACGGACTAAACTATGATACTCCAGCTGTTGTGTTCTGATTTTGTTTATTTCATGTACCCAGCTTCGAAATCTGTGTCTGGTGGGAACCAGAATTTACACTCAAAAGAATTTACAGAAGTTTCTCTGGTTTGTGTCCAGTAGTTTGAGAGAGGGAGAGTGAGCATTGGTTTAGAGACAGAGACAGAGAATGAGAGTGAGGGAGTGCCGGCATCAAGAGAGTCGGTTAATCAGCAAAATAAAAAAATATTTACTGATTGTTTAACAGCTTTTACAAAGGGTTGTATTAAAAGGGAATGTCAGACCTGAGAGGCTCATCTCCAACTCCGTATCTCTCTCAAGACTGCCAGCACTGTTCACAATGTTCATCAGGTGGATGGCCGTCCAGGCGAAGGGCATGCGGTAGCGGCCAAGACGTTGACAGAACTGTTCTGACTGGCTCCGAAGCTTCTCCAGCTTCTCTTTATTCTACAACGAAAATAGTGATTAGTTGAGTTGATTTATATATGAAAAAAACAACAGCTTACAAATGATATTACTTCTTTATTCATTCAGCAGAGTGATCATACCTTTGCAGCATCTGACTCTTTGAAGACCATGTAGGGCTCAGCACACTCTCCAATATCACCCTGCTGCAGTACCTTTTCCAACTGTGGACAAAACACACACTTTCAGTCACCACCCTCACACATGCCAATATAAGTATATAAGTGACCACATAGGATGAAGACTGACTGTCAAATGAAAGCCAATGAGTTGTTTGTAGCCTTAAAGTTATTAGTCTGGCTTGTTTCCACAAGTCCGTTTACATTTACAGGTGTTTCTAACGGCTCATGTAACATGTTTTGCTGCCATGACGGAATTAACGCTGAATAAATAAATGTGTCAAAAACATCTCATGACGTCTATACTGCAGAAACAGATGGGGACTGAATCATCTGTTACTGCCACTTGTACAAGGCTACAAGGATGAGGACTCTTCTCCTTGGACTTATAGTAACTTGAGGAAACTTTCCCAACAAGACTAGTTTGAAAGTGTTTTGTATCCTTTGTATCTATTTTCCAAAAACAGGTGTTTGTACAACTACACACCATACAAAATGGTATTACTACTCATTTATTTATTTGCAAAATAAGACTTGACAACTGTCTGACCTTGATGACAAGGAAGACGTCCTGTGATGGGTAGGTGATGGAGAATATGGCAGAGCGTGCCAGCGTGGAGATGGCTGCTGTCTGAATGTGAGGACGCAGCATCCCCTTCGTCTGCTCAGAGTTTAGGTCGAAGAAAAAGTTCTCTGATATCTGTGGGACACATCCAGACAGACATACAGGTCATTATAACATGATTGTAAGATAAATGTTGAATGTAATGCTATGGCCACGACATGACAAACATTAGTGTTTAATCATAATTCTTGACTGAATGGCTGTTTTACTGCAACCTGATTTCTTGCCCGTGGTTTCTGACAAACATGATAACATTTCAGTGACAAATGACCCACTTGTAAAATAATGGAGCTCCTGTGCAGAGAAATATAGTATATGAGACATCTACTTATCAAGGCAACTGCTACCCTCTAGTGTTTGTCAGCTAAAGGGAAGTGGATGAACCAGCAGCGGATGATCTTCTTCAGATAGATACATAGTTCCAGTGTATGATTTAACTGCATTCCCACAAGCATAACAGGGCCACAACATAAAATTTTATAGTCCACTCATCAAATTCGTTTTGGCCTCCCAACAATTTTAATGGTTTGCTGAAGTGACCCAACAACTCAGGGCTGAGGAGGCACTGTGGAAAGCATAACAGCTTACCTTTTTCTTTTCCTTGACATCGTATAAGGCCAAACTAGCAAATATGGGTTCAATTTCGATCTCGAACCTTCAAGGGGAGAGAAAAAGGAACGTGTCAGCAGAAAGCAGCAGTTAAATGAAAGAGCTAAAAGGTTTTTTTTCTGAAAATAAAAAAAAAAAACGCTGTCTACCACTTACTTCAAGGACAAGCACTTGACGAGTAGCCTCTGGCCAAAGTGTTCTTTAGGTACTTCAGGCACACAGTGGCGCTCAATGGGCTCCTCCTAAACATTTACAGACAAAAAGAGTAATTATCAAAACATCTAGGAATTTCTTACACGTCCATGCGTGTGATGAAACTTAATTCATGCAAATTTATTCATTACTTACTAAGTAAATTACAAACTTTTCACCAAAACTTGTTGACAAGAAAAAATGTTTCAGCATAGGTGAAGATAATACCTCATCAAGGGCGGGGTGCAGAGCAAAGAGTTCGCGGTGGCGGTTGGCCTTGCGCTGCTCTTCGTTGTGCCTGTCAATCTCCTCATTGGGGGCACGGTCAAGGAGGTGAGGGAGGAGGGCATCGGGGAGGGAGTTCTTCAGATCAAAGATGCTGCAGGCCCAGCTGCCACGTGGGGTGTCATCTATAGACATCGACCGCCGCTTTAGATCATCCTACAGGACAAACAACACAAAAAAAAAAGTGTCACAGACACACCAACTCAAAGTCTTCACTTCAGCAGGTACACAATACAATTTAACACTTAATTAAAACAGAGTTTATTATTGAGGTTGTAGTTTGCAGAGTAGTCGGTGTTGAAGGACTGCTCTGCTTAATGACTGCATTAAATTGAGGAGTGTTTCTAATATTCTGGTCACACCATTTGCATACATGAGAGGGCCATAATATTAGAAACACCTTTTAATAAAATGTACACCAGTGCAACAGCACCACAATGTCAATGTTAAACATAAAGTAGAATTATTACTTTCCTGACACAACAAAAACTGAAATATTCTAAGCTAGAAACGAGGAAAAATCTTTTTTTTTTTGGATGATTTGGTACCTGGTCATCTTGGTAGCTGCTGTGGTCTGGCATTTCATCAGCCTCAAACACTTGTTTGGGTAGTCCTTTCTGACGTTCCTTCTGCTTGTCTAGAGTGTTGGGGTTAAAGCCCGTACCAAGTTTGTGGTATCTGAGGGAGCAGTCATTTAGAACATTGTCATTAACTTAAATTTTACAGATGCAATCCCAATTTTCAAGAGTTAACAAGTGAAACTGGTTGATAAAAAAAAAACTCCACAAAGTGAAGCCTTACTTTCTGTTGACGACGGCCCAGTCTTCTGTGTAGGATCTGACACAGTCTCTGACATGAGGATCAGTGTCCCTGCAGCCAGACAGACTCAATCAATCAAACGAGTTTTATTTTAAGAGTGAGACTTCAAATGCATTAGTCTAAGTCAATAAAGATGGCAATCTACTAAACTGATGTCATTTAATCTTTCTGGTACATCACACACTGAAGTACACTTGCAGTGTTTGTGCCTCCTCTTCTAAAATACAAAGAGCCAGCGCTACAGTAAGTAATGACAAGCCTGCAGATCGTTCATCATTAAGCATGTGATACAGCTTTTACAATAATAACAAACAGGAATAATGAAGTCTTACAGAACACGTCACAGGGATACACACACTTTTCTCATAATGCAGTGACATGATTAATCAGCACTACTTTGCAAACTTCTAGAAAAATGGTCTCCCTTTACTGAAGCTGCCATAACCTTTAAAAGTCCAAAAATAATAAGAGATAACAAAATGTAATAACACGATAATGATAGAAAACATACACAGAATGAAACTTCCTGTGTGCAGTATCTAATAAAATGCAGCAAGCAAAGACAGCATTAACACAGGCTCATGGCCAAGTGGTGTACAGTTTAGAGAGGGCATCATGGCAACTGATAAGGTGTTTCCATTAAGTGAATGATAATTGAATTGGAAAATGGAAATTAAACGTGGAACCAAGATGAAAAAATGCAAATAGGAGGACCACCCTACAAATTATAAATTAAAAAACACACAAACGGCTCTTAAAATAATTTACCACCATACTAACACTAACACTTGCTAGCTCCTTTAGGTCCTTTGCAATCTAAAAAACTCCAACTGTACTTAACTCTACGCAGGTTACTACCACATACAGCATCTGAACCACACAGCAGCCTTACCCTTCCTCTGGGACAGCTTGCGCCACTGTGCGACATTCCCTTGGTGTGTAGATGACCTCAATATCATCTGGGGGGAACTCAATCAGATCTCTCAGGGGGCCTGACTCAACGATGGGAGGGTGAGTGATGAGGTACTCCTCAAAATCCACCGGCTCCACCGCCTCTGTGAGGGGAACCTGGTGGGAGATGAGCAGGAGGGAGAGATCAGAGAAATGGGGAAAGGTTAATTAACTGTGAAGATGTAGTCAGCTGTTCAGTTCTGTCTTCTTATTTTTTAATGTACATAAATGTCTTGGTAAAGTCTCGAGTTTTAAGTAAAGGCTTTGGGGGATTGATTCCCCATACAACCTCTGAGAGGGTAGAGGAGTTATGGGTTATTAGTCAGCCTATGAATCTGCACCAAGTACAGCACCAACAGGACCAAAATATGAGGTAATTTCTGTTATTTCTGTTGAGACAGCAGTTTCAGCTTATGGATCATCTTTCCATTCCAAACAGGAAAATCAGTTCTCTGAACGATGAGACTGCAATTTGGGCAAAAGCTTTAAAATGCCCTCAAGCTGATACAAGTAACCAGATTAGAAAGCGTGCTGCTTCAAGATTAGACTAATGGTTTCATGGGTCTTAGTCTGCTTCTAAAATGATGAACCCAGGGAGAATCTTTGTTTCAGCACGCTCAATTTAAATGTGTGTGTTTGTCCCTCGCTCGCTCGCTCTCTCTCTCTCGAGGAATTTGAACACAAATACCGTTGACAGCTTAATTAAAAGCCACTGTAGCCTAATTAAGGAGGACAGGGGGTGTGTTTGCTGGTGTTCTGGCTCAGGGCTGCAGAAGGTCAATTGGCACTACCACTTTAACAAACACACTGCCTGGCCTCATACACCTGTAACTCTACAAAAGTGCAGCAGGGAGTGGATGTGGCGAACAGGCCAATCGATGGTTATCCCTCATGGTATTTAGCCAGACATAAACAACAATTGTGCAGCCATTAAAATAACCACCAACTCAACAGAAAACTTCTCAGGTTGTAATACTGTGGTATACTTAGACCGATGTCAGCAGGTATGCTCCTTGTTGCTGTACTTTCTTGATGATACATGTCTAACATCTAACCTGCATCTCAAATCTTGTAAATCTGCAAAATGTTAAAGTTTAAATAAAAACTCTACAGTTGCACACTGAGCAACAGCAGTGAGGTGTCGAAAAATTTTTGAGTGATGAAATCATGTATGTTTGAGCTGAGCACAGCATGTTGTTTACCAAACAGATTTCTTTACACAAAAAACAGAAAGGCGTGTAAGCAGACAGATCATTAGCTCGTGGGTTTGCTTGTCCAACGTAGCAGACACCAAAATTCTATTTCAACCAAATGTGAAAAATCAGTATCTTGACTGTCTAGAGCAGGGGTGTCAAACTGTTCCACAAAAGGGCCGGTGTGGCTGCAGGTTTTCTTTCCAACCAAGCAGCAGCACACCAGACTTGACTCATTTAATCAACTGATCTCAGTCTTCAGAGAGCTGATTGGTCAAACTGTGTGCTCTTGGTTGGTTGGAACAAAAACCTGCAGCCACACCAGCCCTTTTGTGGAACAGTTTGACATCCCTGGTCTTGAGTGCAGACACTGAAAATGTGACACCCATATTTTAATTTCGTCAGTCGTCGAGAGACCTCACCGTGTTGCTTGTTGTGGTGCCAACATTGAGGTTTTTGAAGAGTTGTGGGGAGCCCCCATACTGGCCAGCTATCTGCTTCCTGACCTCTGCTGCCACAGTCCTGCAAACAGAGAAGAGACAGATGGAGGGAGGATGAGAATGAGTGAATACAGTCAAGTACATGTGATGATCCATAAATTAGACGTACTAGGCTTAATAGTAATTAGGGCTGAGATCACATGGAAAATAAGGCTGAAACAACATTTTGTCCATAATAATGATGGGATTATAATACACATGACTCTGCAATATACAATACTAACACTCATTCAAACATAATACGGTACAGTATGATCAATACTGCACAGAAATCTTGTATGACACATCGTAATACCTGTGGCTAAGGAGCATGCCACCTTAATGTAACATCATACCTGTCATACCTGTCTCTCTCTCTCTCAGCTGGTTCCTGTCTCTTTCTACACTGTTAACTGTCAAAAAAGGCAAAATGCCAACAAAACAATCTAAAAAAAAAAATTCAGACGTCAATTTCATAATCGATAAGCAGTAACAGGAAAAAGACACTTGTGTGAGTATTAAAAGAGGAACGCTGGTGCCACTGTATCAACAGTATTACAAGACATAAGATACACAAATAGCATAACTGACACTGCAATTATGGTATTTGTCCCACCCATACGGCTAAAATTAAACAGGCACTGAAAACTAACTGAAACACTTCAAAGCCAAAGTTTAATGTCCTAGTCCTAGTTTAACAAAATACATTAAGCCCCGAGCATAAGTTATATTTATCCCTTTATTAACGCCTTATTTTTAATGAAATAAGAGGAGCAGTAAACTGCGATACTGACTTCAGTATCAAATTGTTATTCCTGGGGAACATAAGGACTTGCAATGTGATGAATATTCTGCAACACTGTATCGTGAAATATTTTATGATATCGAGGTTTACTGCTTATGAATTCAACACTTATTACACTCCTCCTTTCAGGATTTCCTCTTTGTGCGCATAGCCTTACCGTGTCCCCTCAAACAGCATCATATATTACACCCAGACACAGAGGGGAAAAAATAAAAACCTCTGGACGCCAGTGGTCAGCACAAAGCTCTTGGTGTTCAAACGATACACAGGTCCTTTAAATCACAGCAGCCACCAAAACCACTCCAAGACCTTTGCCTTGAACAAAACAACAACGCAGCAAGTAGCCCAAAGTGACACTAACAAATAACTAATTAGAACCAAGGATAAGCGCTTGATGACACCGGCGACTCAAGGTTATGTTACACAGATAACACAGAGGCTGTAAGGACCTAACAATTATGATGAACTGTGTTTTTTCATTGCACTTTTCTTCACAAGCAACAAGCTGTCCCATTTTCCTGTCTCTCTCTCTCTCTCCATTCTCCATTATGAGAGCAATATCACGAGAGCTAGTTTCAAGGTTACTTTAAACTCTTGGACATGTTTACAGTAATGAGGAGCAAGGATTAGGTATGATCCAGTCACTAAGGTTGCAAAACCACAAATGTCTAGACTGAGTCTGGTTTCCCCACAGCCACTGTAGTGTTGACTTCATCCCTGTTTCGTCATAAAAATATCAACAAAGGTAAATTTAAAGTTGCGTGGACAAACCTGCCAACTTAAGAGAACATGATAACGTACTTGTACCAGAAATGCATGGCTCCCGCAGCGTAGTGGAGAAAGTCAGAAGCACTGAACGGACAAACACATTCCACAGTCCTCCCCAATGCCTCTTACCAGACCTTTACTTAGCACTGGTCACTGCACAGAGGAATAACTCGATTATACAAGGCGCCCTTTGAGACTACCTCTTCAAGATGATACCAACATTAACTCCCAGAGACAAAATATAAACCAATGGCAACTGAAGATCATAATATAAGCAAACCATTCAACCGAGACATGTGATTTAAACTTCTGGGCAAAGCTACTGGTAATTTAAGTCACTAAATTGGCCTCAACATGTGACACAGGATAACATTTCCATTTCTAAAAGTCAGCATGCGTGTAAACGCTGTCCACTCATCTGAGAGGGTGAAAAACAGTGAACAACTTGAACAATTTGACCTTGACCTCAGGTAGTAAGGGTTGCAACTGCCTGAATCAAAACAGTGGATATCACAATAAGAGCAGTAAATGTGCTTTGTTCGCCTTCTGTTGTAAATGACACCTGTCAGAAAAAAAGTCTTATCTTATTTGAAGCCATAAATTGTGACATATTTTATATATATATATATACACACACACACTATTCAATTGTTTATGTTCAGCTAACCACTGTCTCCTCCCGTGTGAATAACCTGACATGAGGTAAGGCGTGTGTGTTCAGTCCACATAAATCAATATGAGGCTGCAGTGCTTGCATGTGCTTTTGATTAATGGGAAGTGGATTCACACACTCCTTCAGTGCTGACGTCCACCCATAATGTCTGTTTAATGCTTTACCTATAGTTAAATTAACTGAGCTCAACGGGATTAACAATTCAAAATAACCTCAGATCATCATGATAATCTCTCTAGATGGGTGTATAATCTTATTTCATCCAGTAAAGGCATCCTACATTGGTTCAGAGAAAAAAAATGAACTAATAAGCAGGCAATTAAGCTGATATACTTAATTGCCTGCTTATTAGTTCAGTTCAGTGACAGTAATCAAAACAAGTTTGTGTTGGTAGCTGTGGGACACGACAGTTAATATCTATCTATCTATCTATCTATCTATCTATCTATCTATCTATCTATCTATCTATCTATCTATCTATCTCGCCTGGGATGATAGTGTTTGACAGCTAGCACAAAGCCCTTTGTTAAAGAGATTACTTTGATCTGTCTGAGGGGCGGGGAAGAGATTATAATATCGCTATTTGATAGCTGGTGAGTGAGTATTCTGATCACAGTCTTACTGCATTACAAATATCTGCTCTCTATTGTCAATGGGTCCTGGCTTAAAGCATAACTCTACAAAGTTCAGCCACATCTCTACCAGTGCCAGCAGTGCCTAGCTGCTCATAGCTAGCTACTGTAGGCAAGATAGCTAGCTTACTGTCCAAAATTAACGGTTTTTCAATTAACAGTAAGTCCCCCTATGTGCGGATAATTACCGAGAACATAACTACTTTAGCCAAAATACATTTAATACAACAATATTAGACCCCGCTCCTTTGTTAGCACTCAGTGGGAAATAAAGGGAGCAGCAGCTAGCGGTATCGCTGCCTGTCTGGGTGGGTCTGAGCATCTCTGCCGATATGGCTAGCGAGCGGCTAGCTCGGAGCAGCCAGGCTGTTGTGGTGGCTGGGCCTCCTTCACAGGGTTCCCTCAGCTGTGGTCTGAAGGCGACCTATATAAACGCGACAAAGTGCTCGGTGTGCCCTTCTGTAAGCTCGTCTCGGGGTCTTTGGTCTTTACCTGCTGATTTTCTGGGCGAAGGCGCGGCGTTCAGCCATGGCAGTGGCCGCTGATGTGCTTTAACGAAATTCCCAGGCAGGCAGGCTGCAGGCAGACTCCGCTTTCCACTCACTCACTACGGCCACAGGGAAAACGGGAAAACGGGAGAATGGGATCATTACCGTAATGACAGTAATGGTGTGCAATAGAACACACCCAATGAAATCACTTTGCGCACTATTACTATGAGGAATAAGGCTTGGACACTTAGCAGCTGGACAGCTTTTATCCAACAATTTTACGCAATATTTACCATTATAAATGCGTAAAAATGCATTGGTACTGAATGTGTACAATATGCGTTTTCATGTCCATTATTTCTCCCTGAATTCTGGTCACCCTGCTAGACCTTCATTGCAAAACAGTAATTTTCATACTTAGTACTGATTACTACTACTTGTCAAGTTTATTTTAAACCTTAGAATTATGAAAAATACTGTAAAAACATTTTAAAAATTAAGATTTTTAGAATTGATTACTCTGGACTATCAAGGTGATAAGGTAATTTGGCCAAAACTTGTGTACTTGTTTCTCTTAGGCTATTTGTATTTATTTTATTTTTGGAGACTCTTTATGTGGATACACAGGATTCCAGGATTGTTAATAATGGTTTATGTTTGTTTGCCAAACTGTGAATAGTTATTTTTCATTTTCTTTGTAATTTTCGGAGAAAGCAGTTACATAACAAAAGTTATATCTAATCTACCTGGAAGATTAGACATACGTAAAGCCAAATATGAAAAGTATTTTGTCTTTTTGCAAAATAAACACTATATAACCATGTTTAAAGATTGTTTTATATGAATCTAACCTGTTCTTAAGCATACTACAAAATCTCCCCTTTACATTTGTCTGATTTGATTTAAAAATAAGTGCACCTTATATATTAGCTTAATTATATTATCATCCATTGTAATGAAAAAAAAAAGAATCCTACAAACTTATTTTTGTTGGTTCTTTTGTTTTTATAACCAAGATTACATTATTAATCTTTTTATTATATAATCAAAATTTCACATTAACAAAAGTCATTTTTTTAACAGAAAACCTTTAACATATTTATAAATGAACAATACATACAAACTATTCAGCACAGGTTAAGAGGTACATTGTTTCTATGAACCTCTTAACCTTAGACATATCTCTAATGTATGTAATGTAATGGAGGAAATTAATTAAACGTGGTGCGATGACGGTGACAGCTGTGTCTCCGGCTTTTTATTCGTCGCTCTGCCTCTATACAACAAGGAGCGCTTGTTTTACTACACAGAACAACCCAAACGAGAGGAATGTCCATTCAAGACAGCGTGAGTGGTGCAAAACTGCCTAACCGCCGCCCGCTCGGGCTACTTCGATAAATAAATTGAGCCTCCGCAGACTGCTCGCCACACCTCTTTGACTTATTACGGGCGGAAACGCCACGAGATCACGTGATTTGACTTTTCTACTTCCTCCATGTAAACATAGGCGAGCGCAGCGGAATGTTAAGTTACATAGCTAACCTAGTCATGGGCGACACCCCGTTTTAAATGACCCGTTTAACACAATGTGACGATTCAACATTTGTAGGGAGCTTCACATCGACTGTGAGTGGAAAAACACCTGTACCGAAGAGGCTGTGAGGTAAAGACGAGCTCACTTCAATCAGTTCAAGTGAATTCAGGTCATTTTACATTGTGAAGTAATACTCCTTACTTACTGTGTGTGTGTGTGTGTGTATGTGTGTGTGTGTGTGTGTGTGTGTGTGTGTGTGTGTGTGTGTGTGTGTGTGTGTGTGTGTGTGTGTGTTTACTCTGCACCAGTTTAAAGGCTGTGTGGGAATGGGTTCCATCCCTGTCTGGTCCAAATGGAGAATAAAGGGAGCGACGAGGTGGAAAAATTGAAGACAAAGTTCTTGTCAGTGTGGCACAATGTGAAGTACAGTAAGTAATTTGCTTGAGGCTAGTACACACACACACACACACACACACACACACACACACACACACACACACACCAGCCACCCAAGCTTAGCCCCCTCTGTCCGTGTTTGTTTCTGCTTTCATTCATCACTGCTGTGTGCTGTTTCCTGTCGATACAGTCCGCAGTCTTACTTTCTTGACTACATTTGAATTAGGTTAACTAGACTGGAAGTGAAATGTAGAGAGATCAACAATAACATGTACTCCAGAGAAGAGACTGTACACAAATAAAAACAAGCATCAGAACTCAGTGAGACAAGAACCTACTGCTGTTGAGTCAGCCCTTAAAATAGTTCTTTGTCATACTGTCCACACTGGCTTGTGTGCAATATTGTGTTCTCTCTGCTGAGTATGTGCTGTTTCTGTCTACTTAAAAACACAATAGTTCATCCGTTTTATGTAACAGGAGGTAAATAAAGACATAATGCTATAGAAGAAAGGAATCTTGGGAGCCACCCAGAACACTGTAGAGTAGGTGTGCCAGGCTACTGAGTAAATATAACATCCCAGAGTTAGTTTTTTCCAGTCATTAACCACACCATGACATTGTTTTTTTTCTTTATTGTGTATCTTAGGTTGGGCTCTGAAATCAAAGACCTCATTCAGTAGAAATTCACCGGTGCTCCTCCTCGGAAAATGTTACCATTTTAAGGCTGAAGGTATGGTGTGCACACTGGCTGCATTCCCTGTCATGACATTCATGTGCATACATATCCAAAGGCAAAACAATGACACATTTCCAAGCACGTTAATACTGCCTTTAATACTGTAACAGCCATCTGGGGTCCGGTCAGGACACAAACACAAAGTGAAACCATTATGAAACACTCAACCACAAATGACGACTAAGCAGTGTATTAACCAAGTTATTGTGTGACAAATAGTTTTCACACTGTTGTATACGGAAGCCCTGAGAGACAAAGTGAGGAAAAAAATCTTGTGAAATCTTTTCTGATCTTAATAGACATTTTTCACATTAATTAAGGTTCAGTTCCATTCAGGTCAAACAGAGTCAGGGAGCTGCTGTGGTGCATGTTGGTTAAATGGAAAGTCTCTGCTGCAATAAATGGAACCAAACCTTAATTAGTATCATTAGAAACACATGAGTGGACCCTATTTCATGTCAAAATACACACTGTGAAAAAGGTCTATTGTTTTCTCTCCTGTGTGTATGACTTTTATGATCAGGTGAAAAAATGTTTTGTTTTTGGCAGGATAATCATTCTAAGTTCCTTAATATTTTTCACCTGTGAAACAGGTGGGTAAAAAGTTTTCTATCAGTATTATTTTATTATTATATTATTATTTTATTAAGCGTTTGTTGTTGTACTACTCATTTCGGCCACAAGAGTCTGAAGTGCACCACTACCTCATGTTCTAAGAGACTAAAAGCTTCCAGGTGAGTTCTTTAAATTTTATTTCTTCACTCCAAACACAACGTACATATTGTATATTGTGTGTCAGCAAATTATGTAACACTGTGTGGATCATCAAATATGATCCTAACAAAAAACTTATTTTTTCTTTTTCACGTTTTCATAGATGGACAAAAAAAATGCAAGGAACTTAGAATGATTGTCACAGAAAAACCTGCTTTCATGAACACAAACAGGAAAGAAAACTATTTAGAACAGACTTAAAAATGGATCAAGAGATATTTTTTCTTCTGTAGTTAATAGTAAGCATGATCACAAATATGTAGGTAGTTAGAGTGAGAAAATATTTTATTTGTATCATGTTTTATGATGTGTGTTACAGTCTATGAAAAAAATGCCACTAAATAATAATGCAACCCCAGCACTTACTTTATCTGACACAAGCTTATAGAACAAAACAGAAATAATAATAATTGGAAAAACGTGATCAGTAGACTTATCATGTCCACAGGACACGAGATGACAAATGTTAACAAATCCTGAGTGGATCATGTGTCATTTATTTGCTTCAGATGACGACAGTCCAACAGAAGCCTGCTATGAGCCCTCTGAAGAGGACTTCATCATGGGGAATGTGGAGGCTTTCCGCAGGGATTTTACGTCCAGAGTGTGGCTCACCTACAGGGAGGAGATCCCTCCCCTGCCCGGCTCCACCCTGACCTCCGACTGCGGCTGGGGCTGCATGCTGAGAGCAGGGCAGATGATGCTGGCTCAGGCACTTATTCTGCATTTCTTGGGTAGAGGTGAGTGGAATGATTGTAACCCCAAAGATAAGTCTGAGGGATGATAAGATGATCAATGGGACAGGAGAGAATATGTTCCTTCCACACAAGATTATGTTAATTTTCTTTTGACTTCATTCTCACAAAATTATTTGGCCTCTAAAATGATCTATAAAACAATTGGAAAAAGGAAAATCTTTGGTTAAACTGCTCTTGATTTATATTAGGCATATTAAACCACTAACGAGGATTCAAACACAGATATTGAACTAAATGTGACTGGAAGGTCACTTACTTGAATCCTCACTATAACTACGTTTTTAAACAACCACTTTTGAAGCGAAGAGGCTGCTAATATGGCAGATATTTGAGAACTGCTTACACCCTGCAACTCCCGGATGTTCATTTTTGGAACTACTGAACATGAATGTGGAGAAGGAAATTGATATCACTTAGCTAAAAAGTGATCCATCTGGGAAACTACAGCTGAAAATGTGAGAAACATAAAGAACGTGGGATGTCCCAGTTCTAAAGAAATTGTGGCCGTAAATTAGACTACAGGAAAGTTTTGAATGCAGTGCAACTGTATCTCATGTTAAGTCTCTTTATTTACTTTCACTTTAGTGTCTCTTGTAGCCAGTGTTGAGAGTTTTCTCATCCTCAACCTAAAAGTCCAAGTTTAATTTAGTTGATGCAAGGCATTTAAAATGAGTGAATTCCTCCTATCTTTGTCAGATCTATTGTCTCTTAAGTGTCCTAGACTTTATGGGTCCGCATAATGAGATGAATGCCCGTTTAATGCAGTCATTTAGAAAACAATATTTAAAACTTGTTCTTCTGTCAAATCTAAAATATGTCACTAATGAAATATTTCTCTATAAAATGACTAATGGCCACTTAAATATATTTATTGATCAATTTCACTTTGATTCACTTTTGGATCAAGGTCATTTTGTTAATGCCTTAGACTCTACTCTGGCCCATTTTATAGCCTGGGCCACTCCCTTTCTCTCCGCCTTCGGCTCCCACCCTGTTTGTAAGGCTAAGGCACCATTAAAGTGAAATACTGGGACCCTCAAACTTATAATCGAACAGAATGACTCCTGTTCTCTCACTGAAGCGCACTATGTTCTGTCTGTGTAAGGCAAAAAACCTTTAATTTCACAAGTTCTGAAAGACTTCTTGTTCCCAGTGGTGATGCTTTAAGTGGAATTTGATGTGCTGAATGATGGAGTTCAGAGATCCTCATAGGTACCTGGTGTAATAGATGCCTTTTGTTATTTTCCATTACTGACATCAGGTTTTGAAAACCTGTGGGCTTTTCTTGCACTTCTTGATCTTGATTTCATGTATGAATTGTTTATCTATTCTATATTGTTGAACCCATCTCTTCTCTTTATTCTTCCACAGACTGGACCTGGCCAAAGGCGCTGGCACTCCAGCCTTTAGACACAGAGACGTGGACTACCACTGCAGCCAAGCGTCTGGTGGCCTCTCTGGAGTCTTCCCTGCAAGGTTCCCCCGGGCCCTCCGATCACGAATCACCACCCGTGCACCAAGCCCAGGCTTCGGGATCTGCAGAGGAGGCTGATGAACATTTGAAAGAGATGTACCACCGCACTCTGGTATCCTGGTTTGGGGACAGCCCCTCGGCTCAGTTAGGCCTCCACAGGCTGGTCCGCTTGGGCCTGACAATGGGGAAACAGGCAGGGGACTGGTATGGGCCTGCTGTGGTGGCACACATCCTCAAGTAAGCCTAATTGTAGCAACCACATCAGTCATCACTTCCAGCCCTTTATCGACCCAATCATTTGTGTATGACTGAGATGATCATTGCTGAATTTCCTTCATCTTACTCATTCAAATATACTGTTTATTATATTTTTGAACAGATGCACTGATCTGATATATAACTGATGATATTTAGCTGATGTTATTTAGCATAAGCTCTGGATGTAAACTTTTAGAAACCCTCACTCTCTTGGCCTCCTCTCTCTTCCTCTCTCTTAGGAAAGCTGTCGAGGAAGCGATGGACCCTGGCTTGGCGGGTATAACTGCTTATGTCTCCCAGGACTGCACAGGTATGAAAGATGAGCCTGCTGTTGATAAAACAGGATACTGGGCACGACGCCCAAACTGACCCTTCGTTTTCCACCATCTCTCTGCAGCTGAGAGACTGTGGAGCTGCTTAGAAGGGTGACAGGACTGTATCTATACCACAACAAACACATCTGCTACAAAAAATTTGTAACATCCAGCCTCTTTTTAACCCAGATAACTTTGGGTTTTGATTCATGTTTGTCTTCTCAATAGCCAGAGCAGCCGATAGCTGGAGTAAGAGTGTTTGTTTTGATGTCTTATCAGAGAACGGTTTTAACTTGTGAGCTACGGGCACATGACACACTAGATATAGTGGAATTTGAAGCTGAAACAATTATTCGGATAATTGGTTGGTAAATCAAAACAAACTGAGAAATTGTGATGGACATTTTACTGCATTTTACACAGCTAAATAATCATCAGTTGCCCATATTGATTCATATGTACATTAACACATTGCCCTCAAACTTAAAAAAAAGCCTGACAGAGTCATAGTCATGACTCAGACAGAGTGGCTGATTGACATATATACAGAGCAGACATGGAGACAGACATCTGACCTTTGTGTTATTGATCCTCCATAGTGTACAGTGCTGATGTCATCGATAGCCACAGGGCACCGAGACCAGGGCAGGCCTCTCCCGAGAGGTCAGATGCCCCTCCCTCCCCACAGAACAACCAACCGGTACCTGCCTCCACCCTGTCAGACGGCCGAGCTGTCATCATCCTTATCCCTGTACGGCTGGGAGGGGAGAAGACAAACCCTGACTATTTTAACTTCGCTAAGGTGAGAGATGCATGAAGAGCAGGGCTAGTTGTTCTGTTGGTGTTCAGACGTACACTCACAGGAGTAAAGTAAGTTTTACTGTCATTGAAATATAGTATGTGGGAAACAAAATTGAAAGTATTTAGGCTCACAGTCAGATGTACTTTGTATTTTTCTGTCCATCTCTCTGCATTTAGAGCATACTGAGTCTGGAGTACTGCATAGGCATCATCGGAGGGAAGCCCAAACAGGCCTGCTACTTTGTAGGATTTCAAGGTTAGTGTTAGCGTAATGCAAAACAGAGAAAGACACACAGAGAGAGGGGTTGGTGTGAATAACAGATTAGTTTGCATAATATACCCTTCTTATGTGAAGAGACAAAGTAAGTTAATGTATTCCTGTTTGCGTGAGGAAAACGGAGAGGAGTGGAGATGGAAGCAAGTGAAGCAGGGCTTACTTTATTCTCTCTGACCCATCAAAGCCTCACCCATTTATCACAAGTAAACCTCCCAAGTTGTGAGCTGTAATTGATTTCCATAGGAGGCATGCATTAAATTTCATCCGGGCCCCAAAGTGAGCCACTCTTCATCACCTTCAGGAGCCAGGAGGAACCTTCAGTTGTACATCTTGGCAGTCAATATTTACGCATTTACATTTTACCAATTTGAAATACAGTGGTGGATGATGTCTAAATGACAAGCAATACATTCTCCCTGCCAGGGCGCAGCTCAGCGCAGCATTTATCATATGCAAATGGTCGAATATAATTGCGTGTTTGTAAAAGTAATTCCCCCACACAAAAATTAAATGACAACCCCTTTTTTTGCGGGTGTAAAGAATGTGCTTGTACAAACGCATCTGATTATGCAGAATTTAATCCACCCCGGTGGATATTAAAAAGCAACAACCTTCTGGGAGGCATATTTGACGCACACAAGCCCAACAGTAGGCCGAGCGGGTGACTTTGAGCTACTCTGCATAGAAATTGGAGAGAAGCGCGTTTTTGTAATAATCCAATGTTTTTGAATAACTTGTCTTTTGTTTTGTCCTTGCAGATGACAGCTTGATTTACATGGACCCTCATTACTGTCAGTCTTTTGTGGATGTCAGCACCAGCGATTTCCCTCTCCAGGTAATGTGAAATTACACAGACGAGCTGACTGGGGCCCCTGTAATGTGAATTTAATAGTTTCTGTTAGTACTTAAGGGTATGAATCTTAAAGCAGCCCTCGGCCCAATTACAGAGTCCCTATCTACTGATTTATTTGCTGCTCAGATGTGTGAAGCTGCCACTTAAGAGAAATACGGCAAATACCGGATCAGGTACTGTGAGCCTGAATATTTCAGGACCCATACATAAAAATCAGCACACAGCACTGTATAGCAACTTTGTTTTATGCTTTTGCATGCAGTGGTATACAATGTGACAACACACCGGAGTTGTAAATTTATGGATGCTGTGACAGCAGATAAATAGGATTTCATTCATCAAATGATGCAGAATACATCTTATTCGCTGTTGACTGCTGCCATGCAGTGTATGTATGCCCTGCAGTTGTTGTACATTATCTGGTCCTTCAGCGTGATGCATATTTTCTGATGTAGTTTGTGTCTTTTTGTCTAGTCATATCATTGCCCCTCACCAAAGAAGATGCCTTTCAGCAAGATGGACCCAAGCTGCACCATAGGTTTCTACTCGAGGAGTGTTCAAGACTATGAGAGAATCAGACACGAGCTGTCCAAGGTAGTACTGCCTTAACACAGAGTCCTTAAAAATCACTTCACCACCGCCGATATCTCATAATAATTATTTTTATCATTATTAGTAGGAGTATTGTTGTTTTTGTTATTAGAATTGTCATAATGTTAAATAAATTCTGTTTTGTGCCCTGAAAATATGTGGTCTGTGTGATAGAATTTGACCACTAGGTGGCACCATTTAGCCATGAATCGGACTGAGTTCTTACTTCCTCAAAGCAGTCAACATGTTGGCTAGATGTTGTAAAGCTTCCTTCTTAAACCTATCATGCGTCTGCTTAGAAGGCTCTATAGAAGTGATATTCAAATGAATATACTCTCTGGTGGCAACATGAGAGAGAACAAATAAGGCGCGAGAGGATAACCCTCGTTAGGCCAAGCGATGAAATTCAAAGCAAACTGTTATGAAATGTACAGTATGGTGTAACACTAGCACTCCTCTGAAACTCTGTCTGTTGTTCCAGGTGCTGCAGCCGTCAGCCAAGGAGAAATACCCCGCGTTCACTTTTGTACAAGGTCATGGCAGAGATTATGACCTGTCGGCCAGCCTGACCCCGGAGAAGAGAGAATGGCCTTTCATCCGTGACCCGCGGAGGACGGTCACCACCACCGGGGACTTTGTGCTGCTTTGACACCGCCGTTTAAAAGACTACTGACGAGAAACTTCTTCTTTTAATGAATCAAATTTCTTCATGTCTAAAGTCTTGTATCTGAGCCTGTTGTGACACTGAAGGTTACAGAACTTTTTTTTTTTTAACTACAGTAATTCAGTTTACACATCCTGGAAACTTTGTTGAAGAGCAGTTTTGTCACAACTGTTGTTAACTGTTATTTGTTGCCTAGCAATGTGAGTTTGCTGAGCATTTTGTCAGGAAGCATTGGGACGTTGTTTTCGGTGCCCTGCCTCATTTAATGATCTAAAAAGTTTTATATGCCCACCCAGAGAAGAGGAACACTACTCATTTTGCAGCATTATTTCTAATTTTATAGACTTGAGACAAGCTGATGATAGCAACTAGACCAACAAACAAGATTATAGGAGTTTCGGTATAGGCTTTTCTTGCACCTTACATGAAGGGATTTGCTTAGGTCCAGTTCAGCACGTTGACGTGCTTTCAAGGCCAACAATGTCATGTGGCTAAAATCAGTGTCGGCCCACTTTACAATCTTTTAACAGGGCTACACCTACAATATTTAGTTTCTAAAATGTGGACAGCACTGTGCAAATGAGTATTGTAAAAGTCTTAATTATTACGGGCCAATGGCTCTCTGAAGACGGAGCCAAGAAACTTTGTCCAAACTTCTCTGCCAAAAATATTATCCACAACAGGAGCATATGGGAGACACACTTTGAAGGACACTTTCTTCATAATTCTGCCAACATTTCATTTTATTTATTCACACTAGAGCTCATTTCTTTCTCTGAGCAATAATATATGATGGTGTTGTGTGATTATATGATTGTTTGCCTGCCTTCGCGCGGTTTTGAGCGGTATTAATCTTGACTGAGTTATGCATCACAGCGTCAGTGACCACTGGTGACAGGAGAGTTTGTCAAAGGGATAATGTCATGTGCTACATCTCAGTAGACACTATCTGTTATAAATGACCCTTTACAATAGAATTCTTTAGATGCGGAAGGATTTGCTGGATGACACATTTAAAACAGTGTCAGGTAGACGGTACAGTAGCAATCTAGGACACATGAAGTTATCATAGAGACATGCTATAATAACCCCCAAATCATTATTATTATTTGTACAAGCTGTGGCCAATTATTTCAAAGCATTTTTGAAATAATTTCTTAGAAAAGAGATTTTCTAACATTTCAGGTTATACTTTCTTACTATATTTGATTTTTTTTTTCCTATTGTAGTCTCCAGCAGTGAGAAACTAAACGATCTACTGCTGTTCTTACAAAACACTTTTACAATGACAATAACAATAACAATAACTACACCTAAACAAACTACAAGTGTACAGGAATACATAAAAACTTGACCATGCACTTTGACTTATCACTTCAGAAACTCTGAAGTATACAGATTATTATTTTTTTTTTTTTTATGTGTTTTCTGCATGTCTGTTTGCGTAAATGAACTCACAAAATGTACCTTTAAAATGTTTTTAACACTGCCAGGCAAAAAAAAAAAAAAGTTGAATAAAGTCAAAATATTTGATTTCATTAATCGGTTTGCTTCTTTTGGGTCCACTCGAAGAATTTGAAGCGACTCTAGTAGAAAAAAAATTGTTTGCTTCGTTTTCAGTGCTGGATACAAACCTCAGTGGTGTGTTGAAATGTATTCAATCCCTTTCTCTCCCAGTCAAATGTAGTAGATTAAAACTAATCGTACGTGCTAACCATCTCTACAGCCCATTAACCAGGGACCGGAAAAAATGTGACCCAGTGACACTGGCGGCAATTGTGTTCCTCTGTGGAGGAAAAGAAAATATCCTTGTGTGCAAAGCTCTGTTACCATGGATAATCTGTGTGTTGCCCCCTTAGTTTGAGCTATGCCAGACTGTTTTCCTGTACAATACAAATTCTTGTATTATGATGAGACTTGCTTTTTAAAGGAGGGAACTGTCCCTTCTGTGAGGGAGCCAGGGCAAGGGTGAGGATGGATGGACAGAAATGAAGAAGAATCCTTCATCTGTTCTCTTCTCTACCATGGAAAAGCAATGGCAAAACACATAAAGGCATCATTTAGATCCCCTGTCTGATCTCTGTGTTCGTCCGTGTCATTTTTTTTTTTTTTTTTTTTTTTTTAGTAGACGGCCGACCGGCTGTGTGGACAGAGCGGGAACATCAAGTATGCAGGAGCAAAGGAGGAGCAGCATTCTCTAACTTTGGAAGATGGAAAGGAAGAGGAAGGGTTGAACTGGCAGGAGGGAGGGGTAGGGACATTTGGGGATTTTTGTCAGAAACATGAAAGAGCATTTGTGCTGGGGGGCACACAGCGTTCTGAGGATTGACTGTGTTCTCCATGTATTTACTGGGGATGTATGAATATTTGATTAATGAGTCAGGCTCTGGGGAAATGCAATAAGCAAGTGGTGGTTTTACAAAGCAAGCCGATCACACACACACACACCATGCTCTCCCTTTTAACACAGCTGCCTAAAGTGTCATTGACATTGCAGATTCCAGAAAATCTAATCTGCTGCAGAACAAATTCCTCACAAAGAGCGAGTCCATGAGAGTCACTCCTGTGTTCTACAAATGGATGGATGGATGGGGAGTGGTGTGGGGGGTAAACCCCTGATTAGGTCTAGTCCTATAGCTTCACTGGAACAAGGAGACATTTGGGACTTTATGCACAAGCCAAAGTTGTGATCAGTGAATCCTGATAGCATCCTGATTGATGTTATCTTCAACATATTATGGAAAATAGGAGAGGAAACAGAGCACAAATGAACATTTTATATCACCTTTATTCATTCTCAGTGAATTGATTAGATTTGTGTAGATTTGGATTTATAGTTTTTGGATACAAATATAAATTTGGATATAAATGGATAAACAAGAGATCCCTCAATAAGAGTGCGTGTAAAATGTATATATCGTATAATGCAAGAAAGTGCTTTTTAATTGTGTTGCCTCCCATCCAGGCCTATAAAAGCTACACATCTCGTCAGTTAGGTGTCTCATGCACACAATGTCGTGTAAAACAATTCTCTTTTCCATGACAATATAATGAAATTAGTGTCATTTAGCTGTGCTGAAAAATGATGCACCACAAAGTGTCGTTTCTATTCCCTCTAACCCTGTGGTTCTCAAGATCTCCTCCAGCCAAGATCAGACCATGATGGATGACACGGAGAACATCCAGGAGAATTAGATGTAGACAAAAAGGGAAAGACACAGTGCGAAATGTAATATGCGTAGTCTAACACACACACACACACACAGGTACAAAGAGCTAAAAAGTGAAGTGTCCAGTCTTTTCCATTCATAGGTAGTGTGTAAATTTCTATGGATGAGTGTGTAGTTTACACATGTACGGCCTGTGTGTAAGTCATTCTAAATCTTAGGTGTCACACTCCCTCCCTGGCTTCACACCAGGTGTAGGGGTGCTAGATTTATACCCGGTAGCCCTTGCCCACCCTTGTGGAATGCCATGCATCTTCAAACAGGTACTTCACTTTGAAATCTCATCTCGGCGTGATATCTCTAGGCGGCTAAATATATCCGGCTCCCGGATCCCGCAGCCGTCGGAGCGTAAATACCGCCTGCGCTGCATCAGACTGCATTCAGAGTCTCAAGTCTGTCCACGCAACTGTCCACTTGTCTCCACCCATCTCCTTCTACCAACTCCCCCCACCTCCCCCCCCATCTATACTGTTCACAGGAGCTCCTGGAGAAGTGCTGAGGCATTGCATGCCTCACACATCTCTTCTGGGTTGAAGCCAGGCAGATGTCATGATGCTGTGATTAATCAGCGCCAAACAGGACAGAAGCTTTAAGAGTTCTCCACCCTGTGGACATGACCTACAGCACATATTAGGTCAAAGGAGCTTGAACTTTTTTTCACTACAGGAATCATTCAGGAGAAACATATTTTTAGACTAGCTAAAATTGCTTTTCTTGCAGTGTATCCTTTTAAGAATCACCTGTGAAATAATAATTTGATGAACCACAGACTCATCCTAGGATTTCATAATAATTCAGTGGATAATTCAGAGAGTTATAGTTGGTTAAATTAATTTATTGTTTTGAAAAAGAGAAAAAAAGAGACGTGAAAAGCATTATTAATAGTACTGTGTTACATATTGTTCTGACTTAACTGAACTGGAGTGTCAGTCACTTGCTGTTTGTGGTTACAGCTCTGTAGGACCTTGAATGGGGGTGCTTTGAAAGATGGATGGATAGATTAGATAGATAATTTTTGTACCTATGCACCCCAAAAAAGGGCAGATGACACACACAATTTCACTGGTTTTAATCATTATGATTTTGGAATCAAACATCTGAATATGACATGATCCTCGTCTGAAAACAACCTCACTAGAAGACGGCAACCTATAAATATCAACTTTCTTGTCACAAAATAGGAGGTTACTTTAGGTCTGATAAGACTTCCATCTAAGTTGAATCAATCAATTCCAATTATTTTTGACATCATTCATTGAAGTCGCAGCACCTGATGCAGTGTTGATATAAACAACAGATATATGAAATGAAACTTTAGGACAAGGTCAGCGGGGACTTTCAGAAAAAAAAATATATTTGAATGCTTCATCATTTAGATTTCATCAGTACAGAATGTACCGTGCGGGATTATAAAGCAGTTTGAAAATTCCTTGCTTATCTTTACTTAAATAATGCACCAAAACTCACGAGAGAGGACTGAATGTGCCTTTCACTGAATTAGTTTGGGTCGGAGTCTTCCTCTCCTCCTACTGGGAAGGGTATACTGTGGCAGAGGCCCAAAGCAAAGCTCCTCTCCTTGTGTTGGCTAACCTCGTCCGGCTGTGACAACAAGAAGGGCACTGGAGTTAACATTTAGATAACGGATGTGTGTGCCGCTTTCGATTTCCATTCCTGGTGACAGGGAATCTTAGGAGCACATCACGGGTTGTGTTAGTGTGAGTGTGTGTGTTGGGGTGGGGGCACTCCTGTGTTTCCTGCATCTCAGGGGTGATGTGGAGGAACGCCGAAATTCCTCATTCTGCTGTCCTCTGAGGCATGGCCGGCCCTCTGTCAGCTTTTACTAACCAGATGCATCCGAAACACGCACCGAGGCTGAAGGCAGGGGATATTGCCTGCTGTGTAGCTGTCGACTTGTTTCTTATTGCATGCCTGTGTTGAGCAGGGTGGCAAGTGTGCTGTGTGTGTGTGTGTGTGTGGGAGGGTGGAGGTTAGTAGGGTGTCAGCCTGTCTCTGTGTGTAAATGTGTATGGCAGGACATGCTATGAATTTTGGAGTGTATCATCCACCACACACACACACACACACACACACACACACACACACACACACACACTATAAGTCTTACCTGACTCTTGAAACTAGCATCAGTCTCTGTGATGCTGTGGCCTGTAAGTTTTGTCTAGTTAGTATTCCCCTCTGCCTAATGACACCAAGTATGTGTGTGTGTGTGTGATTGTGATGAGTGTGTGTGACAGAGAGATAAATCGAGAGAAAAAGTCATGTGCATTATTTTTTTTGTTTCTTGGTGGCTTTTTTTCGCTTTTTTGTGTGTGTGCATATGTCAGTGTGTGTGAGTGTGTGTGTGAAAGATCTCCTCCATCCTGTAGATTTGTGTCTGTGTGTGATACTTTGCAATCTCATCTCCATCTAAAACTCCTGCAGGCCCTGTGCACCATTATCACGCAGTTGCAATAAAACCCACAGTAATTAAAGGGGATCTGGCTGTAATTGCCTCAGTGAATCAACTTAATCAGCACCTGTGCTCACAGTCAACCTAATGGTGCAATCTAACCTTTTAATACCCCAGAAATTAGAATTGTAAAAAATTATACACTTGATAATCATTCTGTATTTTGAAACTCTTGAGTGGACAATGAGTGGACCATTGTCCAAGGCAAATATTAAAGCGGCAGTCTGCTGAGTGTGCATATGAGAGAGAGAGAGAGAGAGAGTGTGTGTGTGTGTGTGTGTGTGTGTGTGTGTGTGTGTGTGTGTGTGTGTGTGCGAGAGAGAGAGAGAGAGAGAGAGAGAGAGAGAGAGAGAGAGAGAAGCAGGATGATGATGAAACCACTAGGTGTTCATATTTGAACTGAAAAGATTAAATGATTAGTCGATCAACAGAAATTTAATTGATAACTATGTTTTGATGATCAAGCAGCAAAATTGCAAAGGTTCTAGTTTTGCAAATATGAATATGTGTAGTCTCCTGTGATAGTAAAATGAATATATTTGTGTTTTAGAGCAATAAGCAATTCAAATAAGACATTTTAGGTTTTGGTGAATTCTGATTTTCACTATTTTCTGGTGTTTTAGCAATGAATAAAGAATGATTTGCAGATTATGCGATAATTAAATCTATCTAGTTCATAGTTGATGCCAAAAAAAATGCATACAGGGAGCAAGAATTAAAGGCTTGGTCAATCACACCTCTTGTATATAAGCTTAGCTACAAATGAATCCCAAAATACTGTTCAAGCCCTGTCACAGTAACTTTTATAACAGCAGAATCACAATACATCAAGTCCACAATTGGTGGATTTGCTTGTGGAGACAAAGTAAATTCAAGCTCTGCTTTCTTGCTTGACTTTTATGCACAAATGTTCACTACTGACAAATTTCAAACGCTCTTGACAGAGTTGATCTCCCTGAAAATGGAGAGAACTGAAGAGCTGATGTTAACTGTGTCACAGCATTCAATTTTATGTGGCCCTCCTCTGTTTGAGTATAAACTGCTCCACCAAACAGATGACGCATGATGTCTACTCAGTTGTGAAACGGGGCTGGATGGTACAAATACATTCATCCGTTCATTCATTTTCCATATTGGGGTCGAGGGGAGCTGAAGCCCATCCCAGCTGAATGGGCGAGTGGCAGGGTACACCCTGGACAGGTCAGCAGTTCATCACAGGGCTGACACATAGAGACAAACAACCATTCATGTTCACATTCACACCTTTGGTCCAAATATATTTGCCTGAATCAGTAGATTCACTGTTTTGTTACTGGAAGTACAAGTTACTGGAATGATTTTTGGATTGACACTCATAATAGACATTGTGACATTTCTATAAATGTACAGGTGGGGCTAATAACATTGGCGATGACTCTGTTCCATTTAGTTAACCAAGACAGCAAAGAAGGCAAACGTACAAAAAAATGTACAAAATAAGTTCCCACAATGCACTGCAGTGATTCGGCAGATAAAAGCAGGTGTAAAATGGGACTATGGCCTACAGTCTGTGTGGCACAAACTATAAAGATCTTAACCTAAGTATAGTCTGTAGTTGCAAAAGAGTGCAAAGTGGGTGTCCGAGTAGCCTGACAACTGTAAAAGTGTTTCAAGGAGCACACATGCAGATTATTTCCTCCCCAATCTAAACTCAATAAGACAATAGAGGTTTGTGAAAGAGGTGCTCCACAACAACAGACGTAGATTTCAATGTACACAGCATACACTATTAAACAATAACAAGCAAAAGAAAAAACACAGATAACGACACAGCTAAAATCATGAATAAATTAGTACGCCCATTACTCTCACACTGCTGGGCCCAAGGCCTCATTGAAATATAGGTCTTCTCAACACATATACCTAATATACTAAAAAAGAACATTTAAAATGATTCAGTGGCTTGTGTGAACACATTAATTTTCAGTACTAAAAATATATTTTTAAGCAGGTCTTGGGCCCTACTTCTTTCTTGTGTGGAATGCATAATGGATTCCTATGTAATCCATTATGGCTGCGGAGGGAGCGAGAGATAAAGAGTCTTCAGCAGCAGCCACCCGGGGTTGTTCTTCTTTAAATGAAGTTTTAATAAAGAACGACTGAGAGGCTGTACAAGGTCAATTATCAGACTTTGCCCATCCTCTGATGCTGTTCTCAGATCCCTGTGCTTAGTTAACCATAATAGCTGTCAGTCATAGCCTGCTGATCTACACGTAAAAACGTCAGACGCCCAGACGAAGGCTGAACCTATCTATCCAACACCTCTGTCGGTGTACGTTTACTGTTGACTATTTTTCGTCCTGACTGGCACATAAGGTCGCCACTGTCACAGACAGGCAAATCAGGAGAGCTGACTGTGGTCGACGTTCATTTGTCAGTGCCCTCGTTGAGGAGGATATCTCTTTATGCATCAAGAATACGTTAAAAATCACTGGGGGGAAAGGTGGAGATATTAATTTCATCTGTCCGGTTGCTCGCTCAGCGTTGAAAGTTGAAAGCCCCCCCCACACACAACCCATCTCAAAGAGTGAGGTGGATTTAATGTACAGGGTGCTTATGAATACACTTATGTATTCATTTGAGCAATAAACGCCGAGCTGGGTCCCACACAGAAAAACAAACTGCCTAGCTTCCGGCAGCCATTTTAATTAAATGCCATGAATTGTCAAATTTATCGATCCCCCCCTCCCCTGACACAAGCCTGAAGGATGTCCTGTGCCATTTCCATATCTTTAGTGGCTTCTGCTGCTAATGTGAGGTGAGGGATGGAAGGAGATGGAGGTCTGCTTGGCTAAATTGGGCTTGGCTCTCGCAGCATGGAGCAGAGGGAGGGAGGGTGGTGTAAATGGATGTAGATAGGCTAAAAGGGGGGGGGGGGTGCCTTGGGGGTTGCACATGTCCTGAAGCGATAGCCTCGATGCTTTAGTGAGGCTTCACACTCGCTCTCCCTCTCTCCAAGCAGATCTGTGTACAGATGGGTGTCTGACAGGCCTACAGCTGTTCTCCTAATTGTTCATTAAGTGTTCTATTGATTCCCTTATTTCGAGTACATGTGTCTTTCAGCCGCTGCTCTCCATGTGAGGCAGCGGACACACTTGCCACACACACTTAACACATGCTCACACCTACACACACATCCTGGCTGGGCCGAGATGACAGGGCCGGCTGATGCTGAAAATGCGAGCTGCCACTTCTAATCGAGGGTTCCTCTCTCTGCGGGGTCCAGCAGGGCCTGGAAAGCCGTGCCGCGCTTGACGCACTAGGCTTTTATTTTCCAAACTTTTAGCATCAATCAATTAAAGTGCTGGCAGCAGCATGGAAAAATGTTTAATTCCTTGTTAAGCGGCAGCAGCCTCAGATTGCACCTGGCTGATAAGGGAGCTTGTGTGAGTCTATTAGATCTTGATACTCTTGCCTGATTACTCGGGGAGAGTGCGAGCTTTATTTAGCCGGAAAATGATCACGAAAGATAGTCAGGAGGAGAGGAGAGGAGATGAGTGGACAAAGCTGACACAAGGGTTGGAGACTCAACAGCACCATCATCATCACCATCAAGCAGTTTTTTATCAGTCGCGATCATCTTCTATTGTGCATTATGGCATTCAGTGGGAACAGCTCTCACCCAGATCCACATTTAATCTGCAAGCAGAGTTGATAAAAACCACGCCAAGGCTCATGCTCTGGCATAAATCCTCCTAAAAAATAGGATAAAAATTATTTAAATTCCCTCAAGGAAGAGTGCATGACAGCACCTTGTTCTCTGTAGCCTACCTTTGACAAAGTCATCCGGGACTATCCTACTATATCCACCTGACGCAATAAAAGAACCAAATGTGAGATGGAAAAAATGAGATGAAATCTGTGGTTAGAGCGGCAGACTTTCCTCTCTGTGTGGGCTTTAAAGTGAGAGCATGCAGAGCACGTACAGTAGAAGGCAATTTGTTTCAGTGCTTTTATGAATTTATAGAAAATGCAGCAAATAGAAAGGGTAGTATTATATGGACTGGTCAGCGCTAAAGGGAGAAAAATCACCAGACAAACTGTAACCATTTCTCTTTTTTCCCCTTTGTTCTAAGCCTCACAATTTGGCTTTCAAATTGGACTTAGCGCTTCAGTGAGTCAAGTCATATACTCCCAGCCCGGGTGGTCGTCTCCATTTCTTGGGCGAGGAAATTCTGTCGGCCCTCCTGCGTTGAGTGGAGTGATAATGTTCTCTGTAAAACACAATCAGTCACCTCCCTCCTTGCCTTTGTATAAGCCTCGAGGACCCCCAATCAATACTGGCTGGCTGGGTGACTTATCATCGCGGGCTGGCCGCAGAGCTCAACTGAGCTGAGCCGAGCGGGGCAGCAGACAGTGGGCTGCATCCTGATGCAGACGTGAGGTGAGGCCTGTTGGTGACCTGCCCGCCAGGCAGTGACCAATTTGTTGTCGAGTCAACATGGTGGAAGATGGGGTGGGAGGATCACTGTGAAAAGGCGCTGGATCTTTACACCATTTCAACCCACAATCCAACAGAATCTGTAACTAGTCAATGTAATTCCATTTATGAGTAAAAGTGATTTTTCTTGGTTTTGCAGCTTGCAACTTTCATACAAAGAAATGTGAGAAACAAACCCAGAAATTCAGGGTGAATAACATGATTATACCAATACCTTAAATGTAGAAATTGTGGAACAAGTTTATTGGATTACCTTCTTTAATGGTCCAACAGCATATGTTTTCTGGGTTGGCCACAGTATAGTGTTGCATACTCTTGTTCTGTCATTAAAAGTACATGTGGGTTGTCAAATGTGTGCCTATTTCCTCCCTGTTACCTGTGCTTGTGATCCTTGTGAACTGAGTCTAAACAGTTCACTGTGGTGCAGAAAATGATGAATGATGAAGATGAACTACAATCACCATCTATTTTATTCCAGATGCACCAATCTAATGCTTGGCAACGATACTGGTCAAATGTCTGTCTTATATACTGGAGCTTGGTAAAAATAAATAAATAAGTAAAAAGTTTCCCATCCAACCTAAAGACGATAAATTATAGTTATCAGTTGTTGGAGTTCATCACACTAGTAAGATGTGATGAACTCCAACTGATAAAATTGTGATGCATCTCATCTCATGCATGTTATATTGCCACTTACTAATACACTGCAAAATGTTGCACTACAGGACACACAGTATGAGACAACCTTCTGTTTGATCAACTTACGCCTACAGAATGATTCACATCACAGTTCAAGCGCATGAACGGCCCTTTGTTTAATGCTGATAAACTCACGTACTGTGTTGACATCTTGAGAGCTTTTCATGAGTGAGAGAACTTTAATCTGGCCGGTACACAGCTAACTGTTCTTGAAGGCCATATCGGATGATGTGTGGTCCTGAACAGTTGACTCTTGGCCTTGCTTGCCTCTGCAGTTTTGTGACACTACTTTCAAGGCCTTTATTTAACACTAGCACTATTGTTTCTCAGTTTTTATATGATGGCCAAGGGCTAAATGTTCAAGATACAGTGAAAGTGTAAGCGCACTGCTCAAATGTATGTGTAAATACAATGTGTGTTGACTGTTGTGTAGATGTAAAACCAGTTTATTTCACTCTCATCACTCCCGTTTCTCTGTTGTAATTGTCAGAAAACTGCATTTGTATGCATTTTTCTTAGTCATATAATAACTTTCTGGTGTTTATCTTTAAACTGTGTTCATTATCTCACCACTAATTTGCTAGCATATGCAAGATTACCAGCTGTCTCAAGACTCTGTGCAATTGAGTAAATCGGTTGAACCAGTTAATTGAAAAAAAGTTAATAGGCCAACTCTAAATATGCATTTGAATTCATTAAATTTTGCCAAGCACGCTAAGCACATGTCGGAATCAGTGGTCTGCAAATGCCTGCCTACCTTTTTGTCTTTACAGCACTGTGTGTTCAAATATTATTGTATCTATGTTCTTGGGAGTGGTGTTTTGCCTTCATAGAGTCCATTTGAATCATTTGGCTCTTTCCAAAAACACTGTGAAAGTTATAAATTTAAACATTATACTGTTCAGTCAACACAAAGGTTAAGGCGCTGTAAGTCGGATGTTAAGAACCACCACTACAGAACTATACTACCAGGAAGATAGACTTAATACAGCTGCAGCAATTTAGCTCTAGGGCTGAATACACTGGCGGACTGAAGATGAACCAGCAGAAGACTAAGCTGGCCAACTGTTTACTAACATTTCAGTTTCTATGGCCCATCTATTACAACGGTGAAAAAGGGGGTTGGAGGGATGCTGTTTGGAATTGTCTTTAACTTTGATGATGTTTGCAGCCAAGCAGACCTGTTAATGGCCTCTAATTGGCTTAGTGAAGAGAACATGTTGACGTTTGCTATGTGTTCACAGTCCAGGGCCTCGCTTTAGCCATTATGCTAATTCAACCATTATATATCTGGGGGTATTAATGGGACTGACACAAGTGATGTTACAGGTAAAGGGCTGTGAAATGGTCTGTAAACAGAGGGAATTGATTCCAAGGCTGAGGCGATTGTCACCAGCCGGCGCTGTGCTGAACAGCTACCTTCCTCCTCCCTCCATTCCTTCTCCTCCTCCCCCCTCCCACTCACCCTCCTCCCACCTTGTCCAGCCTGTCAAATAGTCTCCGACAGCGTTCAGCAGGGGCTGTCAGGGGCCATCAAAAAGGTACCCAAACACAGAGGGAAATGCCGTCTGCTTACAAAAATGAGACCAGATCAGGATCAATACAGTTTACCCCTCTTGCCCAACACCAGAGAACATCCATCCACCAACACCATCACAGACGATCCTCAGAATCAGCTGCACTACAAGGCCTGACTCTCTGGCTAGCCGGCTCCCTGTCATACAGAGGCTGGGCTTATTTTACAAAAGCATTGCTTTTGAAAGACTGGGATGCAACTCAAAGCTGATTCACAGATTTATTGTGAGTTCAACAGCAGACAACACTTGCCTCTGTGGATGGACCAGATGCTTGACTAAGGAATTCTTATTTAGTTTGACGTGACTAGAAAGCCACCTCAGCCATGGAGAGGCCAAATCAGGACATTTTGGAAAAAAGGGTTTGGACCACTTCGTAGTGATGTATTGTGGTATTAAAGTAGTGACTGATTTCATTATAGCAGACCATCAGGTGAATAAATGATGTTTTATAGCCCTCTGTTGCAATAATATGAAGCAGTAGAAGATGATAATAAACAATTGACAGTTACTACCACTACATAAACAGCAGTACTTTTACAGTTTTAATACAAACACAAATATTCTCATACATTACTACATTACCGGGACTGCAACTAAATTATTTTCTTTATCGATTCATCTCGATACAACCTTATTATTTTCTTGATTATTATATCAATCACTTAAACTATATGAAAAGTTTTTATTTTTATTTCTCTAGATAAATAGTCTAAATAAATATATTTACACATCAGACAAAGAAAAGCAGGAATTCCACATAACTGAAAAGATGGAACTGGGGAATATTCAGCAATTTATCTTCTTCTAGTCAATTATCAAAATAGTTGTTGATTAAATTCGACTAATCAGTTTTGCTAATTGTCATTATATTCAAATATATGATGATATGTGATATCTTATTGAGAGTTTGGGTTGTGCGATATACAGGTCTGGTTGCCATCGATACAGAGTAAAATTAAATTGCCAAAAAGGAGACAAAACACACATTTAAAATTTTCTATAAATATCACGATAATATCGTTACTGTGAATTATTAATCAACTCTGAAACTCCGATATTGTGACAGCCCTAATTGAGAGCATTTACTGACTTCCTAGTCTGCTCTTGTGATTACAAAAAAAACAATTAACTAAAAAATAATAAAGCAAAATTTTAAAAGTTAAAAGTCAAACATTCAGCAAGTTTAATGAGACAGCCCCTATTGGTGCTGATGTTTTCATGAACTGATTTGTGCTCATACATTATTAAAAACTGAAATCCTTTGACCAAATTAAAATATTGTTTTATGCCTCATAAAAAGTCTGGGAACCCAGGGCCTGGTTCATATCATTACTGAGGCAGCCTAACAGCTATCTTGTAACAACAGGGGGAGATGACCATTGCCTATCATGTTCATTTAACTGTGGATGTGTTCACAGAGCAGAGAGCAGGCTATAAAACTGGGCCTGCACTGCCACACAGTAATTGAATTACTCTACCATCCAGCGTTGTATTCATTTACTGTTCTGAAATCTGCGAGTAATAGTAAAACGGGATGTTTTTGATCCCATCCTTTCAGTCGGCATACTAAAAAAAAGGTCCTTCAGAATATATCTCTTTTAAAATAATGGTCTGAAAAGCAGTATGGGTATATCTGTCAATCTAGGTGCCTGAGTTAACATGGATATCAAATAACAGCCTGCTAACCAGATCTGTCAAAAACATGAGGCTAATAATTACATGCCTCTATATGGGGGTCGAGGAGGAGGCACTGCATAATAAATCTGCTGTATTCATCCAGAGAAAATTCAGCTTCTTCACTTTTTTTTTCTTGATAGGGTTTGAATACGAAGCCCAGGCTAATAAAAGATTGGCCTGTCATAATGAATCAAGAGGGCCAGTGTCAGGTAGGTAGTGTGAGTCTATCCTCTCACATATCCATCTCTGGAACAAGCCCCGGTGTGTCTACATGGCTGGAGAAAAGAGACCAGTCGACACCTTATTTGGCTCTCTCCACTGAAATTAACTTTAGGCCCAGGAGAGAAAGAGAGACAGTGTTTGGAGCAGCATGGCTTCATTTTCTCCCGCAGTGAGCACCGAGGCCCCAGAGGGACACCAAGACGGATTTGCATGCCACTCGCTATTCTCTGCTACCTGCTGCAAATTTATTATCGTGGCAAGTCAGCTTCCCCAACAGCAACTTGGAGGACTTTTCAAACCTAAATGGTATCTGCGGGCGGTCAGGAGACACATAGAAATCACACACACACACACACACTCCCTGTTTCTGTCTCTCTCTCACACACACACACTAAGAGGAGGGGGAAAAGCTGCATCAAAAAGTAATCATGGAGATCAGAATACAGCTGTCAACAGTGCCAAACAAAAAGTGATGCCTCTGATGAAGTGTTAGGCTGTTTCAGAAACAAAGAAACAGGTATCAACTTTTCACTCAAAGTTTGCTGGCTCTGATGAAGCTACACGGTGGGGTCATCATCGTGGCTCAGTGGGCTAAGACATGTTACATACAGTATTTGTAATATTATGTTTCAACTCTACCTGTGGCATAGCTCATCCTTTTCTATCTACCCGTTTTTCCTTTTATATTGATCAGCCGGTCAAATCGTATCAAAATGTAGAAATTCTACTAAAGCGGGCTCCCAGCATTGCAATAAACAATTGGAATTTATTTAAGTGATTAATCTGCTGATTATTTTTTAATAATGAATCAATTAATTATTTAAACTATAAAAAAGGTCATGATCAATTTCTAAAGCCAAAAATGACGTTGTCAAAGGTCTTGAGTCCAAAATAAGAGATATTTAATTTGCTACTCATATAAAGCAGAGAACAGCAGCAAATCATCACACTGAAGAAGCCACAACTGGAGAATGTTTTGTATTTTTTGCACAAAAAATGACAAATGACTGACCAATTATCAAACAAGTAGACTATTAACTTCCTGGCGATGGACTAATCGATTATTTGGCTAATCGTATCAGTAATAAAATACTACATTAATAAGTTTTTAAAGATTTCAGCAATGTTGAAATAACACTGAATAAAGGACGAAAGAGATTTCACAGTCAACTCACTATAGGTTTGCAGGCTTAGGTAGTTTTTTACAAGTCTCAGCTAAAAGGAACAAGCTACGACCTGAAACTAAATTCCCTGGCTGAGCATAATATCTGACATGTGGCTGTCAATCACTGTAGATGTGCTCAAGGTCATACCTGTTAGAAGGTCATGAAAGAGTAGGATAGAGAGATACGGTAAAGTCAGGGTCAGTAATGCCCATTACCTTTCCTTTGTCCCCTACAAATGAGTATCATTCACCTGATTATCTATTATCATGTTATTGGACGTAAATTTAACAAGCTGTTGAGAGCACTGGAAAATCAATACCTTTTAAATGCTGTTTATGTGTGATTAACGGTTAATATCCTCACAAATTATTTAATATAATAAGGTCATTTGTCTTTCACATGAGCCCGGTACCCTGCAAAGAATAATAGAATAATAAATGAGGACACTAGTGAAGAGGAGATTTCTGATGCTTTCCCCGGCTCCGTTTTATTACCCATATCCTCTTTACAGCTACAAAGCTGCACTATGGTTATTTTATGCAAGTCATAAAATTAGGCTGAGATGGAATTAGCAGACTCGGGGCTCTTTATAGGTCAAGCCGGTAGTTTATGAGCCCACGACTCCCTGGCACTATTGTCAGGAGGCTAGTTAGAGGGGTCTTTAAGCATGATTTAATATGTCCATGCCTTGGAAAATAGTTAAATAGCTAATTAAATGGAGGAGTTAATTTACATATTAATTGACCTTCCAGTAATATTTATATTGATACCTACATGAGGAGCCCTTGTCTTCATTGCCTTTCATCATAGTTAGTCTGAGCAAATATGGTGTAACTTTTTTTGTTTAAACTCAAGTTTCTTTTTATTGTCGCTGGAGAGGCGCTGTGTATTCCCCTCCATGTCAGGCACACAGCTGGCCGGGGTTTTGTGTGTTGAGGACTCCTTTTGTTGTCGGATAATGGAGGAAGCACCATAAACAGCGAATGGGAAGTGGCCTGGGGGGCATTGCGGGTTGGGTGGCTGGGGCAGTCGGAGTGTGTGTATGTATGTGTGGTAGAGGGGGGGTTGACAAAGGAGCTTGAGGAGGTGGAGGACAGTGTCTGTGTCAAAGCTGCTCTTAATTATATCTCTAATCACCAATCAGCTTGCCAACAGAACAGGACCCCGGGGCTCGACATTAGCCCAACCTGTACAGAATTAGCACAACATTTCACCTGCAAAGCTTTCCAACTGACACACTCATACAAATACACATATATGCACACATACACACACGCTCAGCCAAGTTGCCCCCTTGGAGAGAGCACGACATAAATCTGTTTGTTTGTTACTCTCCACACCGGCTATAATGCTCCATAAGAGATTTGTGCCACATTCTTTATGATAATAATCTATCGCACTAATGCGGCCCCTGCATGTTGCATTGTCATGCTGATGTCCGCACGGCCATTGAGGGGTAATGATGACACGGATCAACGATGATAGATTGGAAGCACATTGTTTGTTTTCGACGGGGGGCGCGTACGTTCTGCGCGCCGTGTTGTTAGCATGGTAAGTGTGTCTTACAGCCTATTATCAGGTTGATCATTTGTCACTAGCCTGTCTTCACCTTGTCTCCACCATTCTTTTTGGATAATGGCCCTTCAAATGGATCTGCATATGAGGCCTGCATTCAACAATAGCTATCCTGAATGGGTCTTTTCAGGCCGTGTAAACTAGAAATGTGGCAACAAACCAACAGGAGGGTTTCTGGGATGGATGAGTGCAGATAGAAAGACTTAGCATGTAGATGAGTCTGCTAAAACAGTTTCTGAATGCCGCTTCTCCTCTTAAAATCCTTCCATCCTAATATTTATCTTTTTTTTTTTCAAACCAAATGAACTAACCACTTCATCTAGCACCCAAGCCCATCATTTCAGGTGTGAGAAACTGATCCCTTGCCCGTTATCTATCTTCTATTATCCGTCTCTCCATGGCCTCCTCTCTCCTGCTGGTTTTTACAATATGGCTGCCAGCCTGAACCCCCTGATCCAACCTCAGACCAGCAGCTGCCCAGCAGACCCATGCAGCCATCAGCAACACCTCAGGGCCATCAGCACTCATCACTCACCGGGGCTAAGTAGCCTGTCAGAGGGTGCTGTGGCTGCAAATTGAATATTGTTATGATACACAGATTTTTCTCATCAATGTGCCGTGCATGCTCATGTTGTTAACATGTTGATGTGAGACACAGCAGCTTGTGAGGAAAAAAAAAAACTTTTTTCAATCTTCACCTCTTGCAGCTGTGATGGAAAAATTCTCTTGCTACTTAATTAACAACTTACACATGACAGCTGAAATGATTAATTGATTAGAAAACGCCACAAGATTAATCAGAAGCTATATAGATAATCAGTTAAACGCTTCAGTTATTTTTCAGGCAAAAATATCACACATTACCTACTTAAAATAATGCGTAGATTGATCAATAATGAAAATAACTGTTAGCTGAAGTAGCTAATAATATAAAAAATCAAATGCACGATTCCAATGTTATTGGCTGGCAGCAGCAGAAGAGTAAACTGACCAACAGATGGTCACCTATAATTCCTCTTCGGCTCTATGTCGTTTATGTGGCGATTAGTGGCTAAGTGGCCCTGTCCTCAGGACTCTGTCCAAGCTCTGCAGCAGTAGCCTTGATATCACCTCAGACGCTGGCTGTTAGCTTTTCAGTGGCTAAAAGTTAGGTCGAATCCCAGGGCCAGATAGCAGCATGGAGAGGAGCCTGAGAGATGTCAGCTGTGCAGTAACAATAATCTAGCCAGGCCTCTCCGCCCCATCCCGAGCCTCAGCCAGTGTGCAACATTTCGAACTGAATAAGTCTATAAAATGGACACCTGCCACAAGACCCCACATGCATCACTAGTGCCAGAGTGGCGAGCACAATCGCCCAGCAGTCACGGGCAGTTGCCCGCTGATATATCAGATGCGATCCCCGGGAAGGGGTTCAGTGCCCCAGCCAAATGTTAAAGTTATTTGTTCTTGTCATTAAACTAAACTTTATTGTGACCCTCTCTCGCTGTTATTGCACTAGTAGCGATTCTCCTGGATTGGACTTTATCATTGAGACTGTCTATGAATCTCTGGGGCTTTGCCACTGCACTTCACTGAGCTATAATTCCTTGTTGCCCTTACAGTGTAGAGGGCCAGAGAGAGGGGAGGAAGAAGAGACAAGAGGGAGGGAGGGCCGAAGAACGGATATAACAAGAGCAAGCATTTCATACTTTGCCATCCTGATTTGCAATTTAATAAAACATTGTCACAACATGCATAAATGTAGATGGTAATACACATTTCTACATGAAAATTGTCTGTGTATGACATCTGTTTTATTTCAAATGTTAAGAAAGTTTGGAGATTGGACATAAACGACTTCTAATTTCACTCTGGATTAAATACCTGTAGCCGTGTATTGTCTTAGTCTGTCCCATGTTGTACTGTATGCATTGCTGCATCAATGCTGGATGATGTGCCAGAGGTCAGGGTGCAGGCACCATATCTTTGGTTTAAAAGACATGTCTACTTTTCAGTTTAAAGCTATCTGGAAAAGAATATATTCTGTTCTCTGTCTGCACACTGCTAGGATCCAATCCATTAATCAGTAAGCACACAGAGAGCCATTATTATTCTTTTTATTATGGAACTTTACATCAAAGTTTTGGTTTTACCGTTTTAAGCTGATGGTGAGAAATGGAAAGTATGGATCCTCTTACTGATGTAATGAAAAGGGTTGTGATCCATGGGTGTTTGCTTTGCCTCAGTGTGCTTTATCGTCGACGATGAGGGCATCCCTCACTAGCTTTATGCCATTTTCAGAATGTTTCATTACTCTCCACCTTCCACCTTCGCTGACCCCACATCTGCTGCTTCGGAAAGACATTCAAACCGATATAGAAAGAAAGAAATATCTCGCAAAAAGTGTTTGTGGGTCATTAAGAGGCTGCAACTGTTACAAAAACATTAGCATTTGTGAGGTACACGGCAGACAAAAGGTGGCTGTTTTTACAGCCTGTGTATTTTCCAAAGGTTCTTGAAAGAGACAATGCGGTCATAGAAAATATAAACTGCAGATAAACGATGTGACATAAAACTGCAGCCCATGTCCTGTCAGGCTCGGGTGGCTTCCAAGCTCAAACTGCCTTAATTTTCACCTCCTGTGAATTGCGCTAACATCCTCTTTCTCCTCTGGCATGAAAAAAGGGATATTTTGCTGTGCGTTAATGAGATGGTGTTATGCCTGGATTATGCCATTTTATATCTTCGTACGTAAATGTGTTGAGCGTATGACACTATCCATGGTGGCACGAGTCGTTTCTATTCAGGTCCAATGTTGCCGTTCATTTAAATTTGTTAAAAAATGATCTGGCGCAGCTTCATGGCACACAAAATACACTTTAAGAGACATTTCAGACCACTGCTGCTCAGGGCATATCTGGCCTGGTAACCTTGAAAACTACCAACTCGTCTCAGAAATTCCTTTTTTCCCAATGAGGTAAAAAGGGCAAGTTTTTGCTCTTTAAGATGGCGGTACATAACCCGTCCATGGAACATAAACGTGTCTGCCGGTTGGGGAAGATGGATGGAGGCCCACATGCCTGCCTTAATAAAAAGGTCTTTAAACCCTCGTCCAGATCTTCTTCCCAAGGAAGCATGATATTAAAGACAGGCAGGGAACTGGGCTTGGTAAACGTAATGGATCGGCAGGAAAGTTTAAAAGCACCAAGGGGGTAGGCCATTATGCAAAACAGGACTCGCACAAGTAATCTGCGCCCTGTCTCTCAGCTGCCAAAGACAAAGAACACATGCAGAGGCCCTGATTGCTTCTTAAGAAGCTCCCTGCGCCGCCATGATGGATTCTGGTATTTTGACTGTTAATATGTTTGAATGAAAATTATTTATACATTTTGGTGAGGTTGAGCGCCTCTCCCTGTGATTACTGCCTCTGAAAATGAGAGCGGAGGAGCAGGAAATTTCCATGTCACAGAGGCCTGATGTATACTCAGATTATGGGCTGATTGCAGCTCAGATGAGCACAGCGTAGAATCGTTTGCCCGCGCCTGTGACAACTCCCCATTCCTGACAAGGCCTCTTAGTTTTTCCGGTTATTGATGCATTCTGCATAAATGCAATCCATTGATGGTGTCTGCTGCCTGTATATAGGTAGGGGGGGAAGGTGGCTGCTTGTATGTGTGTGTGTGGAGTGAAAGCGGGGTATTTAATACACTCCGAGGCAGGGAGGCGAGCAGCAAGGAGAGCATCCTGAATGTTTTTTATCCACCGCCGTTCAGAGGAGCTGATCAAAAGTGAATCGTGTTCGGGGGGAATCTGCATGTGTGTTGATGATACCTGGGCAGACATCTATCAGGCCCTCTGTGCTAGTTCAGTGGGGACAAGAAGGATAGCAGGATGTGGAGGAGAGGAGCCAAAACCATAAGTGGGAGAGGTGATGAGGGGACATGAAGGAGGTCATTCAAGGTGGGAGGAGTATGAAAGGGAGCAACATGGATTTTATATGCATACGGTACATACATGCCAAGTTCTACTGCTGTGCTACTGCTTTACTGTACATGAATTCCCGGAACGGTTGATTGTGTTGTGATGTAACTAAGTACATTTAATCAGCTACAGTACTTACAGTGAGTACAAATCTGAGGTACTTGTTATTTACATTACATATGATGTTGCATCATAATTCTACTTCACTATAGTTTAAAAGAAAGAAAGCATTAAAAATCTAATAATAGTATATTACTCACAGAAGCTTTTTTTAAACTTTTACCTTTGATACTATACTTTACTTTTTAAGTACATTTTGCTATAATACAATTTAATAATAATAACAAGCTAATAATAACAATTGCAATGCAGGACTTTTACTTGCAGTGAAGAATATTTACATTGAAGTTGAAGGATGTAAATAGTTGCTACACTGCTTACTGTACACTTAATGAAGTCATAGTTCCAGCCTTAAACCTAAAACAAAACCTTCAATCTAAACTCATAGAGAAAGCAAGGTGACTTCTGAACAGATTTTTTTTTTTAAATCATACACACGCACCGACACACACACACACACACACACACACACACACACACACACACACACACAGTAAACTAAGAGTTCATAGAGGGCACAGTGACAACAAACTGGAATCACATCATTAATCCTGTAGCTCTACGGATAAACTGATGCAGAGATATTACCTGAAATCTCTAGACCATGAGTGAGCTGTAATCCAAAGTATTAAAGTTTCATATTTTTATGCTGGGTATGTTTAGTTTCTCTAGAATAATTCAAAAATATTTCCAACCAATTTTTCATTTTTCTTAATCCCTGAAAGGTTGACTTTTTGAAGATGAGAGCTAGTCATCCAACAGTAGCAAGGATTTAAACGGGGGCCTCCAGTATCTGCCTCCAAGCCCCAATACATAAAAATGATTGATAGATCCACTTAGAGCACAACAATCCCCTGAGAACAATTACCTCCGCTTTGGTAATTCTGCAATCATGGCACTTGATCATGGCATATCTAACTCTTTCATCCTGTTTTGGATGATATTCAAGAGAAACTTTTGGCTCTTCAGTTGAAGAAAGACTAATGAAAATATTTCAGTGGCCAACTTTTTAAGCAAATGAAAACCCAGCCAGCATGAAAGCGCTATTGCAGGGATAGTGGAGCAGTGCCACTTTGCAGTAAAATGGAATAAGCATTATACGAAGAAACAAATTCTAGCCCCCCACCCACCCCTCTCCACACAGACACAGACACACACTCATGCATGCACACATTCAGTCAGCGCCCCCAGGCATGGGTTCAGTTGTCCCCGTCTCTGTCTCTCTCTTTTGGGGCCTGATTTGAATACGAGCCTTGTTTTATGGAGGAAGGTAATTGGAAGTTGGTGATTTACTGCAGTGTATACAGGGACTGCATCCAACAAAATATCTGGAAGCAGGGAATAATCGCTTTGTAGCCTGCTGCTGCATTTATCTGGACACAGGTATATTTTAACCACCGGGTGTTGACAGTGTTGACTATTAGCCGGCAAATAAATTATTCAGCACTTACAAGAGGGGAAAAAATGGGAAAAATCTCCTTTCCACGGCTACAACAGGACAAAGCAGCGTGCAGTGGCGGCAAGAAGAGGCAGTCATTTTTTCTTCAATTACAAAAGGCAAATATTTATTATTTATAAGTACTTGCCTTGTATGGGCTTAAATGTTATTTATGAACCTGTTGCATAGTGATTTCCAATGTAACTCATTATTTTTAGCTGGAGGGTGTTGTAAAGGAGCAAGGATATATTTAATGACACTCTGCTAGTCGGTGCAATTACACTGTAATCATTATGTAAAATGTCCTATTAATTAAACCAATTTCTGCTAGGGGAACATTCTTTTCTGCAGGGCCTGCGCCTCATCCTTCAGACGCCTTCCTGCCTCCTGTTTTTCACCAGGCCCCTATTATGTTGTGACTTCACTGCATACATATTTATAAAAGAGATTTTCATTATCCCCAAGATTTGGAACCACTTTTAGATTAATAAATAGAACGTGCCACAGAGGTTTGAAAGGCAATTAGGTTTCTTTCCAATCATACAATGTTTTGGCCTCTGATCATTACAGTGCTTGGGACATTTATAAGTTGAGGATGTGCCTTTTTTTCTAAGGTAAGTACTGAATTACTGAGTTAAATAATGGTTCCTATTTCAATAATATCTCATGTTTACAGGACTGGTTGCTCAGTAACAGTATTAGAGAATCAGATATGAATTAACAGATGAGTCATTAATGTTTTAGTAGAGGGCATTGAGTGGCCAGATGTGTGACAGAGATGGTTAAAATGATTTAAAACGCAGAAAACAGTGAGTTTATTGCAGAATAATTGTGAATTCTTTCTAAAAGTTTCTATATTTTAAAATGCAAGAGCCTACACAGAATTCCAAATTTGTCTCCCTTTAAGAAAATGTTGGTGCTAGCAATCACAGCAGGACAGAGTAGGTGACCCGTCTGGCTTTTTATCTGCTGTTCTGGCAGTCCTTCTGTTGCTGTCGTGACCAGGGGTCATTGGCACTTCCAATGCTCTTCAGACACAATCTGTTTTCTTTACTTCTTGGCACAAAGGAAACGATTAAGAAAACAATTCAATAGAGAGCGAGAACACACACGCACATCTACATTGCAAATGGAGGCACTGGGATGTTTGCTATTCAGAAAGCATCAGTTGGGATAGGACCTCTTTGTAAGAGTGCTTATCCAAGAGGTTCACTTGTGAATACAATAGTCAACCGTAATGCTATTGAGGGGATTAGGCAGATTTTATTATTTTTTGGCTGTAGTGCATGAATAATGTCAGGAAATAATTAATAACAACTAATTTCAGCAAGTTCTATAAACAGTATTTAACTGACTAATAAGAAAAGCTGCATTATGAGATATTGAATAATTCAAGTTTCAAATCCACATCCACATGCACAAAACTTTTTACATTTTTACAACCTGATGTCTACATTCACAATCAAAGATGTTGCTGGTGCCATAAATCTTGTCCACAATAAACTGTTTTTGAGCAGCAGCTGCAAGCATACTCGACATTCAGAAATATCTGCTGCAAAGACACAAGAGTTTAAATCTCTGAGGGTCTCGAGAAGCCTAAACAGATGGCAACAACATCTCCACTCACAACTGCCTTGCTGATCTTTTCCCATGCAGCTTGCCACGTGTCATATGTCCGTTCATAAAGTTGTTACAGATGACTATCTCAGCGTGTCACTCATGTTTGGCAACGGACAAAGCTGGGAGCACAATGGCCCCGACTCTTATCAGGAGCGAGGACTAAAGCTCCTTGCGAGAGCGTGACTAAAGTGCTGACGGTCTGAGCGGCTTACGAAAGAAGAGTTGTTAGTCAAGACACCTGCTGCTAAAGAGGAAGGCAGGACGGTAAAGACGATGAACATGAGGATGATGATTAAAAAATGGAGTGGTTGGAGTGATGAGGTGTAATGAAAGTAGAAAGGGAGAAGGTGATGATCATTGTTGAGGATAGAGGTGGCAACTTATTTTGGGGACACTGGTTCCAGAAGTAAAAGTCCCACAGACCCATAGACAAAGTTATTTGACTGACAGTCAGAACATTTCTACAGCTTGATGGATATTGTTGAATCGTCAGTGCAAAAGATGAACAAGTGTGTTATAAATATCTGGATCTTTTGATTAAGAAGTTAACTGCATCTCCCAAGCAAAAAAAAAAAAAACACCAAAAGCAAAAACAACCATCAAAATTATGTTGTGTTGATAGCAACAGGAGTTGCTGATAAAACAGATAATGCATTCTGCAGTTTAAATCAATTCACTTGTGACTTGTAGATAGCTATCACTCATTCACACACCTGATTGGCTTCATCCCTATAGAAAAAGAACACTGGCCAAGCTCATAGGTACTGTAGTATTTAGACATGTCCTCCATGTCAAACCAAAAGACAAAACCGGGTCTTGAAGTTGAAATAATAAAAACTGGTGGTCAAGACATTGCTTTGTTTCTGTTAACACTGAGGATATCATTTTGAAACAGGAATATCCCCCTCTGAAATCAGCGACACATAATCTCACAACTCATAATGAAAATATTAAAATATTAGGTAACAATATAATGTATACTGTATGCGTTGATTAAAGAGCAGAAAACAGGAAAATTTACATAAAGTTCATCCTCTTACACATGCTATTTGCAGCATAAGCATGAATTCAAAACACAGGTACACATACAGGCACACAGTCAGATTTTTCCAATCTACATCAGCAGGTTTAGATTATTATCACACGGGCGAGAGGTGGCAGCATGATTCTTATCACAGGTATGAATTACAATATTTATACGGCGTGCTTTATTTGTGGCTGGCAGACGGATGGCAGCGTTGCGTTTTAATCCATTACACTGCGGTGGGGTGTCAAATTAGGCCGCTTCATTAATACACTATACACAAGCGAGAAAGAGAGAAAGAGGAGAGAATGAAGGCGGAGGGGGAAAAAAGAGAAGGAGGAGGTGGGGGCAACTGTACATCAGGGAGAGATTATTATTATTCTGTCTCTCTCTGAGATGAGAGCAAATTATAAGAACATACACCTTCTTCATCTGTTTGGATAAGTGGGGGGTCGGCACCTGATGGATGACTGTGTGTACAAATGAGGGTGACAATGTTAAGCAGAGGAGCAGTACATACATTTCCCACCAATAAGGCTCTGGCTGGTCACACACACACATACACAAACACATGCAAGCACACATACAATGAAGAGGCAGACTGATGATAAGAGTCCCTTGGCTACCGGATTAGGCAATCTTCCCAACCGCCAGCAGATTGATAGAGTCACTGCTCACAGACGCAATTGCAATGGGGAGGAATAAAGTTTGGCCTGCTGGTATCATCTGTGCTTACTGCCAGCTTGGTATGAATCTCTGAGGAAGGATGACCTGCGAGCAACATGAGGCACAGGACATTTACCTCTGTTGCCTTTGTATCCACGCAGCTGTGATGGGCCACCATGGTCAGATTTCTGTCATACAACAAGCAATATTATCTTTGTTTATTATTTAAAATATATAAAGACGCACTGCTATTCTACTGGTGATGCTTCATGGAGCTTTTCTTCCTATATTGTTCTCTTTTAGCGCTAAAACAATTAGTAAAGTCATCAGTTAATCAACAGCAAAATCAATCAAAATCAAAACATATTTTGGAGCAAAAATCTCAAACATTTCCTGGGTTCAGCTCCTCAGATTTTTTTTGTCTTATATGATAGTACACTAAATATATGTCGTTTTTTGGAAATTGTGATCCACATTTTCTCATTTCCACAGTTTTCTGACATTTTTTTTTTCATAGACCACAGATAAACCGAGAAAATAATTAGCAGATTAATTAATAATGAAAACAATCATTAGCTGCAGCCGTATTCTCTTTCCTCCTGTATTCTGTTATTTCAAGTGAAGCATCTAAAAAGTTAATAGTCTGGAAATCAGTGTCTTTTTTGCAAGCTGCATAAAATGGTCACTGGAAGTAAAATGACAGGGACATGCTGTACAAACATGGTGGGTCAAGTATAATATAGTTTAAATAACAGCAGATCAGATGTAATTCAATTTGTTCTGCTTGTTAAGCGTATACTTTAAGTATTTTTAGATATTAGAAAAAAACGAACCAAATATGTCCTTTTAAATTTACTTTTTGAGTTATGCGGCACTATCACAGTGGAATTACCTTGACTTAATGAAGAATAATTATGCTGAGATAATTACCCCATAATTAAAGTATGCTTCTGTTAACTTTAACATTGTTTTAGTACTTACGCATGCTTGTGTTTAAATTTTACAAGATGTACAAAGATGTATTTTCTGCCTATCCTTGTGATTTTCATCAGCTTTTTTTGTTATACGTCTAATATGTCTGTGAAGGTTCTCAGTCATCCTGGTCATCTTTCTTTGAGAAGAGTCTGAGGCAGGTGGACTTGGTTGAAAGAAGAAACCTTGTGGATGAGAGGTGAAACATTTTCACGGAGCGACAACAAAGTCCAGTTTGCCCCAAATTTAGCTCTTCTCAAAGTTGTAACATCTTTTTTACTTTGTAAAGGGTATTCATTTATCACATTTTTTTTTGTTATTTGAGGATTTGTGTGGAGCTACTTGTAAAAACTTTTCAGTGTTTCTCGTGCCACAGACAGACTTTTTGACTCGGTGAACAAATAGTGCCTATAGTTTCATCAACAGCCAGACTCTGGCTGAAATGAATGAATGGACCGAGTCAGTCAAGAGCAATCGCTGGCAGAGAGAGGTTAAATGTCTGCATTAGAATGTGTTTGCCCCCCCAAGCATGTTAAAGAGCCCTTCTTTCAGGATCCCCCCATAATTCCACAGGCCTTAGCATGTCATCTTTCTCCAGGGTGTCACAGGAAATAGACTGATGAATCACTTCCTGATGTCACTGCGGTGGACTGGTGACAATCAGCGAAATGATAGTGTCTGCCTGCCTACACATATCTGTAATTGATAGCCCAAACCCCAAACACTCGCCTCTCTCCACTAGCTATGATGGAACATTGGATTGAAATCACTCCAGATGAGGTGGGGTCTGGGCCATTTGTTATTGACTTGCCGCTCGCTTTGCGACCCCCCCTTTCCCCAACCCCTTACCAACACCACCCTCCCTTCAACCCCCACCCCCACTCGCCCCTGCTGCCAGAATTTTCGCCACAAGAACACATTATGGTAATCAGACAGTATGTGTGTATAGGAATCAATCAACGGAAAAGCCCATCGCGAGAGTTATGACACAGCGAAGTCTGTTTGTAACTTTTGATTAATGGGTAGATCTCCCCTGTTTTTCTGGATGGATGGGGAAGCAGGACGACCTGCAGGACCCAAAGGTTCAACGTGGACGATGCTGGCAGCTTTTGGATTTCTGTTTAGGTGTAGAAAATCCTGATTTTTGGGGGGAACGGGTGGGGTTGCACCCAAAATGGCGAACCAACCCATTTTCTTGACAACGTATGGCTGCACAGTGGTGATGGATGCCATCTCAGATACCTCTCATCAGCATTACCGCCACCTTGGCACTGCCTCTCTCCCTCTCTCCTTCTCACTCTCTCTCTCGTACCTGCCATCCCGGTGCCTGCCTGATTTATAAAGTTGTTATGGCAATTCACTCTAATGTTATTTCCTGCCACATAAATACATATATCTCAGGCAGCTATTATAAGGCCTGTAATGGAGGAGCATCAGGGCTGCTCTGGGGATCCTTTTAGGATATTTGGCAGGATGTTATTGGTTGCGCTGAGAGAGAAACTTACATTAGCATTAATCCGCGAGATGCAAGATAAAAGACTGTGGGGACTGTTTTATTATCATCAGACAGGGTCTTCTTTCAACCTCTGCATTTTCCTTTTGTAAAAATGAAGTTTCAAAGCAAATTTTTATACTTTGAGTGTATCTTTTTGACCCTTTCAGAGCTACAGACTCTCAGTGTAGCATTTTTTTAGGATAATAGAGAGATGAAAAAGAATTAAGGGAAAGAGATGCAGGACAAAGTCCAACAAAGTCCTTGTCTGGACTCCAACCAAGAAGTTACAATAACAAGGTCAGTTCCTTAAACCTCTGTGCCACCAAGAGGTTCCATCAATACAGTTTTTTTTATATTAGAAATCAGCAAGAATTCATGCAGTTATTTCAGGACTATTTTAATTATTCACCATCTTTTTATGAACTAACGTCTCAGAGGCCTGCTGTTTTTAAACACCACATATTCTCTCGTCCCTGTTTTAACATTGCAGTATGAGCAAACACAAACAAAACAATCATCAATCACCCTTTTGTAACTTCTGCAGATATTTAGGTTTGCAAATCCAAGGGGCAAATTGTTTGTGGAATCTCCATTATTCCCTGTTCTAATGTTGTCATTAGCAATCAGCTCACTGGGCAAACAGGACGGCGGGAGGTGGAGGAAAATCATTTGAACCTTCGGCCTTGCCATGGATCCCTAGCCGCCGAGGGGGGTCAGGGGTGCCGGCCAGGGTGACAGCTTGGGTCAATACTCAGAAGCTGGTTGAGGATCGTGCAACGGGGAGGGAGGCGCGGGGGGGGGAGTCACAAGAGGGAGTTAGAGTGGGTCGTCCTCCCAGAGCAGTGAGCTTTAAGGTGAAGTCTGCAGAATGTTGACACGACGAGGTGTGTGAGTCATAGTTGCTGACGGTGCCAGCTCAACCTAGAAGTTCACACACACACACACTTACGAGCTAATGACAGGCGGAGCGGAGGTATTGAAAGGTGTGACGGCCTTGTCAGGGAGTGTCCCTCCCTGTCCTCTGCTGCCAACCAGCTTCCCCCTCCGCCACTCAGAGGGCATGGCACACCACACAAGACTGACACCTGAAATATTGAGTTATCGATACAGTGTCTACTATGTGACAGCGTGTGTGTGACAGCGTGCTTGTGTGTCATCGTACGAATGAGAGAGTTATTGATACGAGGCCTCTGCAATGTGCGTGCGTTTATGTGTGTCTGTGACTTTTTCTTTGCGTGTGAGGTGTCACTATATGTGTGATGGAGTTATTGATATTGTGCACTTGGACTCAAACCGCCCATCGATTCCTAGAAACACAACAGCACAACGGCATGCAAGTCAGGTAAAACCGGCATGCTTCAGAAACACGACTGATAGGTTTGCTGGCAGAATCCAAAGTTTTCAGCAAAGACATCCAAGGACTTTGAAGATACATGTTCCTGAAACTACTCCATCAGCTAACATCATGGGCTGATTTTATATGTACACAATTGATGACATTTAGGTAATAACATTTGCGTGTGGGCAACGAAAAATGAAGAGGAAAAAAATGAAGAAAAAAAAAAGGTGCTGGTGGGTAATAGAAAAATCCAGAGGTATGATGTCAGGTATGGATGTGAGATATACAGACATTTTTTTTGCCAGCCCTATTTCAGCCAGACAGTAGGGGGCTATTTGGAATGGAGGAAAGTAATAACCTCCATTTGTTCCCCCTTGTCCCTCGGCTTATGAAAAACGCCTTTACAACTTGCTTTGCCTTAACTGGGTTTTCTGGAAGATTTTGAAGTTTGGCAACTTGTCACTCGGATTGGAGCTGTTGGAAATATGATGTTCAGGTCACGGCTTTCTCTGCTAGTTCAATATGTTGCTGTGTGATTGAGGCAGGCTTGGTGAAGGGGATTTGGGCTATTAATAAAGCGCAGGGTGGTCTTGGGGCCAGCACATCTTGTACTGCTGTTGCCAAAGAAAAAAAACCTATATATATATATATATATATAAATAAAAGAAGAAAAAAAAAGGCTTTTATCTGGTTGAAACTGAATATTTTTGTTAATTTTTATGTAAGAAAAAATGAACATTCAATTTTTTGGCTAAATCACCACCACTATGCTGTGTGTTATTCCACATTCTGGTCTGGCGCTCCCCGAGCCCCCGGAGAGCTCGGTCAGCCGGCTGAGCTCCCCGCTCCCCCTGTCTCCATCACTATCAATTGTCTTTGAACAGCTCCGACCATCACCTCAATTATCCGTTGTCCTGCCCACCTGATGGGTTTTTTGCCAACTATAACTTCTCTGTGGATGGACAGGGAATAATGACAGCTGAGGCCTGTGCTTGGGTAGCAGGGGTGGAATACAAAGAGGCCTGTATAGATGTAGATGTGGCTGTAAAATTCGGCTTCTCCACCGCACGCACACATTGACACAAACACGCTTACAAAAGACACACGCAAACATGAGTGCGTACGGTGCTGCAGCTACGTAGACACTCACACAGAGATATCCACAGATGTTGATGCAAGCGCGCGCACACATAAACCCCTTTTCCCACCTCCTGCTGTAGAAAAGCCATTTACTGACCGAGCGCGGAGGTGTCAAGCTCTAAAGTGAATCTAAGAACGTGCTTGATGTGTTCTCTCTCTCCCTCTCCTTCTTTCTGTCTCTCTCGCTCTCTCCGAGGCTGAGAGAAACTCATTTACCCTGCAAATCCAAATACACGAACAGAGTGGGAAAATGTATTCATACCACAGGTGATCTTATTATGGGCGCGGTAAACTGAGCAATGAGAACATCATCCACTGCAAATGACACCTAAACACATATCGACAAAGAAAAAAAAAAAAAGTAATATCATCTGCATAATCAGAGAAAAGCAGTCAGATACCATCGTCTGGGAAATGGAATGAATCGAAAAGTTCAGTGCCAGAGCGTCGTGCTATTTATGCGTGATAGTGATTCGATTTAAAGTCAAGCGAGGAATCTCCATGTTGTTAGTGCATGTGAAAATAAGCGTGCGGTGGGTGCTTTAGCTATTAGCCAAGCAAAATAAAAGGAAGAGATAATCTAGTGCCGCATACAAATAGAGTTCACGTGAAATTCTGTACGAGATGAGACTCTGGAGCAGACACATGATCACAACCTAATAAAGCATACAACGAATCAAATTCAATTATTACACTATTACATCATCCATTTAGATTGTTCACTGATGACACTCAGCCATCTATCCATCTATCAGGTCATGAAAACTAGACACTGAACAGGAAAAGTGTCACTGTAATCCCTGTCCTAACATTAATTCCCCCTGACCCCATGTGTAATCTTTAGCCTAAGACCTTTTTCATGGCCAGGTACTGATAACTATTGTTTCACTATAGCTGAAACAATTGTTGGATTAATGGATTAGTTGATCAGCAGAAAGATAATTGCAACTATTTTGATGATGATGAATTTTTCAAATTGTTTCACGTGACAAATGATCACCATTTGATCATTTCTGAGGTTTGGACTAGGCTTAATATTTGTGCATTTTTCACTATTTTCTGACATTTCATGAAGATGAAATGTCACTATCACACTATCACATGTGTCTGTAGTAAGCTGAACATCTGCATGAATTATAATAATACAAAATATGTTTTAAAAAACATTTTGAATAAATTCTAAAATAATTATGTTATGATGTCTGAAACACTGAGGACTGTCAATTAAGGATCTAAAACATTCTTTGATCTCATTTAAGAAAATCTTCAGTGCTGTTCCTAAGCCATACTACTGCACTATCAATACTCTGTGCTATTGCAGCAAACGCACAAAGTTTCAAAGTCGCAGTACAGCTACTGCAAATAAAATATGTAGATTTATGCTGTAACTCCATCTTATCTGGTGTGTTACAATGTTCTGATTACAATAAAAGAGAATAAAAGACAAAACTGAAGATCATCAATCAAATATGTGGACACATTAAAGGCTGATGCACTCAAAATGTTGGTAATGGTAATTACAATATCCCCACAGACTATATGATTTTAGAAATATACTAGCAATGTGTCGTATAACGTGTGTTTGGAATAATATTCTCCTATTCTACAGTAAAAATGGCCGCCCTGTGCTGCTGAAACATGAAGAGAAATTCTCATGTAAAATTCTGCAGAGGTTATAGCTGGCTTATGGTGGGAAATTATTATTCTGCATTGTCTCAGGACCATCCAGCCAGATAGCTGAGCCATTAGCATTTTCCTCTTTGTTCCCATCTATAAACATTTTTGTTGTCCTGAAGGGTCATCTCTGTATTCTTCCATCTCTCCCTTCCTTCGTAATGAATGAGTGTAATTACCAGGCCTGATTGGTTGGAAGGTCATTGGGAATCCTGTAATTTTTCACTTATGTTAAGCTTGTGTTTGTGATGAATGTATCCAACCTTTCTGCATCCCTCCTTAGATTACTCTAGGCATAGAAATGCATCCACAAATTAAGCTGTTCATTGAACACTGCTCCTGGCCGGCCATGAGTAAGTTTATACAGATAAACAAATGGAAAGAGGTGGTGCAGTGGTTTTTAATGCCTGGTCTATTGTAGAGAAGGTATATAGTATTTATTACTCTTTTTTTTCTTATTCCAGCTTCACTCTGTGTTTTACACATAGCATGCACAACGAGACTATGTGGAATATGAAAAGTTATTTTATGGTATTGCTCCTGCGGATGAGGAGTAGCAATGACGATGACTGTTCAGATTCAAGTTTTTTGAGCACATGGCATGACATTAGCAATAAATGTTTTGTCTGTTAGAGATGTCATCCATTAATTCTAACCTTAAATCCCTTTTAAAGATGGTTGTTCAGCTACATGGATATGTTTGAGGTGTTCTTGTATTGAATTTAATCAGATTTGTAGGAATTTTCAGGCTTTGTTCATCCCTAACAACCAAACTCAGAACAAACAGATTTCCAAAATACAATTTCACTCCCATCTGTTCAGTCTCCCATTAAAACGCCCTACTTGGATCTTCACGTCTTTCTTGTTTTCCCTTCAAAGCAGGAGAATGTTTTTCCCCAGACCTTAACCTATCACCTCCGTCTCTCTTAGTTCATTTTCCCATTTTCTAAACTTTTCTTCCCCTCTCTTTGGACCTATAATCTGAGTGTTTGGTTGAGGTTTCTCTTCTGTCGGTTAAATTAGTGGCCTGTCAGAGATGGTTCTGCTGCAGGGCGCTGGCAGCTGCCCCACTCACTCCACGGCCTATCAGGCTCACATTCAGCTGTCCATGAAGGAGGGATGGAAGGACGGAGGGATCATTGGGTGAAAGTGAGAGAGATCAGGCTTTCAAAGGGCCCAAAGAATGGAGGGATGTAGTGATAGAGAGAAAAGAGGGATGGGTTCTTGATGGGAAGAGGGAGTAGAGATATGGTTGAAGAATGGTGGGATGGAGTAGAGGAGTGTATCCACTCAGGGGCCCTGTGGCCAAAAGCCAGGTAGTGAGTTTGGATGGGCGCAGAGGCTATACTCTCCTTGTCTTCCTCTCTTTCTCTTTCCTTGTTTCTTTCTCTCCTCTTGTTTCTCTTACAATTGCCTTCCTGGTGGACTCCTCAGCTTCTTTCTCTCTCTCTCTTCTCACTCTCTCTTTTCTTCCACAATCAGCCGGCTGACAGGCAGACTGGGGCCATGATGGACGATGCCCTCTCCGAGTCCGACAACATTTTCTCTCAGTCCCCGAAGCAAGATCGGGCAGCATCAGAGGTAGGCCGGTGCTGGCCTCTTTCAGTGTTTGTGAGGTCCAATTGCTGTGTTCAGTCACCCCTCTCACGACCCCCATATCAGCTGCGCTGGGCTTGTGCAAACTGGAGCTGACCACACGGCCCTGTCTTCTCAAAATCTGCACACTGGCCATGCCACAACATTTAACCACATTTCAACTCTGTGACTTTTCTCTCTTTCTCTTTGTCACAAGGAGCAAAATAGAAATATGAGATCATAAACAGAGAAAAACATACATATAAGGACATCCAGAAGTGAAAGAAAATAAGACCTCTGCCAGTGTGAAATTGAATTCATAATAAATAATCCATTTTTGTATAATCCTTTCAGATATAATTAATTTCCCAGATCAACCATTTCACCAATTAAATTAGATTTTTTTTATTCTTCATTTACTAACAACTAACATCAATTAGAGAATTAATTTAATTATTTTCAGATAATCAATATGGTGAATATTTTGTTAAATCCGAAAACAACTTTATGTTTGCAAAGTTAAAATATTTTCAGGCTACAAGGTCTCCTTCAGCACACAACAAAAAAGCAGCCACAACTTAATTCAATCTCATTAATTTGATAATGCTTAATCAATGAGCCCCGCTGTGTTAAAAGGTCTAGTTCAAACATTGATTACTGTCTTTCAATTCTTCCCCAACAATAAGCTGTGGGAGGCAACATATCATTATTGGCCTTAAGATGCTTTAATCTGCGCTTCCGGAGGTGTCTTCGCCGTGTAAAAAAACGGTGGAGGAGGGGAGGTGTAGTCTTATTATTGCTGAAATACCGAGTTTTCCCCCTCCACACATACACCTCACAAAGTGTTGGTACACCTCCGGCCACCCAACCACCACCTCCTCAAACCCCTGGCCCCCCCATCCCCAGCCTTAATCCAATTTGTTCAGTCCCCCTGTCTTCTGCTGGCACAAAATTAAAGGCCTGCTCCCACAAAAACACCTCACATTTCCAAGGTATTGGCTGCCCTGCAAGACTAGAAACTTCATTTATTCTGGCTAACTTCTCAATTATCTTCCCAGTAGTGGAGACGTGTAAAAAGTACAAAAATCAATAGGATTCCATTCCCCTTGTATTGGAAAGGGGAAAATTAATGAGATAGGACACTCTCTTAATCAGAAATAAATGTTTTAATTCAGATAATGACATAGTTTTCCCTTGCAGAAGGATGACAAATGCCGAGGTGCTGCGAGACCCACCAAGAAGCCGTTTCAATTTTATTGTAAATATAAAAGGTATTGATCTGCGAGATGTACAAACCCTATTGCTTACAAAAGCCATTCAGGGGGACTGGGAAAACTATTAAGCGGCGGGTCAGAAATCAATAAACAACACTAAGAGGTGGCTGTGCCTGCCCTCTCTGGCAGATCTCTGGAAAGCCAAATGGCAGAGTTAGTGACAGGCGCCTCCGTGGCGGAGCAATGTTAAGGATGATAGGGTCAGCTGGTTAATGTGGCGAGGGCCCTGACAGGTTGGTAGCCCACCTCAGAGCTGGAGGCCTGACAAGCTGCCATTTAAACAGACACTGACTCATCAGCCTGTCGCTACAGTTAGTGTTTCACTGTGGTGGTCGTCCGCTGACAGGAGCCATTCTGCTGTTTCTGTCTTTCACTTGATTTCTTTCTCCTTCGCTTTCTTTCTCTCTATTCATCTTTGTCTCTGCCTTTTCTGCTGGGTCTTCTTGTTTTCTCTTGGTCTGTTTATTTCTTCCTCTCTTTCTTGCTCTTTTAGCTGTTCCTCTCTACCCAGGTTGCTTTGCATCCACTTTAGATCAGGCAGGCAGCAGTAGTTACATATGCATGTCTGATGTCGGAATAAACCGGTGAGAGAGAACAAGCTGTTTGTATTTGGATTGCTCCGGCTTGAATGCATAAGTTCGACGCGCTGACAGTTGACAGTGTTGCCCTGCTTGTACACATACACTCATTAAATCAAAAGTTCAAATTTGATTCAGAGCATTTGTCATGTTTTTATCTGCAATCTTGTTCCTCAGTTTTACATATTTTGTGTTTTTTTGTCTCCTCTGCTGAATATAATCAAAATGACAAAAACAAAACAAATCTGTGTAAAGCATCTATTTTGAAGACTACTGTGACAGCATATAGTGTGCTATTCTTTGATGCTTTCTGTGTTCTTTATAAATATTTCTGTGCTTGAGGTATTTGATGTTTTAAACATAAAGTGGCTGTTGTAGATCAAGATAGGACGAGTTTGATGTTTTGAAAAAGTCCAAAACATACAAATACGTTTACATATATTTGATAAATCAAACTGAATCTGACAGACAGAGTCTCAAAGACCAATATGTACAGGTTATGTCAGTGCCCGGTGGGAGAGAGAGGTTATGGTGGGCCTGAGGGATGGATTGGAGTTGATTTAAGAGCAGGAAAGGGAAAAAGTTGGGTTGTCTGAGCAGTAATTATGGGGAAAAGCAGGCGACTGACCAGCCAGCCAGGTCAGATGACTTAACCTCAGATCTATGCACTCCATTGGACTGTCGGAGGGTCAGGGCCCTCTGGCAACTCGCACATCCTCGGCCCACATCCTTTGCTGACATCAGAGCCAGGCAACAGCACACTGTCAAACAGGGCGTGTAACATCTTGTTATATTAATATTAAATTATTACAAAATATAGATGAATGACAGGACAGATGAGACACAGAGTGAAAGCTGTACTTCAAGGTTATCAGTGTTTGAATCCAAACCTCCTCAGGAACATGTGAAGCGCTTTCAGCTGCTGAGCCACTGGGACACCACAGCAAAGCTATCTTAGCAAACATTGTAAATTGATAAATCATTGAAAGACGCACAGGGACTGTATCTGCAGGGAGATGCTAAGCAGGCTTAGAGGGGATCAGTCTGTGAGTATTGCCATCTTCAGCAGGGGACATCCGCTACATCCGCCAGACAGATAGATAAATAAATCGAGGCGTATGCGTCTGTATACAAATGAGTGAGTCTGTAAAAGAGACAGAGAGCGAGGCTGGGAGTCCGGATGGGAAAGGGGAAAGAGGTATAGATGGCGATGTCAGAGAAAATCCCACGCCATCTCCCCCTGCGTTAGGACGACGATGATGAGATTTAGGAAGGGTCAACGGCACCTATCAGTAGGTGAAGTGTTTAGTGGGAGTGTTTCTCCACCCCCCTCCTCCTGGAGTGTCATCCCGTGTCACTCTCATCTCCCCAGCCTGATGATGAGGGGGCTGGGGGGCCCAAGGTGCTGGCTTCCTCCCCGGGTTTGGGTCATTTGACCCTGCTGTGTAATTCCTGCCTAATGCCCCTCATACGAACAAAGCCTGTATCCGTGGCACACTCAGACCCCACTTGACCCCCGCAGCCCAACACAATGCAATTGGCCGTGTCATTATATCAGGCCCGCTCTGTCCCATCTCTCCCTACATGCAACGCGGGACTGTATAAATTGATTTCCAGCTGCTGGTAAAGCACCTTTGCATCTCTCCCACAGGCGTGGGGAAAATGAGAAAAAAAATGACAAGGCAGGAAAGGTCATCTGATATCTTAGATGATATCCAGGGAAAAATGGGTCTAAACAGTCAAGGAAAAAATATTTATCTACAGCTCCATCTGAATTTCCATTTAACACGGGCAGCAGCACCTCTGTGTGAAGCAAAATGCTGTTTATCTGCAGCTGCTTTAGCAGACTGGTACTACAAACCAAATGGGAAAAAATTTGACTAAAATATGACTTTACATTTTTGTATGAATTGCATTTAAAATTCTTTAATTTAATATCTTTATTTTGTTAATGTCAAAAATAGATATGAAGCAAGAACCAACACTACTGTCAGTTTAACACATGTTGTACAATATATAAGACAGAATCATCTTTGAACCTCCAAGTATGTTTCCTATTTTAATATAACTACTTATGAGTCTCGCAGGTACAAACTTTTAACAC